>CM060912.1:783938207-785164207 GCA_030737875.1 Allium sativum | reverse complement strand
ACGAATGCACCTGCATATTTCGTTGACTTGTTGAGTAGGGTGTACAGGGAGTTTCTAGATAAGTTCGAGGAAGTCTTTGTGGATGATATCTTGATTTTCTCAAGAAGCAAGGAAGAATATGCCCTACATCTTAGGGAAGTCTTAGAAACCCTTCGAGCACGTCAACTCAAAGCTAAGTTCCCCAAATGTCATTTTTGGAAGAAAGAGGTAAGGTTCTTAGGGCATATAGTCTCTAAGGAAGGAATAGCAATAGATCCTACAAAGTGGTGTTAATCTAAGATTGGAAGGTTCCTAGAAAAGAAACAGAAGTAAGAAGTTTTCTAAGGTAGACGGGCTACTGTAGGAAGTTCGTTAAGGACTTTGCGAGGATATCAGCCCAGTTTTGACTTTGCTAGATAGGATTAAACTGTTCACAATACATATATCGGTGCTTACGGGACAGGGCTTAGAGCAGTTTTCGATGCAAGAGGAAAAAGATGATATGCAAAAGGTGGCAAGTACGAGCATCGCTTATCATCCACAGACGGATGGACGGACAGAAAGGGGTGAATAGAATCCTTGAAGATCTTTTGAGGTTATTTATCCTACATTTTGGAGGGACATGAGAAGAGGCAACAAGCTTAGTGGTGTTCACGACGTGTTTCACGTTTCGCATTTGCGTAAGTGTTTACATGATACGGCGGAAGTGGTGGAGCCGAGCACGCTCAAAGAAGTGGAAGTAGAGCGAAATGCCACGGATAGACGAGCTCCTACATGCATACTCGGATTGGAGGTCAAAATGCTACGCAACAAAGAGGTCAAGTTGGTCAAAGTGCAATGGGGAGATGATCAAGGAGATGCGACTTGGGAGATGGAAGACGAGATGCGTACGCTGTACCCTTTCCTTTTTTAGGGTATGTTTTTAACTTCTCCTTTCTTTACCGCTTTGTTGATACTTGTCATATCGTTTAATATGTCTTTGCGATGATACCTTCGATCTTTAGTTAGGAAAAACCCTATGGTTGTAAACATGTGTTTGAGACATGTTATGTTTGGTGGATGCAAATGAATGCAATTTGTTGCTAGTGGTTGCTCGTGGATGCACGTTCACACGCATTAGGCACTAGATCAGCACAATCTCTTTCATATTGCATATAAATATATGTGCATATTTAATGGATGTATAATGGTTGTGTTATCATATGGATGTTGCATTTTGATGAATGGTTGTGCACACATGTAGAAATAATATGTATCATTAGGATTCTTTTGCATACATAATGGACGCAAGGCGCTATCATGATTTGCATTAAGGAGGTCAACTGAATCAGTAGACCACCTGATTTTGCATTGGATAAGGAACATATACACACACTTTTTGCATTTGTTCTTACGGCATTAGAAATCTTGTAAATACAATGGATTCCTATGTTTGATGGTTGAGTAGATGGATTATTGGATGTTAGGATATACATTCTCCTTAACTTGGAGATTTCGGGGGTGAAATCCTTTAAGGAGGGGAGAATGTAACACCCCGTAATTTTAAATATTAAAATTAACAAATTTAAGAATACTTAATTGTTAAAGTGAGAATTAAGAGAAACGGGTTACGCCATTGCGTTCGTCTCGAAATTCTACTTGGATTAGAGTCCAAGTTTTCGAAAATCGGACTTCGTATGAAGAAGTTATGACCCTCGGAAGTTTCAGAAATTTATATAAATTAAAACAATTCAAAAAATTAAATACAAAGGCAGGTCGACCTACCCCAGGCCAGGTCGACCAGGAGTTGACCAAGGGGTCGACCTCCCTACATAGGTCGACCTGGGGGTCGACCTACCCCCCGGGGCAGATCTGAAATTTGACGATCCCGACTTGTTGCTGAGTCTTACCTGACCTGATGCCGAGTCACTAGGGCAGAGATGGCAATTCTAGATAACTCTGTCTAGTCTGGACGGTTGGGATTGCTCCTATGACAATCTAATGGCTTATGTTGATTTAAACTTCTATAAAAGCACGCATAGACTTAAACCCTAAACCTAAACTAAATTAGTCTCTTGGCCACCATGCTGCTGCTAGAGTAGTTCTTCTTCCTAAAGCTTAGGGATTGGCAAATCAGAATTCAAATACAAAAGACGAACGAGTTATTCTCTTCTCTAACCTGTCTTTGTGAGTACAATTTCTTTCACAAAAAAATTAATAAATTAATTATGATGAGTTATAATTGGGATTATGAGAACATGTCCGTTGAATCATGTGATGTTACGTAACTTTGTTATCGTCTGTTGGCGAACATATGACAATTTTGTTAATTTATGTTGGTAGTTCTATTTCATATGTCCAAACACATATGTTTAACCTGATTCATTTTATGACATCAGTTTATATGCAAGTTTGGGATGTTAAGTCATATGCTAGTTCGTATGTGAATCTTATGCAAGTTTGGGATGTTAAATCATATGCTAGTTTGAATGTGAATCTTATGCAAGTCTGTTTTTACATATGTTAGTTCGTATGTGAATCTTATGCAAGTTTGGGATGTTAAATCGTATGCTAGTTTGAACATGAATCTTATGCAAGTCTGTATGTGAATTATACCCAAGTTTATATGTGAATCAAGTATATACGTATGCTAGTTTATATGCAAAAACATGTGATAAATTCATATGCAAGTTGTAGGAATCCATATGCAAGTTTAGGTGAAAACTATATTCACATTTTTAGGTGAAAATTATATTCACATGTGCAAGTTTAGGTGAGACCCATAATTCATATATGCAAGCTCACAACTTCATGTTTAGATCTATATTTAGATCCATGGTAGTTTATGAAAATTTATGTTCTATATGTCCATTGCCTATGCAAGTTATTCTCCATATAAACTTATTTACAGTTCTTATTTGCAAGTTAGATCTATTTTATGTGTTATGCAAGTTGTGATGCTTCTTTTTATTTTTATGAGTTAGATATTTTCGAGTCTAACATGTATCATATTTAAAACGTACGAATAGCGTAGGGACAAAGGGAAAATATTAATTATGCAAATTGTGAATTGGCATAAAATAGCTTTAAAGGCATATAATTAATTTGAGACCCTAATTGGTATAATTTATATACCTAAAAATTATGGACATAATTTAGGTGACAATTATGGACATAGTTTAATTTGGAAGTTATTGAAAATTTGAGTAGGGATAATTAATTCATATTAGGGTGAAATTATGATGTGTAATAATAAACGCCTAAGACACGAGGTTAGACTCGTTTGTGATGTAAGACTACTCGGACCCGCCCGAAAAATCCAGCAACCACAAACGGTAGTCTAATGTGAGAGGTCGAAGGCATAAATTAAATGCGCGACAATTGTAAAGACACGAGGTTAGACTCATTTGCGATATAAGATTGCTAGGACCCGCCCGACAAATCCTGCAACTGCAAACGGTAGCCTAATGTGATAGGTCTTACAAGGTTACGGTTATAATGAATTAAGTAATGTTTAACCAAGATAAATATGTAGTGGGACATGGGGGTTAAGTGGGTGACATGGGTGACACGTGAAATACGATTAGAAACACTTAACCAAATTGAAACATGTAAGAAGACATGAATAAGAAGGGGTTAAGTGTGAAAATTCTAGTGGGGACCAAGCATAGGTGGAAAGCTTGTGTCAAGCATGGGAGACCCTTTTCAAACCAATAACCCATTAAGTATCTTTGTGAGCTCGAGTTAGATCGAGGACGGGACACGCTTATTGGGTTTGATTGTAAGAGGTCAAAACGGGTTAGCGGTGGCAACGCAAGTCCAACGGGGCCATGTGTGTGCGTGGGCCCGGGCTGGTAGGTAAGACATTGTTGCATCATGTAGGTATAAGCTGTGCATCTTTAGTGGTATCGGGTTGCCACTTTGGGAAGTGATACACCCCATTGTGGGACCAGCATGGGTATCTATGAGTTAGGGATCCAATCGAATGGGGAAGGTAGGGGGTACGACTAGCGGAGATAGGAGCAGGCGGCACATATGAAGACAACTAGGAGTCCAACTACCATATTATGAATAAATGTTGTAAATAGAATGGGGAGGGTAGTGGGTACAACTAGTGGAGATAGGAGCAGGCGACACCTATGAAGACAACTAGGGGTACACGAAACTACCATTATTATTATTTTGATCAGTAGGCAGGATCAACGTTTAGGGTCACTAGTAATGGTGCAGTATAGTAATTATCCTATAGTGATTAGGAGCGAGATTAACGCCTGAATATTCCTCTTGTTTGTTTTGTCTTGCCCACTTGTTTCATAGTCATTCCTTGTTTTACCGGTTTATGCCTTATCTTAATTACTTTAATAATTATATTATTAAAGTTATTGGACTCGCCAGACCTTTTGTCTGACCCCCTTTGTTTTCGCCTCTTTTCTTCCTCCCCCCAGGTTCTCAGGGTGGGACTAGTGCTAGTGGAGCTTGATTGGGATCTTTCTCTCTTTTTTTTTGAAGTGCTTGGATTGCTGAAAGTAAGGTTCAACTCATCTCTTTTATGGCTACTTATGTTGGGGTTATGCTTTTTACTTTATGTACTCAGAAAACAATTTGTCAAGATGGATACTAAGTGTACTTGGTTTTACTGTTGGTTTATGATGTTGTTGTAATCAAACTATTTCTCCGCTTCAATAAAAGTTGTTTTAAAATTTTCAAGTACCAATATATGTATCTATCTCGTTATTTTCTGTTCTATACACCAATAATACTCCATGAAAGTTAATTCATTCCCTTTGAGAGTGACATTAATGGACATGGGGTGTTACACCAAGAGATCATTGTTATCGCAGGTTATAGCAGGCTCAAAGAAGGGGTACAATAGGAGAACCTAAAAAACTGGAAGTTTGCTAGTCGAGTGCCCTGGGTAACGTTGAAAGGCCTAGGTATGTATCGGTGAAAGGCATATGGGGATTCTGTTAGAAACGGGGTTACCATTAGCCCTTGACATACGGAAAGGCCGGCTTTCATACGATTAACAATGGTTTCAAAGCAGGAATGGCGGTGATAGCCAGAGTTTGTCGTGAATGATTATTGCTTGGTTTGTACCGTCTCATGTAGATTGTCGAACGTCGAAGTAGATGTTCCTTGGGTGATTGTCTGATATTGGTTTAGGCCTTTGGGGCTATGTTTGAGGGATGTTGAATTCAATTAGGATGGTTTCTGTGAGATATATAATATGGATGCTATGAATATTAATGTTGATTGCTTCTTATTGCCATGAATGAATGGTTGTTCTTTATGCCATGGTGTATGGTTGAAATGTTTGATGTAAAGGCTATCACTGTCGAATGCGGGGAAGGCAGGTTTGGGTTCTTATGTGGTGTTGGTAGATTGCTTTGTTAATCTACCTATTCTCATATTCTTTCTTGATGATGTTAGATAGTTGTTTTATCGCTCAATAAGGCTGTTGTATGACTCAAGGTTTTATGTTTACCTCTTATTACCTTGGGTTGTTCATCCGGTTTTGGATGGGCAGACTAAGTGGCAGATGACAGGTGATTAGTGAGGACAATGTTGTTGTGCGAAGGTGAGCAGGAGGCTGGTGTATTATCTTTACTACTATCCAGTATCTTTGTTTCCGCTGTCATGTTTTCTTGAGTGTTGTAGTGAGGCTATTTGTACATGCATTTACTAATGTAATCCTAAGATGATCGGGAAATTTAAATTTCTGTGGAATTATCCTTTACTATTACTATCGGTTGTATATGTTCTATTATATTTTATCCTCACGCTATGAGTTGTATGGCAGGTTTAGATTGTGTTACCATACCTTGATGATCATCCATAACTGTCTGGCACATATTTCAGCGCATTATTCCCCTTGTTTAGTGTAGGGGTTATGGGTGGTCTTCACGTAGCCCTAGTAGGAAATCTCTGCATATAAATATTCTCCAAAAAATATATGTGTAAACCCAAGCCTGAGAATTCCATTAAAATATTAAGGAGAAATTTGTGTAAGATGGAGGCAGAGAATAGAGAAATGGAAAAAGGAGAATTCGGTTTAGGTATAAAGCCATATTTATTTATAATAAACTTAGGGGATATAGAATCGTTAGACTTTAGATTTAGAATTCGGTAGACCATATTAGAGGAAGCTTCCAGAAAAACGCACCCAAGCCAGCCAAATCGGTCCAGGAATGTGCGCACTAGGTTGCGCACGTTACCCAGGTGGGTCGACCCATACTATAGGTAGGTCGACCCCTGGGTCCACCCACTTGGGTTCTGGGTCGCCACAATTGATCATCATTTACGCTTAATTAATTTGATGTTTATTCCAATTTCTAATTTTAATTTCAAACTTCTTTCTTTCATATCTTCTTTGTTTTAAGTCCGATTTCAGCAAACCAAATGCCTATCTTAGCTAGAATTTCATAACGGACGCAATGGCGCAACCTCTGTTTCCCATTTCCTAATTTTTTTTTCTGATTAATATTTATTTTATTAATCTTTTATTTAAATTTCTTTATTAAATTTTGTTGTTATTGTAAAGACCCGTTACTTCCCCGGTGAGGAAAGCGCGGATAGTTAGAGAACAAGCCACAACAGAACGCAGACGGAAGGACATTTCATTGTATATTACAACAATGCATCAGATTACAAGAATATACAGAGTATAAATGAATAAATATTACACAGAAATATCAGAGATTTAAATTACATTTCATAGCAGCGGAAAATAATACAATACACAACTAGAAGAGATATACAGATACAAAGCTTTCCGGATATCATTCCAGCTGTAAACCAGGATCCTGTGAATATAAATCTGCAAAACCAAAACTACTAGCTGCCCGTGTCAAAATAAGGGCACCCAGAGTTTAGGTTAAAACAATAAACTCTAGGTCAGACATGGGACTGGTGTGAGAACTAAAACAGTTATAAATCTTTATTTTAAAGTTAGGTAAATCAAGGGACCATGCCGTATAACACGGAACGGGTTTCCTCCCAAGAATACCAGTGCATAAAACAACAGCGCAATGCTAAATAAAGAACAATGAAGCTATTATAAGACCCAGTTCCCATCACACAATGCAACGCAAGCCGGAGGATAGGGATTTTACCTTATAATAGCCAAGAATGCTTGATACGTTTAAAACAAATCATTTATTATTACTATAAGTGTATAGTGTATAAAACAACTTCAAATCATAAGTATCAATCATAGGCGGCATGGGTACCATATATCATGTCGCCATACTAGGCTCTACAATCAAAACCGCAAATGTCACGTATTTGGAAGTTGGATTTCCATCTATGAACCGAGGCAAAAGATAGTCCTCAATCGATTCGAGACGCTCTAGCCCGTGTCTCAGGAACAGCCGCAACTGCCCCTTGGATCGTCAGGGCCGGTCCACCGATGTGGATTATTATGCCTGAACACTACGTTTCCCCACCCTATGGGGTGTCAATGAGTCCAATGACTCCATCGGTCCCGGATCGACCGATATATCCGAGGCACCTCGCAACAGCAACAACCACATAAGTCAAACTCGTCAGGGCGTGTAAAACCACTGACGCCACTTCTAGCTAGAAGGAAACGCATGCCCTCCCTGAGGTCCGTCTCCCGTTTTTGGTTCACACCCGGGGTGTGAGGCTCGCGAATCAACGTTACACAAAGCTATGCCACAAAGGCTGTGCTTTGATCATCCACCACAAGACTCTGCTTTTCAACAGAAGCCTTGATCATATTGCCACTTAGGCATGCCACACAGGCAATTCACTCCATGCGTTTGATATCCATCGATATATAACCCCTGAGCTCGTACGTCTCAGAGAAAGGCGTTAAGCAAGAGAATAAATTCTCCGCCGCCAAACAGATATATATTTAATAGAAATCAATCACACAGACTAAAATCCAATGTCAGACACACAGTCCATTTACAAGTTCATTATGGGTCTGAACGAAACCGGAGGCACCTAGTACCCCGCATATCCATCGATCTCCAAGTACGTCTGGACGATCACCAACTGTTTCCATCTTCTTGGGTGTACGGCCCAATCAAGATCATCAGTAATCACCCAAACGACGTGAAGACCTCCGGTCTTCGACCACCGTCTTCACCTTCGACTTATCGTCGTATCAGTTATTCAGAATGGGATAAACCCGGTCTTCCCAAATAACTCGCGTATATAATAAACATGTGTTACACAAACACAACATACGCCTCATTCCAATTCAGAATGTTCTTTTATTCACAAAATCACATTCTTAGGGAAAGGTTCCCCTTAATTTTATCCAAGATAAATTCTTCTAAATTTATTCTTTGATCTTCTTTTGAATATCAATTCAAACTAGTCGGGATTAGCGAACCTTACCGAAGTAATCATTTATTTTATTTCCCAATCCCAACCTATTCATCCCATGAAGTAAAACTGGTAATACTTCACATCTAACACCACAGTGTTGTCGGTAAATTCAATTACCATTTCACGTTCAAATCTAATTAAAGATTTAACTCTCGCCTGGAGCAAAACTGGTGATACTCCATTCTCGATCATTTCAATCTAATTAAAGATTCATTAAAACTCCACTTAGTTTTAATCTGTGACTGGGTTAAAGAATCCATGTCATTTAAAACACGGTTCATGATAAACCCAAAAATCAATACCAATTCAATTCCAATTAAATATTATTTAATTGGTACACTTCATTAAATCTTAATAAAAAGATTTAATCTTTTCTCAACTGGGTTCAAGAACAGTGTTAATAAAGACACCATTCACGACAAACCCAAATCACATTTGATATTAAATACAAGGCTCTGAATAGAAAATATATCGGCTTATATTCAATATCAAATTCTACGACCAACAAATATCGTATTGGAAATAACGATATATAAATATCTTTCAAATTTCCATAACAACATCTGTATAATCACGAAATCCAACATCGAAATATTCCGAAGACAATTTCGATTCAAATCCATTCCAATGCAATTACTGGGAATTCTGGTTATTTTCAAAACCATTTCAAATCCAATTTATTTATTTCAAAAATAAATGAATTATAATTTTAGTTCAAAACTAGTTCATTTCGATAAAAATCTATTTTTATCTTTTCAAATATGGAGTTCTTCATCCCAATTCTTTCTAAATCATTTCTTATGATTTTACACAAATTATTACTATTTTAATAATTTTATCAAGGCCCGTACTGTCGATTTCCATCAACGGCCATCGAACTGCACTTACAACGACCTTTTCCAAATTTGATTTGGACATAATTACAAATCCAACCGTTAGATTTCTAATTTCCAATATTCGTTAGAAAGCTCTTTTCGATACGAACCCAACGGTTCCGATTTTAGGAGAATCTGACGGTCAGATCTCCCGCAATATCCGTTCGAAGTCAATGGTCAAAATTCGCGAACTACCGCGGCGCGGCGCGTTCTCTTCAGGCCATTATATTATATATATATAATATATATATAATATATACTTCATCGATTTCCTTTTAAAACGTATTTTTATAATTCGTTTTAAATTCGTTTTCAAAACGATTTCAACTTCATTTCTAATTCAAATCAAAATTGAATTTTTCCTTATAAATTCGTTTTAAATTCATTTCAAAATGATTTCAATTCAAATTGATTTCTAATTCAATTTCAGTTCGTTTTCAATTCAATTCAATTTCAATTCGAATTCATTTATATTCAATTTCAAATCGAATTCATTTATATTCAATTTCAATTCGAATTCATTTATATTCAATTTCAATTCGAATTCATTTATATTCGATTTCAATTCGAATTCATTTATATTCAATTTCAATTCGAATTCATTTATATTCAATTTCAATTCGAAATCCAATTCTTTTCAAAATATCAGATTTTGAAATCACTTTCGATATTCATTATAAAATGAATAAAATCGATATAAATATCATTCACGTCTAAATGGCGTCAATCTAATCAACACGGCTTCACATATTTCTATTTTCAAATATTCTATTTCAAATATTTCTATTTCAAATAATCTATTTCAAATATTTCTATTTCAAAACTGGAATGAGGCCCAATCAATTACCATCTAATGTTAATTATATGGATTTTCTACAACACATGTATACAATAACAACGATGAATATCAACCATCATCCAAAGTGCATTCTACACTGTATAAGCATCGAATATAAATATTTAACGCTTATAACAGTCTATCAATCAATCGATTGACATACAACTAATTATTGGGATTAGTGTATGTCATATATCACCCAATACCCATGTGGGGTTTCAAACAATCAAACACAGATTTTATTTGTGCAGTTAGGCGATGTGTAAAATTTATCGTCCCAATCAATATCAGTCAAATGTGTGTATATAAACAAATCGTCCGATTTATTTATTTTTATTTCATTTCATATACAAGTTAAAAAATTTATTTTTAACTATATAAATGTTTCATTTGAACTATATAAATATTTTATTTCATTTCACATCACATCGCACAATCAACTACACATCAAAATCAAACAAACAAGCATACAAGCCGCCCATGGTCTGTGGACGACGGGTGCTACTAAACACCGTCTGCATCCTAGTATATTTTTAACTAGAAAAACGAAATTAAAAGGTGAGAAGTTCTCACCAAAGCTATCCCAACTCCATGACACTTCATATGTGGAAAATCTCCGCCGTTTCTTCTTTCATCACTTTCGTCATCCGTATTCACTACATATATAAAAATCGAATTTTTACTTTGCTATTCAATATATAAAAATTGAATATTTACTTTGCTATTCAATATATAAAAATCGAATTTTTACTTTGTTGTCATGTGTATAAAAATCACATTTTTATACTACTACTATATAGATAAAAATTCTATTTTTACACCGTTATCATATAGATAAAAATTCTGTTTTTATATCGATGTTCATATAAAAAAGATTATATTTTTATATTCTCTATTATATAGAAATTATATTTTCAATACACTATTTATATAAAAATAGTATTTTTATATCTTCTACTATAAAAAGGTCACATTTTTAATACTCTACACAAGTAAAAATCATATCTTTGTTATGCCACTAGTATAAAATTTATATTTTAACCTTTCTATATTATAAATTTTTTATTTTTAACCTTTCTATATTATAAAAATTGTATTTTTCTTTTAAATTCTTTCATATAAAAATTATAACTTTCTTTTATATTCATACTGAAAATAAAAAATCCAGTCTTTTATATTTTAAAAATCATATCTATACAGCTTTATAATTCATATGTTTTCAGTTTTAAAATCCCATATATTTTAAAATAAATAAAGTAAATGAAATAGATAGAAAACTTACAGTTAAACGAGGGAAAGGGGCTGTTGCTCGCGGATACAGGAGCTGTAAAAGGGAGGGGGTGTCGTACTTGGCGTCTCAGCAGGT
Organism: Allium sativum; assembly: GCA_030737875.1. NCBI lineage: Eukaryota > Viridiplantae > Streptophyta > Magnoliopsida > Asparagales > Amaryllidaceae > Allium > Allium sativum. The sequence goes on along the minus strand of CM060912.1, from coordinate 785,152,812 downwards.
GGTCTCGGTGGCGCGGCAGTCTTCCCCGGAGGGAGGAGAGAGAAACGAGGTGGGGGGGTCGCAAGTTGATCAGAGGAGGGGGGAATGAGGATCGGAGGTGGCGCGGAGATGGGGGGGGGGCAAACGGCGACGGCGGTGGCTGGGTATCGGGGAAGAGGAGGGGGTGTGCGAGAGGCTGAAGGGGAGGGGGTCGGCTTGGACGGAGGTGGGCGGAAGCGAGTCTGGGGAGGGCGACGGCGCCTAGCGCCGGCGGTGGTGGGCATCTGGGGGCGCGAGATCATTTTTTTTTAATTATTTTAAATCGATTTTGAACTGATAAGGAGAAAGGGGGGTATGTGTATAAATATATATATATATATATATATATATATTATATATTTTTTAATTTCAAAAAGTTGACTTTTTTATTCGACCTCTAAACGAGGCACACCGCCTGTCGTCCATAGCTAATTACCCCCATTCCGAACACAATGGGGTATGTGTCGTAAGCTGATTCGACCGTTTCGATCAGTTTCCGTTAAAATCTACATATAACTCTATATATTGAATTTGAACGCGCATTTCAATTTACCGGGGGTCACATATTAACCCGAAAAATTCCAGAAAAATATTTTCTAACTTCGTATTGACGATACGGTCCTAACAAAACTAGTTTCGTAGAATTCTGAGACCGTTTGAAAAATGGTCATTTTCCAGTGGATTAAATTCAACTGAAATGGTCAAAACACGTTTTCCTTTGCCACGCTCACATATTGATTCGAAAAATTATGAAATTTGGAATCTAGTAATAATTTGACATCACGGATCCAACAAAAGTGGTTTCGTTGAAATCCGAGGTCGTTTACAAAATTTCATTTTTAAGGGCCTGAATTTCATAGCGACTATTCAGAATTTTCAATTGGACATATCTTTTGATTCCCGCTATGAAATTTCAATTTTTCGGGTTTGTTGGAAAGATAGTCACAATTAGATTCCATTATTTTTGGTTTCACTAAAATCCGGTTTATTTAGCACCCGGTATGTTCATTTGAATTTTGAAACCGAATTATCGATCTACTGCGCCATTTTCAATTCCTTTTACAAATATAAATAAATATTTATATTCTATCGTCGGTTCAAGCGAATATATACGTTCGAATTATATTCAAATAAATTCCTCGTCGATATTATTTAAAATAATTCTTTTTAAATAATCAAAATTCGCTAAAATTGCCAAAATAAAAATTTTAAATTGGCCCAGATTTCCGGGTTATTACAATCTCCCCCACTTAAAACTTTTCGTCCACGGAAAGGAACAAAGCCGAAAGTTGTTTCACAAATCAACTCAACTTCCAGTGTTTTCACTACGGCTTAAGTTCTTCAACTTTTCAGTTTCTAAGAACTTTTCAAATTTTTCAAAAATTTGGCTAACACCCTAAATTTTCAAAAAATTTCGCCATAACCTCCCCTGCACCGGGAGCACGGGAAAATCCCGAAATTGCCATACAGGCCTTCTGATCTCAAAAAGAAAAAGAAAAAGCCAAGCGGCAAGCCAATCGGCTCATAAAATCATCATCACCCAAACAAAACAGTAAATTATAGTAAACATGTACCTATTTGTCGGGCAAACAAATTTTATTCTCTGCTCAAGCCTCCTTGCAATGACCTGTTCAATGTAAGTACATGTATATGCAAGCAAATGTGACCAAATTTCAATACAATTCACTATTTGGTTCAATTGGGCTATATGGTACAAATTTTAATAAATCAACCAATAATCAACAACACACCCATCAATCTATTAGTTGATTAGCTTTTGAAATTCATAACTTTGATACATAGTCAAAAAATCAGATTTTTGATGCCAAATCATAACAATAGGCCCTATCTAATTTTGGTTCTCACACCAGTCAATAGGAAATATATAGAAAGCCCACTTTCGTCACACAAACATAAATTCTAATGATGGAGCTCCATCATCAAAATCATCTCCGGGCGATTAGAGTGTAATTCTATATCTATCCAGTATATTAAAACTTCAAATACACGTTTGCAAGGTGTATATGCAAAATCTTTATATACTGGACTGTCCAAATCAATACAAATAAATAATAAAATACGAATAATTGATTCAAATTTTCAAAACAAAATTTGTTTTAACTTTAAAAATATACTCTTCACACTCGTTCTAGGATACTACTGATCCCATCTCTAACGAGTCATTCCTATTGGATATTACTAATCCAGTTTCCGATGAATTCTTTCGTATGGTTCTAATGTGTCTTGTTCTCTGAGCTTTGTAAACCAAAGCTCTGATACCAAATGTAATGACCTGTTACTTCCCCGATGAGGAAAGCGCGGATAGCTCGAGCACAAGCCACAACAGAATGCAGACGGAAGGACATTTCATTGTATATTACAACAATGCATCAGATTACAAGAATATACAGAGTATAAATGAATAAATATTACACAGAAATATCAGATATTTAAATTACATTTCATAGCAGCGGAAAATAATACAATACACAACTAGAAGAGATATACGGATACAAATCTTTCTGGATATCATTCCAGCTGTAAACCAGGATCCTGTGAATATAAATATGCAAAACCAAAACTACTAGCTGCCCGTGTCAAAATAAGGGCACCCAGAGTTTAGGTTAAAACAATAAACTCCAGGTCAGTCATGGGACTGGTGTGAGAACTAAAACAGTTATAAATCTTTATTTTAAAGTTAGGTAAATCAAGGGACCATGCCGTATAACACGGAACGGGTTTCCTCCCAAGAATACCAGTGCATAAAACAACAGCGCAATGCTAAATAAAGAACAATGAAGCTATTATAAGACCCAGTTCCCATCACACAATGCAACGCAAGCCGGAGGATAGGGTTTTTACATTATAATAGCCAAGAATGCTTGATACGTTTAAAACAAATCATTTATTAATACTATAAGTGTATAGTGTATAAAACAACTTCAAATCATAAGTTTCAATCATAGGCGGCATGGGTACCATATATCATGTCGCCATACTAGGCTTTACAATCAAAACCGCAAATGTCACGTATTTGGAAGTTGGATTTCCATCTATAAACCGAGGCAAAAGATAGTCCTCAACCGATTCGAGACGCTCTAGCCCGTGTCTCAGGAACAACCGCAACTGCCCCTTGGATCATCAAGGCCGGTCCACCGATATGGATTATTATGCCTGAACACTACGTTTCCCCACCCTATGGGGTGTCAATGAGTCCAATGACTCCATCGGTCCCGGATCGACCGATATATCCGAGGCGCCTCGCAACAGCAACAACCACATAATTCAAACTCATCAAGGCGTGTAAAACCTATAACGCCACTTCTAGCTAGAAGGAAACGCATGCCCTCCCTGAGGTCTGTCTCCCGTTTTTGGTTCACACCGGGGTGTGAGGCTCGCGAATCAACGTTACACAAAGCTATGCCACAAAGGTCGTGCTTTGATCATCCACCACAAGACTCTGCTTTTCAACAGAAGCCTTGATCATATTGCCACTTAGGCATGCCACACAGGCAATTCACTCCATGCATTTGATATCCATCGATATATAACCCCTGAGCTCGTACGTCTCAGAGAAGGGCGTTAAGCAAGAGAATAAATTCTCCGCCGCCAAACAGATATATATTTAATAGAAATTAATCACACAGACTAAAATCCAATGTCAGACACACAGTCCATTTACAAGTTCGTTCTGGGTCTGAACGAAACCGGAGGCACCTAGTAACCCGCATATCCATCGATCTCGAAGTACGTCTGGACGATCACCAACTGTTTCCATCTTCGTGGGTGTACGACCCAATAAAGATCATCAGTAACCACCCAAACGACGTGAAGACCTCCGGTCTTCGACCAACGTCTTCACCTTCGACTTATCGTCGTATCAGTTATTCAGAATGGGATAAACCCGGTCTTCCCATATAACTCGCGTATATAATAAACATGTGTTACACAAACACAACATACGCCTCATTCCAATTCAGAATGTTCTTTTATTCACAAAATCACATTCTTAGGGAAAGGTTCCCATTAATTTTATCCAAGATAAATTCTTCTAAATTTATTCTTTAATCTTCTTTTGAATATCAATTCAAACTAGTCGGGATTAGTGAACCTTACCGAAGTAATCATTTATTTTATTTCCCAATCCCAACCTATTCATCCCATGAAGTAAAACTGGTAATACTTCATATCTAACACCACAGTGTTATCGGTAAATTCAATTACCATTTCACGTTCAAATCTAATTAAAGATTTAACTATCGCCTAGAGCAAAATTGGTGATACTCCATTCTCGATCATTTCAATCTAATTAAAGATTCATTAAAACTCCACTTAGTTTTAATCTGTGACTGGGTTAAAGAATCCATGTCATTTAAAACACGGTTCATGATAAACCCAAAAATCAATACCAATTCAATTCCAATTAAATATTATTTAATTGGTACACTTCATTAAATCTTAATAAAAAGATTTAACCTTTTCTCAACTGGGTTCAAGAACAGTGTTAATAAAGACACCATTCACGACAAACCCAAATCACATTTGATATTAAATACAAGGCTCTGAATAGAAAATATATCGGCTTATATTCAATATCAAATTCTACGACCAACAAATATCGTATTGGAAATAACGATATATAAATATCTTTCAAATTTCCATAACAACATCTGTATAATCACGAAATCCAACATTGAAATATTCCGAAGACAATTTCGATTCAAATCCATTCCAATACAATTATTGGAAATTCTGGTTATTTTCAAAACCATTTGAAATCCAATTTATTTATTTCAAAAATAAATGAATTATAATTTTAGTTCAAAACTAGTTCATTTCGATAAAAATCTATTTTTATCTTTTCAAATATGGAGTTTTTCATCCTAATTCTTTCTAAATCATTTCTTATGATTTTACACAAATTATTACTATTTTTAATAATTTTATCAAGGCCCGTACAGTCGATTTCCATCAACGGCCATCGAACTGCACTTACAGCGACCTTTTCCAAATTTGATTTGGACATAATTCCAAATCCAACCATTAGATTTCTAATTTCCAATATTCGTTAGAAAACTCTTTTCTATACAAACCCAACGGTTCCGGTTTTAGGAGAATCCGACGGTCGGATCTCCCGCAATATCCGTTCGAAATCAATGGTCGAAATTCGCGAACTGCCGCGGCGCGGCGCGTTCTATTCAGGCCATTATATTATATATATAATATATATATAATATATACTTCGTCGATTTCCTTTTAAAACGTATTTTTATAATTCGTTTTAAATTCGTTTTCAAAACGATTTCAACTTCATTTCTAATTCAAATCAAAATTGAATTTTTCCTTATAAATTCATTTTAAATTCATTTCAAAATGATTTCAATTCAAATCGATTTCTAATTCAATTTCAGTTCGTTTTCAATTCAATTCAATTTCAATTCGAATTCATTTATATTCAATTTCAAATCGAATTCATTTATATTCAATTTCAATTCGAATTCATTTATATTCAATTTCAATTCGAATTCATTTATATTCGATTTTAATTCGAATTCATTTATATTCAATTTCAATTCGAATTCATTTATATTCAATTCGAATTACAATTCTTTTCAAAATATCAGATTTTGAAATCACTTTCGATATTCATTATAAAATGAATAAAATCGATATAAATATCGTTCACGTCTAAATGGCGTCAATCTAATCAACACGGCTTCATATATTTCTATTTTCAAATATTCTATTTCAAATATTTCTATTTCAAATATTCTATTTCAAATATTTCTATTTCAAAAGTGGAATGAGGCCCAATCAATTACCATCTAATGTTAATTATATGGATTTTCTACAAAACATGTATACAGTAACAACGATGAATAATCAACCATCATCCAAAGTGCATTCTACACTGTATAAGCATCGAATATAAATATTTAACGCTTATAACAGTCTGTCAATCAATCAGTCGACATACAACTAATTATTGGGATTAGTGTATGTCATATATCACCCCAATACCTGTGTGGGGTATCAAACAATCAAACACAGATTTTATTTGTGCGGTTGGGCGATGTGTAAAATTTATCGTCCCAATCAATATCAGTCAAATGTGTGTATATAAACAAATCGTCCGATTTGTCTATTTTTATTTCATTTCATATGCACGTTAAAGTTCTATTTTTAACTATAAGTTATTTTTAACTATATAAATGTTTCATTTCAACTATATAAATATTTTATTTCATTTCACATTACATCGCACAATCAACTACACATCAAAATCAAACAAACAAGCATACAAGCCGCCCATGGTCTGTGGATGACGGGTGTCGGGTGCTACTAAACACCGTCTACATCCTAGTATATTTTTAACTAGAAAAACAAAATTAAAAGGTGAGAAGTTCTCACCAAAGCTATCCCAACTCCACGACACTTCATATGTGGAAAATCTCCGCCGTTTCTTCTTTCATCACTTTCGTCATCCGTATTCACTACATATATAAAAATCGAATTTTTACTTTGCTATTCAATATATAAAAATTGAATATTTACTTTGCTATTCAATATATAAAAATCGAATTTTTACTTTGTTGTCATGTGTATAAAAATCACATTTTTATACTACTACTATATAGATAAAAATTCTATTTTTACACCTCTATCATATAGATAAAAATTCTATATTTAAATCGATGTTCATATAAAAAAGATCATATTTTTATATTCTCTATTATATAGAAATTATATTTTCAACACACTACTTATATAAAAATAGTATTTTTATATCTTCTACTATATAAAGGTCATATTTTTAATACTCTACACAAGTAAAAATCATATCTTTATTATGCCACTAGTATAAAATTTATATTTTAACCTTTCTATATTATAAAAATTTTATTTTTAACCTTTCTATATTATAAAAATTGTATTTTTCTTTTAAATTCTTTCATATTAAAATTATAACTTTCTTTTATATTCATACTGAAAATAAAAAATCCAGTCTTTTATATTTTAAAAATCATATCTATACAACTTTATAATTCATATGTTTTCAGTTTTAAAATCCCATATGTTTTAAAATAAATAAAGTAAATGAAATAGATAGAAAACTTACAGTTAAACGAGGGAAAGGGGCTGTTGCTCGCGGATACAGGAGCTGTAAAAGGGAGGGGGTGTCGTACTTGGCGTCTCAGCAGGTGGTCTCGGTGGCGCGGCAGTCTTCCTCGAAGGGAGGAAAGAGAAATGAGGTGGGGGGGGGGGGTCGCGAGTTGATCGGAGGAGGGGGGAATGAGGATCGGAGGTGGCGCGGAGATGGGGGGGCGAACGGCGACGGCGGTGGTTGGGTATCGGGGAAGAGGAGGGGGTGTGCGAGAGGCTGAAGAGGAGGGGGTCGGCTTGGACGGATGTGGGCGGAGGCCGGTCTGGGGAGGGCGACGGCGCCTAGCGCCAGCGGTGGTGGGCATCGAGGGGGAGGGGGCGCGATATCGTTTTTTTTAACTCGATTTTGAACTGATAAAGAGAAGTGGGGTATGTGTATAAATATATATATATATATATATATTATTTTTAATTTCAAAAAGTTGACTTTTTTATTCGACCTCTAAACGAGGCCCACCGCCTGTCGTCCATAGCTAATTATCCCCTTTCCGAACACAATGGATATGTGTCGTAAGCTGATTCGACCGTTTCGATCAGTTTCCGTTAAAATCAACATATAACTCTATATATTGAATTTGAACGCGCATTTCAATTTACCGGGGTCACATACTAACCCGAAAAATACTAGAAAAATATTTTCTAACTTCGTATTAACGATATGGTCCTAACAAAACTAGTTTCGTCGAATTCTGAGACCGTTTGAAAAATGGCCACTTTCCAGTCGATTAAATTCAACTAAAATGGTCAAAACACGTTTTCCTTTGCCACACTCACATATTGATTCGAAAAAATATGAAATTTGGAAACTAGCAATAATTTGACATCACGGATCCAACAAAAGTGGTTTCGTCGAAATCCAAGGTCGTTTACAAAATTTCCATTTTTAAGGGCCTAAATTCCATAGCGACTATTCAGAATTTTCAACTGGACATATCTTTTGATTCCTACTATGAAATTTCAATTTTTCGGGTTTGTTGGAAAGATAGTCACAATTAGATTCCATTATTTTTGGTTTCACTAAAATCCGGTTTATTTTGCACCCGGTATGTTCATTTGAATTTTGAAATCGAATTATCGAACTACCGCGCCATTTTCAATTCCTTTTATAAATATAAATAAATATTTATATTCTATCGTCGGTTCAAACGAATATATATGTTAGAATTATATTCAAAATAAATTCCTCATCGATATTATTTAAAATAATTCTTTTTAAATAATCAAAATTCGCTAAAATTGCCAAAATAAAATTTTTTAATTGGCCCAGATTTCCGGGTTATTACAGTTACATTCTCCACTCCTTGAAGGATTTCACCCCCAAAATCTCTAAGACTAGAAGAATGTCATAAATATTATCACACCAATATCTGCACTCATTTACACATCCACCAATCATAGGAATCCATTGTCCTTAGGATTTCTAATGCTTTTTATGGACATATGCGATAGTGTAGTATATGTTGTTCGAGAATGGAGTTTTTACAACAATAACCTTGTCTTAATTATCATTGATTATAAAATATATATACTAACATCTCTATCTATAATATATAGACATATATATATGCAGGATTTGTATACAGGACTTAGATACTGAAAACTGTACAGTTTTAGAGTTTCTAGAGATTCGAGATTCAGAAGAGATTCAAGACTCATGAGTTATCAAGATTTCAAGAGTTCAACAAAAACATAGTAATAGAGTCTAGTTTATATGTAAGACTCCGAATAGCACTCCAGGTTCAAACTTTATTTTTCAAATGATCTCTTTTCAAAATTAATTTCAAATCTATTTTTAAATTGATTTCAAACTTCTCTCAAGATAATTTTTTAATCTTCCAAGAATTTCAAACTTATGATTTCAAATATATTTCCTAATCTATAAGTATTCTTATTTTTATAGTTTTATTAAATATATTTTACTAAGTTTATATCTTATTATAATATTCTGATTTAAACTCTAAATTTTCTTATAACTTTTTTGTTTATATAGTTTATAAAAATCTCTTTATAAATTCATGTATGTATGTTTATAATTAGATTATATATAGTTTTATATCACATATATATAAAGTTTTTAATCATATGTTTAAATAATATTTTCTTATGTTTTTATACTTGAAAAATAATGTTTTAACAACTAGTTTTGTTTCAGGAATTCCAGAATATATATATATTGATTTAAATACTTTAAAATGCTCTAAAAATCATAAAAATGATGGATATGTCAACATACATACATGGGTATGTCGACATATATCGATCAGAAAATTAAATTTGAAAGGTAATGTCTTTTCACCATTTATAACGTTCTAAAAGTGTTGCAACCTTTCAAATCTTATAAATATGGATTGATTTTGAATTTTTTTATTCATTCTTCTTCTCCATCTTCATCCTCCTTCATTACACCATTAATATTTCATATTTTTATGATTTCTACACTTATACTCTGCCGATTTCAATTCTATTAATGTAAAACTTCTTTCTTCTCACTCTCTACTCATTACTCTCTGAATCGAAGTGCTATTGTAGAGTTATAAGGTTGTTGTAATTGTTTTGGAAGTGTTGGGGAAAAGGTGTGTTCCTTGTAGCCTTGAAATCAAGGAAAGGAATCGGTGGTAATCTTGTAGTCGGGGAAATCAAGGAAAATATACTTGATCAAGGGAGTTTGGAGTCAGTGGTAATCTTGTAGCTGTGAAATCAAGGAGATTTGTAACAACCCGTATTTTTGAATAACATGTTATAACATAAATCAAGGCAGAATTAAATGTTAAAATCTGAATCAAGGGAAACGGGCTGTGCCATTGCGTTCGTCTCGGAAAAATACGCGAAATAGAGTCCGAGTTTTCGAAAATTGGAGTCCGTATGACCAAGTTATGGCCCGTCAAAGTTTTCAGAAAATTTCAAGTTCAAAAACAGTTCAAATTTGAATTTAGAATTCAAATTTGAATTTAGAATTCAAATTCAGCCAAAACAGACTGGGCGGGAAAATTCCTGCCCAGACAGGTCGACAGGGGGGTCGACACTAGGGTCGACCTCCCCCCAACCAGGTCGACACTAGAGTCGACCTGGGGGTCGACCTCCCTGGTCGGCCAGGTCGGCCTGGTGCACCTATTTTGGCTGTTTGGACCTGTTTTGGAGGCTAGTGACGTGAATTGATGGCCCAGATCTGAATTAGGGTTAATCATATGGTCTAAATTAACCTAATCATCTATAAAAAGACCTAATACCTAGCCTAAATCATCATAAATCAATCCTATAACTAAACTATGCCAAAATGTTTAATCATGGCCTCCACCCTCTTGTCATAGCCTCCATCTTCATTCATATGAGAGTTCCTAAGCTTGTTTGAGAGTTTCTAAGCTTGATTTAAGGCCAAAGTTCAATCTTTCTTCATCAAAGCAAGGATCTTTTGCTTGTTTCTCAAGGGTTTTCATTGGAGCTTATCATTTGGGAGTGTTTAGAGTTGCTAGTGGCTTCGTCTCAATCTTATTTTATTTTATAAGTCTTCATAGCATTGTAAGCCCTATACTACTCTTAGATTCTAACTATGAAGTTAAATATGACATGTTGCAAGTTTGAGTTTGGGCCTAAGTATGATATGTGCTTTGATCCTATCATGTTATGCATAAATTTATTCTATGCATGTTTGTAAAGCTATCACCTTTTCCTTATGCATAGAAATCTATGAGCTTTGATTGGAAATGTTGCATAAAGCAACATAGAAACTCTCATAAACCTCATGTTATCTTGCATATGATGTTATATGCGAATCACTAGCCACCATCCTATGTCATTTATGATCATGTTTCACCTATTTGCTTAAGTTTGATATCATGCATATTTTGAGGCTTATGATGTAATATGCAAGTTGCTATCTTGCATGTGGTGTTATATGCGAACCACTTGCTATCATCCTATGTCATTTATGACCATGTTTCACCTATTTTTCTAAAGTTGATACTATGCATGTTTTGAGGCCTATGATGTAATATGCAAGTTTATGAACACCTTTGCCTCATATGCCACCATGTGTAACTTGTGGCCCAAAACCTTATTAATTATGTCATGCTTCTAAGTTTCCCCTTTGAGATCTATTTGCGTTCATGAGAACTTACATGCGATGGGGTTACATTATGGGTAAACTAAAATGACATAAAAACATGACTTGAAAAGATGACATGAAATATGACATGTGATTATGCTTGAAACATGAATTTGGACAAGACTTCTAGAAAACATGAGAATGGCCAACTCGAGGTTGGGTTGAGTTTGTAGCATAACTCTACCCGGAACCGACCGGCTTAACTAGTGGCTACAAGCAATATGACCCAATGTGAGTAGTTGGTCATGTCGCACATGAAACCCGAGGTTAGACCAAGTTGTGGAGTAAAGCTACCTGGACCCGCCCGGCTTAACTAGTAACCACAACAAGGTCTAATGTGAGAGGTTGGGTGCATTAAATTAATTAATGCCACATGATAGGGTTAAGTCATGGACCACTTGAATACTTAACCAAGTAAACACGATGGGTTGATAGGGTTAAGTCATGAACCTTGGGTACACTTAACCAACTTGATGGGGTAGGGTTAACCACATTTAACCCGTTCGAAACCCTAGTTACGTGGTCCTTTTCACCAGTAACCCTCTTGATTGTATCATGATACCCTAGGGACTAGGCTAGGGTGGGGCACGATTACTGGGCTGACATGTAAGCGACCAAAACGACGGCTGAGTAGGTGCGCCGGTGTAGGATCAGGCGGACCATGGTCGTGCACATGGTCCGGAGTTGAAAAAGCAGACACGGGCACCCGTAGGTTTAGACTGTACGTGCTTGATTTTTGTCCGTGGTTGGCACCCTAGGGCTTGATACACCCTAGGGTGGACCTAGCACAGTTTGACTACACTTCGTGATTAAGCCGTATGACACCGATACACGACGAGTTAGGCTTATAGGGAGCCGATCGACTAGACCGAGTAGTTGGACCTCGATTTAGGTCATCTCATGATGTGGGCCAGCTTTGGGCCAAGGGATCATTTCTTGTTTATACTTGACATGGTTTGGAATACTAGCACACTTGGTGCAAAAACTTAACCATGTATATGCGATGCCACACTTGATCTATCTTGTTAACTTTTCACCATGCCAGTTATCACCCTACATCTCATCTCTGTTTCACATGCCCAGTTAACTTTATTAGTTTTTATACTAATAGTAGATAGGACTTACCAGTCTTTTTGACTGACCCGTTTTCTTTCGCCTCTTTTCTTCCGTTCCCTCCCCCCCCCCAGGTTTACAGGTGGGAACACTGGTACCTAGCTTGGATCTTTAGCTGCTTTTCTGGATAGCTCATGTACGGTTTGGACTTGAGCTCGCTATGGCTTTCTTCTACCTTGGGGATAGTTACTTTATGATTTTCTTTCCAGTTTTCAGTTGATGTTTCTAGACGATGTTTTGTGGAAAATAATGACCAAGTACTTTGATGTAACTTGACTATGGTTTTGAAATGTTAGTTTTATCCGCTGCTTTATTTACTCTGTTTTTACTTATATGTCCCGTCTTGTGATATCTGCATGCATGTTTACCTTTTCCAACACCCCTCCAAAGCTAGTGTACTTGCAAGAGTGACCCTGGCGGAGGTGGGGTGTTACATTTGGTATCAGTGCGAGGTTTATAAGATTTGAGCAAAAGGTTTTTAAAAACTTACCTTTTGAAAAACTATTTTCAAAACCAATTAAGTATTTTCCAAGAAAAGTCTAGTTATTTTAAAAGGCTATTCCCCAAAATCCATTAACATTATCCTTCGTTTCCTCGTTCTGAATCTATCTTTTTCTTTTTCAGTATGGCCGATCTTAACCTTCCCGAGGGAGTAACCATTCCCGGATAGTTCTGGAGGTACTTGGAAGCTAGGGCCAACGATGTGGGCCCAACAAACACCCCCACCGTAACTGAGGTTCCTCCTCCTCCTCCTCAGAATCCACAAGCAGATTTCGCTAAGGTTTGCAAAGACTTTAAGGCAATGGGTGGCAAGCATTTTGTTGGGACAGAGACTTTTGTTGAGGCAAGAAACTGGTTGAAGGAAACTGAAGATCTCTTCGCCATCTTTGATGTGGAAGACCATAGAAAAGTTCTGTTGGCAGCGTGGCTATTGAAAGAAGAAGCTGCCTATTGGTGGGAGGTCACCAATGCTACTAGGCCTATAGAGACTTGGGCCGACTTTAGGACGAGGTTTGGGCTTAAGTTTCTATCATCTGCTGAGGCGAATCTGCAATTGGAGAAGTTTATATCTTTGAAGCAAGGGGACATGACAGTGAGGGAGTATGTGAATAAGTTTAACCAGCTTGCTTGATTCGGTTTGGAAATGTTTAATACTCCCCAGAAGAAGGCTTTACGCTTTGCACGAGGTTTGAATGAGCCATTACAAGGTTTAGCCCTGTCTCATATACCCATGGGGGCCACTTTTGAAGGCCTAGTGGACATGGCATTGCTTCAAGGAGACGATAAGAATGGCAAGAAAGAAGTCAAGCCTAATGAGACTCAAGCCAAGAAGACAGACTCCAAGTGGGGAGGAAATCAGGGCAATCAGAATAACAAGAACAACAAGGGCAACAAGGCCAAGGCAAAGGACCCAAGAAAATGCAACTTCTGTGGGATTGTGGGGCACATAGCCAAGGATTGCAGAAAGAAGAAGAGGAAGTTGGGCGAATGCTTTCACTGTGGAGAGCCTGGACACCTTAGCAAGGATTGCCCCAAGAAGCAAGCACAAGGGCAAGGGCAGACTCAGCGTGCAGGACCTTCTGGAGGGCAAGTGCATGCTCTCAACACTGCTCCAGTTCAAGACCGAGGTAGTATTTCTGTAGAAAGTCTTGTTTATATTTCTTACTTTCCTGTTCGCACTTTATTTGATTCTGGCGCATCGCATACCTTTATTTCTTCTGACATTGTTGAAAGTTTGCACCTAAGTACTAGTCTAGTTGAGGATCCCGTCAGTGTTTCAAATCCAATTGGGGGTTCCACCCATTTATCTATGATTTGTGTGGATTTGAAGATTTCTATCTTGACCGTAGAATTCACGTGTAATGCTTATGTTCTCGGGTTCACGGGATACGGGTTGATCTTGGGCATGGATTGGTTGTCCAGTTATGGAGCCATTCTCGATTGTGAGCATAGGGTGGTGAGGCTCATAACTCGCCTCGGTAATACCCTAGAGATTTCTTGCAACCCACTGGATCCCGTCATGTTATGTTATCTTGAATCTCTTGACTCGTCCATCAATGATCTGCAATCTGTAAGGGTGGTTCGAGAATATCCTGATGTCTTTGAAGAGGTTAAGGGGTTACCCCCTAAACGAGAGATAGATTTTCGCATTTATCTTTTCGATAATGCCAAGCCAGTATCATTGCCCGTTAGGCACATGGCCTCGCGAGAAAGAAGAGAGCTCAATAAGCAAATCAAGGAGCTGCTTGAGAAGAATTTTATTAGGCGAAGCATTTCTGAATGGGGTGCTCCGGTGGTATTCGCTACTAAGGCGGATGGTTCGCTTCGTCTATGTGTTGATTATTGAGAGTTGAACAAGCTGACAAAGAAGAATAGGCACCCGTTACCGAGGATTGATGACCTCTTTGACCAGCTTGTTGGTGCTTCTGTTTTCTCTCAGCTCGATCTGGCCACCGGATTCCATCAGCTTAGAGTGGCTGAGGATAGTATTGATAAGACTGCGTTTAGGACTCCAGATGGATTCTTTGAATGGCTTGTCATGCCATTCGGTTTGACTAATGCACCCGCTTACTTCGTAGATTTGATGAGTAGGGTGTTCAGGGAGTTCCTTACCAAGTTCGTGGTTGTCTTCGTGGATGATATTCTGATCTTCTCAAAGGATGAGGAAGAACATGCCAGACATCTCAAGGAAGTGATGGATACGCTTAGAGCTCATCAGTTGAAAGCCAAGTTCTCCAAATGCCATTTCTGGAGAAGGGAAGTTCGGTTTCTTGGACATATAGTTTCTAAGCAAGGCATAGCGGTGGATCCCGCGAAAGTGGTTGCAGTTCAAGACTGGAAGACTCCTAGGAATGCAACCGAAGTAAGAAGCTTCCTCGGTCTGGCAGGCTACTATAGGAAGTTCATCAGGGACTTCGCTAAGATTTCAGCCCCTCTTACTAGATTGACGAAGAAGAACCTAGTCTTTGCATGGGACTTAGAATGTGAGCTTGCTTTTCAAGGGCTCAAGAGGGCCCTTACTACAACTCCAGTTTTGGCATTACCCGATGGCGGTAAGATGTTTACCGTGTACACTGATGCATGTGGCACGGGGTTAGGTGCTGTTCTGATGCAGGAAGGAAGAGTGATATGTTATGGGGGTAGGCAACTTAAAGTTCATGAGCAGAACTATCCCACTCATGATTTGGAGTTGGCGGCGATCATCTTTTCTCTCAAATCATGGCGCCACTATCTTCAAGGCGAAAGGTTTGAGTTGTATACTGATCACAAGTCACTCAAGTACCTCTTCTCACAAAAAGATCTGAATCTAAGGCAGCAAAGGTGGATGGAATTCTTGGCATCTTATGACTTCGAGATAGCTTATACCCCTGGCAAGGGTAATGTTGTGGCAGATGCACTAAGCAGAAGTAGGTTGACTTTGAGTCCCTTGTTTGTTGAGATGAGGAGCCTAGAGTTCTTGGCAACCTTTGATTTTACAACAGCTGTTGAGTCGATGACGGGTTCGTTAGCATCTCTTGAGCTTAGACCTATACTTCTTGATCAAATAGGGACTTCGCAGAAGGAAGATCCGCAGATAGTCGAGATCATGGACAAGTTGATTCATGGTGAGACGTCTAGTCACCTTGCTAGATATACTATTGATGACAAGGGTTGGCTAAGGCGTGATGGAAGGCTATGCGTTCCACAAGTGGGAAACTTGGTGCATAAAGTTCTCGAAGAAGCGCATCACTCGAAGATGACTATACATCCTGGAGGAGATAAGATGTATAGGGATATGAAGCGCATTTTCTTTTGGGCTGGAATGAAGAAGGATGTGGCAGAGTATGTTTTAAAGTGCATGGTGTGCCAACAGGTGAAAGCCGAGTCAAAGAAACCCGGTGGGCTATTGCATCCATTGGAGGTCCCGCAATGGAAGTGGGAGAGTATTTCTATGGATTTTGTGGATGGATTGCCTAGGTCAAGGAAAGGGAACACGAGCATATGGGTCATAGTTGACAGACTTACGAAGAGTGCTCACTTCATTCCAGTAAAGAGCAAGAGGACCGCATCATGGCTAGCATCTATTTATCTTCGTGAGATAGTGCGGTTGCATGGAGTTCCTTCTAGCATAGTTAGCGATCGCGACCCAATTTTCACTAGCCAGTTCTGGAATAGTTTGCAAGAAGCGATGGGTACACGATTGAATCTAAGTACTGCCTATCACCCCCAGACAGACGGCCAAACCGAAAGGGTGAATAGAGTGCTAGAAGATCTCTTGAGGCTTTGTGTTCTTGACTTTGGTGGTACTTGGGAAGACCACCTCTCTCTTGTGGAGTTTGCTTATAATAATAGCTATCAAGCTAGCATAGGGATGACACCATTTGAAGCTTTGTATGGGAGGCCGTGTAGGTCACCATCTTGTTGGTGGGAGACAACGGACAGGCTTATACTTGGGCCCGATATGATACGGGACACATCCGAGAAAGTTGAATTGGTGAGAAGACGGATGAAAGCGGCCCAAGACAGACAGAAATCCTATGCTGACAAGCGAAGGACAGATTTGGAATTCGAAGTTGGAGATATGGTCTTCATGAAGGTTTCTCCTTTGCGTAATGTGGTACGCTTTGGAGCAGTAGGGAAGCTGGCACCAAGGTTCGTAGGACCCTTCCCTATCATAGAGAGAATTGGGAAGATGGCTTATAAGGTGCAATTGCCCGAGAAGCTGGCAGGAGTACATAATGTCTTTCATGTCTCTCATCTCCGGAAGTGCCTACATGAGTCCGCTGAGGTGGTTGAACCTAGCATTCTTGAAGACATGGAGGTGGAGAAAGAGGCAACCCTGAGACGAGCTCTGATTCGTATCATGGAAACGGAGACAAAGAAGCTAAGAAGCAAAGAAGTTAATCTTGTTAAGGTGCAATGGAGTGAAGCAGAGGAAGACGCAACTTGGGAAACCGAGGAGAAGATGCGTGGGCTTTATCCATTTCTTTTTGAGGGTACATTTTCAATCTCTTTTCCTAGTTGGTATATCTTTCTTTTGCTATCCATGTTTATCTAGTTTATCTTGTTTCGTAAATCTTGTCATGAGAACCTTAGGTAGAAACCCTTGGTTGAAACATGTATTTGAAACATGTTATGCTTGATGTTTGCCAATGGTTGCAAGTGTTTGCAAGTGGATACTCGTGGATGCATGATACACGTTAGGCACTAAGATCGGCTCACACACTTTCATACCGCATATGCATGAGTGTTTATGCTTATTCATGGATGAAACTTGTATGCTATCACATGGATGTTGCATATGGATGGATGTTATGTGCACTCATGTAGAGACTATAAGTTATGTTAGGGATTCGCATACATATGGACTCATTACACTAACATATTTTGCATTAAGGAGGTTTACTGAATCAGTAACCGCCTGATTTTCGCATTAGATAAGTACATATACACACACCTTTGCATATGTTCATACAGCATTTAGAATCTTTTAAGGACAATGATTACTTGTGGATGATGTTTTGAGTAGATGGATGATGGATGGTAGGATACGTTCTTCCTAACTTGAAGATTTCGGGGACGAAATCCTTTAAGGTGGGGAGGATGTAACAACCCGTATTTTTGAATAACATGTTATAACATAAATCAAGGCAGAATTAAATGTTAAAATCTGAATCAAGGGAAACGGGCTGTACCATTGCGTTCGTCTCGGAAAAATACGCGAAATAGAGTCCGAGTTTTCGAAAATCGGAGTCCGTATGACCAAGTTATGGCCCGTCAAAGTTTTCAGAAAATTTCAAGTTCAAAAACAGTTCAAATTTGAATTTAAAATTCAAATTCAGCCAAAACAGACTGGGCGGGAAAATTCCCGCCCAGACAGGTCGACAGGGGGGTCGACACTAGGGTTGACCTCCCCCCCAACCAGGTCGACACTAGAGTCGACCTAGGGGTCGACCTGGGGGTCGACCTCCCTGGTCGGCCAGGTCGGCCTGGTGCACCTATTTTGGCTGTTTGGACCTGTTTTGGAGGCTAGCGACGTGAATTGATGGCCCAGATCTGAATTAGGGTTAATCCTATGGTCTAAATTAACCTAATCATCTATAAAAAGACCCATATACCTAGCCTAAATCATCATAAATCAATCCTATAACTAAACTATGCCAAAATGTTTAATCATGGCCTCCACCCTCTTGTCATAGCCTCCATCTTCATTCATATGAGAGTTCCTAAGCTTGTTTGAGAGTTTCTAAGCTTGATTTAAGGCCAAAGTTCAATCTTTCTTCATCAAAGCAAGGATCTTTTGCTTGTTTCTCAAGGGTTTTCATTGGAGCTTATCATTTGGGAGTGTTTAGAGTTGCTAGTGGCTTCGTCTCAATCTTATTTTATTTTATAAGTCTTCATAGCATTGTAAGCCCTATACTACTCTTAGATTCTAACTATGAAGTTAAATATGACATGTTGCAAGTTTGAGTTTGGGCCTAAGTATGATATGTGCTTTGATCCTATCATGTTATGCATAAATTTATTCTATGCATGTTTGTAAAGCTATCACCATTGCCTTATGCATAGAAAGCTATGAGCTTTGATTGGAAATGTTGCAAAAAGCAACATAGAAACTCTCATAAACCTCGTGTTATCTTGCATATGATGTTATATGCGAATCACTAGCCACCATCCTATGTCATTTATGATCATGTTTCACCTATTTGCTTAAGTTTGATATCATGCATATTTTGAGGCTTATGATGTAATATGCAAGTTGCTATCTTGCATGTGGTGTTATATGCGAACCACTTGCTATCATCCTATGTCATTTATGACCATGTTTCACCTATTTTTCTAAAGTTGATACTATGCATGTTTTGAGGCCTATGATGTAATATGCAAGTTTATGAACACCTTTGCCTCATATGCCACCATGTGTAACTTGTGGCCCAAAACCTTATTAATTATGTCATGCATCTAAGTTTCCCCTTTGAGATCTATTTGCGTTCATGCGAACTTACATGCGATGGGGTTACGTTATGGGTAAACTAAAATGACATAAAAACATGACTTGAAAAGATGACATGAAATATGACATGTGATTATGCTTGAAACATGAATTTGGACATTACTTCTAGAAAACATGAGAATGGCCAACTCGAGGTTGGGTTGAGTTTGTAGCATAAATCTACCCGGAACCGACCGGCTTAACTAGTGGCTACAAGCAATATGACCCAATGTGAGTAGTTGGTCATGTCGCACTTGAAACCCGAGGTTAGACCAAGTTGTGGAGTAAAGCTACCCGGACCCGCCCGGCTTAACTAGTAACCACAACATGGTCTAATGTGAGAGGTTGGGTGCATTAAATTAATTAATTCCACATGATAGGGTTAAGTCATGGACACTTGAATACTTAACTAAGTAAACACGATGGGTTGATAGGGTTAAGTCATGAACCTTGGGTACACTTAACCAACTTGATGGGGTAGGGTTAACCACATTTAACCCGTTAGAAACCCTAGTTACGTGGTCCTTTTCACCAGTAACCCTCTTGATTGTATCATGATACCCTAGGGACTAGGCTAGGGTGGGGCACGATTACTGGGCTGACATGTAAGCGACCAAAACGACGGCTGAGTAGGTGCGCCGGTGTAGGTTCAGGCGAACCATGGTCGTGCACATGGTCCGGAGTTGAAAAAGCAGACACGGGCACCCGTAGGTTTAGACTGTGCGTGCTTGATTTGTGTCTGTGGTTGGCACCGTAGGGCTTGATACACCCTAGGGTGGACCTAGCACAGTTTGACTACACTTCGTGATTAAGCCGTATGACACCGATACACGACGAGTTAGGCTTATAGGGAGCCGATCGACTAGACCGAGTAGTTGGACCTCGATTTAGGTCATCTCATGATGTGGGCCAGCTTTGGGCCAAGGGATCATTTCTTGTTTATACTTGACATGGGTTGGAATACTAGTACACTTGGTGCAAAAACTTAACCATGTATATGTGATGCCACACTTGATCTATCTTGTTAACTTTTCACCAAGCCAGTTATCACCCTACATCTCATCTCTGTTTCACATGCCTAGTTAACTTTATTAGTTTTTATACTAATAGTAGATAGGACTTACCAGTCTTTTTGACTAACCCGTTTTCTTTCGCCTCTTTTCTTCCGTTCCCCCCCCCCCAGGTTTACAGGGTGGGAACACTGGTACCTAGCTTGGATCTTTAGCTACTTTTCTGGATAGCTCATGTACGGTTTGGACTTGAGCTCGCTATGGCTTTCTTCTACCTTGGGGATAGTTACTTTATGATTTTCTTTCCAGTTTTCAGTTGATGTTTCTAGACTATGTTTTGTGGAAAATAATGACCAAGTACTTTGATTTAACTTGACTATGGTTTTGAAATGTTAGTTTTATCCACTACTTTATTTACTCTGTTTTTACTTATATGTCCTGTCTTGTGATATCTGCATGCATGTTTACCTTGTCCAACACCCCTCCAAAGCTAGTGTACTTGCAAGAGTGACCCTGGCGGAGGTGGGGTGTTACAAGATTGTACTTGGATATTGATATAGTAATAAAACTCTACGCAGTCCAGCTTTCTATGGGACTGGACGTAGGAGTAATCCAAATCAGTATAAAATCCGGTGTGTTCTTTCCTTTTTTGCATTTTATTTCTGTTTGTTTTTGTGTTTGTGTTTGATTCTGTGTCTGTGATTATAACTGTGGTGTGTGATTCATATAGTAGATCATATAAGTTTTAGGTTTTGTTAAATTCTTTAAGGAAACACTATTCACCTTACTCTAGTGTTAGTTTTACCTTAACGATCCATTCCGCATTCCCTAACAATTGGTACCAGAGCAAGTTTTTCAAAAAGTTCTTAATCTGATTTTTGAAAATATTAAATGGAAAGTTTTGAAATGATTTATAGCACTAGTTCAAATTCATGCCTTGCATCAGTATTAGATGAGTCTACATTCAATTTTATTGAAAGATCAAGTTATCATGATATGATTTCTTGAAAAGTTTAAATGGATATATCATAGAATCATCATGATGTTATTATTTCAAATTACAGTTAGTGATTTTGAAAAGTCACTTGATTCTTTGAAATGTTATGGTGTTTTGCAGGAAAGAAGTTATATCTGATAACTGTTGGCATAAAGACACCAATATGATCCTTCTTCAATTGAGAAAAGAAGAGTTTATGAAGAGATATGACTTTAGGGCTTATATTAGTTGAAGTATCCATTCACTCAAAATTCAAATTCAAATTCAAATTTTTGACGCCAAGTTGACCAGGCCATATAAAAATGACGTGCCCTTTTCCAGATGATTCATATTCATCATCAAGCGATAAAGAGCCAGAAACTGGAAATCCAAATATGTGTTTCACAGCGATTCAAAATTCAGAGAACGACGGAGAAATGGATCTAAAAGCCGAGTATGCCTTAATTAAGTTTTTAATTTTTTGGTTGAATGGATGTTTTGTTTGCTTTGTTTTGTTTTAATTTTGAAATTTAAACTTTAAAATTCAGCATGAAATTTAAAATTTAAATTTGAATTTTGAAATTCAAAATAATAATAAAATAATAATTAGTAAAATAATAAAATAAATTTTGGATGATTTGTTAGGATTAATATTATATCAGGAAATAGTTAAAGCCTGAAATATAAATCGATAATTTAAATCAAAAGTCACAAAACCATATGACTTTTGAATTTCTGCATGTATGTCGACATACATAGAAGGGCATGGCGACATAAATATCATAAAATGAAAATAAATTTTGAATTTCAAAAGTTTAAACTTTCAAACTTCCCTTTATCTTATCAATAAGAAAATGCTAGTTCAAACTCTAGTTATTAACTTTGTTTGTCTACTTATTTTCTTATATCTTGTTTCAAAACACATATATTAAAAAGTATATAAATTATAAAATTATATAGACATATTAATACGATATAAAAAATTAATATTTTTTTTAATATTGTTCAAACATGCATAGTTTAACTTATATATATATATATTATTCATAACAATTTTGGGTTACATTATCACAAATACTATTTGTAACTTAATACTTATTTTAATTTCTTATTAAGATTTATAAAAGCTTGAATATTCTAAAATTATATATATATATATATATATATATGATTTTATGTCTTAAATATGTAGGTTAAATATAAGAAGCTATAGTTTAATTTATATCCAGATTTCATAATTTTGTTATGACTATAGAATTCTTTTAAAAGTTTTAACATATAAATGGTTCCTTGGAAAATTAATATATTTTAATTTCTAAAAGTCCAAATTTAAAATTGATTTGTATCACAAGATTGATTTATGTTTCATAATAAATTATATTTTAAGTCCTTTATAAAATTAGTTTATATATATACACACAATTATGAATATATGCTTATATAAAAATAGTTTACTTTATAAGATACAATTCTATATTCTCTTTAAAAAGATCTTCAATTTTTACTATATTAAAGAAGCACCCTACTAAGATTATTTGACTCTTTATGCCAAAAAAAATTATTATTTAACTCCACATTTCTTATAGAATTATTCTAAAAAAGTTATTATTTGTTATGAATACCATAAAACTTTCATCTTTACCATCCTTTAAATCACTTTCATAAGTATCACTAACCTAAGTCTAGAAAGTAATATATATTACCCTTGTTTAATTCAAATGATTTATAATATATATATATATGCATAATAGTTAGATAGTACTTTGAATATATTTTGCCTAAATAGATATAATCACCAAATTATTCTACACACTATCATTACACATCTTATTTCATATCATATATCATTATTATAAGTTACAGTGCATTCCAAATTAAAATCATTCACATCATAAGTTGCATTTCATTTAATATATCATTTTATATTGCTTTTCATATGACATACATTTCATTCTACATTATAACCAATATACTGCACACACTACATTACATATTAACTTTTAACTTCACACATAACAAGTATACTATATGGGAAATAATTGTCTTAGAAATACATAGGATTATTAAACACATAACTTGTTTAACTTTTTCAACTTGATTGGCCTATTTGGCTTGATTAACTTGTTTAGCTTGTTTGGCTTAATTAACTTGTTTAACTTGTTTGGCTTGATTGAATCGATTGGCAGGATTAACTTGTTTGGCTTGATTAATTTGCTTGATTTGATTGACTTGTTTGAACTGCTCGACATGGTTGAATTTCATTAGTGGTTGATAGGTGTGTTAGAAATATACTTATGCATTTGTTGTTGATAGGAGCTTTATAGGTTTTTGGATAAATAGAAGTTACAAGAAATGTTTAGTTTTATGTTTTGAATTTATTTAAATTGATGTTTTGTGACAATAAAACTTAAATTGATTGATTATTTGGATTAAATTGTTTTACTTATATAATAATTTTAAGGATATCTTACCAGAGTTATTTCTTAGTCTAGATTAAGGTCTTATTATAGTTTTAAGGGAATTAGAGTTTAGGATAGGCTTAGTCTTGTATTAGATTAAGGGGAGTTTTAGAGTTTCTAAGGATTAGTTGAAGGTTCAAGAATGTTTTGGTTGATTTAATTGTTTATATTGATTGTTTGACTTGCTTGTTTATTTTAATTTCTTGTTTGGATTAATTTGCTTGTTTAGATTAATTATAAATATTGATTGGTTTACTTAGTTTGTTATCCTTCTAGTTTATTAGACTAGTATAGATGAAACACCCCACCTCCATTAAGGTCACTCACAAAGGGAATGCCTTAACTTTGGTGGAGAGTTATAGGTACAAGACACGGAAAAATTTACAAGATAGATAAATTTAAGCAGCGGAATCCAAATATTTATTTCATATGTAGTTCAATACAAAAGCATTACATCAAATTATCTCAAAACAACTTCAATACTTTACACCATAATTTCTGTCTTGATTATTCAATAAAGAAGCATAAACAAAAAAGTAAAAATGCATAAATCCCCAAGGATCATATCCATAGCCAATGCAAGAGAGTCCAAGTCATACATCTACTTTCTTGAAGCTTGTAAAGAGTCTGATTAACCTGGAGTATTTCCTCCCTGTGGACCTTGGGGGGGGGGGGGGATGGAAGAAAAGAAGATGAAGGGAAACGGGTAATACAATAAGTCTGGTAAGTTTAGTGGTTACTAGTATTTAAACAAGTAAAGGGATCATGACAGTGATAACAAAACATAGGACAATACCATAATATAATATAAGAGGGATGTGTGATCGCACCCATTACTATAGTCTCTGAACCTACTTAACCATTGGTTCAACCAGCCCACGTGTTTACAACAAACGATCCCCTAAATGATCGGCTCCTACTCGCATGTATTCAAGTCCTGTGTCCTTTGGCCCCCCTTGATTGTAGTCACCTGTGGCGGTCCCACCATGGGGTATATCAGTCCCTCTGTTGGCAACCCGACACGATTCAGGATGCACAGAGTACACTACTGATGCCCTGTGCCAGATTTTTTTCCACTCCGGAGTACGTGCACGCCCATACTCCGTCGGAACCTACACTGGCCCACCAACCGCCGATGTTTTGACCGCTTATAATTCAACCCAGTAATCGTGCTCCACCCTGCCTAGTTTTAGGGTACCATGACACATCTATGTGGGTTACTACTGAAATGGGTCCCCGTTACTAGGGTTTTCAAATCAACATGTTTATTTGGTTAAGTGTCCCAGTTTACCTAACCCAGCCCATTTGTATTAGTTAACATGTTGAATCGGTTAAGTGTTTTCGTAATTTACTCAACCCTACCAATCCTGACTTAGCTTTAATTTAAAGCACCAACCACTCACATTAGACAGGTCTTGTTGTGGTCACTGGATATGCCAGTCGGTTCTGGGCAGATTTACACCACAACTCGGTCTAACCTCGGGTTGTTTTTGGGCTTGATGCACTAACCACTCACATTAGACAGGTCTTGCTGTGGTTACTGGATATGCCGGTCGGTTCCGGGCAGATTTACACCACAACTCAGTCTAACCTCGGGTTAGGCATATTCGTCTTTTATAAATTCATATTTTTCTATATATGTCAAATTTCTTTATGTAAATTAATTTAATTTACTCATGCTACAATTATCTTTTCAAATGTTTCTCACAATAAATGGTATATCAAGTATACCATTTTACGAACAATCCTATGCCATGAATTTTTATATTTCCCCCTCGTTATCCCCGTAGAACGTATGTATGAATTACATAAAATGTTGGGCTAACAAATTAGCCCAAACCCATAAACAAAAAGGGTTAGAAATCAAGGAACATGACATAAACATAAAATAGCATACATTAAACATATCACATGTAACTTGGCATAGATGTATCATTATCTTAACTAAACAGGTAAAGGTGAACTTGTGACTGAGTCATGTAAACTTGATATGGGTCTAACATGGAGGTTTAACACATAAACAAGATTTAAACCGCAATTTAACATACTAACTTATGTATGTCAAAACATAAGAAAGCTACTATAACAATTTTTAAATTGCAACTTATCATGATAACTAATATGTGTTAAACATAAGAGGATGGCAATTTCAAATTTTTACAACATAAATAGATTCAACTTGACATTGTTCTAACTATTCATGAATGTTAATCTACATGTAGGCATGTGATTTAGATCCTAGACTTGCAAATAACCATCAAATTTCAACATGACAAGTTTCACCATTTTGTTGACATAATAAGTTCTTTACCCAATCGTAATAACATACAATGTTGTACATCACCCAAGCATATAGACATGAGATATACAACATGTTCATCGCCATAAGCATATAGACATGAAATATACAACATGTTCATCGCCACAAGCATATAGATATGATTAATTACAACGATATTTTAAGATAAACGAGAATCAAATCTTATACATAAGCATCGTACTACATTCCAATTACAACATGTCATGAATTCAGTCGAAAGGAATGTTTAAATCTGCGTAACAATTAACTTACAAACTAAAAAGAATTCTTGCGTTTTGAAATCTGAATTCTGAAGTTGGAGATGTGCTCCTTTGAAGAAGATCGTTGAATTAGACTCGCTTTAATTTGATTTTTTATTCAAGTTCTTTAACTTGTCTTTGAATTGGAAATGGTGACGGCTACTCCAAGTCTTCTACTGACGGCATTTCAGTTCTAGGTTTATTTTTCTGTGTGTTTTAAGGTTAGGCATTGAGTTGTTTATATATAATTTCAGTTTGATTATAGCCATCAGATGAACCTTGGGTTAATAACAGCCACTCAGACCTAATCAGGACCATCCAGAAATCCTAATGACTCAGCAGCGAGTCAGCAGTCGTTCAAATTTCAGATCTGGCCGGGGGCTAGGTCGACCCCTAGGTCGACCCTAAGGACGACCCCCAGGTCGACCCTAAGGTCGACCCCCAGGTCGACCTCTAGGGGGAGGTCGACACTAGGGTTGACCCCCTGGTTGACCTACCTGGGCGGGAATTTTCCCGCCCAGCCCGCTTCTGGCTTCTGTTTGAATTTTGAACTCGTTTTTCGAACTGTTTGAATTTATTTGAATTTCTGAAACTTTCGACAGCCATAACTTCTTCATACGAAGTCCAATTTACGCAAACTCGGACTCTATCTCAACCAGAATTCCGAGACGAACACAATGGCGTAACCCGTTTCCCTTAATTCTTACATTTTAAATTAAGTATTCTAGGATTCATTATTACAGCGTGAATAGAAAATATGGGGTGTTACATTCTCCCACCTTTTAGGATTTCGTCCCAGAAATCTCCAAGTCGAGAAGAACTTATATCCTACCATCAAATCAATCATCTAATCAACCATCAAACACAGGCGTCCAATGTCCTTAAAAGATTTTTAATGCTTCATGATCATATGCATAGTGTGTGTATATGTCCTTATTTAATGCAAAATCAGGCGGTCTACTGATTCAGTTGACCTCCTTAATGCAAAATATGTCAGTGCCATGAGTCGATTATGAATGCAAATTTTCCTACTCAAAATTTCTTACGTGAGTGCACAACCATTCATACAAATGCAACGTCCATATGATAACACATCAAGTTTTAATCCATAAACCAATACATATATGCATATGCAATACGGAAGTGACTGAGCCGATCTAGTACCTAATGTGTGTGTATATGCAACCACTAGCAACCACTTGCAACCACTTGCAACCATCAATCATAACATGTTCCAATTACATGTTTACATCAAAATAGTTTCCTACCTAAGGATAAAGGATAGGATTGAGGAGATATACCTAAAAGGATAGATACGAGCATAAACTTGAGGAAAAAGAGATTAAAGACATACCCTCAAAAATAAAAGGGTAGGTTACGAGTATACGGTCCTCAGTTTCCCAAGTCATGTCTTCCTCGGCGTCGCTCCATTGAACCTTGACGATCTTAACTTCACGGTTGCGTAGCTTTCTGACCTCTGTTCCCAAGATACGGTTTGGAACTCTTCTCACAGCTGCTTCTCGTTCAACTTTAACTTCTTCTAGAATACTTGGTTCTACCACTTCCGCAGACTCGTGTAAGCACTTCCGCAGCTGAGAGACATGAAAGACATTACGAATCCCGATAAATCTTTCGGGCAGCTGTACCCTATAAACCATCTTCCCAATCTTCTCGATGATAGGGAACGGCTCTACAAATCTTGATGCTAACTTTCCTACGGATCCAAAGCGAACGACGTTCCTCAAAGGAGATACTTTAAGGAACACCTTGTCTCCAACTTTGAACTCAAGGTCAGTTCTTCTTTTGTCCGCGTAGGACTTCTGTCTATCTTGGGCAATCTTCATTCTTCTTCGTATCAAGTCTACTTTCTCTGAAATCTCCCTAATCATGTCTGGTCCATGTATGAGTTTGTCTGTTGACTCCCACCAGCAAGTTGGTGACCTGCACGGTCTTCCATATAAAGCTTCGAAAGGCGCCATGCCTATGGTGGTTTGATAGCTATTGTTGTAAGCGAATTCCACCAAAGGTAGATGATCCTCCCATGTACCTCCGAAGTCAATAATGCATGACCTCAAGAGGTCTTCTAATACTCTGTTGACTCTTTCCATCTGGCCATCAGTTTGAGGGTGATAGGCCGTGCTTAAGCATAACTGTGTGCCTATAGCCTCTTGTAAATTCTTCCAAAACTTGCTCGTGAAGATAGGGTCTCGATCACTCACTATGATGGAGGGTATCCCATGGAGTTGAACTATCTCTTTAAGATATATGGATGCTAGAGATGAGGCAGTACTTCTACTCTTGACGGGTATAAAGTGGGTGCTTTTTGTGAGCCTATCCACTATTACCCAAATGCTAGTATTGCCTCTTCTTGACCTAGGCTTCCCATCTATAAAGTCCATTGAGATGCTATCCCATTTCCACTGTGGGATCTCTAGAGGATGGAGCAGACCACCAGGCTTCTTCTGCTCCGCCTTGACTTGTTGGCATATTAAACATTTAGAAACAAATTCAGCTACGTCTTTCTTCATGCCATTCCAAAAGAAAACTCTTTTGATATATTTATACATTTTGTCTCCGCCTGGGTGTAAGGTCAGCTTGGAATGGTGTGCCTCTTCTAGAACCGTCTTTACCAAGCCCCTTTCCCGTGGGACGCATAGTCTTCCATCTCGTCTCAACCAGCCCTTGGCATCCATGGAGTATCTATTGAGGTGACTAGAAGTCTCACCCCTAATTAATTTGTCCATTACTTCGGCTAGCTGAGGATCTTCTCTTTGCGCGGCTTCGACTGAGTCTAATAGAGTTGGTCGCACTTCTAATGTTGCTAGCAAGCTGGGTACAAAGTCTATGGAGGGTATGAAGTTAAAGCTTGCTATGAACTCCAAGCTTTTCCTTTCCACAAAGAGAGGGCTTAAGGTTAGCTTCTTTCTACTTAAGGCATCTGCTACTGCATTGCCCTTGCCAGGAGTGTAGGAAATCTCAAATCATACGAGGCGAGGAACTCCATACACCTTTGCTGCCTCAAGTTGAGATATTTATGCGAGAATAGGTATTTCAACGATTTATGGTCAGTATACAGTTCAAATTTCTCACCTAGGAGATAATGGCGCCAAGACTTAAGCGCAAAAATGATGGCTGCCAACTCTAGGTCGTGGGTCGGGTAGTTTTTTCATGTACTTTCAACTGTCTTCCACAATAAGCCGCTACCTTCCCTTCTTGATCCGAACAACGCCTAGTCCCTTTCCGCATGCATCTGTGTATACTGTAAACATCTTGCTTCCATCAGGCAATGTCAGAACTGGGGCTGTTGTTAGAGCCCTTTTCAAACGTTGGAAAGCAATATCGCAATCCAAGTCCCAATTGAAAGCTAGGTTCTTCTTTGTCAATCTTGTTAGTGGAGCTGAGATTTTTGCAAAATCTTTGGTGAACTTTCGATAAAAGCCTGCTAGCCCGAGAAAGCTTCGGACTTCGGTTGCGTTTCGAGAAACCTTCCAATCTTGCACGGCAACCACTTTCGCGGGGTCCATAGTTATCCCCTCTTTGGACACCACATGTCCAAGGAACCTAACTTCTTCTCTCTAGAAATGGCATTTGAGAATTTCGCCTTCAACTGATGTGTCCGGAGGGTATCCATGACTTCCTTTAGATGATGAGCATGTTCTTCCTCATTCTTTGAGAAGATCAAAATATCGTCTACGAAGACTACCACAAACTTATTGAGGAACTCTCAGAACACCCTGCTCATTAAATCCACGAAGTAAGCGGTGCGTTTGTTAAGCCGAAGGGCATGACAAGCCACTCGAAGATACCATCGGGAGTTCTGAATGCGGTCTTATCAATGCTGACTTCAGCCACCCTTAGTTGATGAAACCCGGTAGCTAAATCTAACTGGGAGAAAACCGATGCACCTACAAGCTGATCAAACAAATCATCTATTCTTGGGAGTAGGTGTCTGTTCTTCTTGGTCAGCTTGTTTAGCTCCCTATAATCAACGCACAGGCGGAGTGAACCATCCGCTCTGGTTGCGAACACTACCGGAGCACCCCATTCAGAAATACTCCGTCTTATGAACCCCTTTTCAAGCAGCTCTTTGATTTGCTTGCTGAGCTCCTTTCTCTCCCTTGGAGCCATGTGCCTAACGGGTAAAGAAACAGGCTTTGCATTGTCAACGAGGTATATGCGGAAGTCTATCTCCCGCTTCGGGGGTAAACCCTTCATCTCTTCAAACGCATCAGAATATTCACGGACTACCTTTACAGACTGCAAGTCCTCAACAGACGCATCAAAAGATTCTAGATAGCTTAGCATAACCGAGTTCAGGGGATTGCAAGAAATTTCAAGAGTGTTACCAAGGCGAGTCAGGAGTCTAACCACTCTTTTTTCACAATCGAGGATGACACCATTAATGGATAGCCAATCCATTCCTAGAATCAATCCATAGCCCGTGAAGCCCAAAACATAGGCATTGCACCTAAACTCAACGCTTAGAATAGATATATTCAAATCTAAACAAACCATTGACAAATAAGCTGAGCCCCTGATTGGATTTGAAACAACCAAGGGATCCTCTACTAAACTAGTGTCTAGGTGCAGAGATTCGACTAAATCAGCAGATACAAATGAGTGCGATGCACCAGAATCAAACAATGTACGAACAAGATGATCAAAAAGATAGACTAAACTTTCAATAGAAATATTTCTACCTCGTTCTTGCGGAGGTGCTGTGAGAGCATGAACTTGTTCTCCCGAAGAAGGTCCAGTTCCCTGCCCTTGCTTCTTTGGGCAAGCCCTAGCCATGTGTCCTGTCTCACCACAGTGGAAACAACCACCCATCTTCCTTTTCTTCTTCCTGCAATCTTTGACCAAATGTCCAGGAATGCCACAGAAATTACACTTTCTCTTTTCACGGGGTTTGTTTTTCTTCCTGCCTTTCTTTGGATCAGCCTTCTTGTTCTGTGACCCTTCCCCTTCTTATCTTGAGGCACTTCTGCTTTTGCCTCATTCTTGCCCTTGTCTTCCTCATTTAAGAGTGCCATGTCCACTAACCTTTCATAAGTAGCCCCCATAGGTATGTGGGTCATAGCCAAGATGTGAAGTGGCTCATTCAATCCCTTGACAAAACGGAGAGCCTTCTTATGAGGAGTATTCACTAAGTCCAGTCCAAACCGGGCCAGCTGATTGAATTGATTGACGTACTCCTTGACCGTCATACTTCCTTGCTTAAGAGATAAGAACTTTTCCAGCTGTAAATTTCGTTCAGCTTGTGAGAGGAATTTCATCTCAAACTTTATTCTGAAATCCATCCATGTTTCAACAGGCCTCTCAGCGTTAGTGACTTCCCACCAATAGGAAGCTTCATCTTTGAGCAACCACACTGCCAACTGTATCTTTTGTCTATCTTCCACTTCGAAGATAACGAACAGATCCTTAGTTTCTTTGATCCAATTCCTTGCTTGTACGAATGATTCAGTCCCCTTGAAATCCTTTCCACCCATGGCCCTAAAATCTCTACAGATCTTTGAGAAAGCATTTGCACGAGGAGGAGGAGGAACCACTGCAGCTGGAGGAGGAATATCTGTTGGGCCTGCATCGTTGGCCCTAGCCTATAAGTACCTCCTGAACCAGCCAGGTATTGGCACACCCTCTAGAAGGTTAAGATTCCCAGATATGCTGAAACAAAAAGAAAAGATTCAAAATGAAGGATAGAAAGATAATGCATATGGCTTTGGGGATTATGCCTTTTTAAATTTTGAAACAACACTTTTCCTTGTAAAATACTTCTTTATATTTCTTTTGTAAATAATTTTTCAAAAATTCTTATCTAATCCGGTAAACCTTAGCTCTGATACCAAGTGAAACACCCCACCGCCATTAAGGTCACTCACAAAGGTAATGCCTTAACTTTGGTGGAGACTTATAGGTACAAGACACAGAAAAATTTACAAGACAGGTAAATTTAAGCAGCGGAATCCAGATATTTATTTCATACGTAGTTTAATGCAAAAGCATTACATCAAATTGTCTTAAAACAACTTCAAAACATTACACCATAATTTCTATCTTGATTATTCAATAAAGAAGCATAAACCAAAAAGTAAAAATGCATAAATCCCCAAGGATCATATCCAAATCCATAGCCAATGCAAGAGAGTCCAAGTCATACATCTACTTTCTTGAAGCTTGTAAAGAGTCTGATTAAGCTGGAGTATTTCCTCCCTGTGGACCTGGGGGGGGGGGGACAGAAGAAAAGAAGACGAAAGGAAATGGGTCAGAAAATAAGTCAGGTAAGTTCAGTGGTTACTAGTATTTAAACAAGAAAAGGGATCATGACAGCGATAACAGAACATAGGACAATACCCTAATATAAGATAAGAGGGACGTGTGATCGCACCCATTACTATAATCCCTGCACCTACTTAACCATTGGTTCAACCAGCCCACGTGTTTACAACAAACGATCCCCTAAATGATCAGCTACTACTTGCATGTATTCAAGTTATGTGTCCTTCGGCCCCACTTGATTGTAGTCACCTATGCTGGTCCCACCATGGGGTGTATCAGTCCCTCTGGTGGCAACCCGACACGATTCAAGATGCACAGAGTACACTACTGATGCGCAGTGCCTAATTTTTTTCCACTCTGGAGTACATGCACGCCCATACTCCATCGAAACCTACATTGTCCCACCAACCGCCGACGTTTTGACCGCTTATAATTCAGGCCAGTAATCGTGCCCCACCCTGCCTAGTTTCAGGGTACCATGATACATCTATGTGGGTTACTGCTGAAATGCGTCCCCGTTACTAGGGTTTTCAAATCAACATGTTTATTTAGTTAAGTGTCCCAGTTTACCTAACCTAGCCCATTCGTTTTAGTTAACATGTTGAATCGGTTAAGTGTTTTCCTAATTTACTTAACCCTACCAATCCTGATTTAGCTTTAATTTAAAGCACCAACCACTCGCATTAGACAGGTCTTGTTGTGGTTACTGGATATACCGGTCGGTTACGGGCAAATTTACACCACAACTCAATCTAACCTCGGGTTCTTTTTGGGCTTGATGCACTAACCACCCACATTAGACAGGTCTTGCTGTGGTTACTGGATATGCCGGTCGGTTCCTGGCAGATTTAAACCACAACTCAGTCTTACCTCGGGTTAGGCATATTCGTCTTTTCTAAATTCATATTTTTCTATATATGTCAAATTTATTTATGTAAATTAATTTTAATTTACTCATGCCATTATTATCTTTTCAAATGTTGCTCAAAATAAATGGTATATCAAGTACGAACAATCCTATGCCATGAATTTTTATGTTTCCCCCTCGTTATCCCCGTAGAACGTATGTATGAATTACATAAAATGTTGGGCTAACAAATTATCCCAAACCCACAAACAAAAAGAGGTAATAATCAAGGAACATAACATAAACATAAAATAACATACATTAAACTTATCACATGTAACTTGGCATAGATGTATCATTACCTCAACTAAACAGGTAAAGGTGAACTTGTGACTAAGTCATGTAAACTTGATATGGGTCTAACATGGAGGTTTAACACATAAACAAGATTTAAACCGCAATTTAACATACTAACTTATGTATGTCAAAACATAAGAAAGCTACTCTAAACATTTTTAAATTGCAGCTTAGCATGATAACTTATGTGTGTTAAACATAAGAGGATTGCAATTCCAACTTTTTACAACATAAATAGATTCAACTTGACATGGTTCTAACTATTCATGAATGTTAATA
This sequence comes from Allium sativum, assembly GCA_030737875.1. Classification (NCBI taxonomy): domain Eukaryota; kingdom Viridiplantae; phylum Streptophyta; class Magnoliopsida; order Asparagales; family Amaryllidaceae; genus Allium; species Allium sativum. The sequence continues at coordinate 785,118,676 of CM060912.1, read as the reverse complement.
TACATGTAGGCATGTGATTTAGATCCTAGACTTGCAAATAACCATCAAATTTCAACATGACATCTTTCACTATTTTGTTGACATAATAAGTTCTTTACCCAATTGTAATAACATACAATGTTGTACATCACCCAAGCATATAGACATGAGATATACAACATGTTCATCGCCATAAGCATATAGACATGAAATATACAACATGTTCATCGCCACAAGCATATAGACATGATTGATTACAATGATATTTTAAGATAAACAAGAATCAAATCTTATACATAAGCATCGTACTATATTCCAATTACAACATGTCATGAATTCGGTCGGAAGGAATGTTTAAATCTGCGTAACAACTAACTTACAAACTACAAAGAATTCTTGCATTTTGAAATCTGAATACTGAAATTGGAGATGCACTCCTTTGAAGAAGATCGTTGAATTAGACTTGCTTTAATTTGATTTTTGATTCAAGTTCTTTAACTCATCTTTGAATTGGAAATGATGACGGCTACTCGAAGTCTTCGACTGACGGTATTTTAGTTCTAGGTTTATTTTTCTATGTGTTTTTAGGTTAGGCATTGATTTGTTTATATAGAATTTCAGTTTGATTATAGCCGTCAGATGAACCTAGGGTTAATCACAGCCACTCAGACCTGATCAGGACCATCCAGAAACCTTTGTGACTCAGCAGTGAGTCGGCAGTCGTTCAAATTTCAGATCTGGCCGGGGGCCAGGTCGACCTCTAGGGGTGAGGTCGACACTAGGGTCGACCCCCTGGTCGACGTGCCTGGGCGGGAAATTTTCCGCCCAGCCCGCTTCTGGCTTCTGTTTGAATTTTGAACTCGTTTTTCGAACTGTTTGAATTTATTTGAATTTCTGAAACTTCCGACAACCATAGTTTCTTCATACGAAGTCCAATTTACACAAATTCGGACTCTATCTCAACTAGAATTCCGAGATGAACACAATGGCGTAACCCGTTTCCCTTAGTTCTTACATTTTAAATTAAGTATTCCAGGATTCATTATTATAACATGAATAGAAAATACGTGGTGTTACAATAGACATAATTATATGGGGAGTTATAATATTCTAAGTTTAGAATCATAGATTTAGGGTTAGTATTAGAATGGTTATAATAGAATAAGGATATAATATAAGCATAAATTTAGGAGGAGTTATGTATTTTAGTATTTCAGTATAAATTAAGTATTATAATCATAAAGTATATAGATAAATATAGGTTATAGATTTAGGGGAAGTATGTTTAGAATTTCTTTTTGATAATGACAAAAGTGGAGAAATTATAAAATAGGTTAGTATAGTTTAAGGGTGAGTTAGAAGGAATCATGGTGAAAGGGGAAGTGATTGAAGAATCAAATTATCAGGTATGAATATTTTATAAATTAAGATTGTCATCATCAGAAATGGGGAGATTGTTGGAGAATGGAGTTTTGATGACAACAACCTTGTCTCAATTATCGTTGATTATAAAATGTATGTACTAACATCTCTATCTAGAATATATAGACGTATATATATGCAAGATTTGTATATAGGACTTAAATAATGAAGACTATACAGTTTTTGAGTTTCAAGAGTGTGAGAACCTAAGCCCCCGAGCCATGGAAGCAAGGATAATCGTTGGAATATGACACATTAATCACATCAGCAGATTACAGATAATAGCATAACACATGAAATCATAGAATAATATACATCGTCATAACAGCGGAATCATAAATGTCATCATAATTAGAGTTACACAGATACATGATACTACTTAGTACATAAAAGGTTCTATCAGGTAGATATTAAGTCTACTACATCATCAAATACAACATACATAAAGTAATGTGCTAGACCAAAAAATGGCACCAACACCCAACTGTCTAGGATTTGTGAGGAATAATAATCTAAAACGTAAAAAATCAAGTAAAGACACGAGATTTATAGTGGTTCGGCGTTAACAAGCCTACATCCACTTCATAGTTTCTCATTTCATTCATGGATTACAATTACAATGAATTTATCTCTCAATCGCTCAAATTCAACGAATAATTCTCTCTGAATTCATTGAATCTATTGAAGAAGTTGGTCATTTTTAGTAGAAGAATTCGGCCATAGAAGCCATGAAGAAGATAACTGCCAAAAAGCCCCCACAAAATGGCTGCGAATTCATGTATTTATAGGCAGAAATTCGGTTAGGGCTGAGTGGCCACGTGGCAGCTTCAGAGTAAATCTCGAAAGTAGTGGAGTGAGTGGAGACTTGGTAACCGCTTCTGCTGTGTGGACATGGGATCGGGTCAGCCTTTATTCAATCCGAACCGAAAGCAATCGGCAAATAATGAAGCAGTGAAGCCATCCGACCTGAATGGTCTAATCTGATCTGGAGATGTATGCCAGAGAATCATGTCATATTCATTTGTATAGGTGGATCGGATGTGAGTTAATCCAACCCGAACCGGTGTTATTGTTCCTATCCGATCCGAATTCTTTTCCACTGAAGGAGAGGTAGAAGTACCTCGAACCAATCCGACCCCAAGCTCCGACTTGGGGCTGTTGCTTTGAGCCACACAGTTAGATCCGAACCGAGGCAAGGACCGATCCGAGGAAAGAATCTGACCCCGGGGCCTCCATGTATATATGAACCAAGTTTTTTCCAAGCCTTTATTACTTCATTCAAGTGATCGTTGATCCCTTAAGCTTTGGGTAGCTTGGTCACAAAGCAAGCTAACATTTTTTTCCCCCAAAGTACATCTTATCGCAGATGAGATGTGCTTTGTATTAGTCGAGCTGAATCTTTTTGAAACTTCATCCACTATTAAGGAAGCTTTACCAGATTGTTGTGTCCTATTGAGTAGTTCCATCATATGGATTTTTTTCCTATATAAATGGCTTGTCATATATCGCACTACTTCCGTTGATGCTTACCGGGCCAAATTCCATGGCAAGATTTGTTAAGATGATCAAGTAATCATCTAGATCTCGTCAAATCAAGAGATTGAATTCCTTCATCATAAGTCAAGTAGGATCGTTGGCTTCCGTGTGAGATCATATGTGTACAAGTTAATGCCTAACAACGTTGTCTTCCTATGCAAGTCAAGTGTATTACTGAGTCAGTCTTTCTTTAACGGTCAAGACGAATCATATCATATTCCGGAGATACAGTTTATATGTTCTGAATCAAGCGTCGAGTAAGGATCATGTTCAAAATTTGTTTGTAAGTTGAAGCTCATGCTCCCAGCATCAATGGAGGATGATCGAAGCTAGCACTTATGCTCCCATCGTCGTTTGGGGTTAGACAAAGTCAATCAGACATCCAGTCTTCTAGCCTTTAAACTTTCTTTCTTCACATCGGGATAGAGCTGTAGGTTCAGCAATCTTAGCTAACCTATGTCATTCTTTGCTCTTTCTCAATTCGTCAGGAGTTGGAATTGTATACATTAATAGTTGAATCACATTCGCTTCGGTGTCATCCTATTTCTTTAGTTAGAAAGCAAGTATTGCCTCATCGAGTGTCAGTGAACTTAGATACTCTCCTTGCATTAGCCACAGAGTTAAGTAAGATCGTCAATCATGCAATCGAGTGAACATCATTAGGGAGATATTCGAGCTCTTTCATTCATCTTTGCATAATATGAAATAGCCATCATTATCTTGTCGAGTCTATTTCTTATGCTTGGTTCCATTGAGCCTAACAATCAAGATCGGGGGCTCGATCAATGAAATTGGTCCTTCCTGGAATTGCGCATTCATGTTAGTCTTTTTTGGGGCTTTTCTTTTGTCTTTATCATTTCAAGAGTCAGATGGTCCTCAATCCTTTGTAATGATAACATTGAGACCATCCATCTCAACGTTAGTATCCTCTGGTTGCACGAATCTGTCTGTGTCAAAGGTGGATTCGCTAAGGCCTCCTGGTGAGTCTCGATACAGAGAGACTTCGAAGTCAGAGTTATCCAGAATACTGGGTACTGCCGCCATCAACACCGTAGATGGTTCAAGTTGATCTTTCGATTCCACTACGGCGTTGAATCTTTCTCAGAATGAATGCAGGGTCCCGTCAGGTCACTGTTTAACTGAAATGAGTAACCCAACGTTCTTGGGTCGATATATGTGGACAACTGACTTTTCGATGAAGTGGGTGACCAAGGCGTTTTAGCGGTTGATCGATTCAGGTGCATGCCACCAAAACAGTTTAACAATAATATAAGTCAAGAGTTATAAATAGTGGCTTGAAGTGTGGGTGATTACTGAAGTCCCTGATGTCTCGTGTGAAACAGTTTTAATTGACGTGGCTCACGCCGGCTTTGAGGTGTGCCACCTCTGGCAAAGCTTCAATTAACATCGGCATTCTAGCCTACGTCTTTGAGAAGTTGTCGCCAATTGTCCAATTTAGGGTTGGCATCCTTAGCATGAAGTCTTGAAGCGGGTGGAAGCCGGTCTCTGGCTTCTTGGTTCCGCACACTTAACAGTCGTCAATCAGGCTTCCATCCTTTAATTCTAGATGGTGATCCGCTGCTAGGACGTATGCGGTTTAGGCTTAACGAGTTATTCCTTTGGTTACAGTCTTGGATCTTGCAGCACTCCGATGATAGTAAATGTGCATAAAGTCGGCAGATAGTTGAATTACGTTGCTCGAAGCTCACATCCCATGCTCCCCATCCACGGGGGTTTTGTTAAGTGGTAAGCATTAAATCCATGTCTTCCCTTAATTCATAATCCCTCATCAAGTCATGAGTTAAAGTTTCATACAAAATGTTTTGTACGTGTCCAGCTCATGTTATTCTTTGGTCTCCCATCCAAGTTGTAAGGATCGGAGTTGGGTGGTGATAAGGTCAAATTATAGTCTCTTCAAATGCTTCCACTTGCCCCCTTCATTAAGGAATGGGGAACTTCATGTTGAAGTTGAGTTGGATTTGAAGCATTCATCTGATTCGAAGCAAGGGTTGGTCGGACATCGTTTAAGTTTCCATTGACCCTTATTTGTCATCGTTCTCATCCAAAATCTTATTGTCGGAAATTGCATGCTGCACATGTCTGTGAGGAGGTTAATTGCATATCGTTTTATCCAAGATGACGTTGCCGGCTCATCCTAGGGCCTCATGCGATGTATAAAAATTGATTGTGTTGTGGAAAATTTGGCTGAATATGGGTTTGTAAACCCTATGATTGATTTGATTGATATGGAATGGTTAAGTATGGCGCGAGCCATTATCAGGAGAGGGATAATGCTAGACATTATTTTCTCGGTTCTAATATTGCGCCATTATAATGCCGAAATTTTCTGAAACATGTATATGAACTATATAAAAATAACCATGTATTGAAATATATTTTTGTTCGCCAAAAATATCATTTTTATTATATTTATGAAGTAATAAAAATAACCATATGTTGAAATAAATGTTTGTTCATTAAAAATATTATTTTTACCATGTATATGAAGTAATAAAAATAACCACGTGTTGAAATAAATGTTTGTTCATTAAAAATATTATTTTTAACATGTATGTGAAGTAATGAAAATAACCATGTGTTGAAATATATATTTGTTTGCTATAAATATTATTTTTAACATGTATATGACGTAATAAAAATAACCATGTGTTGAAATAAATATTTGTTTGAAATAGATATTATTTTTAACATGCATATGGACTATATAAAAATAACCATGTGTTGAAGTAAATATTTGTTTTCTATAAATATTATTTTTAACATGTATATGAACTATATAAAAATAACCATGTGTTGAAATAAATATTTGTTTGCTATAAATATTATTTTTAACATGTATATGAACTATATAAAAATAACCATGTGTTGAAATTAATATTTGTTTGCTATAAATATTATGTTTAACATGTATATGAAGTGATAAAAATAACCATGTGTTGAAATATATTTTTGTTTGCCAAAAATATTATTTTTATCATATGTATGAAGAAAATAAAATTAACATGTAACGAAATAAATGTTTGTATATTGAAAATATCATTTTTAACATGAATATGAAGTGTATAAAATAACCATGGATTGAAATATATTTTTGTTAGTTAAAAATATCAATTTTTAACATGCATATGAAGTAGTAAAATTTCCATGGATTGAAATATATTTTTGTTAGTTAAAAATATATTTTTTATCATTAATATGGAGTGTATAAAATTTACACGTAATGAAATAAATGTTTGTTCATTAAAAATAAAAATTTTAACGCATATATGGAATGAATAAAATTCACATGCCATGGAGTAGTTATTGGTTAGTTAAAAATATAATTTTTAACTAATGTATGTGATGAAAATAAGAAATGTGATATTCAAAACAAACCGTATTGATATCATGAAATTGTGACCATAAATTGATTTATTTAAAATCAATAATATAAAACTGGATTTATTTATTAGATAGCTATGCATGTGTATATAATGAACATGTCATAACATGGATGCTAAGAAGAGGAATAAAATTGTATGCCCGACAAATAGGTACATGTTTAATGTATTCATTTGGTTTGATGATTTTATGAGCCAGTTGGCAAGTCGCTTGGCTTTTTCTTTTTCTTTTTGATTGATGACGGCCCTACGAGGCCAGTTGTGTTTTTCCGATCATCCTGTAAAAAGGAGGTTATGGCAAAATTTTCCTAAATTTAAAGGCGTTAGCCAAATATTTGAAGAATAATTGGTTTTGAAATCGTCGAACGAATTATATATATATAATATATATATTTAAATTAAACGAATCGCGCGTTAGTTCGCGTTTTGGAATCGTAATTTGAAACGATTATATCGAGAGATCCAACTATCGAATTTTCCCGAAACTGGAACCGTTTTGTTCGCTTTGGAAAGATCTTTCCATCGATATTAAATTTGTTAAGATCCAACGGTTAGATTTCGAGAAATGTGTAATTCAAATTATAATAAAAACAACGCCAGGGCCGCGTAATGATCTGAAGCGTCGTTCGAATTAAATGGGCTATTTTTATGTAAATAAAAATAGCGATAAATCGTTATAAAATATTACAAACGATATGAAAGGGAAATGAATCAATTTCACTTGGTTTATAAAGTAATATGGATGGTTAGATTCATTTGACATTAATCTATGGAATTGAATTGAATTTACCCAAGAAAAGAAATGATTTGAATTATATATATATTCGAAAATTACTTTAAAAGGCCGAGTTAAATCTCATTTCAAATAATTGAACTACGATTAAAAGTCAAAGGCAATGAAGAAGGTGCAAGACCGGTAATCTTCACACCGAATGGATTACTACTGATGCCTTCGATATGGGTAGCCCCCTTGATGAGGTTATAGTGGTAGTAGTGCAGACGTATTTGTTGATTGTCCGGATATGCGAGGACCTCTCTTCCGTATTGGACATATGGAACGGAGAATAAGATGTCTCCGGTTTCGTTCAGACCCAGAACGGACTTGTAAATGGATGTGTGTCTTACATTGGATTTCGTTCTATGTTGACTGGTCTTTATTAAATATATATCTTTTTTATGGCGAAGAATTTATTCTCCTGCTTAACACCCTTCTCTGAGACGTACGAGCTTAGAGGTTATAAATTGATAGACACTAGTCGCATGGCGTGAATTGTCAGTGTGGCATGCTGAGATGCAAATGATCAAGGCTTTTGTTAAAAAGCAGAATCTTGTGGTTGATTATCAGAACACAGCTTTATTTAGCATAGCTTTGTATATAGCATAAGTTCGCGAGCCTCACGCCCCGTATGAGTCAGAAACGGGATCAGGGACGCAGGGAGTGCACAACATTTATTCCTAGCTAGAAGTGGTGTCATGGTATAGAACCTAGACATTTTTACTTATGTGGATGATGTATTGCGAGGCGCCTTGGATATTGGTCACTAATGGCCAAGTGATAGGTCCGATAGGACCGAGAAACATGTGTTCAAGAATAACCAATCCACTAAAGTATGTGTGGACCAGCCCTACAGGAACCAACGGTCCACTACGGGGGATCCTAAGGCATTTGCTAGAGTGTCTTGAATTAGGAGGAGCCATCCCTAGCTTTGACTCATGATGGAAATCAAATTTCCAATACAAAATTACGGATTTGATTGTAACCATATAAGGCGACATAATAGGATAGGGTACTATGTTGTCCAGGCTTGATACATTTATATTGAAAGTGTTTTAAACTGACTAAACACTAGTAATAATATCAAATGATTTTTGTTTTATACGCGTCAATCATATTTGTCCATTATAAGGTAAAATTCTATCCTCCGGCTTGCCTTGCATTGTGTGATGGGACTTGAGTCTTACAATGGCATCATTTTTCTAAAAAGCATTGTGTTGTTTAAAAGATTTACTTTATTTTATGCACTGGCAATCCAATGGAGTAAACCCGTTCCACGTTAGCAGCGTGGTCCTGTGATTAGCCTTATTATTAAATAAGTTAAGTAGGATTTCTCATACCAGTCCCATGACTGACTCGTTGTTTGTTTTCACTTGCAAATTCGGGTGCCCTTATTTTTACATGGTAGCCAAGTAAACAGGTAATAGGCTTTGTTTTGGACATGCACAATAGCATGGGGTTCTCTTTTGGATGAAGACGAAGACTGTCTTTTATCACATATTTTAGACATTTAGACATTACCTTATGTATGTTGTATTTTATGATGTCGTAGACTTGTTATCAACCTGATAGAACCATTTATGCACTAAGTAGTATCATGTATCTGTGTAACTCTGATGATGATGTCATTTATGATTCTGCTATTATGATGATGTGTACTATTCTATGATTTCATGTGTTATGCTATTATCTGTAATCTGTTGATGTGATTAATGTGTTATATTCAAATGATTATCCTTGCTTCCACGGCTTGGGGGTTTGGGTTCTCACAAACGTGGTATCAGAGCTTTGGTTAAACTTAGTTATCGAATTAAACACATTAAAGGTCTCATCAAAAAATAGAATCAGCAGTATTCTAAGGCGAGTAACTCATTAGAGATGGGAATAGTAAGTCCTAGAATGAGTACAACAGAATAGCATATAACCTGACCATTACATCATTATTTATGTCTATGTCCTTATGCCTTTATCATTCCTTAATATATCTTTCCAGTGGGTCTGACTCTTTTCTTAAAATTTGCAGAACTAACAGAAAATGAGTGGTAGAGGCAGAGGCAGGACTAAGAGTGGTCGAGGTGGAGGAAGGGAGAATATTCCCATTTTTAATGGACCTGAAATTCAGCAGCAACCCCACAACAACCACAACCACTGTTTGATCTTGATAAAGTCGCTAAGAAGTACAAGAATCTGGGTGGTGTGCCATTGTCTGGCAGTGGAACAGTAACCAAGGCTCAAGCTTGGTTAAGGTCATGCGACCGGATCTTCGCTTACCTAGAGTTGGAAGACCACAGGAAGAGGTTTATGGCTTCTTGGTTACTTAAGGATGAGGCCTTGATATGGTGGGATGCAGTGACTATTGGCGATATTGATGTTGATATGACATGGGCCAAGTTTCAAAGAAATTTTTAATGAAAGGTTTGTCCCTCGACAAGAATCTGAGTGCTTGCATGATGAGTTTGCTAATCTCCAGCAAGCTCTCTTGCTATGCACCCGAATTGAATCAGGAACTGCTTCAGAAGAACAAGCGATTCATACAGGGTCTTTTTAGAAAGTATCACAACCAAGTGACTGCACACATCAATCTTCCATTTACCAAGGTGGTTGAAATAGCTTGCAGGTATGAGGGTATTGATAAGAAGAATTCTCAGGAAGACCACGAGGGAAATCAAGCTAATAACAAAAGAAAGTCTTCTGGTGAGCAGCCCGAAGCGACCAACAATGAAGCCACTAAGCCTCAAGAGAATAGGAAACCGAAGGGTAAATGCTGTAATTGCCACTAGCTCGGACATTATTCTAATGAATACAGTGCTCCAAAGAGGCCAAAGGGAAATGAATCTGAATCTAGTCAAAACCCTCGCGATAACAGGGAATGCCATAATTGCCATAAGAAGGGGCACGTCAGGCCAAAATATCCATTGTTGAAACAGTACCAAGTGGCTCACGTTTATAATGGGGCGAGTGTGCCGGCCTCTTCTATAAGAGCAGGTAAACCAGATGTTTTGGGAGGTACCCTTACTATTAAAAATATTCCCGTTATAGTATTATTTGACACTGGTGCATCATGAAGTTTCATTTCTAATAACACGGTTAAAAAGTTAAAGTTAAAACCAAGAGATCTTAAAGAATCGATTAATGTTCATAATCCGATAGGTGGTTCTCTTGTTCTTGGTTTATATTGTAAAGTGCCTATCTCCTATTCTTATTACCGGTTTCCTTTTGAATCGATCGTCATGAATTTTTCTGAATTCGATATCATTCTTGGGCTGGATTGGTTAACAAAATATGAGGCCGAAGTTAGATGTGCCGAAAGAATCCTGAAAGTTAAAACGAAGCTTGGGGATATATTTATACCATGCCAAGGCTCAGATCAGATAGAAAAGAATTTTGATCTACCCTTGAAGTTAATCCTACTTCTATTGAGAATATTTCTGTAATTAGAGATTATGCGGATGTGTTTGAAGAAGTTGATAGCTTACCTCCGCGAAGAGAAATTGACTTCATAATCGATTTAATTCCGAATGCAAGGCCAGTTGTGCATGTAATTCGGAGAATGACATTGAAAGAGAAAGAAGAATTAGGTGATCAAACTCGTCAATTGCTATGGAAGCGTCCAATCAGACCTAGTTTCTCGTGTTGGGGAGCAGCCGCAATGTTTGTTCCTAAGTCGGACGGTACTCTCAGGTTATGCATGGATTATCGTGACTTGAATAGGCAGACATTGAAGAATAAATGTCAAATACCGCGTATTGATGATTTATTAGATCGCTTGAATGGAGGCAAGTATTTTCTAGAATGGACCTAGCTACAGGTTTCCATCAACTGCGTATTGCCCAAGAATGTGTTCCTTTGACATCTTTCAGAGGTCCAGTCTTATTTTATGAGTGGTTAGTAATGTTGTTCGGCTTATGTAACACTCCTGCTTACTTTGTCGATTTAATGAATCGGGTATTTCACGATGTCTTGAATAAATTTGTGCTGGTTTTCATTTATGATATTTTAATCTTCTCTAAGTCATCTAGCGAGCATGGGAAGCAATTGGAAGAGGTTTTGGAAATTCTGAGAAAGAACGTATTAAAATCCAAATTTTCGAAATGCATATTCTGGCAAGAAGAAGTAATGTCCCTCGGTCATGTAGTATCTAAGGAAGGAATTTCAGTGGATCCAGGCAAAATCACAGCCATTCGGGATTGGAAGCAGCCTAGCAAGTCTACAGAAGTCAGGAGTTTTGTAATAACCCGCAAATTCTGGGCCAGTTTAAAATTTTTATTTTGGCAATATCAGCGAATTTTGGATATTTAAAATAGATTATTTTAAATAATATCGACGAGAAATTTATTTTGAGGATAATTCGACGTATATATTATATACGTCGTCGTTAGAATATAAATAATTATATATAATTATAAATAGAATTGAAAATGGCGCGGTAGTTCGATAATTCGATTTCAAACTTCAATTGAATGTACCGGGTGCAAAACAATTCGGATTTTAGTGAAACCAAAAATAATGGGATCTAATTGATAATATCTTCCCAACGAATCCGAATAATCAAGATTTCATATCGGGAATCAAAAGATATGTCCAGTTGAAAATTCTGAATAGTCGCTATGGAATTCAGGCCCTTAAAAATGGACATTTTGCAAACGACCTCGGATTTTGACGAAACCAGTTTTGTTGGGTCCGTGATGTCAAGTTATTGCTAGATTCCAAATTTCATAATTTTTCGAATCAATATGTAAGCGTGGCAAAGGAAAACGCGTTTGACCAGTTTCAGTTGATTTTAATCGACTGGAAAATGGCCATTTTTCAAACGGTCTCAGAATTCGACGAAACTAGTTTTGTTAGGACCGTATCGTCAATACGAAGCTAGAAAATATTTTTCTGGAATTTTTCTAGTTAGTATGTGACCCCGGTAATTTGAAATGTGCGTTTAAAATTCAATATAAAGATTTAAATGAAAATTCAAAAGGAAACTGATTGTAGCGATCAAATCAGCTTGCGATTCATATCCCATTGTGTTCGGAATGGGGGTAAAACGCTATGGACGACAGGCGGTGGACCTCGTTTCGAGGTCATAAGTAAAAGTCAACCCTTTGGCAAAAATTTAATAATTAAATAATAAAAAAAAAAAAAAAATAGAATCCCCCCTTTTCTCTTCTGCTTGCCCCCCCCCCCCCCCCGATCCCTCATTCATTTACCAGAACGAAAAAAAAAAGAGAAAACCTAAAAACCCAAAATCGCGCCGCCTTATCCTTGCCGCCGACAATCGAAGCAGCGCCCCCGAAGCCTCGCGACCACCTCCCTCCAGACGACGCTACCCTCGACAAATCGAAGCAGCCCCCAATCGGAGCCTCCACCTCGAACACATCATCGCGACGCCTCTCTGAACCTCCGAACGCCGCCGAGCCGCCCTCTTCTTCCCTCCTCCCCTTCGCAAGCTGTCGGTGAGCCATTTTACTTTATTTTTATTTTTAATTTTAATTTTGTTTTGTTAAAACTAATTACTGTATTTTTATTTTAAGTTATAAAACTGTATTTTTATTTTAAGTTGGAAAAACTGCATTTTTATAAAAGAGTTTTAAAAACTGTTTTGAAAAGAAAAAGAAAACAAAAACTGTTTTTGAAAATAATTTAAAAACTGTTTTTAAAAGAAATTGAAAACTGCATTTTTAAAAGAAAATAAAAACTGATTTTTAGTTATAAAATAAAAACTGCATTTTTTATAAATGAATGTAAAAACAGAATTTTTTTTAGAAAATAAAAACAGGATTTTTAAAAGAAAATAAAAACAGAATTTTTAAAAGAAAAGAAAAACTGATTTTTAAAAGAATGTCAAAACAGATTTTTTAAAAGAAATAAAAATAGGATAAATATAAAATAGCATTTGTTTTTAAATAGTATATAACTTTGTTTTTAAATATATATAGAATTGGTTTAAAATATAAATGATATGATTTTTTTTATATATATATAGCATTATCAAAATATAATTTGCTTTGCTTTCAAAATAAAATAAAAATATATATACATAACTTTGAAATAAAAACCTGATTTTTATAAAATATGTTTTGACATAAAAATAGGATTTTTATTATATAAGGAGAATTATAAGAATTTGATTTTTATAGTGAAAGTAAACGAATAAAAATAGCATTTTAAAAATATAACCTTTGAATAAAAATAGCGTTTTAAAAATATAATCTTTTGGTTTAAAGAGCGTTGAAATAAAAATGTGATTTTTATTTCAAAGACAACAAAATATAAAAATGTGTGATTTTTATATATGTAGTGGCTACGGGCAAAGAAGATAGCGAAGATGCGATAGCAATGAAGATTTCTATCAGTGAAGAGTCGTGAAGTTAGGATAGCTTTCGGTGAGAATTTCTCACCTTTCAATTTCTTTTCTAGTTATATATATATACTAGGATGCAGACGGTGTTTAGTAGCACCCGACACAATCGTCCACAGACCATGGACTTGTTTGTTTGGCTGTTTGGTTATTGATTGCGATATTGGTTTGAATGTGGTTTGTGGTGTGAAAAATCGAATCGATAAATTGGTTAGGATTAGACGTACGCCGTTATAAGGCGAAGGAGTAAGGCTAGGTTAGACTCTTACTCCAAATTTTGTGGTTTGCATAATGAAATTGATTTGATTGATGTGTGAATGGCGTGGGCCTTCACTAGTCCGGGGATAAGGCTAGGCCTTGTCCCGTTTCTAGTATCGTGCCGTTATGCCGCCGAAATTTTCTAAAATATGTTAGAAAAATAAAAATATCATTTTATTGAATAAATGAATTGAATAGAAATTCATAGGTTGAAATAAAATGTTTTATCGTTAAAAATATAATTTTTAACGTGAAGTGAATAAAATAGAATATTCATTTACAAACCAGACGGTTTGTTTATGTACACCTATTTGAATGACATTAACTGGGACGATAAATTTTACACATCGCCGAACAGCACAAATAAAATATGTGTTTGATTGTTTGAAACCCCACACGGGTGTTAGGATGAAATATGCAGTTCACTCATCCTGATTGATTAAAAATGTCGATCGATTGATTGACAGGCTGTTATAAACGTTAGATATTTATATTTGATGCTTATACAGTGTAGTGCACTTTGGTTGATGGTTGATTATTTTTCAATGTAATTATATACATGTGTTGTATGAAAATCCATATAATTAACTTTATATGGTAATTGATTGGGCCTCATTCCAATTTGAAAAATAAAGAATATTATAAAATAAAAGTTCATGTGTTGACAGTACTCATTCATTGAGATTGGTCATGTGTTGAACGAAATATTTTGATAATAACAACTATTTTGAAAAAGAAATATTTGAAATAGAATATTTGAAAATAGAAATTTATGAAGCCGTGTTGATTAGATTGACGCCATTTTGACGTGAACGATATTTATATCGATTTTATTCATCTTAAAAATGAATATTGAAAAGTGATTTCGAAATCGAATATTTTGAAATGAATTGAAAACGAATTCAAATTGAATTGAAAACGATTTCGAAATGAATTGAATTGAAAACAATTTCGAAATGAATTGAATTGAAAACGATTTCGAAATGAATTGAATTGAAAACGATTTCGAAATGAAATGAATTGAAAACGAATTCAAATTGAATTGAAAACGATTTCGAAATGAAATGAATTGAAAACAAATTCGAATTGAATTGAAAACGATTTCGAAATGAAATGAATTGAAAACGATTTCGAAATGAAATTGAATTGAAAACGATTTTGAAATGAAATGAATTGAAAACGATTTCGAAATGAATTGAATTGAAAACAATTTCGAAATGAATTGAATTGAAAACGATTTCGAAATGAATTGAATTGAAAACGATTTCGAAATGAAATGAATTGAAAACGAATTCAAATTGAATTGAAAACGATTTCGAAATGAAATGAATTGAAAACGATTTCGAAATGAATTGAATTGAAAACGATTTCGAAATGAATTGAATTGAAAACGATTTCGAAATGAATTGAATTGAAAACGATTTCGAAATGAATTGAATTGAAAACGAATTGAAATGAATTCAAATTGAATTGAAATTTGAATTGAATAGAAATGAATTTTGAAACGAATTTATAAAGAAGAATTCAATTTTGATTTGAATTGAAAAGGAAGTTGAAATTGCTTTTGAAACGAATTTAAAACTATTTATATAATTCGTTTTAAATAGAAATCGACGAGGTATATATTATATATATTATATATATATAATATAATGGCCTGAATAGAACGCGCCGCGCCGCGGCAGTTCGTGAATTTCGACCATTTATTTCAAACGGACATTGCGGGAGATCCGACCGTCGGATTCTCCTAAAACCGGAACCGTTGGGTTCGTATCGAAAAGAGCTTTCTAATGAATGTTAGAAATTTGAAATCTAACGGTTGGATTTGGAGATACGTCCAAATCAAATTCGAAAAAGGTCGCTGTAAGTGCAGTTCGATGGCCATTGATGGAAATCGACTGTACGGGCCTTGATAAAATTATTAAAAATAGTAATAATTTGTGTAAAATCATAAGAAATGATTTAGAAAGAATTGGGACGAAAAACTCCATATTTGAAAAGATAAAAATAGATTTTTATCGAAATGAACTAGTTTGGAACTAGAATTATAATTCTATTTATTTTTAAATAAATAAATTGAATTTGAAATGGTTTTGAAAATAACCAAAATTTCCAATGATTGCATTGGAATGGATTTGAATCGAAATTGTCTTCGGAATATTTCGATGTTGGATTTCGTGATTATACAAATGTTGTTATGGAAATTTGAAAGATATATATATATATCGTTATTTCAAATACGACATTTGTTAATCGTAGAATTTGATATTGAATATAAGCCGATATATTTTCTATTCAGAGCCTTATATTGAATATCAAATGTGATTTGGGTTTGTCGTGAATGGTGTCTTCACTAACACTGTTCTTGAACCCAGTTGAGAAAAGATTAAATCTTTTTATTTAGATTTAATGAAGTGTACCAATTAAATAATATTTAATTGGAATTAAATTGATATTGATTTTTGGGTTTATCGTGAACAGTGTTTTAAACAACACTCGTTCTTTAACCTGATAATTAATGAATGTGATTTTGGGTTTATCGTGAACTGTGTTTTTAAATGACACGGATTCTTTAACCCAGTCGAAGATTAAAACTAAGTGGAGTTTTAATGAATCTTTAATTAGATTGAAATGATCGAAAATGGAGTATCACCAGTTTTACTCCAGGCGATAGTTAAATCTTTAATTAGATTTGAACGTGAAATGGTAATTGAATTTACCGATAACACTGTGGTGTTAGATATGAAGTATTACCAGTTTTACTTCATGGGATAAATAGGTTGGGATTGGGAAATTAAAACAAATGATTACTTCGGTAAGTTTCGTTAATCCCGACTAATTTGAATTGATATTCAAAAGTAGATTAAAGAATAAATTCAAGAATTTATCTTTGATAAAATTAATGGGAACCTTTCCCTATGAATGTGAAATTAGAAACTAACTGTCGGTTAGCTAAGTAGAATGGTTTTCTGGATATTGATCTGATGTTGGTTTCGGCCTTCGGGGTTAATATTTGGGGAATTATTCTCTTGATTAATTTACGGTTAGTGACTGATGGATTGGAATGAGGCGTATGTTGTGTTTGTGTAACACTTATTTAAAATATACGCGAGTTATTCGGGAAGACCGGGTTTATCCCATTCTGAATAACTGATACGACGATAAGTCGAAGATGAAGACGATGGTCGAAGACCGGAAGTCTTCACGTCGTTTGGGTGATAACTGATGATCTTGATTGGGCTGTACACCCAAGAAGATGGAAACAGTTGGGGATCGTCCAGACGTACTTGGAGATCGATGGATATGCGGGGTACTAGGTGCCTCCGGTTTCGTTCAGCCCCAGAACGGACTTGTAAATGGACTGTGTGTCTGACATTGGATTTTAGTCTGTGTGATTGATTTCTATTAAATATATATCTGTTTGGCGGCGGAGAATTTATTCTCTTGCTTAACGCCCTTCTCTGAGACATACGAGCTCAGGGGTTATATATTGATGGATATCAAACGCATGGAGTGAATTGCCTGTGTGGCATGCCTAAGTGGCAATTGATCGAGGCTTCTGTTGAAAAGCAAAGTCTTGTGGTGATGATCAAAGCAAGGCCTTTGTGGCGTAGCTTTGTGTAACGTTTACTTCGCGTGTTTCACACCCGGTATGAACCAAAAACGGGAGACGGACCTCAGGGAGGGCCTGCGTTTCCTCCTAGCTAGAAGTGGCGTCAGTGGTTTTACACGCCCTGACGAGTTTGACTTATGTGGTTGTTGCTGTTGCGAGGCGCCTCGGTTTGATCGGACGATCCGAGTCCGATGGAGTCATTTGTTGGCTCATTTACGCCCCAAAGGGTGGGGAAACGTAGTGTTCAGGCATTTTAATCCACATCGGTGGACCGGCCCTGACGATCCAAGGGTCACTCGAGCTCTGATCCTGAGACTCGGGCTAGGCAGTCTCGAATCGGTTGAGGACTATCTTTTGCCTCGGTTCATAGACGGAAATCCAATTTCCAAATACGTGACTTTGCGGTTTTATTTGTAAACCTATATATGGCGACATAGTGGCATGGGACGCTCATGCCGCCTATGATTGATACTTATGATTTGAAGTTGCTTTATACACTATGCACTTATAATAGTATCAAACGATTTGTTTTAACCGTATTAAGCATTCTTTGGTTGTTATAAGGGAAAACCCTATCCTCGACTGCGTTGCATTGTGTGATGGGACCTGGGTCTTATAACAGCTTCATTTTTCTTTATTTAGCATTGCGTTGTTTGTTTATGCACTGGTATTCTTGGGAGGAAACCCGTTCCGTGTTATACGGCGTGGTCCCTTGATTTACCTAATGATTTAAAATAAAGATTAATAACTGTTTTAGTTCTCACACCAATCACATGACTGACCTGGAGTTTATTGTTTTAAACCTAAACTCTGGGTGCCCTTATTTTGACACGGGCAGCTAGTAGTTTTGGTTTTGCAGATTTATATTCACAGGATCCTGGTTTACAGCTGGAACGATATCCGGAAAGCTTTGTATCCGTATATCTCTTTCTAGTTGTGTATTGTATTATTTTCCGCTGCTATGTAATTAAATGTAATTTAAATCTCAGATATTTCTGTGTAATGTTTATTCATTTATACTCTGTATATTCTTGTAATCTAATGCATTGTTGTGATATACAATGAAATGTTCTTCTGTATGCGTTCTGTTTTGTCTTGTTCTCGAACGATAGGGCGTTTCGAACGGCCTGGATCGGTTTAGCGACTGGTTCGGACCGAGCGAAATTCCTTGCCGTCACAGTTGGTATCAGAGCTTTGGTTTACAGAGCTCGAGAACAAGACACATTAGAACCGTACGAAAGAATTCATCAGATATTGGATTAGTAATATCCGACGAGAATGACTCGTTAGAGATGGGATCAGTAGTATCCTAGAACGAGTGTGAAGAGTATATTTTTAAAGAATAAAAACAAGTTTTGTTTTGAAAATCTAAATCACTTATTTGTATTTGATTATTTATTTGTATTGATTAGGACAATCCAAAATATAAAGATTTTTGCGTATGCGCCTAGCTAGCGTGTATTCGAAGTTTTAATATATTGGATAGATATAGCATCACACCCTAGTCGCCCGGAGATGGTGTTGATAATGACCATGGCATCATCAATATTTATGTTCGTGCTCCGAAGGTGTGATTTCTATGTATTTCCTATTGACTGGTGTGAGAACCAAAATTAGTTAGAACACATTGTTGTGAATTGGCATCAAAAACATGATTTTTTGTATATGTATCAAAATTATGAATTTGAAACTCTAATTCACTAATTGATTGATGTTTGTGTTGTTTGTTCATTTGTTTGCTAATTTTGAACCATTATGCCTAATTGAATCAAATATTGAATGATATTGAAAATTGGTCGCATCTGCTTGCATATACATATATATCATTGAACAGGTCATAGCAAGGAGGCTAGAGCCAGAGAATAAAATTTGTTTGCCCGACAAATAGGTACATGTTTACTACATAATTTCCTGTTTTGTTTGGGTGATGATTATTTTGTGAGCCTATTGGCTAGCCGCTTGGCTTTTTCTTTTTCTTTTTGAGATCTGAAGGACCGGGGAAGCTATTTGAAATTCCCCGATGCTCCCGGTGCAGGGGAGGTTATGGCGAAATTTTTCGAAAATTTAGGGAGTTAGCCAAATTTTTGAAATTTTGAAAATTCTCAGAAACTAAAGAGTTGGAGAATGGAAGCCAGATCGATCGTAGAGCTGAATAATCAAACCACTTTCGACTTTGTTCCTTTTCGGGGACGAAAAGTTTTAAGTGGGGGAGATTGTAATAACCCGCAAATTCTGGGCCAGTTTAAAATTTTTATTTTGGCAATATCAGCGAATTTTGGATATTTAAAATAGATTATTTTAAATAATATCGACGAGAAATTTATTTTGAGGATAATTCGACGTATATATTATATACGTCGTCGTTAGAATATAAATAATTATATATAATTATAAATAGAATTGAAAATGGCGCGGTAGTTCGATAATTCGATTTCAAACTTCAATTGAATGTACCGGGTACAAAACAATTCGGATTTTAGTGAAACCAAAAATAATGGGATCTAATTGATAATATCTTCCCAACGAATCCGAATAATCAAGATTTCATATCGGGAATCAAAAGATATGTCCAGTTGAAAATTCTGAATAGTCGCTATGGAATTCAGGCCCTTAAAAATGGACATTTTGCAAACGACCTCGGATTTCGACGAAACCAGTTTTGTTGGGTCCGTGATGTCAAGTTATTGCTAGATTCCAAATTTCATAATTTTTCGAATCAATATGTAAGCGTGGCAAAGGAAAACGCGTTTGACCAGTTTCAGTTGATTTTAATCGACTGGAAAATGGCCATTTTTCAAACGGTCTCAGAATTCGACGAAACTAGTTTTGTTAGGACCGTATCATCAATACGAAGCTAGAAAATATTTTTCTGGAATTTTTCTAGTTAGTATGTGACCCCGGTAATTTGAAATGTGCGTTTAAAATTCAATATAAAGATTTAAATGAAAATTCAAAAGGAAACTGATTGTAGCGATCAAATCAGCTTGCGATTCATATCCCATTGTGTTCGGAATGGGGGTAAAACGCTATGGACGACAGGCGGTGGACCTCGTTTCGAGGTCATAAGTAAAAGTCAACCCTTTGGCAAAAATTTAATAATTAAATAAAAAAATAAAATAAAAAAAAATAGAATCCCCCCTTTTCTCTTCTGCTTGCCCCCCCCCCCCCCCGATCCCTCATTCATTTACCAGAACGAAAAAAAAAAAGGAGAAAACCTAAAAACCAAAATCGCGCCGCCTTATCCTTGCCGCCGACAATCGAAGCAGCGCCCCCGAAGCCTCGCGACCACCTCCCTCCAGACGACGCTACCCTCGACAAATCGAAGCAGCCCCCAATCGGAGCCTCCACCTCGAACACATCATCGCGACGCCTCTCTGAACCTCCGAACGCCGCCGAGCCGCCCTCTTCTTCCCTCCTCCCCTTCGCAAGCTGTCGGTGAGCCATTTTACTTTATTTTTATTTTTAATTTTAATTTTGTTTTGTTAAAACTAATTACTGTATTTTTATTTTAAGTTATAAAACTGTATTTTTATTTTAAGTTGGAAAAACTGCATTTTTAAATAAGGTAAAAACTGCATTTTTATAAAAGAGTTTTAAAAACTGTTTTGAAAAGAAAAAGAAAACAAAAACTGTTTTTGAAAATAATTTAAAAACTGTTTTTAAAAGAAATTGAAAACTGCATTTTTAAAAGAAAATAAAAACTGATTTTTAGTTATAAAATAAAAACTGCATTTTTTATAAATGAATGTAAAAACAGAAAAATTTTTAGAAAATAAAAACAGGATTTTTAAAAGAAAATAAAAACAGAATTTTTAAAAGAAAAGAAAAACTGATTTTTAAAAGAATGTCAAAACAGAATTTTTAAAAGAAATAAAAATAGGATAAATATAAAATAGCATTTGTTTTTAAATAGTATATAACTTTGTTTTTAAATATATATAGAATTGGTTTAAAATATAAATGATATGATTTTTTTTATATATATATAGCATTATCAAAATATAATTTGCTTTGCTTTCAAAATAAAATAAAAATATATATACATAACTTTGAAATAAAAACCTGATTTTTATAAAATATGTTTTGACATAAAAATAGGATTTTTATTATATAAGGAGAATTATAAGAATTTGATTTTTATAGTGAAAGTAAATGAATAAAAATAGCATTTTAAAAATATAACCTTTGAATAAAAATAGCGTTTTAAAAATATAATCTTTTGGTTTAAAGAGCGTTGAAATAAAAATGTGATTTTTATTTCAAAGACAACAAAATATAAAAATGTGTGATTTTTATATATGTAGTGGCTACGGGCAAAGAAGATAGCGAAGATGCGATAGCAATGAAGATTTCTATCAGTGAAGAGCCGTGAAGTTAGGATAGCTTTCGGTGAGAATTTCTCACCTTTCAATTTCTTTTCTAGTTATATATATATACTAGGATGCAGACGGTGTTTAGTAGCACCCGACACAATCGTCCACAGACCATGGACTTGTTTGTTTGGCTGTTTGGTTATTGATTGCGATATTGGTTTGAATGTGGTTTGTGGTGTGAAAAATCGAATCGATAAATTGGTTAGGATTAGACGTGCGCCGTTATAAGGCGAAGGAGTAAGGCTAGGTTAGACTCTTACTCCAAATTTTGTGGTTTGCATAATGAAATTGATTTGATTGATGTGTGAATGGCGTGGGCCTTCACTAGTCCGGGGATAAGGCTAGGCCTTGTCCCGTTTCTAGTATCGTGCCGTTATGCCGCCGAAATTTTCTAAAATATGTTAGAAAAATAAAAATATCATTTTATTGAATAAATGAATTGAATAGAAATTCATAGGTTGAAATAAAATGTTTTATCGTTAAAAATATAATTTTTAACGTGAAGTGAATAAAATAGAATATTCATTTACAAACCAGACGGTTTGTTTATGTACACCTATTTGAATGACATTAATTGGGACGATAAATTTTACACATCGCCGAACAGCACAAATAAAATATGTGTTTGATTGTTTGAAACCCCACACGGGTGTTAGGATGAAATATGCAGTTCACTCATCCTGATTGATTAAAAATGTCGATCGATTGATTGACAGGCTGTTATAAGCGTTAGATATTTATATTTGATGCTTATACAATGTAGTGCACTTTGGTTGATGGTTGATTATTTTTCAATGTAATTATATACATGTGTTGTATGAAAATCCATATAATTAACTTTATATGGTAATTGATTGGGCCTCATTCCAATTTGAAAAATAAAGAATATTATAAAATAAAAGTTCATGTGTTGACAGTACTCATTCATTGAGATTGGTCATGTGTTGAACGAAATATTTTGATAATAACAACTATTTTGAAAAAGAAATATTTGAAATAGAATATTTGAAAATAGAAATTTATGAAGCCGTGTTGATTAGATTGACGCCATTTTGACGTGAACGATATTTATATCGATTTTATTCATCTTAAAAATGAATATTGAAAAGTGATTTCGAAATCGAATATTTTGAAATGAATTGAAAACGAATTCAAATTGAATTGAAAACGATTTCGAAATGAATTGAATTGAAAACAATTTCGAAATGAATTGAATTGAAAACGATTTCGAAATGAAATGAATTGAAAACGAATTCAAATTGAATTGAAAACGATTTCGAAATGAAATGAATTGAAAACAAATTCGAATTGAATTGAAAACGATTTCGAAATGAAATGAATTGAAAACGATTTCGAAATGAAATTGAATTGAAAACGATTTCGAAATGAAATGAATTGAAAACGATTTCGAAATGAATTGAATTGAAAACAATTTCGAAATGAATTGAATTGAAAACGATTTCGAAATGAATTGAATTGAAAACGATTTCGAAATGAAATGAATTGAAAACGAATTCAAATTGAATTGAAAACGATTTCGAAATGAAATGAATTGAAAACGATTTCGAAATGAATTGAATTGAAAACGATTTCGAAATGAATTGAATTGAAAACGATTTCGAAATGAATTGAATTGAAAACGATTTCGAAATGAATTGAATTGAAAACGAATTGAAATGAATTCAAATTGAATGGAAATTTGAATTGAATAGAAATGAATTTTGAAACGAATTTATAAAGAAGAATTCAATTTTGATTTGAATTGAAAAGGAAGTTGAAATTGCTTTTGAAACGAATTTAAAACTATTTATATAATTCGTTTTAAATAGAAATCGACGAGGTATATATTATATATATTATATATATATAATATAATGGCCTGAATAGAACGCGCCGCGCCGCAGCAGTTCGAGAATTTCGACCATTTATTTCAAACGGACATTGCGGGAGATCCGACCGTCGGATTCTCCTAAAACCGGAACCGTTGGGTTCGTATCGAAAAGAGCTTTCTAATGAATGTTAGAAATTTGAAATCTAACGGTTGGATTTGGAGATACGTCCAAATCAAATTCGAAAAAGGTCGCTGTAAGTGCAGTTCGATGGCCATTGATGGAAATCGACTGTACGGGCCTTGATAAAATTATTAAAAATAGTAATAATTTGTGTAAAATCATAAGAAATGATTTAGAAAGAATTGGGACGAAAAACTCCATATTTGAAAAGATAAAAATAGATTTTTATCGAAATGAACTAGTTTGGAACTAGAATTATAATTCTATTTATTTTTAAATAAATAAATTGAATTTGAAATGGTTTTGAAAATAACCAAAATTTCCAATGATTGCATTGGAATGGATTTGAATCGAAATTGTCTTCGGAATATTTCGATGTTGGATTTCGTGATTATACAAATGTTGTTATGGAAATTTGAAAGATATATATATATATATCGTTATTTCAAATACGACATTTGTTAATCGTAGAATTTGATATTGAATATAAGCCGATATATTTTCTATTCAGAGCCTTATATTGAATATCAAATGTGATTTGGGTTTGTCGTGAATGGTGTCTTCACTAACACTGTTCTTGAACCCAGTTGAGAAAAGATTAAATCTTTTTATTTAGATTTAATGAAGTGTACCAATTAAATAATATTTAATTGGAATTAAATTGATATTGATTTTTGGGTTTATCGTGAACAGTGTTTTAAACAACACTCGTTCTTTAACCTGATAATTAATGAATGTGATTTTGGGTTTATCGTGAACTGTGTTTTTAAATGACACGGATTCTTTAACCCAGTCGAAGATTAAAACTAAGTGGAGTTTTAATGAATCTTTAATTAGATTGAAATGATCGAAAATGGAGTATCACCAGTTTTACTCCAGGCGATAGTTAAATCTTTAATTTGATTTGAACGTGAAATGGTAATTGAATTTACCGATAACACTGTGGTGTTAGATATGAAGTATTACCAGTTTTACTTCATGGGATAAATAGGTTGGGATTGGGAAATTAAAACAATTGATTACTTCGGTAAGTTTCGTTAATCCCGACTAGTTTGAATTGATATTCAAAAGTAGATTAAAGAATAAATTCAAGAATTTATCTTTGATAAAATTAATGGGAACCTTTCCCTATGAATGTGAAATTAGAAACTAACTGTCGGTTAGCTAAGTAGAATGGTTTTCTGGATATTGATCTGATGTTGGTTTCGGCCTTCGGGGTTAATATTTGGGGAATTATTCTCTTGATTAATTTACGGTTAGTGACTGATGGATTGGAATGAGGCGTATGTTGTGTTTGTGTAACACTTATTTAAAATATACGCGAGTTATTCGGGAAGACCGGGTTTATCCCATTCTGAATAACTGATACGACGATAAGTCGAAGATGAAGACGATGGTCGAAGACCGGAAGTCTTCACGTCGTTTGGGTGATAACTGATGATCTTGATTGGGCTGTACACCCAAGAAGATGGAAACAGTTGGGGATCGTCCAGACGTACTTGGAGATCGATGGATATGCGGGGTACTAGGTGCCTCCGGTTTCGTTCAGCCCCAGAACGGACTTGTAAATGGACTGTGTGTCTGACATTGGATTTTAGTCTGTGTGATTGATTTCTATTAAATATATATCTGTTTGGCGGCGGAGAATTTATTCTCTTGCTTAACGCCCTTCTCTGAGTCATACGAGCTCAGGGGTTATATATTGATGGATATCAAATGCATGGAGCGAATTGCCTGTGTGGCATGCCTAAGTGGCAATTGATCGAGGCTTCTGTTGAAAAGCAAAGTCTTGTGGTGATGATCAAAGCAAGGCCTTTGTGGCGTAGCTTTGTGTAACGTTTACTTCGCGTGTTTCACACCCGGTATGAACCAAAAACGGGAGACGGACCTCAGGGAGGGCCTGCGTTTCCTCCTAGCTAGAAGTGGCGTCAGTGGTTTTACACGCCCTGACGAGTTTGACTTATGTGGTTGTTGCTGTTGCGAGGTGCCTCGGTTTGATCGGACGATCCGGGTCCGATGGAGTCATTTGTTGGCACATTTACGCCCCAAAGGGTGGGGAAACGTAGTGTTCAGGCATTTTAATCCACATCGGTGGACCAGCCCTGACGATCCAAGGGTCACTCGAGCTCTGATCCTGAGACTCGGGCTAGGCAGTCTCGAATCGGTTGAGGACTATCTTTTGCCTCGGTTCATAGACGGAAATCCAATTTCCAAATACGTGACTTTGCGGTTTTATTTGTAAACCTATATATGGCGACATAGTGGCATGGGACGCTCATGCCGCCTATGATTGATACTTATGATTTGAAGTTGCTTTATACACTATGCACTTATAATAGTATCAAACGATTTGTTTTAACCGTATCAAGCATTCTTTGGTTGTTATAAGGGAAAACCCTATCCTCGACTGCGTTGCATTGTGTGATGGGACCTGGGTCTTATAACAGCTTCATTTTTCTTTATTTAGCATTGCGCTGTTTGTTTATGCACTGGTATTCTTGGGAGGAAACCCGTTCCGTGTTATACGGCGTGGTCCCTTGATTTACCTAATGATTTAAAATAAAGATTAATAACTGTTTTAGTTCTCACACCAGTCACATGACTGACCTGGAGTTTATTGTTTTAAACCTAAACTCTGGGTGCCCTTATTTTGACACGGGCAGCTAGTAGTTTTGGTTTTGCAGATTTATATTCACAGGATCCTGGTTTACAGCTGGAACGATATCCGGAAAGCTTTGTATCCGTATATCTCTTTCTAGTTGTGTATTGTATTATTTTCCGCTGCTATGTAATTAAATGTAATTTAAATCTCAGATATTTCTGTGTAATGTTTATTCATTTATACTCTGTATATTCTTGTAATCTGATGCATTGTTGTGATATACAATGAAATGTTCTTCTGTATGCGTTCTGTTTTGTCTTGTTCTCGAACGATAGGGCGTTTCGAACGGCCTGGATCGGTTTAGCGACTGGTTCGGACCGAGCGAAATTCCTTTCCGTCACAAGTTTTCTAGGATTGGTTGGCTATTATCGGAAATTCATTAAGGATTTTTCGAAGCTATCTAGTCCACTAACGGAGCTTACCAAGAAGCACGCAAGGTTTAATTGGACGACTGATTGTGGAACAGCTTCCCAAGAACTGAAATTAAGGTTGACTACTGCTCCTTTGTTAATTATTATCGAAGAAAATCAAGATTTGACAGTCTGTACAGATGATTCTCTTGAAGGAGTAGGTATGATATTAATGCAAAGAGGCCAAGTAGTAAATGCTAACCGTCATTTGAAGCCACATGAGAAGAGATATGTTACTCATGATCTTGAGTTGTTAGCCATCGTGTTTTCTTTGAAAATATGGAGGCACTACCTTTTAGGCGAGAAGTTCGAATTATATACATATCATAAGTCATTAAAATATATGTTCAACTATAAGGATTTGAATTTTAGACAACAACGTTGTTTAGAATTTCTTGAAGCATACGATCTAGATATTTTGTATACTCTAGGGAAGGCTAATGTTGTAACTAATGCACTTAGCAGAAAGAATGTAATCATCGCCAATCTTATTGTTACACCTTCTTTGATCGATAAATCTCTGCTCTTCAAAAAGACGATAAGTTTATTCTGATGATCAGTGAACGAGTTCAAAAAGGCGAAGTTCCAAGCTTCCAAATTGATGGCAAGGGAACTCTTAAGTTGAAAGGACGAATCTGTGTTCCGGATATTCCCGAGCTCAAAAGAGTGGTAATGGATGAATGTCACAAGTCCAAGCTTAGTATCCATCCAGGAGTAAGTAAGATGTATCACGATCTTAAGCGCACATTCTGGTAGAAGGCGATGAAAAGAGACATTTCCATATATGTTAGAAGGTGATCTACTTGCCAACAGGTCAAGATGATCAACAGCAACTCGCAGGATTATTGCAACCATTAGAGGTTCTAGATTGGAAGTGGGATCAAATTCCCATGGTTTTTTTGATGGTTTACCTAGAACCAAGAAAGGCAATGACAGTGTATGGGTGATCGTAGATCGTTTCACGAAGACCGCCCATTTTACTCTTATGAAGTCGAATAGAATAGCTTAAAGTCTGGCGCAAATATATTTTAAAGAAATTGTTAGACTACATGGAGTTCTCAGCAGTATTTTTAGTGATAGAGATCCTATTTTCGCTAATAGGTTCTAGGAAGCATTTCAGGAAGAGTTAGGAACAAAGCTGAATCTTAGCACCGCATATCATCCTCAGGCAGATGGCCAAACTGAGAGGGTAAATCATATATTAGATGATTTGTTGTGGGATTGTATTCTTGATTTTGGTGGATCTTGGGAAGATTACCAACGTTTGGTTGAATTCTCATATAATAACAGCTATCAAGCAACCTTGAAATTATCTCCATTTGAAGCCTTGTATGGTAGACCATGTAGATCTCCTGCATGTTGGGAAGAGAAAGGAAATCGGCTGGTATTGGGTCCTGACATGGTTCAAGAAGCTTAAGATAAAGTTGATTTCATTAAGAAGAGACTACAAGCAGCTCAAAGTAGACAGAAGAGTTATGCAGATTCTAGAAGAAGAGATCTGGCCTTTTCTGTTGGTGATTATGTGTATTTAAGAGTTTCGCCGATGAGAGGACTAGTCCGATTCGGGAAGACAGGGAAGTTGGCACCTACATTTATTGGTCCATTTCCTATACTCAAAAGGATAGGAACTCTTGCTTACATGGTTCAATTGCCAGACTGGTTGCCCAGAGTGCATGATGTATTTCATGTTTCTCAACTCCGTAAACATATGCATGATCCAGACTTGGTCGTGGAAGAAGCATCGCAACAAGATTTGGATATTACTCCGAGTCTTGCTGTAAGAAGAGAGCCAATGAAGATTATTGGCAAAGGAACCAAAGTT
Organism: Allium sativum; assembly: GCA_030737875.1. NCBI lineage: Eukaryota > Viridiplantae > Streptophyta > Magnoliopsida > Asparagales > Amaryllidaceae > Allium > Allium sativum. Next base: position 785,090,064 of record CM060912.1, on the reverse strand, counting down.
CTCAGAAACAAGAGGGTGCATTTGGTCAAAGTGCAATGCAGCGAAGATCCTAGAGACTGTACATGGAAAACAGAAGATATCATTAAGCAGGCTTATCCCAAGTGCAGAGTGGGCATCTCTGATTAGCTCTGGTGAAAGGTACGGTTACAATATATTTTATTTCGGTTTTGTTTCCTACTTTACTATTGTTTCTATATATATATATATATATACATTTTATTTTGAATTTAGAAATTTCACATTGGGTTCCACTCCTCCTTAATTTGTAGCTAGCTCTAAAATTCCTCCAGTCACTTCTATAATGTAGAATAAGCTGTCACGAGTCCAATGTCTCATGTTTCATGGGATTTCGACACCGTATAAGGAAGATATGCTATTATAAAGGTTAACGACAATTTAAATTAATTAACAAGGTAATTAATTATAATTAATTCATCACCTCCTTCTTCTATTTGTTCAGGCCACGTTTCAAAGCTTTGATTTGAGACTAGGGTTTCAATTTGCGCGCTACCCAACCACTTTGGCGACGATCAGAATATACCACGTGGAAGAGCTCCGAGAGGCACGCCAAAGGGTCCCTCTCACGTCGAACTCGGTGGCATATCCTGGTGGTGGTTTACGAGCAAACAACGGTGGTTTAGGAGGGTAATTCGAGCTGGATACTCCTCGATTGATGATCACTTCCGTATAGATTTGAAGAGGGTGGAGAGCACTACAAAATTGCCTTAAGAATCAAACAATTTTATTGTGAGGATCGAGAGTTATTGGAGGAGAAAGGATTGAACACTTTTCCACATTCGATTTCTTTGAGCGGCGGGTTTTTCTGATTATCGAGATTAGGGTTTGTGAATTCTAATTGGTCTATATATATATATATATATATATATATATATATATATATATATATAATTCCAAAAGTACCCATTAATCAATACGAACTCCAAATCAAACCCAACGACTATTGCCGCTAGCTAAATACCCCCATTTCGGACACAATGTAATATGTTTCATAGGCCAATTCGACTGTTTCAGTCAGTTTCTCTCAAAATTAAAATATATAGCATTCAATATTGAATTTGAACGTACATTTTAATTTATCGGGGCCACACACTGATTCCAAAAATTCCTGAAAAATAAATCTAGCTATGTTTTGACGATACGTTCCTAACAAAACTAAATTCATTGAATTTGGAGACCATTTGAAAAATGGCCTTTTTAATGGTCGAACCAATTCAACGGAAATAACCAAACTCGTTTTAATTTACCACGCTCACATATTAATTCCAAAAATTATGAAATTTTAAATCTAGCAATAATTTGACATTCCGAATCCAACAAAAGTGGTTTCGTCGAAAATGGAGGTCGTTTGCAAAATATGTATCTTTAAGGGTTATATCCTAATTTATAAAATGAATTTTTATATTCACACAATTTCTGAAAAAATTATAAAAATAATTTTTAAATTGGTTCTGAATTCAGGGTTGTTACAAAGAGATTTGGGATTCAAAAGAGATTCAAGACTCATGAGCTATCAAGATTTCAAGAGTTCAAGAAAAATATAGTAATGTAGTCTACTTTAGATGTAAGACTCTGAATAGCACTCCAGGTTCAAACTCTGTTTTTCAAATTATATCTTTTCAAAATTAATTTCAAAACTTCAAGTTGATTTCAAACTTCTCTCAAAATAATTTTTAATCTTCCAAGAATTTCAAACTTATGATTTCAAATATATTTCCTAATTTATAAGTATTCTTATTTTTATAGTTTTATTAAATATATTTTACTAAGTTTATATTTTATTATAATATTCTTATTTAAACTCTAAATTTTCATATAACTTTTTGTTTACATGTAGATTATAAACATCTCTTTATAAATTCCTATATATATGTTTATAATTATATTATATATAGTTTTATATCACATATATATAAAGTTTTTAATCATATGTTCATATAATATTTTCTTATGTTTTTATACTTGAAAAATAATGTTTTAACAACTAGTTTTGTTTCAGGAATTTCCAGAATATATATATATTGATTTAGATACTTTAAAATGCTCTAAAAATCATAAAAATGATGGATATGTCGACATACATACATGGGTATGTCGACATATATCTATCAGAAATTTAAATTTGAAAGGAAGTATCTTTTCACAATTTGTAACATTCCAGAAGCATTGCAACCTTTCAAATCTTATAAATAGGGATTGATTTCGAATTTTTCATTCAGTCTTCTTCTCCATTTTCATCCTCCTTTATTACATCATTAATATTTCATATTTTTATGATTTCTACAATTATACTTTGCCGATTTCAATTCTATTTATGTAAAACTTCTTTCTTCTCACTCTCTACTCATTACTCTCTGAATCAAAGCGCTATTGTAGAGTTATAGGGCTGTTGTAATTGTTTTGGAAGTGTTCTGGAAAAGGTGTGTTCCTTGTATCCTTGAAATCAAGGAAAGGAATCGGTGGTAACCTTATAGCCAGGGAAATCAAGGGAAATATACTTGATCAAGGGAGTTTGGATTCGGTGGTAACCTTGTAGCCGTGAAATCAAGGAGAATTGTACTTGGATATTGATATAGTAATAAAACTCTGCGCAATCCAACGTTGCATCAGAGCAGACGTAGGAGTAATCAGAACTAGTTTAAAATACGGTGTGTTCTTTCCATTTCTACATTTTATTTTTGTGTTTGTGTTTGAATGTGTGTCTGTGATTATATCTGTAGTGTGTCATATAATAGATCGTATTAGTTTTAGATTTTATTAGATTCTCTAAAAAACACTATACATCCCCCTTATATTGTTAGTTTTGTCTTAATGATACATTATGCATTCCCTAACATATATGTCCCTAACTAGTGCAAGAAATTAAGTGGTCCACTAATTAAGACGACCTCCTTTTATGAAATTCATGTCTGTGTCGTACATCCAAAATGTATGCAAGAAAATCCTAATGGTACTTAAAATTCTATATGCATGTTACAACCAGCATCAAAATGCAATATTTGTATGTTAATCGCCCAATTTCTCATCCACAAATTATAAGTGAATTAAAGGTTCACACACATCCATATGCAATTATTTTCGTGTCTTAGTTGTCGATCACTAATAAGAGCCTGGTGTGTGTGTATATGCATCCATTACATCCATCAGTAAACACTTGCATCTACGTGAATCCATCAAACATAACATGTCACGACCTGCATTTTATGTATCGAAGGATCGTAATTTTTTAATTTAATTCTCTAAGGGCCGGATCATTCTCAACTTTTGATATGTTGTTTATGGGAATTTGTGACATATCCATAATTTTTACCAATTTTATTTTTGACCACTTTACCCCTTTCAGTTTTGTACATGACATAACATTTGACTGGGATCGAATCAAGTGCTGAGATTAACTTTACTGGAAAGAATGTTTCCAATTCCGTAGAGTGGTCATATTAAAAATTTGGTTCAGCGATTTGAGAGGAATCGCTGTTTTAGTGCTACACAATTTCTGGACACACTAATTAATCATTAGTGGGCTAATTAGTGAGGCCCATTAAGGCTAGAAGATGTTGTCTATAAATGGAAAACAAAGGCGAGGAGAATTTTATAGTTTCTTTATTTATCTATTTGTTGGGGTTTGTAATCCTACCTACTCCAATCAAATACCTATCCATTTAATTCATAGATCTACATTAGAAGATTAAGGGTCAACATTGAGGAAAGGTAGATCGCATTGAAGTGTTTGGTTCAAAGGTCGTTCTTCGCTATTCTTCCCTGTCCGGAATTAGAGATCATTGTTTTGAAGCTTTTTTGTGGATTTGATGAGTGATAAGCATCTCTCGCACGGATTCAATCAAGTATATGGATTGCTTGATCTTATTTTCATCATTTCAATTTGTTTTCACCTAGATCTACATCATGATAAGTATTTTTTTTTCATTCGAATCTAATCTAGCAACTTAAATCGATAAATTTGTGTGTTAATCTTATGTTTATATATGCTTAGATCCATTTATTGATTCGTTTATTATTTAGTCATGATATGGTGAATATCATATGTTTTTTAATGATTATTTGTTATGTTATTGCTTTCTTGATGATCGTCTGATTGTGTAATTGAACGGTTATTTGAGATCAGGTGATTTGGATCGTTGCTTGTTGCGCACGAAGCATGAATCGAGTCGCTTGAAGTGGGTCGTGTTTCTCAAAGTAGGTCAAGTGGGTCGAAGTGGGTAGGGTCGCTCAAAGTGGGTCAGGTCACTCGAAGTGGGTTGAGTCGCTTGAAGTGGGTCAGATGGGTCAGGTAACTTGAAGTGAGTCGGGTTGCTCGAAGTAGGTTAAGTGGGTCGGGTCGCTTGAAGTGGGTTGGGTTGCTCGAAGTGGGTTGGGTCGCTCGAACTAGGTCAAGTGGATCGAAGTGGGTCTGGTCACTTGAAGTGGGTTGGGTCGCTGAAAGTGGGCCAAGTGTGTCGGGTCGCTTGAAATGCAAAGAATGTGAAAACAAATCAAGGATGTTTGAGTTTGTGGATAATGGTTGCTCGAGAAGTCGTTTGAGCTTATGGATAATCATCAAGTCGGATGGCCAGAGATTTTGAAGGCTGAGGGATTATCGTTAGTCGGAGCTTCTAGCAGACTCAAAGCATGGGTATAATGGGGATCCCCAAAAGGCTACAGGAGATTTGGTCAAGTACCTTGGGTATCGTTGAAAGGCCTAGGTACATATCGTTGCAAGGCATACAGAGTTTTGCAAGAACCAGGGTTACCATTAACCCTTGATAGCTGGCATGTCGTGGCCAGTCATATGATTAACGATGGCTTTAAGGCCGGACAGGCGGTGATAGCCAGAGTTCTGGATATTGATTGTTTTGCTTGTATCGTCTTGCGTAGATTGTGCGACATTGAAGCAGACATCTCTTGGGTGCTTGTCTGACGTTGATTTAGGCCTTCAGGGCTTATGCTTGGGGGACGAGGATCCCGATTAGGATGGTCTACATGGGTACCTAGTTGCTTTGCCTGTTTGTTTCTTTTTGATTGTTTGTGAAGGCATACACTCTCGGATGTGGAGGAGACGGGTTTGGGTTTCTTCCCTGTTGATGTTGGTAGATTAGATGGTTGATCTACCTATTCTCATATGCTTTACTGGTAATGTTATATAGTCATTTTATCACTCATTAAGGCTGTTCTCTGACTCAAGGTTTTATGTTTCCTCTTATTACCTTGGGCTATTCATTTACATTGTGGACTGGTAGACTGAGCAACAGGCAACAGGCAACAGGTGGTAGATCTTAGTGAGGATGATGTTGCAGATCGGTGACGAGTTGGAGGCTTATGTATTAGTTTCTCTACTATACATATCTTGTTGTTTCCGCTTTATGTTTGATGTATGCTACTCCGAGAGAACTTGTAGTGAGGCTTCTTGTATAGAATATTATGTTATTATCCAGCGATGTATGGATATTCTTTCTGGATGATATGAAAGTTTGTGTCTCTGTTCAATGACGCTTCACTATTACTGCCTGTTGTATATGTTCTATTATATTTTATCCCTGTGCTGTGAGTTATATGACAGGTAACCTTGTGTTATTTTACCTTGATGATCATCCATAGATGCCTGGCATGTCTTTTAGAGCATTATTCCTCTTGTTTAGTGCATGAGTTATGGGAGGTCATCACATTTGGTATCATAGCTCTGTTTAATCGATTTTAGCCAAAGGTCGAAGACATAATGACGTATGAGATATGTATTTGTAGAATTTTGATGGATGTATAATATATATTAGTGTATAGTATAATAGTGCTTGGACTACATTTGTAGTTTTTCTCATGTGTGGACTAATCATTCTATTTTCAGATTTAGAATGAGTTGTTGAACGTCGAGACATACTGCTAGGGAGGAGACTGTTCCTAGAGAGGGAGATGGTGGTATACCGGATTACTCAGCTATGTTCGAGGCAATGGTGGTAGCAATCATGAGGAGGTTACCTACTTCAGAAGCAGCCGCGGTAGATGTTGGGGTTCATGTGAAGGTACCAAGGGTGGTTGACTTCGCAAAGCTATGTAAGGACTTCATTTCTTTTGGTGGGAATTCGTTCAAAGGGATAGAGATGACTATTGAAATTCAAGGGTGGCTTGATACGTTCATTCGGATTTTCGGAGACTTGGGTATTGAGGATGCGGCTAAGTGGAAGCTTGCATCAAGACAACAAAAAGGCATAGCTATAGATTGGTGGAACTCTGTCACCCTAGAGACTTATGAAGATGAGATCACTTGGGATTAGTTCCGAGTCAAGTTTGATATAAAGTTCATTTCTACCGCCTAGAAGTCAGTTCTGTTCAAAAAGTTTGTTGAGCTAAAGCATAATGGTTGACCAGCATTGGAGTATATTTTCGACTTTGAAGCTTGTTCAAGTATGTTCGTTCTTGTATTGAGACTCCTTAGCAGAAGAACGAGAAGTTTGTCATGGGCTTGAATAAATATTTTGGGAATCAACTGGTTGATCACTTGGATGACATTTACCAGAAGATCGTTGAGAAAGCTTTAAGGCATAAGAATTTGTTTCCCAAGGAAGAAGTTGTTGTTGCAGTCAAAGAGGAACCGAAACCACAACAAGATGATAATAAAAAGAAGAGGAAACAACAACAGCATAAAGGAAGATATGTCCAAAAGAAACCAAAAAGCAAGGTGATTTGCTATAACTGTCAGCGGAAAGGCCATTTCTCCAAGGATTGCAAGAATCTAAAAGATGAAAGGAAGTGCTTTAAATGTGGTAAGCCTGGCATGGCAAGAAGGATTGTCCAGAACTATAAAAAGGAAAGTAGATAGTGAAGGCATATGCTTAGGAGGTCATGCCATGTTCTTCAAGAGCTCCTACGGCAGAGGAGAAAGGGAAGAGTGTTGTTGTTTAAGGTACGCTTTATGTCTAGGGTGTTTCAGCTTAAGTGTTGTATGATTCTAGAGCATCGCATTCTTTCATTTGTAATGAGCTTGTGTACCGTTTGGGTTCGAAACCCAAGATTTGTGATAGACTATTGATTGTGACTAATTCAGGCTTTTGTTCGTCCACTTTGTGTATGATTTGTCATGGTATAGTGTTTTTGGGTCATGGTTGCTCTTTTATATTTGATTGCTTTGTTTTGAATTTCACTGGGTTTGGGATTATTGTGGGTATGGATTGGCTCAAGAGGTATGCAACAAAAGTGGATTGCGAGAGGCTCAAGGTGATAGTCGAGAATGTGGAAGGGGTGAATGGTTATGATCCGATGTAAGCCCGAAGGTGGGGTCTTCGTAAGTTTTTGTATTTTCTTGTGATTCCACGAGAAGACTTGTCATCTATTCCAATCACTAGTGAGTTTGATGATGTCTTTAGAAAGGTCAAAGGTTTGCCACCGCACCACAAGATTGAGTTTAGAATTGATTTAGTCGAAGGTGCTAGATCAATCATTATGCACTTAGGCGGTTGGCACCTGGAGAAACAATGAGAGTTAGAGGTTGAAGTGCGAGACCTTTTATGAAAAGGATTCATTTGGAGAAGTGTATCCTAATGGGGTGCACCAATTGTTTTTGCAACTAAGGCTTATGGATCTTTGAGATTGTGTGTGGGTTATCGTGAGCTAAATAAGGTAACCAAAAAGAACAAATATATGTTGCTAAGGCTAGATGACTTGTTTGATTGGCTTCACAAAGCCAAGGTGTTTTCTCAGACGTACTTGGAAACGAGATTTCACCAATTGAGAGTTACGAGGGATAATGTGCCAAAGACAACTTTTAGGACACCATCCGGTTTCTTTGAGTGGCTGGTGATGCCATTTGGTTTGACCAACATACCATTATATTTTGTGGATCTTATGAGTAGAATAAGGAAGAGCATAAGACACACTTGTGAGTTTCTTTGTAAATCTTGCAAAATCATCAGTTGAGAGATAAGTTTTCATAGTGTCACTTTTGGAAGAGTGAAGTAAGGTTATTAGGCCATGTTATTTTTGGAAATGGAACAGAAGTGGATCCCGCTAAGGCAGCAGCAATCCAGGACTAGGATAGACCTAAGAATGCAACGGATGTAAGAAGTATCCTTGTGTTGGCAGGATATTATCGTCAGTTTATCAAGAACTTCTCCAAGATAGTTGCACTATTAACAGGGTTGACAAAGAAGAACCAAGTATTCACATGGGATGCAAAGTGTGAGCAAGTTTTTGGAATCACGAAATAAAGACTGACGAGTGCTCTTGTTTTGACTCCGAGTGGGAATGAAGAAATGGTTGTATATACTGATGCATGTGGCACTGGACTTGGAGAAGTGCTGAAGTAAAAGGATAGAGTTGTGGCCTATGCAAGTCGACAACTAAAGCCATACGAAAGGAATTATCTGAATTATGATTAGGAGTTCGCAGCAATAGTGGTTAGAGTTTCTGACATCGTATGATTTTGGTATTGCCTATACTCCTGGTAAAGGTAACATAGTTCTGGATGCATTGAGTTGAAGACATGTAGGATTAGGAGAAATATTTTAGGAATGGAAGCACCTCGAGTACATAACGAGATTTGATTTCATAACTCGATGTGAGTTAGAGCCTGAAATGTTGGCAAGCTTATCGATAAGACCTACTCTCATCGAAAGGATTGGAGAGAGCCAAAAGTGTGATGTAAAGCTTATTGAGATCATCTAGAAGGTGGAACCAGAAGATAAGGAATTCGATGTTGATTGGGTAGGTTGGCTTCATAAGAAAGGATGATTGGTTGTTTCTGACATTGATCGATTGAGAGATAAGTTTCTGAGGGAATGTCATTACTCAAAGTTGACGATTCATCCTGGGGGTAATAAGATGAATCAATACATGAAACGACCCTACTACTGGGAAGGAATGAAGACGGATGTTTGAAAGTTTATTTCCAAGTGTGTGAACTGTCATTTGGTGAAAGCTTAACATCAGAAGGTACGTGGATTGCTTCAGCCATTAGAAGTTCCTACGTGGAAATAGGAGCAAGCGTCGATGAATTTTATCGATGACTACCTAGAACCAGGGCAGGAAATGAAGGGATCTGGGTCATAGTGTATCGCTTGACCAAAAGTGCAAAGTTTATTCCAATCAGATCGACTAGAGCAGCATCGAAGTTGGCTGAGCTTTATATTAAAAAGATAGTTCGATTCCATGGTATCCCGAAAATCATAGTGAGTGATCGAGATCCACTGTTCACAAGTGGATTTTGGAAGAGTTTGCAAGAGACTTTGGTTACTAAATTGTGTTTGAGTATGGCTTATCATCCCCAAACTGATGGTTAAATCGATAGGGTTAACTGAGTGTTGGAAGATCTCCTTAGAGCCTGTGTGTTGGACTTCGGAGGATCGTTGAAGACCATCTACATTTAGTTTAGTTTGCATATAACAACAGCTACTAGTCGAGCATTGGGATGGCACCATACGAGGCGTTGTATGGTAGACCATGTAATTCTCCAACATGTTGGTTAGAAACATGAGATAAGTTGATACATGGGTCTGAGATGATAAGAGAAACATTAGATTGCACTAAGATCGGTCGACAACGAATGAAGATAGCCTAAGATCATTGAAAAAGCTACGCCGATAAATGCCAAAAGGATTTAGAATTCAATGTTGGTGATATGGTTTTCGTGAAGATTTCATCTTTGAAGAATGTTGTTCGATTCAGAAATATAGGAAAGTTAACCCCAAGGTTCGTTGGACCATTTACGATAGTCAAGTGAATCGGAAGCTTGCATATAGATTGGATTTACCCGAGAAGACATCAAGAGAGCACAATATTTTTCATGTGTCTTTTATACGAAAGTATGAGCACAATATGATTGTGGTGGTATCTCCAGATTAATACAAAGACCTAGAAGTCGAGTTCGTAGTTTCGAGACTTCCACTTCGTGTTGTGTGGAATGACGTGAAACAACTTAGGAGGAAGATGGTTAAGCTAGTCAAAGTCCATTGGAGTAAGGATTGATGATGATTGTACATAGGGAACAAGAAGAGAGTACGAAGACGATCCATCTAGAACTCTTTGTTGGTATGACCCATTAATATCGTGTCACCCTTTCACCATTGTAGCTTGTGTTATTATTGTTAGAATTCAGTGTGCCAGGTTAAGGCTATGGATGCATGGCTTGATGGATGCTAGTTTGGATGGTATATTGGTTGCTCGTAGATGATAGGCATGCATAATGCTTTTGGTTGCTTATGATTGTTTGGGATTTCGGGGGAAAAATTCATAAAGAGGGGAGAATGTAACGACCCGCATGTTATGTATCTGAGGATCATAAAATATTTTTATTTAATTCTCTAAGGGTCGGACTATTCTCCTCTTTTGATATGTTGTTTATAGGGATGCGTGACATGTACATAATTTTTAACAATTTTATTTGTGCCATTTTTCCTGTGTTAGTTTTGTACAGGGCTTAGCTTTTGAGTGCGATCAAATCAGGTGCTAGGATCGATTTCATTGGAATGGAAATGATGTTTCCAATTAGATATAGTGGTCATATTAATAACTTGGTTCAACATTTTAAGAGGAATCAATGTTTTAGTGCTACACAATTTCTAGATAAACTAATTAGCCATTAGTGGGTTGATTAGTGAGGCCCATTAAGGCTAGGGGATGTTGTCTGTAAATAGGAGGGTAGAGGCAAGAAGAATTATTTAGTTTCTTCAGTTCTCTATTTGGTGGGGTTTGTGATCCTCCCTTCTCTAATCAAATACCTCTCCACTTTATTTAGTTTATAGATCCAGATTAGAAGTTTGAATATCAACATCGAGGAAAGGCAGATCGCATCAAAGTGATTGATTCGAAGGTTGTTCTTCACTGTTCTTCATTGTCTGGAATTAGAGATCATTGTTTTGAACCTGTTTTATGGATTTGGTAAGTGATAAGCATCTCTCGCATGGATTCAATCAAGTATATGATTTGTTTGATCTTATTTTCATCATATCAAGTCATTTTCACCTAGAGTTACATCATGGTAATTATATTTTCATTCGAATCACCATAGATTCTAATCTGGCAACTTAAATCATTAAATTCATATGTTAATCTTACGTCTATATATGATTAGATCCATTTATCGATTCGTTTATTATTTAAGCATGACTTGGTGAATTTCATATGTTTGTTAATAATTTTTTGTGTGTTAATGCTTGTTTGATGATCGCTTGATTGTGTTATTGAATGGTTATTTAGGATCGGGTGATTTTGATCGTGGCTTGTTGCACAAGAAGCATGAATTGGGTCGCTCGAAGTGGGTCAAGAGGGTCGAAGTGGGTCAGGTTTCTTGAAGTGGGTTAAGTGGGACAAAGTGGGTCGGGTCGCTCGAAGAGGGTCAAGTCGCTCGAAGTGGGTCAAGTGGCTCGAAGTGGATCGGGTCGCTCAAAGCAGTCGGGTCGCTTGAACTGGGTCAAGGGGGTCGAAGCGGGTCGGGTCGCTCGAAGTGGGTTGGGTCGCTTGAAGTTGATCGAGTGGGTCAAAGTGGGTCGGGTTGCTTGAAATTAAAGGAATGTGAAAACTAATCAAGGATGTTTGAGTCTGTGGACAATGGTTGCTCGAGAAGTTGCTTGAGCATATGGATAGTCATCAAATCGGATGGTCGAGGATATTGAAGGCTAAGGAATTATGTTAGTCGGAGGTTCTAGCGGACTCAAATCATGGGTATAATGGGGACACCCAAAAGACTAGAGGAGATTTGGCTGAGTACCCTTGGTATCGTTCAAAGGCCTAAGTGCGTGTAATTGAAAGACATATGGATTTTTTCTAGAACTGGGTTACCATTAGCCCTTGATGTATGATATGTCATGGCCAGTTATATGATTAACGATGGTTTCAAGGCAGGACATGCAGTAATAGCTAGAGTCATGGATGTTCATTGTTTTGCTTGTATCTCTTGCGTAGATTGATTGACATTGAAAGGGACATCTCTTGGGCACTTTTCTGATGTTGGTTTAGGCCTTCAGGGCTTGTGCTTGGTGGATGTTGATCTAGATTAGGATGGTTTACATGGATAACTAGTTTCTTTGCCTCTTTGGTATTTCAACCCTATAGGCCATTTGGCTTATCTTCGTAACTATTAGAAATGGCCTTGCAAACCATGGTGCTAATTTCCCAACTGAGCCAAACCATACCACGTTCCTAAGGGGGATAATCACAACACCAAAATTATTGTTTCGTAATGTTTACAACTGTTTCAAATTAAACTCATAACAGTTTTAACCGTTAATAGATGGTACACGATAAATATTGTAGCATTTGCAACAACGGTTAAAACCGTTGGAAGTCTCGTATTTCAAATGGTTACAAACGTTAGAAAATTTCATGCTTCTAATGGTTATAACCATTGGAAAGTTTCATAATTTCAATGAATAATCAAATTCCCAACAGTTAAAACTGTTAGGAATTCCCATTAGTAAACGTATTACTAAACTACATGTTGGTCATTATTTTATGATAAAATTTAGCAGTTGGAGTATACAATAAGACAAAAAATAGATGACATATATCATTTAATAATAAAATTCAAATTTATAACAAAACATACATGTAACCCGATTACAAAATAAACATCGTATATACTAAATACTTTAGACATATTGTACGTAGTTCATTGTATAATAAATTCAAATTTACTAGTACATAACATCTAAATTCTTACAAAAAAATAAGTTCAATCAAAACCTCAATCGATTAACTTGACCAAATTTTGCTTGCATTTGATTTTCCCTTTTTTTGCAGCTTTAATCAAAGCCTGCAAATACAAAAATGGTTCTCGAATTATAAAATAAGAAAGGGAAAATTTTATGTACTTGAAAATCAAATTGCACCAACTTCGATAATTAAAACCACATGCTTTGCTCTTTCCTTAGCTGAAAACTACGCTAACCTTCGATAAAAACTGAGCTATGCTTGATTAAAAACTGTGCTAGGCTTAGATAAAAACTACACTTTACACTAATTTTTTAACGAAGTAATACATAGTTTATTATGCTTCCTCGTCTTGTTTGTAACTGAGCATCACTGCTCTGTTATCAACTGAGATGTATAGCTTAGTAAAAACACTGAGCTCGCTCAGTTTGTTTAAACTAAGGTCAATTTAACAAAACAAAGGATTCTCAGTTGAAACAAACTGAGCACATGCTTAACACCGTGCCATATATAGTTCGAGCAGTACATATTTGAGTTCTATTGTTAAAGGAGTAAAATATTTATGTACACATATTTATTCCATTTACTTTTAATATCTAGGAGGAACAGTAATGAATTTCGATGCACAGTAGCTTATTTAGATTACATCATTATTATTTAATACCTTTTCTGGAGATGATATAGTAAACATCCTTTCCAAAAAGGGAAGAAGTTGCAAGACTCGCACTTCTTGAATGAATGTAAGATCATATACTTCTAACATTACTTTTAATTTATGTATAAAAGCAAAACTTAATTCTCCACTAAGAATTTAATACTCATTTAAAATAACATGGATACAAGTTTGGAGTTGTGTATTTTTTTACATAGTTAACCATCCTAAAGGATTTGATAACTGTGCTAGCTAAGAGGCATTTTAAGTCATACTATGATTTACACTTAACATTGTTTGTACAACAGTTAATAAATAAAAATATCAAGAAACACAAAAAAGTTTGGTCCTTTTTTACAGCTACAACCTGATATCAGTGGCTTTTGTGATGCATGATAAACAACATGTTTGATGCAATATCACACAAGAATGTATCGTTCGTTTTTAGAAAAACAAATTCAGAGAAAACATGTTTTTCCCATTAGAGATCATCTTTAATAGAAAAGAAAAAAGAAAAAGAGAATCTCCATCAACATAACTATCTTAATTATTTTTTGACACCTAAAATATTCACATACAAAGCTACAAGCATCTTTTCAAACTCAAAATTTTAATAAGTTACATGAATGAGAACCTTAACCTTCTTCCATAGTTTAGCAAGCTCGTGAAGTAATATTTGTATCCTCTCTCTTTGAGAAGAGCAAGTTTCCTGTTAAGAAACACAAAAAAGAGAACATCTATATACTGCTACATTAAATTGCATTAGGCAATGCAAAATATTTTTAACTACCTCAAGAACATTAATTGGACATTGCTTGATCAACCTCCATAGTAAATTTTCTAGGAGTCAGTCTTAAGATGCAAACCTTGTCCTTTCCTAATTGACGGTCATGTTCAACTTCCTTGTTTGTTGTGGTTTTCTTCTAAGAATTCTAATATGTTGTCTAGCTTTTTGGCAATAGCCATCAACCAGAACCTATACTTAAGACAAGCTCCCTTTCCCTTGGACTGATTGGCATCGCAGTTGATCCAGATTCTGTTGGATCCAAATCAACGGTTCATGAGCAGAAACATACCTCTTCAGCAAATGGGCTGAAGTCCAAAGATCATGTCGATCGAGCCAGTTAATCAGCCCGAATTGTGGCGATCCACCTCCTACGCTACACAATAAGGTCCCATTCTCGAGGCTACAAAATCAGTCAAACTCTGACCTGCGCTACTTTTCATGCACTAAATCTCGAGCTCAATGTAAGCTGCAATTATCGAGGAGAACTATTCTTCAGCAAGAGAACCGGTCCCGCCGCCTCCAACTACTTTTTAGGATCGCATAACACGCTCTGACCCTGGGTTAGATGATAGACACATAAAGCTCCCATCAACTTGCGTTTTTGCCTATAAATATACCTTTCCAGAAATGGAAAGAAGAGGAGGGCCGGATCTAAAAAAATTTGTGGTTTGCCTGCTAAAAATTGCTTACGGTATACTTTGATCGAATAGTATCTTAACACGAGGAAGTTGTGCATAAACCACTTCTTTCTCTACTTTCTTTCAATAAAAACAACTGTAACATGTAATAGCAATGTAAATAAAGATTATAAAGTGGACGTAGGCTTGGTAGGGCCAAAAATATTATGAGTCACCTGCATTTACTTTTTTCCTGCACTCTATGATTATATTTCTGTATGGATCACACTTTGGGGGTTTACATCACTAGACCAACTTTTGATGTTAATACTTTGGCGTGCCAGGAAGAGGGTCAAACCTTTGCGCAACTACCTTTGGCAGTTCCTAAAGAAATAATGGTGAAACAGAAAAAGGATTCAATACCTTCCCATGCTCAGCCTGCTGGTCCAGCAGACCCAGCAACAGAGGTGAGCCTGGAGGCTTCTTCTCATGAAGAACTATCCCAACACTTAACTAAGAATGAAATGGATGGAGTTCTAGCTGAACTCAGAGCACAAATGGCACACCAAGATGAACCCCTCACAAAGCAACAAGAAATGATGAATAATTCCTTTGCTTGAATAGAAGAAAGATCAAACGACCCGTCATCACTCCCTACAACAGGCGAAGATGGGGCTTTCAGTCAATGAAATCCAAACCCCAAATTGGTCTACAACCCTGTTGCCATCTGGTTCGAGTTAACATCAGTATCGACCATTAGAACCTCCGGATCGATTGGAGCCTAGCCCGATGCAATCTTTGGCTCGATCTGATATCTTACCGCAATTCAGACTTATGTCACCTCACACTCGACCTTTCCAGCACAACGATCTAGGCCTAGCTGGGGGTAGCAACACTCCATCTCTCCAAGACCTCTCTACCATACTAGAGCCCAATGCAACAGAGGGAAACATAATTAGAAACCACTCTGAAATTGCCCTAGGCGAGGGGCAATGTCGAACCTCGAGCTGATAACGCTCACCTAAACCAGTCCAATTCTACCAACATGGATATGGTTCGACCCAATACGCTGGCTGTTCCCAGAGCCCCGAACAATATGAAACCAACAACCAAGGCTAAGGACCACCTTCACCCATCCCTCGTGGGCCGTACCGAACTGGCCCCAAGAATTCAGGGAATGCTTTCACCCCCTGGGATTCTCGCTAATATCCCTAGTGCATAATTGAATTCGTGGTAGCAACTTCTCGGAGATGGAAACCAAATTTTTGGCATCATTAAGCACTTCACTTGAGGCACAACTTCTCAGCAAGACGTGGATAACGTTCACCGTAGTCCTTTCACATGGGAAATCAGGAATTCTCGCAACACTCCATGCTTCAAGCTTTCGGTCCTGGAATCCTACAACGAAAGGACTGACTTGACAATTCATCTCGTGCGATACATGCGTCATATGGAAGTAGTATTAGAATCATAAACATCATGGCCAAGTGCTTCTTCCTTTTCTTAACCGATATCGCAACTATGTGGTTTTGACAGCTGACAACCGGGTCGATCAACATGTGGAATATGTTGGTCACCAACTTCATTGAACAATTCAGAGTTCACATATCTCGGCCTAAAAGCATCATGTTCCTCACCACCATTAAGCAGCGTTCTAGGGAGGCCTTACACTCCTTCTTGGAAAGATTCAACGCGGCTGTAGCATCGATCGATTGACCTGGACCATCAATGGTGCTCATTGCCTCCATGGAAGGATTTCTGGATTGAACGGACTTCAAAATCTCCCTACAAAGGGACTCTCCTGGAGATATTGGAGATATCTAAGCTGAAGCTGATAGGTTCCTCAAGCAAGTGGACACTAACATCGAGATAGGAAACTCTACATACTCACTACAAAGAATGGAGGACCATCCGCAATTGCTTAGGATAAAGGCAAGGGGGAAATCTTGGAAAAGAATGACAGAAATATGCGGTTCCTAGAGATCCCAAATACGATCGATACACCAAAATTAACTCTTCACTATTGGACATATATCACGATGTGTGAGGAACTCTTCTTTTTCCTAAGTCGGCCGAAGAGAAGCGACCCAAAGAGAACTAGAATTAGGAAAGCGCTGCATGTTTCATGACTTGACATGTTATGGCACCAATGAACGCAGGCACTTGCATGATCTCATCGAAGAATAGGTCCGACATGGAGGGCTACTTGAGTATATTAGGAAACCAGCGTCATCTGCACTACCATAGCTACCTTCCCATGCTCCTCAGAACAGTTCCAGTGCTCCTCAAAATGGAAAGGATTCCGAATCTAGCAATCGCGGCATCATTATCAATTGATCTGGATTAGATCATACATCATTTCTTTTGATATAAAAAATGCATTTCTGTTATTTTAAAATAAAGTGGCTATGTTGAAGTATACACATACTGGGTTATGATTTAATCCCAAGGCATGCTCTAGATTCAACTATTGTAATAATTGTTAGCACCAACAAGATTTATTTCTCGAACATGGATTATGTTTGATGAACCTAACTTTTCCTTAAACTTAGTTTGGTTTAATCCCAAGGCATGGCTTATGCTCGTCCCTAAGGTATGGCTAATACCTAGGCATACGATTCACTCGTCAAGATGTGATGAACCTAACTTTTCCTTAAACTAAGTTTGGTTTATACTCTACTTAAGGTATGCTTGTTACTGATACTAAAATTCTACTTGTCAAGATGTGACAAGCTTAGCTCTCTTTAAATATCGGTATGGATAATACTTGAACCAAATCTTGCTAGGACTTGACGAGTAAATACTACTAAATTTCGGGAATGGTTTATATTCAGTCTCTTTGAAAAAATAACACCCCGAGCATTGATGCTTGACACTAAACTGTTGGGTATGGCTTATACCTGGAGAATCGAACTGCCTTACCAGGTTATGGCAAGCAAACCCAATTATTAATTCGGTATGGTTTATACTCGATCCTAATTATGGCTTATATCTAGCCAATCAAATTACACTATCAAGATTTGACAAAATGACTCGATCCTTATTCGAGTGTGGTTTATACTCCAATGGATCTGTAACAACCCGCATTCTATGCATCAGAGGATCGTAGAATATTTATTTCTTTCTTATATGAAGGCGTATGGTCATGTAACTTTGGGAAACGACTATTGGGGTCATTTCCCATGTTCATGATTTTTGCTGATTTTTAAATGACCGTTTTACCCCCTAGGTGATCTTGTTTCGGCCATAACTTTTGATGGGAAAGGAATTTTGACTTGAACCCCTTTCCATTAGATTCGTTTGATGGTTTACCTTTCCGTAGAGTGGTCATAATAGCCAAACGGACTCACCGTTTGGGAGATATGGCTGAAATAAGGTTTGGGAGGTGAAAAACTGCTTAACCGGGCCAAATAGGGTGATTAGTTAATGGGCCCATAACCCATTTCGGGATTAGGATTATGGGGAGGCTAAAAAGAGATAGGGTTTCATTCTATTTCTGTTTTCTAGCCTCCACTTACCTCTTAGAAACCCTAAAAATGGCCTCCAACCTCTAAATCACTCTTTAATCAAGGATTAAGCTTAGCAACATCAAATCAAGGGAGATCTTCACCAAATCAAGATTAGAGCTACTGATTTGCATTGTTATTCATGCCGAAACAGAGATTTATTTCAGATCTAAGGTTTATTTGTGGCTAAGGTGAGTGATTTGCATAGTTCCTCACTAATTATGGTTGATTAATGGTAATTAGTGTTAATTAGCGAATTTAAACATGATAAAATTCTGGAAAAATATTTATAAATTCTTAAATGATGTTTTAGACCTCTGATATGAGTTTGGGTTAATTTGTTTAAGTTTTGCTAATCATATCATTACTTTCACCTAAACATGCTTAAGGGAAAATATGGGGTTTTGGCTATGTTTGATCCATTTTAACCTATCATATTGTTGTTTTGGTGTTTGTGGTTGATTATACATGTTTCTATGACTATATGGTATACTTTGTGATTGATTAGAATAGTTGGAATAGTCGAAAACGCCGTCGAGTGGCGTAAACTGCTTGCTGGAAGAAGTGCAGAAAATTGGCCGATCCGGATCGGAACGGAGGAAAGGACCCGATCCGAACCACCTCCCATGCGAGTTCAGAAGCTCCGACCCTTTATCGTATGAAGAAACTCCAATCCGCTCCGTAGCATTTTATGGCAACACGACTTGGAGACTCCGACCCGAACTGGTGTGCTATGAAGGAGATCGATCCGATCCAGCTTCTTGTGAGGACTTCCGATCCGATCCGACGTAGGAAGAAAAGGGGAAGCCTGTGCTCCAACCTGAACCGATGCATTTTCCGTTCCGATCCGAAGAAGCTTGCCAGGGAATGTAGACCTCGATCCGATCCGGAGCAGAAAGGAAGGCTTGTGTTGGAGATCCGAACCGATCCGGTGATGACCAATAACCCGAGAAGCAAAGGTATTCCAAATGGAAGTTAGAGCTCAGGATCCAGTTGGGAACCAATGAGTTCACTTCATGGTTGGGCTTTGCTGCGGGACGTGTGCTAAGGAGTTGTCGATGTTCATAACTTCGATTCACCATGAATGATAGGACTACGTTATCAATGCAGTAGAGTCACTATGACTCGAGGGGCAAAGTGATCATAGTAGGACTATTAGCCAGCGCAGATGGGGTAAACAACTCCATGATGCAAAGTGGACATAGTAAAGGATTAGTAAGGCTATGAGCCAGCGCAGATGGGGTGAACAACTCCATGGGGCAAAGTGGACATAACGAAGGGTTAGTGGCTATGTATCAGTGCAGTTAAGCCATTTATGTCTTCATGGGGCAAGGTGATCATAGCAAGGTATTGAGGTGATCGAAGTGGTGGATATCGTATACTTTACGCACTAAGTGAGAGATGTGAGGATGGTTGCTATGCTTGATTGTTTGTTATCATTATGACATGCACACCCCCACCCCCGTCATCTTTACACCATTTGAAATGGCACCTTAAAGTGTTGTACAGTATGAAGTGCAAACACTTTGGTTGCAAGTCCAGGTTCAAGTATGGTTTAGTATACCTGTTATTGTTCTGTTTAGCTGCTTATCGCTCATACCAGACTTTTTGTCTGACCCAGAGTTTTATGTCTCTTCTTATTACTCTGGGTGCTCACCCGAGCAGACTAGAGACATGTTAGCTGGTGATGTGCGATTAGCTGATTCGGAGGCGAGCAGGAGGCTTCCACGTATGATATATAGATATTCTCCCTGTGTCGTTGCTGGTCACTACTTTGGGCATTAGTAGTGTACCTTTCTTGTTTAGCTTTTTGAGACAGTTTTAAAAGTTGTAATAATGTTGGCTTTGGATCATAAGCTGTACTTTGGATTTTCCGCTGCTATGATAGTTTGTTTCAGCTTATGCACTGTCTCACCTGTTTTATGTCAAGTGTGTTATTATTATTATATTTTGTTCCATGCGTTGTGAGACATTCTACAGGTTCCTTGTTGATTCTTCGTCTTCTTTCTTTCCTTCTGACAATCTGTCCCGTGCTAACTGGACATGTATACAACGCATTTTTGGGGTAAATGTCGATTGGTGCGGGGCGGGTTGTCACATTTGGTATCAGAGCACTAGGTTGCGTAGTTAACCTAGGGAAAGACACTAGGGAGATATAATACGTATATGAGAGAGCGTATTTGTGATTACTTTGGTTTTCAAAAGCTATATATATACTATTAGTACAGCTAAGGATGAAGTCACACTGCACTAGCACCACTATGAAGATGGTTAATCGTTTCCTCTTTACAGATTGAACGATGAGCTGATACGCAAGAGGTGCTGGCAGAGGGACCAATAATGGGGATGCTCCTGACATGAGGACGATGTTCACTAACTTCATGAGGGAAATGCTTAGGGATGTTCAAGGGGAAGTTCCCAATCCCGGTAATGGTGGTGGTCCAGTAGTGCAGGCGCCTAGGGCCGATTTTGCCAAGTTGTGCAAGGATTATACTCACCTTGGTAGGAAGCCGTTTCACAGAACGAAGTCGGCCACGGATGTTAAGGATTGGTTGGATAGCTGTGATCGTATCTTCGACGACTTGGGTATCGAGGATGCGATGAAGCGAAGGCTAGCGTCTCGTCAGCTGCAAGGGTGAGCGATGAATTGGTGGAATGCCATTAGAACAGCTACTCCAGAAGATTTGGTTACTTGGGATCAGTTCAAGGCTTACTTTAGCGAGAAGTTCATTCTAGCTGCCCAGAAGTCAGTGTTGTTTAAGAGTTTCTTGGAACTCAAGCAGAATAGTAGGGCAGTCTCTGACTATATTTGAGACGACCCCAAACCCCGTACTGACGGCGGCAAGGGTAATCCGTGGAATATAACACAGAAACAGATAATAGCAGAACAGAAATAAATAAATACACCAGATAATGAACAATAGAATATACTGGATAAAAGTAATCATCAGAGTTACACAGTACAGGATCATACTTAGTACAAATACAGTTCAGCTATACATAGATGTCTACAGCGGAAAACAAACAAAATATGTACAATAGGAGCTGAACAGCATAAAAGAGATAAATGATAGAATCCATCTTCAGCTCCAGCTATCCAGAAACAACCAGCTAAACCTGAATACAAGGCTGCCCATGTAGAAAAAAGGGCACCCGAGTTTGAGAGTGAAACAAACTACGAGTCAGTCATGGGACTGGTATGAGAAATCTATTCAACACATATATAATTTGGCTAATCACAGGACCACGTCACTTTCGTGGAACGGGTTTACTCCATTGGATTGCCAGTGCTTTAAACCAATCATTCTATTAAACATCGCTATTCTTTTTATAAAAATGAAGTCGTTATAAGACTCAGTTCCCATCACACAATGCAACGCAAACAGGAGGATAGAGTTTTTACCTTATAACGGCCAAAATATGCTTGATACGAATAAAACAAAGGCATTTGATATTATTGCTAGTGTCTATATGTTTTGAAAACAATTTCAAATCATAACTATCAATCATAGACGACATGAGCGTCCCATGCCACTATGTCGCCAAATATATATATACACAATCGAAACCGCACAGTCACGTATTTGGAAATTGGATTTCCGTCATGAACCAAGGCAAAAGATAGTCCTTACCGAATTCGAGACGCTCTAGCCCGTGTCTCAGGAACAGCCGCAACTGCCCCTTGGATCGTCAGGGCCGGTCCACCGATGTGGATTATTATGCCTGAACTCTACGTTTCCCTTCCCTTTTGGGCGTCAACGAGCCAACGAATGACTCCATCGGACCCGGATTGTCCGATCAAACCGAGGCGCCTCGCAACAGCAACAACCACACAGGTGAAAAGTATATAAATGTCAGGGCTGGTAGGTAACTGACACCACCCTAGCTAGAAGGAAACGCATGCCCTCCCTAAGGTCCTTCTCCCGTTTCTGGTTCATACCGGGGTGTGAGGATCGCGATTTCACGTTATACACAAAGCTACGCCACACAGGCGGTGCTTTGATCATCACCACAAGACTTTGCTTTTCAACAGAAGCCCTGATCACTACATCTTAGCATGCCACACAGACAATTCATGCCAGGCGACTGATGTCCACCGATATACAACCTCTGAGCTCGTGCGTTTCAGAGAAGGACGTTAAGCAAAAGAATAAATTCTCCGCCGCCAAACAGATGTACATTTAATAGAGATCAATCAACACAGAATAAAATCCAATGTCAGACACACCGTCCATTTACAAGTCCGTTCTAGGTCTGAACGAAACCGGAGGCACTAAATACCTCGCAAACCCATTGATCATCACGTACGTCTGGACGATCACCACTCATTATCCATATTTCGGGATGCCTCCCAATCAGGACCTCGGTTACCATCCAAACGAGGTGAAGATCTCCGGTCTTCGACCACCGTCTTCATCTTTGACTTTCAAACGTCGGTCAATTATTTGAAATGAGAATTAACTCGGCTTTTCAAACAATCCACGTATATTTAGAATTTCAAATCAATGTATTTCAATGGTTAAATCATTCGACAACACCAATTTTGTTCTTTAATGTAATTTTCACACCAAACACATTCAACCATCAAATACCACATAAATCGAGCAAATTTAGTTTATCTCCATTCCATATCGTTTATGATATTTTATAACGATTTATCGCTATTTTTATTTATTTTAAAATAGCCAATTTATTCAAAACGACGCTTCGGGCCATAACGCGGCCATGGCACTGTTTTTCTTCAGATTTGATTTACACATATCTGAAAATCTAACCGTTGGATCTTCACAAAATTTACATCATTAGAAAGGTCTTTTCAAAATGAATCCAACGGTTCCAGTTTCGGGAAAATCCGACGGTCGGATCTCCCGGTACTATCGTTTGAAATTTCGATTTCAAAATACGAACTGCAGCGTCGTTATTCGATTAAATATAATTATATTTATATATATATAAATATAATCGTTTCTGGCGCTGTTTTTCTTCAGATTTGAATTAAACATTCCAGACAATCCAACCGTTGGATTTTTACAAAGTTGGTGCCGGTGGAAAGATTTCTCCAAAGCGAACCCAGCGGTCGCGGTTTCGGGAAAATCCGATGGTCGGATTTCTCGTACTAATCGTTTCAAATTACGATTCTGAAACGCGAACTGCACGGCTTCGATTCCTTTTAATTATATTTATATTTATATATATAAATATAGTTCATTCTATAATTCCAACTATAGTTCATTCTATATTTTCAACTTCGTTTTCACTTCAAATATTTCACTAACGTCTTAATATTTCGAAAAATTTCGCCATAACCTCCTTTGTACGGGGAGGGGTTTGGAAATTTATTGGGCCGTGTTAGGTACCCAATAAATCCTAAAAAGCATTCACATATTTATAGTGATATATTCTGGTGTTTACGGGGGAGCATGTATAGATAATCACTCCAGAGAATAAATTCTCGTCACCCCCGTTTCCGTGTGGAAATAAATAGTCCATGTGCCGTATCTAATAACTAGAGAGACGTGATTATTGTCAACTCCAGACCCGTGTGGGGTTTTTATTAATCTGGCAATTTATCGTTATATTTTATAGAGTCCATATCAGTCATCAGTTCAACCTGTAGTATATAATCATCGCCACACAAGCCTCTCGCTCGTATGGTAAATCTTCCACCTCGTCACACACGCTCCAATTGCTCATGTGGAATATGATGAAGTATGCCTATCGTCAAGAAGTATGCCATGTAGCGTAGTTCAAATTTAATTGTTACTATCCTATGGCGATATTTATTACTTCACACAGAATAACCAGCACTCCGCATCCAATGGCATTCACAGGAGTTGATATAAAAATAAAATTGCGCGGCCAACTCATCAAGGCTTACCTATTTGTCGGGCACGCAAATAATTTCTTTACTCTATAGCTAATCCATTTTTCCTGTTCAACACATGTATATATATGCAGAACAAAGCCAATAATAATATTTCTAGCAAACTATTATTTATTTCAACCCGTGTGTATTTTTATCAAAGCGTATACATGATAAAAGAAATATTTTTATCATCAAAAATATTTATTCAACACGTGAATGTTTTTAACACTTCCTATCCACAATAAAAATGTAGTTTTTATTGTCTATTCATTTTATTTTAAAATACGATAACATTCAACACATGAATTTCAATTCGACGAACGAATTTCGATTCAACACATGAATATTCTCTATAGTTTGTATATATATAAAAATGTGATTTTATCGCTAAAATTATTTGTTTAAATTCAAATAATATTCAACACTTGAATTTCAACTCAACGAATGAATTGCAACTCAACACATGAATATTCTCTATAGTTTGTATATATATAAAAATGTGATTTTTATTGCTAAAATTATTTGTTTAAATTCAAATAATATTCAACACATGAATTTCAACTCAACGAATGAATTGCAACTCAACACATGAATATTCTCTATAGTTTGTATATATATAAAAATGTGATTTTTATCGCTAATATTATTTGTTTAAATTCAAATAATATTCAACACATGAATTTCAACTCAACGAATGAATTGCAGCTCAACACATGAATATTCTTTCAACATAGGTAATTTATTTCAATGAATGAAAATTATTCTAACACATGTATATTTCAGAAAATTTCGGCAGCATAACGACATGGTAGTTAAAACCGGGACCGTCCCTAGTACGGCTCCTCGCTCTACCTTAAAACCTCGCGGTTTTTGACAATGGGGATCATGCATCTAGTTCGCACGCAGGCGGCATGTATATATTTATTTCATTTCCACAAACCAATCCAATGTGGTTTCAACCAAATATTTCTCAACCACAAACGGGTATTTTTCAATCACCATCAATCAATATCAACCACAAACAATCCCAAACAACCATTCGCTATCAATCAATTTTCACACCAATCACAATCAATAAATATCGTCCATGGTTTGTGGACGAGGGGCGTATATATATATATAGCAATTCACTTTTATTTCAACACATATATATATTTACAACGCATATATAACTTATACATCGAACATACAACTTATACAACGCTTATACAAGAGGTGTACAACGCTTATATAACTCATACATCGACTATATAATTTATACATCGTCGTTTTCCATATCGTTTATAATATTTTAAATCTCACATTGGGTTCCACTCCACCAAAAAATAGCAGAAGGCTCAGAAAAATATGCGGTCTCTTCTAGAATGTAGAAGGCGTCCACACGAGTCCACTGTCTCTTATTTCACTGGATTTCGTCAACATAGCAAAAAGATATGTAATTTTAAATATCAAACAATTTAAAAACGTAGTTAATTAAATTTATAGCGTTAGAAAACACTACCTTTCTCCCTTCAAAATTTAAAGGCCGACGCTCAGATAAACAGCTCGATCCCTAGGGTTCGAATTTTCTTGAACCTCGAGATGCCGGACGTCGATCGGCTGTGACCACCAGGAGCGCCGCTCGCTCACCTCCCCGTGCCCCCAAAGGCATCGAGCTCGATCCGCCCACGGCGTCAGAAAACGCCACCTAACGGCGCCACTTTCTGGCTAAAATCCCAACTGAACACTCGACGATAATGCGTGAAACCACCCTTGATTTGAAGCTCTCACGAAGTACTTTAATTTTCCCTTATGTAGTTGTTAAAATCGTTGAACGGTTTGTGAGTTTTTTGGAGGAGAAGATTGGAGTAGGGATGGCCGTTGAATGGAAGATGATGGCGGCTGTTGTAAGGATGAGGGTTATGGTTTTATAATATATAATTTAATATTATTTTATTTCAAAAATACTTTCTTTTCAATATGAACTTCAAATCGAACCGAACGAGTGACGCCCCTAGCTAAATACCCCCATTCCGAACACGATGGGATATGTTTCGTAGGCCCATTCGACGGTTTCAGTTAGTTTTCTTTCAAATTAAAATATAAAACATTCAATATTTAATTTGAACATACATTTCAATTTGCCAGGGTCACAAACTGATTCAAAAATTTCCATAAAAATATAGCTAGCTATGTTTTGACGATACGGTCCCAACAAAACTAGTTTCGTCGAATTCTGAGACCGTTTGCAAAAAGGCCCATTTTTGGTCGATCCAATTTAATTGTAATTGACCAACACACATTTTCTTTTGCCACGCTTACATACTAGCTTCAAAAATTATGAAATTTGAAACCTAGCAATAACTTCACATCCCGGATCCAACAAAAGTGGTTTCGTCAAATTCTGAGGTCGTATGCAAAATGGCCAATTTCACGGGCTATATAAATTCCATAGCGACCGTTCTGAAAATTCATTCGGCCATTACTTTTGCTTTCCGCTATGAAAATTCGATTTTTCAGATTCGTTAGAAAGGTATTCACTAACAGATTTAAATATTTTTGGTTTCACTAAAATCCGTTTTGTTTTGCACCCGGTACAGTCCGACAAAGTTTGAATTCAATTTTTGAAACTGCAGCGCCCCTTCAGGCCTTGTTTATAATTATAATTAATTATATTCATTTTCAATTATCGATTCAACTCACTTTTCATTGCCATTATTTAAAATATTTATTTTAAATCCATTATTTTAGCCAATTTAAAAATTTTAAATTGGTTCAGATTTTCTGGGTCGTTACAATATTGCTGAGTTCGACAGTTTGTCGAAGTATGGGTTGTCCCTTATCGATACTCCTGAGAAGAAGAATGAGAAGTTCATTACTAGTTTGGATGGGTACTTTGAGGAAAGGCTTATTAACCACATCGATGATACGTTTGAATCGATTGTTGGAAAAGCTTTGAGGTCAGAGAGTATTTACACTAAGCCAAAGACTGAGGTTGCATCTGCAGAAGGGCCGAAGCCGCAAGCAAGCGGTGGAGGAAAGAATAACTCTCAGAATAAAAGGAAGCAGAATCAGACTAAGGATGGACAGAAAAAGAGTAAGAAGGATGTGGACTGCTTCAGTTGTGGTAAGAAGGGCCATTATGCTAATGATTGTTGAGCCAAGTCAGCGGATAAAAAGTGCTTCAACTGTGGCCAAGTTGGACATTTCAAGGATAAGTGTCCACAACCTCTTAAAGAGAAGCAGATTGTGAAAGCATATGTTATTAATGCTGTTCCTTCTTCGTCAAATGCCCCAACTGCATAGGAGAAAGGAAAGAATGTCATCATTCAAGGTATGCTTTCTATTTATGATGTACCAGTTCGAGTTTTGTTTGATACTGGGGCTTCCCGTTCCTTCATATCTAGTGACCTGGTAGATAGGTTGGGACTGGAACCCGAGATAGTCGATAGACCGTTGGTTGTGACGAACCCGATTGGTGGTTTGACTAACCTTAGTATGATTTGCCGAAATTTGGTCTTATCGAGTCGTGGATGTATGTTTGTTTGTGATTGCTTTGTTTTGGGATTTACTTGGTATGGCATTATATTGGGAGTCCATTGGCTCCAAAGATACGGGGTGGTGGTAGACTGTGAGGGCTTTTTGGTGACTGTGAGGGCGGATGATGGGCGGAGGGTAGTGTTTGGTAGTCTACCTAGTGATGGGGTAATGGCTAGTTTTATAAATTCCCTCGACATCCCACATGATGAGTTGTCAGATGTGCCCATGGTTGGCCAGTATCCAGACGTCTTTGAGGAGGTGACCGGGCTTCCACCACACCGAGAGATTGAGTTCCGTATTGATTTAGTGAAAGATGCCAGACCTATAGTAATGCCACTTCGTCGTATGGCACCAAGGAAGCAATGAGAGCTCGAGGTGCAAGTAAGCGATCTTTTGAAGAAGGGATTTATTAGAAGAAGTGTCTCCGAGTGGGGAGCACAGTTGTGTTTGCCACTAAGGCAGATGGTTCCCTTTGTTTGTGTGTGGACTATCGCGAGTTGAATAAGGTGATGAGGAAGAATAAGTGTCCTCTACCGCGGATAGACGACTTGTTTGATCAACTGGAAGGAGCAAGAGTGTTCTCCCAGTTGGACCTTACAATAGGATTTCATCAGCTTCGAGTAGCGGCTGAGAGTGTTCCGAAAATGGCATTTAGGACGCCGTCTGGATTTTATGAGTGGTTGGTCATGCCATTTGGGTTGACCAATGCACCAGCATACTTCGTGGATCTTATGAATCGAGTATTCAGAGATCAGTTGAATAAGTTCGTTCTTGTGTTCGTGGATGACATCCTTGTTTACTCGAGGATAGAGGAAGAATACAAGGGGCATTTGAGGATAGTGATGGAGGTGTTGAGAAAACACCAATTGAATGCGAAGTTTTCTAAGTGTCACTTCTGGAGGAGGGAAGTGAGATTCTTGGGCCATGTTGTTTCAGAGAATGGTATTGTCGTGGACCCTGCGAAGGTGGCTACGGTACAGGATTTGCCTACGCCCAAGAATGCAACAGACGTAAGAAGCTTCTTGGGGTTAGCTGGATATTATCGTAAGTTTATCCAGGACTTCTCCAAGATAGCAGCACCGTTGACTCAGTTGACTAAGAAGAATCAAGCCTTCGTCTGGGACGGAGTGTGTGAGAATGCATTCAAGAGTCTAAAAGAAAAGTTGATGCGTGCGCCAGTGTTAGTCATTCCTAAAGGGAATGAAGAGATGACGGTATACACGGATGCTTGTGGTACCGGACTAGGTGCCGTATTGATGCAAGGAGGTAGGGTTATAGCTTATGCTAGTCGGCAACTAAAGCCGCATGAGAAAAAGTATCCTACCCATGATTTGGAACTGGCAGTGATCGTGTTCGCGTTGAAGATGTGGAGACATTATCTCTTAGGAGAAAGATTTGAGTTGTTTACCGATCATAAATCGTTAAAGTGTCACTTCTCTCAGAAGGATCTAAACCTCCGACATCAAAGATGGCTAGATTTCTTGGCTTCGTATGATTTTGATATCGCATATACACCTGGGAAAGGCAATGCGGTAGACGATGCCTTGAGTAGGAGACATGCCAGTTTAGGGGCTATGTTTCTTGAATGGAAGCAACTAGATTATATCGTTGGGTTTGATTTCAGACCAAAGTGCGAATTAGATCCAGAGATATTAGCTAGTTTGACGATCAGACCACCTTGATTGAGCGGATTGGTTCCAGTCAGAGGGACGATCCTAATCTATTGGAAATCATCTCCAAGTTAGAGATGAAAATCGACGGTGAAGAGATGGATTTGTATGGGCTTGATCGAGAAGGATGGCTTCGAAAGAATGGAAGACTAGTTGTACCCAACGTGGATGGTTTGAGAGATGAAGTGCTTAGGGAATGTCATCACTCAAAACTGACTATACACCCCGGTGGTGATAAGATGTATCGAGACATGAAACAGACTTACTACTGGGATGGGATGAAAAGAGACGTTGGGAAGCTTATATCTAAGTGTATGAATTGCCAGCTAATCAAAGCTGAGCAAAAGAAGCCTAGTGGTTTGTTGCAACCGTTAGAAATTCCCGAATGGAAATGGGAACAAGTCTCGATGGATTTTATTGATGGTTTACCAAGGATTAGTTCTGGACATGATAGCATTTGGGTAATTGTGGATCGATTGACTAAAAGTGCAAGATTTATACCGGTCAAATCGACCAGAACGGCAGCTAAATTAGCAGAATTGTATATGAAGTGGGTAGTGAGATTTCATGGAGTACCTAAAAGCATTGTGAGTGACCGAAACCCGTTGTTTACTAGTGGGTTTTGGAAGAGCTTACAAGAGGCTCTAGGGTCAGAAGTACATCTCAGTACCGCGTATCATCCTCAAACTGATGGTCAGACAGAGAGGGTGAATCATATATTGGAAGATCTCTTGAGAGCTTGTATATTGGATTTTGGTGGATCATGGGATGACCATTTGCATCTAGTAGAGTTTGCATATAATAATAGCTACGAATCCAGTATCTGTATGGCTCCATATGAAGCTTTGTACGAAAGACCGTGCAACTCACCATCGTGTTGGATAGAGACTGGCGAGAAATTTATGCTTGGACCAAATGTGGTGAGGGAAACTTTAGATAAGATTAAGATCATTCAGCAACGGATGAAGGCTGCCCAGGATAGGAAGAAGAGTTATGCTGACAAGAGGAGAACAGACTTAAAATTCTCCGTTGGTGACTTGGTGTTTGTCAAGGTTTCTCCATTGAAGAGCGTGATACGATTTGGCAGGAGAGGAAAGTTGGCACCAAAATTTGTTGGCCCATTCCCAGTTCTCGAACAAGTTGGGAATTTGGCATACAGAGTTGACTTACCAGAGAAGATGGCGGGAGTTCACAGCGTATTTCATGTTTCCCAGTTAAGGAAGTTCGTGCACGACCCAGATATGGCTATTTCACCTGATCAGTTAGAGGACTTCGAAGTGGACCCCGAGGCGGTTGGGAACCGCAAGCCGATTCATATTGTCGAGCACGATACGAAGCAACTTCGAAGGAAGGCGATGAAGCTAGTCAAGGTCCAGTGGGGCGAGAACGAGAATGACTGTACTTGGGAGACAGAAGAGAGCATTAAGAAGACGTATCGAGAACTCTTTGCCTGGTAAGATTTACTTTGCAATTTAGTTATTCCGCATGCTAGGATAGACTTGTTTTGGTTTTTTTGCATGTTTGATTGTTGTTTATGGTTGGTAGGAATGCGGGACCCTTTGTATGTTTTGATTAGGGAATTTTGAGGGCGAAATTTCTTAAGGGGGGAAGAATGTAACAACCCGCATTCTACGCATCGGAGGATCGTAGAATATTTATTTCTTTCTTATATGAAGGCGTATGGTCATGTAACTTTGGGAAACGACTACTGGAGTCATTTCCCATATTCATGATTTTTGCCGATTTTTAAATGATCGTTTTACCCCTAGGTGATTTTGTTTCGTCCATAACTTTTGATGGAAAAGGAATTTTGATTTGAAACCACTTCCATTAGATTCGTTTGATGGTTTACCTTTCCGTAGAGTGGTCATAATAGCCAAACGGACTCACCGTTTGGGAGATATGGCTGAAATAAGGTTTGGGAGGTGAAAAACTGCTTAATCGGACCAAATAGGGTGATTAGTGAATGGGCCCATAACCCATTTCGGGATTAGGGTTATGGGGAGGCTGAAAAGAGATAGGATTTCATTCTATTTCAGTTTTCTAGCCTCCACTTACCTCTTAGAAACCCTAAAAATGGCCTCCAACCTCTAAATCACCTCCAAATCACTCTCTAATCAAGGATTAAGCTTAGCAACATCAAATCAAGGGAGATCTTCACCAAATCAAGATTAGAGCTACTGATTTGCATTGTTATTCGCGCCCAAACAGAGATTTATTTCAGATTTAAGGTTTATTTGTGGCTAAGGTGAG
The DNA here is from genome assembly GCA_030737875.1 of Allium sativum. Taxonomy (NCBI): domain Eukaryota; kingdom Viridiplantae; phylum Streptophyta; class Magnoliopsida; order Asparagales; family Amaryllidaceae; genus Allium; species Allium sativum. Next base: position 785,058,546 of record CM060912.1, on the reverse strand, counting down.
TGATTTGCATAGTTCCTCACTAATTATGGTTGATTTAGGGTAATCAGTGTTAATTAGCGAATTTAAACATGATAAAATTCCGGAAAAATATTTATAAATTCTTAAATGATGTTTTAGACCTCTGATATGAGTTTGGGTTAATTTGGTTAAGTTTTGCTAATCATATCATTACTTTCACCTAAACGTGCTTAAGGGAAAATATGGGGTTTTGGCTATGTTTGATCCATTTTAACCTATCATATTGTTGTTTTGGTGTTTGTGGTTGATTATACATGTTGCTATGACTGTATGGTATGTTTTGTGATTGATTAGAATAGTTGGAATGGTCAAAAACGCCGTCGAGTGGCGTAAACTGCTTGCTCGAAAAAGTGCAGAAAATTAGCCGATCCGGATCGGAACGGAGGAAAGGACCCGATCCGAACCACCTCCCATGCGAGTTCAGAAGCTCCGACCCTTTATCGTATGAAGAAACTCTCCATAGCATTTTATGGCAACGCGACTTGGAGACTCCGACCCGAACCGGTGTGCTATGAAGGAGAACGATCCGATCCAGCTTCTTGTGAGGACTTCCGATCTGATCCGACATAGGAAGAAAAGGGGAAGCCTGTGCTCCGACCTGAACCGATGCACTTTCCGATCCGATCCGAAGAAGCTTGCCAGGGAATGTAGACCTCGATCCGATCCGGAGCAGAAAGGAAGGCTTGTGTTGGAGATCCGAACCGATCCGGTGATGACCAATAATCTGAGATGCAAAGGTAGTCCAAATGGAAGTTAGAGCTCAGGATCCAGTTGGGAACCAATGAGTTCACTTCATGGTTGGGCTTTGCTGCGGGACGTGTGCTAAGGAGTTGTCGACGTTCATAACTACGATTCACCATGAATGATAGGACTACGTTATCAGTGCAGCAGAGTCACTATGACTCGAGGGGCAAAGTGATCGTAGTAGGACTATGAGCCAGCGCGGATGGGGTGAACAACTCCATGGGGCAAAGTGGACATAGTAAAGGATTAGTAAGGCTATGAGCCATCGCAGATGGGTGAACAAATCCATGGGCAAAGTGGACATAGCGATGGGTTAGTGGCTACGTATCAGTGTAGTGAAGTCATTCATGACTTCATGGGGCAAGGTGATTATAGCAAGGTATTGAGGTGATCGAAGTGGTGAATATCGTATACTTTACACACTGAGTGAGAGATGTGAGGATGGTTGCTATGCTTGATTGTTTGTTATCATTATGACATGCACACCCCCACCCCCGTCATCTTTACACCATTTGAAATGGCACCTTAGAGTGTTGTACGGTATGTAGTGCTAACTCTTTGGTTACAGGTCCAGGTTCAGGTATGGTTTAGTATACCTGTTATTGTTCTGTTTAGCTGCTTATCGCTCATACCAGACTTTTTGTCTGACCCAGAGTTTTATGTCTCTTCTTATTACTCTGGGTGCTCACACGAGCAGACTAGAGACATGCTAGCTAGTGATGCGCGAGTAGCTGATTCGGTGGCGAGCAGGAGGCTTCCACGTATGATATATAGACATTCTCCCTGTGTCGTTGCTGGTCACTACTTTGGGCATTAGTAGTGTACCTTTCTTGTTTAGCTTTTCCAGACAGTTTTAAAAGTTGTAATAATGTTGGCTTTGGATCATAAGCTGTACTTTGGATTTTCCGCTGCTATGATAGTTTGTTTCAGCTTATGCACTATCTCACCTGTTTTATGTCAAGTGTGTAATTATTATTATATTTTGTTCCATGCGCTGTGAGACATTCTACAGGTTTCTTGTTGATTCTTCGTCTTCTTTCTTTCGTTCCTTCTGACAATCCGTCCCGTGCTAACTGGACATGTGTACAACGCACTTTTGGGGTAAATGTCGGTTGGTGCGGGGCGGGTTGTCACAGGTTCTGTAAGCATGGTTTATGATCAAAATGGACGAATAGTTCTTTTAGGATTTGGCATATCAATTTATTTCTTTTTATGTAGGAACATATTATATTCATATTTGGATGGACTTAGCAACTAGTTTCCTTGTCTCCCTTTTGGTGTTAATACGATCGTTAGCAATCGTTGGTTTTCTGGAAACTTTACAATATAATATCTGTAACTATGAATTGCTAAATTTATATGTATTGGATCATTGCGAATCATCTTCTTGAAGAACCAGAACATACTTCTTCTTTACTAAGAAAGAAATGTTCTTGGGGGCAAATTATTGACCAACTTTTTGGCAAAACCCGTCACAACTAGAATCTGTACTTAAGACAAGCTCAACTTCCTTTGGACCGATTGGCATCTCCGTCGATCAAGATTTTGCTTGATCCAAATCAACAGTTCCTAAACGAAAACATGCCTCTTTAGAAAATAGGACGAAGTCCGAAGATCATGTCGATCGAGCCAGTTGACCGACCCCAATTATGGCGATCGACCTCCTACGCTACACAACAAGGTCCTATTCTCGAGGCTATAGAATCGGTCAAACTCTGACCTGCACAACTTTCGTGCACTAAATCTTGAGCTACATGTAGCTCGCAATAATCGAGGAGAACTATTCCTCCGCAGGAGAACCGGTCTCGCAGCCTACAACTACTTTTTGGGATCACATAACATGCGGCTAACCCTGGGTTGGATTATTTCCACGTAGCACTCCAATCAACTCATTCTTTTGCCTATAAATATACCTTTCCATAAAGGGAAAGAAGAGGAGGATCGGATTTGTAAAAGTTTGTGGATTGCTTGCTAAAAGTAGCTTACCGTATACTTCGATCGAATAGTATCTTAACACAAGCCAGTTGTATACTAACCACTTCTTTCACTACTTTCTTTCAATAAAAACAACTGCAACATGTAATCAGCAGTACAAATAGAGATCATACAGTGGGCATAGGCTTGGTTGAAGCCAAACCACTATAAAAATATTATGAGTCCCCGGCGTTTACTCTTTTTTCTTGCACCCTGTGATTATATTTGTGTGCAGATCATACACTTGGGCGTTGACTGTCAGTAGACCAACTTTTGACGTCAACATTGTCCTACCTTAAATGCTCATTACTTCCCACAGTGCCCTGCTGAACAAACTAATGCGCACAAATAAAATGTACTACACAAGATTGCACAAGGATGCAAAGAAGAATTAGCCTTCAATACGAGAATAATTAATAAAATACATTTTACTATGAAAAATGCAAATCCACTTAATAAAATGAAAGTGTCCAGTTGATATTTCATCAAAGTGACATCATTGCACAAACTGGTTAAGGTGTTCATCATATAGTTCTTTTCTTTTTTCACTTTTGAAATTATTTCACGATTCATTGTACTTCAACCTGAAGGCTATACTTATTGTTGTAAACTATCATTATACTCCGGTAACTTATTGTTATTACTTCATATACTTTAATCTATGAATAATAAAAATTTATTATTCTCATATATAATGTATAACAATATTTACTAAATGTGTATCAAAGTAACTAAATTAATTGTTACTTATGTGGCCATTAAAGCATTTTCCTTCCTGTTCAGCTTTTGCAAGCTCTTTTGACAAAGCATATGTTGATTTCTTTGCTCCAATTCTCTCCTTTTTTCATGATTATAAATTTAATTGCTTCCTAAATTAGTTCAACCACATAGTTATCCAAGAAATTAACACAATTATACAAGCTCATAAATAACATTAACTTAAAACTTTAGTGCGCTCCCATAAAAATCTGCTTATAGCGTGGACTTTACTTGGCATTATCTGGCTAGCATGCTGTACATGATTTTTTTTAACGAAACAGCTGAAAAAATGTATCATCTTGAACAAGCTAATTGTATGATTGAAATTACAACTGAGAAACAACTCCCTGGTATAAAAATTGGTGATGGTTACAATACCTCTTTTGTTGAAGTGATCTGTGATTGGAAACCATTTACATGCAGCATATTCAAGTATTCTGGTCAACCAAATGAAGTTAGTGGAGCTACTAAATAAAACAAGAAAAGGAGCAAAGTGTTAATTTGAAGAGTTCTGGCATACAGAATATACAACTGAAACCTGATACTATCACTCAAAACAAACCAGTTTTATGGATTTAATGCAAAAGGAAAATGTATAAAAATTATGCTAGACATGGTATTACCAAGCTGACCATTATACAGAGACATCACAAACCTGACAGAGCTATCCCAAGCAAACTGACTACAAACAACAACCGAATACGTCTAACAAACTTCTGCTCTTATCACAGATGCTGCCTCCTTTTCAACATCATTTGTTATGAATCTTGTCATGCAACCATTAAACAAACCACCTTGCAACACTCCTTCTCTTCTCTAACCTAACTTCCGTTATTCCTCTTTCCAACATTTTAACGACACTTAATGCTCAAACTGGTACGTTGTGCACTGATACACATATACGCAAAGCCATGATTCTTTGTTAACACCCTCAATACAAATTAGCACCTCTTCCACCGTCTGCATAATTGGACCTAACATCCACTACCTCTATAAAAAACCGTATCGCTCACATCATGCACATAAACATCATTTTGCTGAAATTCATGTCACAGACCATGTTATTATCCTACAGATTATCATACCTCAACTAACACAAACACTCTCACTCTCAGTCCAACCATTTCGCCCATACTTACCTCAACTCCAACCATCTATCTAAACTTATTTACCATGCATCTTTCTGCTATCAATGAAGCCACCCATGCCACCACATAATTAAGCAAGAATGATGCTTCTGTTTATGGCAACTTCGCATCCTCTCCCACTTGTAATAAACAACATATAATTTAGAAAGAATTTTATCCATCAAAATTATAAACTCATAAAAATATAAAATTGAAACTTGTCAAGAACTTTTCAATACCTAGTTCTTCTTATCTTTTAGATACGTGAAACAAAGCCATGTTATTCCCATATGTAAAATAAAATTAACTCAGAAAAAATCAGAAAGATATTCTAATAAATGCATAGCCATATAAATAACATAGGGAATTAAAGTATGACTCAACATCAGGTTGTTCCAACAATTTTTAATGGGATATAGTGGCAGTAAATCTTGTAAATGCCAATGGGATTTAGGTGGTTGTAACTTCCACTTTGTCTTGCAATTATTTTTAACATAGTTTTTATGTATATCTAAGAATATAAACGCATTACCACTTAAAATAGTTTAAGCTATTTGGATATTCATCATTTTTTACCTAAGATTTGCTTTCTAGATTGTATGCTGTAAAGGTAAATTTTAAAACTCAAAAAACCATTTTTGTAAAAATGTTATTTATAAGTAAAATGAAAATGTTTTATTTTTTTCCCAGTACGAAAAAAGATGTCAAGCATTCAATACATAAAAATAATCTACAAAATATAATATATTAATAGAGTTTAAGTACATTCCCATGGATTTTTAAGTAAATTACCTATTGAGCCTTAGAAGAAACCAGGTCCTAATTACAAAAGCGAAAGATTGAACATGACTTCAAACTCCAAAATAGATTGGACTCAGAATTGATGGAGATTAGAGGAGACCTTTGATGCCTCCCTTACTCACTTCATGAACGATGAATAGCTAGTTTTGTTGATGTTGGTAGAGAAAACCTTGTTGTTACACCCACGTCCGTTATTGTCACTCTTTATCAGAATGCATTGAGTTTCGTGGAGCGTTATAGGTAGGCAAAAACAGAAACATCACAAGGAAGATATAAAATAATAGCGGAATTAAAAACTTTATTAAATAGAAAAGCTTCATGGTCCAAACCTAATTACATAATAAGTTTGAAATGCTGAAAACATAAAACTTTTGTCTTGCACTGAAATTATCATCAAAGTACAATAATACAATAAAAGAGCATAATCCCCAAAATATAGCTTTAGTAGAGAAGATACGAAATCAAGCGGTACATCTAAGCGGCTCCGAGCAGAATGGAAGAAGAATCCTGATCAACCTTGAGTATTTCCACCCTGAGAACCTGTAGGGTGGGTAACGAAAGAGAAACAAATTGGGTCAGATATAAAGTCTGGAGAGTTCAGTAACTTTTAGCATATAAATAAATAAAAGCATCATGACGGGCATATAAACTGGAGAGTGAGATAACAGTGTCATAAGGCAAGTATAACATGGTAAACAAGATAGAATATGTTGCACTTCCCTAATACTTTTCTCTGCACCAATACTAGTATCACAGAACAAGATGATCCCAACAAGTACAAGATGGTAGACTTAGTTGTACTTCTAGTGAGAAGTTTTACCCCATACAATAACCAGTAGCCCAACAGAACTGACGGGTGTTAACCCAACGATAATAAGGGGCTCCTAAACAAGCAAGACTAGATGTACCCAAATTACTATCCCCAATCGATCGAGCCCCTAACTCGTAGAAACCTTGTGCCGACTCCGTAGTAGGATGTATCACATCCTAAAGCGGCAACCCGTTATTTTCAGTATGTGCACAACTATATCTACTAATGTCATAGCGTCTTATCTTCCCGAGCAAGTGGACCCAAGCACGCACATGACTCCGATGGAATGCGCCGTCAACACCCTCACTCTAGTGATCTCTTATAATCAACTTAGTAAGCGTGCCCTGACCCCGACCTAGTTGGGGGTTTTCTGTTTGATACCAATATAGTTTACTGACTGATACGGGTCCTACACAGCAGATGATACAAGCTTCCCCCTAGGCTTGCATCCCCACTACTAGGATTTCAATAGGTTATGCCTACCAGTTTAACAAGATTGCATAACCCCAACAGGTTAAGTTTGTCGGGTTTATATGTAAAACCCTTCCCTACATATTTAACAAGATTAACTTAACCCTCCCACTGATTCAAGCAAGTTTACTTAACCCCTACATAAGTTGATAGGTTCATGTAACCCTTACAGATTCAAACTGGTTAAGTTTTACCATTCATTCATTTATGGTTATTAATGCGCTAGACCCCTCACATTAAGTCTACCACTTGTGGATGCTGGATGTGCCGGTTGGGTTCAGGCAGACTTCTACCACAAGTCGGACTTATCCTCGTGTCTTAACACCGTTATGTGTACATTTATGCACTTAGACCCCTCACATTAGATTTACCACTTGTGGACGCTGGATATGCCAGGCGGTTCTGGGCAGGCTTCCACCACAAGTGTAATCTAACCTCGTATCTAAGCGTGGCCACAGTTTCTAATTACTGTAAATCTAGGCATGTTCATTATTAACCAATTTTCGTGTTTATAATGCCCCAAATCTCCGTCTGATTCACGATACAAGTTATTCCCTAGATTAATGGTTTAGATCAAGATACAGTTTATTCCCCCAAATCCCAAGTTTTGTTTCAAGGTACAAATTATGCCAAAAATTCCCAAACACGATTTTACAATATGATTTATGCCCCAATTTATCATTCCCAATCGTTCCCAATTTCGTATGTTCCCATATTTCAGCGATAGGCCTAAGCTCGAAGGTAGCCTGGCTATAAAATTAAAAAGGGAAAGAGGGAGAGAAGAGAACAAGAACATGCATAGTAAATAAAATTGGCATATGATGATAGAACTGATTATACTAACAGAATAGGCATACTGTGACATGATTAGGCAAACTAACAGAATAGGGATATCATTAATAGGCATATGGGATCTAAGCAGTAAATTTGGTAAACAAGTAATGGAAGATCGGTTGTGATTCAGATTACTAACATGCATAGGCTTAGATCTAAATTTATAAACATGTCAAGATTATATTTTTAGGTGTTTATATCTTAAAGCAACATAAATTCACTGTGATTGGATCTAAAGAACATAGAATTGATTGTAGATGATGTAGCATAGATATCTGAATATGTATAACTTGTGGTTGAAGAAGAATAGGCCAGATCAAACTGAGTTGGGGCAGCACCTCGTTGTAGCCATTGTTTTTGGTGAATAAAACAATGAGAATGAGGTCCTATTTATAGCCTAAGGTCAACGAATCTCGCTCAAAACTGTGTCCATGTGCAGGGCAGGAATCATCCCAGATCTCGGTGGGGTCGGCCCCGGGGTCGACATAAAGGTCGACACCCCTGTGTTTAGGTTGACCCATGGGTCGACACCTATAGGGGACGGGGTCAACCCCTAATGGGCCAATTTCCCTCCCTTTTTCTGTTGTTTGATTTTGAATTTCTAGGTTATTATATTTATATATATTATGCTTATATGTATATAAACTTCAAACTTTAATATCTTCTTCACACGATGTCCGTTTTTCTCAAACTCGGAGCCTATCTTAAGCAGAATTCCGAGATGAACGCAATGACGCAGTCCATTTTACTTAATTCCTAATATTAATTAAGTGCTAGTTTATCATTGTAGTGTATTTTAAAATTACGAGGCGTTACATTATCCCCTACTTAAAGGATTTCATCCCGAAATCTCTAAGTTAAGAAGAATATATCCTAACATCCATCTTCATTCTACTCATCCACCAATCACAGGAATCCATTATTCTTAAAAAAAGATTTCTAATGCTTATATGAACATATGCAAAGTTGTGTAAATATGTCCTTATACTAAGGCGAAAGATCAGGTAGTCTGTGGATTTAGTCGACCTCCTTAATGCAATGTATGTTAGTGTCATGAATCCAACATGTATGCAAATAATCCTAACATATCATGTAAATTCTATATGCATGCGCAATAATTCGTCCAAATGCAATATCCACATAATGATACACCCATTTCCATCCACAAAAAGAAAGAAAAATGCACACGCATCCATATGCAGTATGAGAGTGATTGAGCCGATCTAGTGTCTAATGTGTGTATATGCTTCCACGAGCAACCACTAGCAAACATTTGCATCCATCAAGCATAACATGTCTCAAACACATGTATATATCCATGGGATTCCTACCTAAAGGTCAAAGACTCAATTGATAGGATATACTTAAATGATAGAAATAAGCATGAGTAAAAGCTTTGGAAAAGAAGTTAAGAACATACCATTGAAAAGAAAAGGGTACGAAGAATGGATCTTGTCTTCGGTTTCCTAAGTGCCATCCTCTTGGTCATCTCCACACTGAACCTTCATCAACTTGACCTCTCGATTTCGTAGCTTCTTAACCTCTGATCCAAGAATACGTGTAAGGACTCGTCCAATTGTCGCCTCCCATTCTACCTCTACATCCTTAAGCATACTCGGCTCAACTACTTCTATGGTATCATGCAAGCACTTCTGTAAATGAGAAACATGGAAAACATCATGAACATCAGACAGTCTCTTGTAACGGCCGTAAATTTTCGACTCCTCGAGAGTCGAAAATTCCGCGACGTTAGTGAAAGAAAGTAGAGGGTGAGGAAGAAAAGATAGAACTAATAGAATAGAAGAAGAAGAAGAACTTACATCATCAGAGTAAACACGAATCTCACAGCAGAACAAATAAAATATAACATAACTTTGAAATACAAATCAGTACTCGTATATACATACCATTTCAAAGTACAACACTTAACAACACAGCGGAATAATAATAGCTATAATCCTGAAGCCTCCTGCTCCAAGCTCTCCAAGTGTATCTGTAAAATCCCGACTAATTGACTGCCCATACAAATTTAGGCACCCAAGAGTTTAGGGAAAACAAACAAAATAAACTCCGGGTCAGTCATGGGACTGGTGTGAATAAAACTCCAACACTTGGTAAAATAAAGGATATCTTTCTGATATTATAATAATGTCTAAATACAAATAGATATCAATCTAGCAGATTGCTTGCATCTCACGTTCCACATACATAGTATTCTAATAAACCTTGAGCGCTGATTGGAGATTGGATTCCAACAGACAAGGTATGGGAGCACCTTCCGATCAGTGTACTCTAGAGGAGATACACTAGGGTTCAACAAGAACGTCTTGCAACCCGGCCACACATGACCGTCCACTCATTTAGCTTGAGTGTAACGAATATATTATCACCGATGGTTGGGATCAGCAACCATCCTTCCCGATAAGGGACAGCATTGAAATAGATTATAAAGAAGTACAATTGAATATTCTCTAGATGGTGATAATACACCCTGCTTGGGTATGGCCCAACTAGCCATGCTGCCTAGCCCAACTTCTGTTATTTCCGGGTTGTGAGGTTTTGAGGTCACGTTTATCACTTTGACAGATTATTTCTTCAATTACTTTGAATGCCACATCGTCATACCCGCCAAATCATTATCGATTTCTCAAGGCATCACGGGTATAAAAGCTAAGAGAAACGAATTTCTCCGCCACCAACGTAATACGTTTAAAGAGATCAACATATATGATTCGTTAAGAATACTTTGTTAGACACTCGTCCATATACGTTGTTCTGGGACTGAATAAACCGAAGGCACTATTCAGTGAATCCATCCTACCTAGGCTTTTCACAATAGCCCTTGCACTTCACTCCGTCTTCAATTATCTTCAGCGTACTTGATTCGCAACGCTTATGCTAATACGGAGTGGTTTTTCGGATAATAATCCAACCGGTCTCTCTATATTTATACCGTAAATATGGTCAAAACTTTGATAGTCTGTGATTCAACTATCAAATGAAAACATGTCGGTGTACAAACAACGATCTTATTTCCAAATGGAAATTCGATCGATCAATCATCATATGTTCATATTTCCTTATTTCATATATTTAGAAAATATATGTTATTAATCATTGGAAAACATTTCCATAGCTTATTTTCATATCACTATTATTTCGCAACTATCAGTCCCTAACTGTAACTAGTATGAGAACAATTCTCTAAGTATCAATCCGGAAGGTCGAAACCAACATCAGATCGTCACTTAGAAAACCGTTCAACTTACCCTCTCCAGTCAGTTTCTGAATTTGCTTCACTCTATTTCTTAAATTCTTATCATGAAAACATTTCATTTTCTATGTTTAGAAAACATATCTGACTATATTTGGAAAACGTTTCCAAAACTCATTTACGGATTTCCAATGAACGTTGTATAAAACATCGTTTCGCTTAATCCATTTATCGCTTATTCCTTAACTTTATTCCTAATCAACCTTTTAGATCGAACCACAACTATTCCTTTGTCAATTCTGAAGTCAATCAAGTTAGGGTATAATTACCTCGCAGACCTTAATTGAACAACGTCCTTTACTGTGAAATAGATGAAGCTCATCACTCACTTTTTACAATCACCTGTTTACGCAAATTCTCGGATTCAGGTTACGAATCCACTTCTTATATGACAGTGTTTGATTATAACTATAACGTTATAATTCCTACCCCTAAAATATCTAACCTAAATTATAATTTATTTTCTAACTCGAATAATTTAACAGACACCTAATTTCTAAATCAATAACTAAATCTTGATTTAAACCCTGGAAAGTAAATAGTACTTTCCTGAATTCGCTATAATCGAATTCGACGTATAACTCTCTTTCGAGAAATCTCTATTCGATTAACTCTCCCTTTTTAATAGCTTATATTCGATAAACTCTATTTCGATTAACTTCTATCGAATAACTAATATTCGAATAACTCTTCTTGGTTGGCTCTATTTCATTAACTCTTATCGAATAACAAATATTCGACTTTCTTAAATGTGTCAATTCTTATCGAATAACTAACATCCGATTTAACTTAAATGGATTTACTCTTATCGAATAACTTATTCGATTAACTCAACTTGATTTTCTTAACTCGATTATCTCAACTCGATTACTTAACTCGATTACTTAACTCGATTACTTAACTCGATAAATCTTAACTCGATTACTTAACTTGATAACTTAACTTAACCCAAATCGATTAACTCAACTCTAATCGATTAACTTAATTTGATTTACTCCTTCGAATAACTTAATTGATAAATTATATTCACTTCTATCCTATCGAATAAACTATATTCGATATCTCCTCCAACACTATTCGAATGAACTATATTCGATTAACTTCTCTAACTCTATTCGAATAAATTATATTCGATTAACTCTTTTAACTTTACTCGATTAACTATATTCGATTAACACTTTCTTTCGAATAACTATATTCGATTAACTCTTCGACTAACTCCTTTGGATTAACTAACTTCGAATAACTCCTTTGGATTACTAACTTCGAATAACTCCTTTGGATTAACTAACTTCGAATAACTCCTTTGGATTAACTAACTTCGAATAACCAATATTCGATAACTACTCTTCGAATAAATAATATTCGGTAACTCTTCTCAAATGAATAACATTTGATTTCTCCACTCGAATAAACTATATTCGATTACACTTCCCTCGAATACACTATATTCGATAACTCTACTTCGAATAAGTGATATTCGGCAACTCTACTCGATTAACTCCATTTGGATAACTCTAACTAGTCAACTCTAGCTGGTCAACTCTAACTGAGTAACTCTAACTGATCAACTCTAACAGGTCAACTTTAACTGGTCAACTTTAACTGGTCAACTCTAACTATTTATCTTTAACTGGTAAATTTTAACTGGTTAACTCAAATGGTTTAACCTAACTGGTTAACTCAAATGGTTTAACCTAACTTGATTTACTTGTCTCGATTAACTGAACTAATCCACTTAGTTTAACTTAGTTAATTCACTTTGATTAACTCTAACCGATTTACTTAGTTTAACTCAGCTAATTCACTTTGATTAACCCAACTAATTTACTTCGATTAACCAATTAGTTTTAACTTGACTAATTCACTTAGTTTGACGCAACTAATTCACTTTGATTTACAAATTAGTTTAACTTAACTAAGTAACTTAGTTTGACGCAACTAATTCACTTTGATTTACCAATTAGTTTAACTTAACTAATTCACTTCGATTAACCGCTTAGTTTATCTTAACTAATTTACTTTGGTTAACTTAACCAATTACTTTGATTAACTCGACAAACTTGCTTTGGTTAACCTAACAAATTACTTTGTTTAATCCTTTTATCACACTCTGGTTATAATTCCTACTTCTACAATATCTCCTTAAAATCCATATCGTGTTATACTTGTGTGCGAAGCACGTGTTTAAATCTATCCTTGTATAATTCTATTTATTTTCCGAACAAGTGTTCCTTTATTTATTCCCTAAATAAATATTCCTTTATTCCATTTATTTATAATCTAAATAAATGTTCCTATATTTATTTCCTAAATAAATATTCCTTTATATTCTAATTCATTTATTTTCTAAATAAATGTTTCTATTTTATTTCATTTATTTTCTAAATAAATGTTTCCTTTTTCATTTATTTATTTTCAAATTAAATAAATGTTTTCCTTTTATAAAATCCTATCGATTTTATAAATAAGATTCAATTTCAATATAAACATTGAAAATCCCCTTATCAACATTTCGGTATGTTATGGTATTCAATCATATCAAATCACGATGTTCAATATTGTCCAAGCAAATATAATCGCCCATAGATTTTATATCACATCATATAACAATATATGGAAAACAATAAAATAACTGTTGAGGAATCCAGTCGGATTCCTCCAACCTGTTTCCCTGCATCACAGATGTTAGACAATATAGATAACATCACTTTCAGTTCCATATGATATATTCTGTTAAACAGAATCAATATAGAAATTTAACTAACTGACTAGCAGTTCAATCAAACAATCAACACACAGTCAAACAGACAATTTTAACACTTCTAACAATACAACATGAAATTATAAACTGTTCAGAGTTAGTGAGATTTACTCACATTTGCGCGTTAGCCGTTAAATAACGGTTTGCGTTATTTGATTCAGTCTAACAATTTATTTCGCCATAAATTGTAACATGCTCGGATTCACTCCCAGTCAGTCTCATTGTGTTGTTCCCGTCCATACGATCCCAACGGATCTTGTTTTGCCAAATTCTGATTAAGTATGACCGAGATATGATTTATACAAGATATTCTACAATTAAATTTTTGAATTAAACTTTGATTATTTTCAATTTGGGCTTACTCCTACTTTCCGGCCCATTATCCTTCTGGAACCCACCCACGTCTAGCTCCTTTCTTCCTCCGTTCAGCAACACTCCAGGAACGCAACAACTCCAAGCAATGTCGAACCTTTTGACCGCAATTCCTCCTCCTTTCTATTTAAAATCATAAAAAAATATACCATCAACCTTATCATGATTTCCTATTCATCCTTAGGTACTCATCATCCAACTCGTGATTCAGCTCCCACTCGCGTCCTCTTGGATCTCACGCTGTACTCCCGACGCTTTTCATCTCCGATTCACCCAAAGGTTAGCCAGCACGAGTATTTCGATTCTCTGAATCCAAAACACCACTCGAAATCAAACGTTTATGCTTTAATCGATCCCATTTATCAACCTTAGCTTCGCTGTGATTTTTGGTGTGACCAATCTTCGACTGGAAGAAATCAAAACGCATACTAGAGTGAGGAGGGTTGATCCCTTAATACAACTGTATGGGTTATAGGATTTGATTAGGAATTTAAATCTCCTCGTTGATGTTGGATACAGGCGGCCGGTTTGAGATTCACACGAGAAGGAAAGGCTTAGGTTTTGAATATAGGGTATACTTATAAGGTTTCAAGTTTTAAGGCGTGGGCTACTGTTGACCACGAAGAAGACTGTGTTCTTAATGTATGGCACGTTTTCAGTGGCGTGTTCTCATTCATGTCCACACGTTCTTAGTCTTAGGTGGGATAAACCTTCATACTTATTAAGGGTGCTTCATTTTATGAAATTTCGTTTGTTTACGAACTGCTAGAGACAGAAATAAACATACTGTTGTGTCCAACGAGATGTCACGATCCCAAAAATATAATAATACCGGTGGGTGGACTCATATTTTGAAACTTCAAAATGTTGATTACATGGTGTAAAATACTCCAAATAAAAAATTGCTTATTTAATTAATTAAAAATTACAGTAAAATTCTAAAAATTAAATTATCACTACGTCTCAAAAGAACCTTGTCTAAATTCAAACCCAATATGTAGTTATATCGAATAAACCGTTATGGTCGATAAACGATTCTATAGCGACTATTCTAAAATTTGATTTGGCCATACATCAAAATCTACACGACGAAATCCCGATTTTTCTCTTCCACTAGAAAGATATACTCCGCCAGCTCCACACGTTTCTTGTTTCACAGAAATCCGGCTTAAAACGAATTCTGTATATTCAGTTGAAGTTCGAATCGCCAACTTGCGAACTACCGCGACGTTTCAGGTTCGTTTTAATTATAATTATAAATTATAAGTTCGAACGTTGTACTTTAAGTTATCGATATCGCCAAATCGATATATAAATAATTAAATAAATTAATTATTCGACAGCTAACAAAACGCGCCATTACAGACTTCCCCCCTTAAAATAATTTCGTCCTCGAAATTACTAAGTTGGAAAAATGCTACTAACTCTACTAACTAGATTTAAAAATCTTTTTTTTTTTGTTTACCTCTAAATTTTAGTTTCGACTGGACCCATTTAATTTTAATTAATTTATTAATTCATTTCCGACCAACTAAAATTTTCAAAAATTCTAAAAATTTTCTAACACCTTAAATTTTCGAAAAATTTCGCCATAACCTCCTTTGTACGGCTCAATACATCAAACCACAACTCGCCTCTCTAGGCCTCCTCCAATCCAAAAGGAAATCAAAATAGCTAAGCAGCTTGCTAATTCGGCTCATAAAATCCAAACTCATATATGATATAAACTTGTACCTTTTTGTCGGCCATTTAACTCTATCCCTTTCATCTGCTACCACTTCAACATATACCAGTGTTATCCATTCCAATTGATCTCCAATCAGTTCATATCCTCAAATCCAAATCGAATTTCATTCGAACTCTAATATCAAATTCCAAATTATTGACTTATCAATTTGGTTCCATTCTAGATTATCTCTAATCCAATTCAATTTTATTTAACTCGGTTCAAGTTAAATTTCAATTTATTTTTACCATCTCATTTTATTTAACTTCATTAGTTAAATTTTAATTCCAGAACTTAAGTTCCTGGGTTTCTTTCAAATCAATTTGAAATCATAATGCCAATTCAAAACCTTTGAATTTCTAAACAACTTGTTTTCTCAAAACAATTCAAAAACAAAACCTTTGGTAGTAATCCGTCACTTAGAACTTGAAAATGAACACTGATGATGTCTAGATTCATCATCAGAATCTATTTTCCAGCTATCGAAGAGAGTTCAATACTATATCATTTTCAATTTGAAAAACATTTTCAAAATATCCCAGGAACTTAAAATTTCCTTATTTTAAATTCCAAATTCTGATTTAAATTCATATTTAATTCAAACTATTTCATATATTACATTCATATGAATTCTGATTGGTCATTTATAACCATTTCACCCTTTTATAATCTTATTCGATTATAATAACAACCAACACAATCAATATACTATAATAATTTCAAGATATATATTTCTTCTATAAACAAATATATTTTGGGAAAAATTATTTCATTTACCCTCTTTCAAAACATATCATGTCAGTTCATCGTATTCGAGTGTTTAGTAACCCTTATCGATACAGTGGATCAAACTGATCGACCAGAATTCATAAGCCACTCAACCAATGAGTCTCCACAATATAAAACCATTTTATATTGAATAACAATTATGCACTCATATATATACACTCAAACTCAATCTAGGATATTACTAATCCCATCTCTATCGAGTTATGCCACAGAGCCAAGGTAATCACTTAACTTAAGCTCTGATACCAACTGTAACGGCTGGAAATTTTCGACTCCTCGAGAGTCGAAAATTCCGCGACGTTAGTGAAAGAAAGTAGAGGGTGAGGAAGAAAAGATAGAACTAATAGAATAGAAGAAGAAGAACTTACATCATCAGAGTAAACACGAATCTCACAGCGGAACGAATAAAATATAACATAATTTTGAAATACAAATCAGTACTCGTATATACATACCATTTCAAAGTACAACACTTAACAACACAGCGGAATAATAATAGCTATAATCCTGAAGCCTCCTGCTCCAAGCTCGCCAAGTGTATCTGTAAAATCCCGACTACTTGACTGCCCGTACAAATTTAGGCACCCAAGAGTTTAGGGAAAACAAACAAAATAAACTCCCGGTCAGTCATGGGACTGGTGTGAATAAAACTCCAACACTCGGTTAAATAAAGGATATCTTTCTGATATTATAATAATGTCTAAATACAAATAGATATCAATCTAGCAGAACGCTTGCATCTCACGTTCCACATACATAGTATACAAATAAACCGTGAGCGCTGATTGGAGATTGGATTCCAACAGACAAGGTATGGGAGCACCTTCCGATCAGTGTACTCTAGAGGAGATACACTAGGGTTCAACAAGAACGTCTTGCAACCCGGCCACACATGACCGTCCACTCATTTAGCTTGAGTGTAACGAATATATTATCACCGATGGTTGGGATCAGCAACCATCCTTCCCGATAAGGGACAGCATTTAAATGGATTATAAAGAAGTACAATTGAATATTCTCTAGATGGTGATAATACACCCTGCTTGGGCATGGCCCAACTAGCCATGCTGCCTAGCCCAACTTCTGTTATTTCCGGGTTGTGAGGTTTTGAGGTCACGTTTATCACTTTGACAGATTATTTCTTCAATTACTTTGAATGCCACATCGTCATACCCGCCAGATCGTTATCGATTTCTCAAGGCATCACGGGTATAAAAGCTAAGAGAAACGAATTTCTCCGCCACCAACGTAATACGTTTAAAGAGATCAACATATATGATTCGTTAAGAATACTTTGTCAGACACTCGTCCATATACGTTGTTCTGGGACTGAATAAACCGAAGGCACTATTCCGTGAATCCATCCTACCTAGGCTTTTCACAATAGCCCTTGCACTTCACTCCGTCTTCAATTATCTTCAGCGTACTTGATTCGCAACGCTTATGCTAATACGGAGTGGTTCTTCGGATAATAATCCAACCAGTCTCTCTATATTTACACCGTAAATATGGTCAAAACTTTGATAGTTTGTGATTCAACTATCAAGTGAAAACATGTCGGTGTACAAACAACGATCTTATTTCCAAATGGAAATTCGATCGATCAATCATCATATGTTCATATTTCCTTATTTCATATATCTAGAAAATATATGTTATTAATCATTGGAAAACATTTCCATAGCTTATTTTCATATCACTATTATTTCGCAACTATCAGTCCCTAACTGTAACTAGTATGAGAACAATTCTCTAAGTATCAATCCGGAAGGTCGAAACCAACATCAGATCGTCACTTAGAAAACCGTTCAACTTACCCTCTCCAGTCAGTTTCTGAATTTGCTTAACTCAATTTCTTAAATTCTTATCATGAAAACATTTCATTTTCTATGTTTAGAAAACATATCTGACTATATTTGGAAAACGTTTCCAAAACTCATTTACGGATTTCCAATGAACGTTGTATAAAACATCGTTTCGCTTAATCCATTTATCGCTTATTCCTTAACTTTATTCCTAATCAACCTTTTAGATCGAACCACAACTATTCCTTTGTCAATTCTGAAGTCAATCAAGTTGGGGTATAATTACCTCGCAGACCTTAATTGAACAACGTCCTTTACTGTGAAATAGATGAAGCTCATCACTCACTTTTTACAATCATCTGTTTTCGCAAATTCTCGGATTCAGGTTACGAATCCACTTCTTATATGACAGTGTTTGATTATAACTATAACGTTATAATTCCTACCCCTAAAATATCTAAACTAAATTATAATTTATTTTCTAACTCGAATAATTTAACAGACACCTAATTTCTAAATCAATAACTAAATATTGATTTAAACCCTGGAAAGTAAATAGTACTTTCCTGAATTCGCTATAATCGAATTCGACGTATAACTCTCTCTATTCGATTAACTCTCCCTTTTTAATAGCTTATATTCGATAAACTCTATTTCGATTAACTTCTATCGAATAACTAATATTCGAATAACTCTTCTTGGTTGGCTCTATTTCATTAACTCTTATCGAATAACAAATATTCGATTTTCTTAAATGTGTCAATTCTTATCGAATAACTAACATCCGATTTAACTTAAATGGATTTACTCTTATCGAATAACTTATTCGATTAACTCAACTTGATTTTCTTAACTCGATTATCTCAACTCGATTACTTAACTCGATAAATCTTAACTCGATTACTTAACTTGATAACTTAACTTAACCCAAATCGATTAATCCTATCGAATAAACTATATTCGATATCTCCTCCAACACTATTCGAATGAACTATATTCGATTAACTTCTCTAACTCTATTCGAATAAATTATATTCGATTAACTCTTTTACCTTTACTCGAATAACTATATTCGATTAACACTTTCTTTCGAATAACTATATTCGATTAACTCTTCGACTAACTCCTTTGGATTAACTAACTTCGAATAATTCCTTTGGATTAACTAACTTCGAATAACTCCTTTGGATTAACTAACTTCGAATAACCAATATTCGATAACTACTCTTCGAATAAATAATATTCGGTAACTCTTCTCAAATGAATAACATTTGATTTCTCCACTCGAATAAACTATATTCGATTACTCTTCCCTCGAATACACTATATTCGATAACTCTACTTCGAATAAGTGATATTCGGCAACTCTACTCGATTAACTCCACTTGGATAACTCTAACTGGTCAACTCTAACTGGTCAAGAGTAACTCTAACTGATCAACTCTAACTGGTCAACTTTAACTGGTCAACTTTAACTGGTCAACTCTAACTGTTTATCTTTAACTGGTAAATTTTATCTGGTTAACTCAAATGGTTTAACCTAACTGGTTAACTCAAATGGTTTAACCTAACTTTATTTACTTGTCTCGATTAACTGAACTAATCCACTTAGTTTAACTTAGTTAATTCACTTTGATTAACTCTAACCGATTTACTTAGTTTAACTCAGCTAATTCACTTTGATTAACCCAACTAATTTACTTCGATTAACCAATTAGTTTAACTTGACTAATTCACTTAGTTTGACACAACTAATTCACTTTGATTTACAAATTAGTTTAACTTAACTAAGTCACTTAGTTTGACGCAATTAATTCACTTTGATTTACCAATTAGTTTAACTTAACTAATTCACTTCGATTAACCGCTTAGTTTATCTTAACTAATTTACTTTGGTTAACTTAACCAATTACTTTGATTAACTCGACTAACTTGCTTTGGTTAACCTAACAAATTACTTTGTTTAATCCTTTTATCACACTCTGGTTATAATTCCTACTTCTACAATATCTCCTTAAAATCCATATCGTGTTATACTTGTGTGCGAAGCACGTGTTTAAATCTATCCTTGTATAATTCTATTTATTTTCCGAACAAGTGTTCCTTTATTTATTCCCTAAATAAATATTCCTTTATTCCATTTATTTATAATCTAAATAAATGTTCCTATAATTATTTCCTAAATAAATATTCCTTTATATTCTAATTCATTTATTTTCTAAATAAATGTTTCTATTTTATTTCATTTATTTTCTAAATAAATGTTTCCTTTTTCATTTATTTATTTTCAAATCAAATAAATGTTTTCCTTTTATAAAATCCTATCGATTTTATAAATAAGATTCAATTTCAATATAAACATTGAAAATCCACTTATCAACATTTCGGTATGTTATGGTATTCAATCATATCAAATCACGATGTTCAATATTGTCCAAGCACATATAATCGCCCATAGATTTTATATCACATCATATAACAATATATGGAAAACAATAAAATAACTGTTGAGGAATCCAATCGGATTCCTCCAACCTGTTTCCCTGCATCACAGATGTTAGACAATATAGATAACATCACTTTCAGTTCCATATGATATATTCTGTTAAACAGAATCAATATAGAAATTTAACTAAATGACTAGCAGTTCAATCAAACAATCAACACACAGTCAAACAAACAATTTTAACACTTCTAACAATACAACATGAAATTATAAACTGTTCAGAGTTAGTGAGATTTACTCACATTTGCGCGTTAGCCGTTAAATAACGGTTTGCGTTATTTGATTCAGTCTAACAATTTATTTCGCCATAAATTGTAACATGCTCGGATTCACTCCCAGTCAGTCTCATTGTGTTGCTCCCGTCCATACGATCCCAACGGATCTTGTTTTGCCAAATTCTGATTAAGTATGACCGAGATATGATTTATACAAGATATTCTACAATTAAATTTTTGAATTAAACTTTGATTATTTTCAATTTGGGCTTACTCCTACTTTCCGGCCCATTATCCTTCTGAAACCCACCCACGTCTAGCTCCTTTCTTCCTCCGTTCAGCAACGCTCCAGGAACCCAACAACTCCAAGCAATGTCGAACCTTTTGACCGCAATTCCTCCTCCTCCTTTCTATTTAAAATCACAAAAAAATATACCATCAACCTTATCGATCCCATTTATCTTAATCCAAAACACCACTCGAAATCAAACGTTTATGCTTTAATCGATCCCATTTATCAACCTTAGCTTCGCTGTGATTTTTGGTGTGACCAATCTTCGACTGGAAGAAATCAAAACGCATACTAGAGTGAGGAGGGTTGATCCCTTAATACAACTGTATGGGTTATAGGATTTGATTAGGAATTTAAATCTCCTCGTTGATGTTGGATACAGGCGACCGGTTTGAGATTCACACGAGAAGGAAAGGCTTAGGTTTTGAATATAGGGTATACTTATAAGGTTTCAAGTTTTAAGGCGTGGGCTACTGTTGACCACGAAGAAGAATGTGTTCTTAATGTATGGCACGTTTTCAGTGGCGTGTTCTCATTCATGTCCACACGTTCTTAGTCTTAGGTGGGATAAACCTTCATACTTATTAAGGGTGCTTCATTTTATGAAATTTCGTTTGTTTACGAACTGCTAGAGACAGAAATAAACATACTGTTGTGTCCAACGAGATGTCACGATCCCAAAAATATAATAATACCGGTGGGTGGACTCATATTTTGAAACTTCAAAATGTTGATTACAGGGTGTAAAATACTCCAAATAAAAAATTGCTTATTTAATTAATTAAAAATTACAGTAAAATTCTAAAAATTAAATTATCACTATGTCTCAAAAGAACGTTGTCTAAATTCAAACCCAATATGTAGTTATATCGAATAAACCGTTATGGTCGATAAACGATTCTATAACGGCTATTCTAAAATTTGATTTGGCCATACATCAAAATCTACACGACGAAATCCCGATTTTTCTCTTCCACTAGAAAGATATACTCCGCCAGCTCCACACGTTTCTTGTTTCACAGAAATCCGGCTTAAAACGAATTCTGTATATTCAGTTGAAGTTCGAATCGCCAACTTGCGAACTACCGCGACGTTTCAGGTTCGTTTTAATTATAATTATAAATTATAAGTTCGAACGTTGTACTTTAAGTTATCGATATCGCCAAATCGATATATAAATAATTAAATAAATTAATTATTCGACAGCTAACAAAATGCGCCATTACATCTCTCTAGTAGATTTATTCTATAAACCATTTGGCTAATCCTTTCTGTTATGGGAAATGGCCTTACAAATCTTGGTGCCAATTTCCCTACAGATCCGAAACAAACCACATTCCTCAAAGGTGATACCTTGATAAAAACCATGTCCCCTACCTCAAACCCAATGTCAGTTCTTCTTCTATCTACGTAGGACTTCTGCCTGTCCTGAGCTGTCTTCATGTGCCTGCGAATAAGATCAATCTTCTCTGAAGTTTCCCTAACCAACTCAAGTCTAAGTAGAAGCCTATCTGTAGATTCCCACCAACGACTCGGTGATCTACAGGATTGTTCGTACAATGCTTCGAAGGGTGCCATGCCAATACTAGCCTGGTAACTGTTGTTGTAGGCGAACTCTATTAAAGTAAGATGTTCTTCCTAAGTCCCTCCGAAGTCTAGGATACACAGTCTTAAAAGATCCTCAAGAATTCTATTCACCCTCTCCGTCTGTCCATCGGTCTGAGGGTGATAAGCGAGGCTCAAACACAATTGCGTACCTAGTGCTTCTTGCAAGCTCCTCCAAAACTCACTGATGAATATGGGGTCACGATCACTCACAATACTGAAAGGTACTCCATTTAGATGGACTATCTCACGAAGATAAACTGATGTCAACCATGTTGTCATCCTCTTACACTTAACAGGAATGAAATGAGCATTCTTAATAAGCCTGTTAGCTATAACCCAAATACTTGTGATTCCTTTCCTTGATCTAGGCAAACCATCAACGAAATCCATAGAGACACTCTCCCACTTTCATTGTGGGACTTCTAAAGGATAAATTAAACCACCGAGCTTCCTTTTCTCATCTTTGACTTGCTGGAAAATCAAACATCGAGAAACAAATTCTGCTACATCTTTCTTCATCCCAGTCCAAAAGAAAATCCTCTTCATATCTCGATACATTTTATCACTGCCTGGATGAATAGTCATCCTAGAATGATGGTCTTCCTTAAGGACTATCTTTAATAAACTCCCAACTCGGGGAACACAAAGCCTTCCATCCCGTCGCAACCACCCTCTATCGTCCGTGGAATATCTACTGAGGTGACTGGAAGTCTCCCCTCTATTGAGCCTATCCAAGATATCTACTAGCTGCGTGTCCTCTTGCTGTGAAGTTCCTATCTGATCCAACAGATTAAGCCGCACCACTAATAATGCCAATAAACAAGGTGTAAAATCGGTGGAGGGTCTAAAATCAAAAGTCGATGTAAACTCCTAGCTCTTCCTCTCCACAAACAAAGGACTCAAGGTCATCCTCTGCCTACTCAATGTGTCTGTCACCACATTACCTTTGCCAGGGGTATAAACAATCTCAAAGTCCTCCATCCATCTTTGTTGCCTCAAATTGAGATTCTTCTGCGAGAACAAGTACTTTAGAGATTTATGATTGGTGTACAACTCGAACTTCTCTCCAAGTAAATAATGGCGCCAAATCTTAAGCATGAATACAATGGTAGCTAACTCTAAGTCATGGATTGGCTTCTCATGAACTCTTAACTGTCTACCTCCACAAAATACTACCCTTCCCTCTTGCATCGGAACCGTACCAAGCCCTATACCACATGCATCGGCATATACTGTGAACACTTTGTTCCCGTTAGGCAAGGTCAAAGCTGGGGCTATTGTCAGAGCCCTCTTCAATCGCTGGAAAGAATCCTCACAGTCTATACTCCAAGAAAATGTTAGATTCTTCTTCGTTAGTCTGGTGAGTGGGGTTGATATCATTGCGAGGTCTTTAATGAAAATCCTATGATAGCTCACTAACCGAAGAAAACTTCTCATCTCCGTTGCATTCTTTGGGATCTGCCATTCTTGAACTGCAACTACCTTCGTAGGATCTACTGATATCCCATCTTTAGAGACCGCATGCCCTAGAAATCTCACTTCTTTTCTCCAAAAATGACATTTAGAGAATTCCACCTTAAGGTAGTGCACACAGAGAGTTTTCAAAACCTCTCTTAAATGTAGGGCATGCTCTTCCTCGTTTTTTTTTTTTTTTTTTGAGAAAATCAAGATGTCATCAACAAAGACCACAACGAACTTATTTAGAAACTCCCAAAACACCCTACTCATCATATCAACAAAATAGGCGGGTGCATTCGTCAAACCAAAAGGCATGACAATCTACTCGAAGAAACCATCTGGAGTTCTAAAAGCGGTTTTGTTTATACTCTCCTCGGCCACCCTCAACTGATGAAATCCCATGGCCAAATCTAGCTGAGAGAAATAGATGCACCAACAAGCTGGTCAAACAGATCATCTAACCTTGGATGTGGGTGCCTATTCTTCTTGGTGAGTTTATTCAACTCCCCATAATCCACACATAAGCAAAGCGAACCATCTGCCTTAGTGGCGAATACCACTAGAGAACCCCATCCGGACATGCTTTGCCTAATAAACCCTTTCTCAAGTAGCTCCCCTACTTGCTTGCTGAGCTCCCTCTTTTCTCTTGGAGCCATGTGGCGCACAGGCAATGCAACTGACTTAGCATTATCTACCAAGTACATACGAAAATCAACCTCGTGCCTTGGAGGTAAGCCCCGAACCTCCTCAAAATCATCAGGATACTCATAGACTACATGTACAGATCATAGATCATCGACAGATGCATCAAGTGACCCTAGAAAACTAAACATGACAAACCCTTTAGGGTCACAAGAAATCTCAAGGGTCCTCCTGGCAGGTCAAAAGTCTAACTACCCTCCTCTCAAAATCTAGAAGGGCACCATACATGGCTAGCCAATCCATCCCTAGAATCAAACCGTAGCCCATGAAACTAAGCACGTATGCGTTGCACTCAAACTCGATGCCTAACATAGATATTCTCAAACCCCTAAAAATCATAAATTAATGAGCCGTACCACCAATGGGGTTTGAGACAACAATGGGATCCAAAACCATGCTAGTCTATGGTGTAGAGACTCAACCACAAAATCAGATATAAAAGAATGCGAAGCGCTAGAATAAAAAATAGTTCTAACAGGATGATTGGAAAGAGAAATCAAACCTTCAATGGAAGCTTTTCTACATCTATCTGGTGCACTGGCCACGAGAGCATGCATTTTCCCTCTAGAAGATCCTGCCCTTTGGCCCTGTCCTTGCTTCTTCGGGCAATCCTTAACAAGATGTCCGACCCCTCCACAATGGAAACAAGCGTTCTTTCTTTTCTTGCAATCCTTTATCAAGTGACCCTCGCATCCGCAATGATGACATTTCCTCTTATATCGAGCTTTGTCACTCTTTCCTCCCTTCTTTTGT
This sequence comes from Allium sativum, assembly GCA_030737875.1. NCBI lineage: Eukaryota > Viridiplantae > Streptophyta > Magnoliopsida > Asparagales > Amaryllidaceae > Allium > Allium sativum. The sequence goes on along the minus strand of CM060912.1, from coordinate 785,032,743 downwards.
TGTCATTGTTTTTTCTTGGTCTACACTTTCTTGTTTTTTGTTTCCTCAACCCTAACCTCTTTCTTTTCACCTTTATCTTCTTCATGCATCAATGCCATATCAACGAGTTTCTCAAAAGTTGCTTCCATCGGAGTATGAGGCATAGCTAACCCATGGAGGGATTCATTCAATCATCTGGCAAACCTCAAAGCTTTCTTGCGCGTAGTATTTACTAGCTCCAAACCAAACCTTGCCAATTGATTAAAATTATTAGCATACTCTTTAACAGACATGACCCCTTGCTTAAGTGCTAAAAGCCTTTCCATTTGCATACTTTGCTCGGCTTGAGAAACAAACTTCTACTAGGTTCTCTATCGAAAATCATCCCAAGTTTAAAATGGACGTCCCGCTTGTGTCACTTCCCACGAAAACGGGGCCTCATACTTCAGCTTCTAAACGGCTAATTGAATCTTCATACGATCGTCAACTTCGAAAATTCCAAGAAAATCCTCCATCTCTTTAAGCCAATTCCTTGCTTCTACAGAAGTCTCAGTTCCTCGGAATGGCTTTCCACCCATAACACAGAAACCCTTTCATATCTTAGAGAAATTATCAATACGCAGAGAAGGAGAAGGAAAAACGGCTGCAGCTTGGGGAGGGGTGTCTTCTTGGCCTTCGGTAGGTGCCGTAGCCTGCAGATACCTACGAAACCAAGTCGGTATCTACACGCCCTCAGGAATATTAGGTTCCCTAGACATGCTGGAAAGAAAAGCAAAAAGGGATTCAAACAGAGAATCGAAAGATATTTCATATGGCTTTGGGGAATATTTTTTTCAAAATAGACTTTTCTTTTGAAAATGCTTTCTTTTAAAACCTTTTTGAAAACAATTTCTAAATCTTTTATCCGTTCTAATAACCTTCAGCTCTGATATCAAATGTGACATCTCACATCCGTTAATGTCACTCTTTATCAGAATGCATTAAGTTTCGTAGAGCGTTATAGGTAAACAGAAACATCACAAGATAGATATAAAATAACAACGGAATTAAAAACTTTATCAAATAGAAAAAGCTTTGTGGTCCAAACCAAATTACATAATAAGTCCGAAATGCTGAAAACATAAAACATCTATCTTGTACCGAAATTATCATCAGAGTACAATAATACATAAAAAGAGCATAATCCCCAAGCTATAGCCATAGTACAGAAGATAAGAAATCAAGCGGTACATCTAAGCGGCTCTAAGAAGAATGGAAGAAGAATCCTGATCAATCTTGAGTATTCCCACCCTTAGAACCTTAGGGGGAACGGAAGAGAGAGAAGAGAAAACAAAATGGGTCAGACATAAAGTCTAGTTACTATTAGCATATAAATAAATAAAAGCATCATGACAGGCATATAAACTAGAGAGTGAGACAACAATGTCATAAGGCAGGTATAACATGGTAAATAGGACAGAATATGTTGCGCTTCCCTAACACTTTTCTCTGAACCAATACTAGTATCACAGAACAAGATGATCCCAATAAGTACAAGATTGTAGACTTAAGTGTACTTCTAGTGAGAGGTTTTACCACATACAATAACTGGTTGCCCAACAGAACTGATAGGTGTTACCGCTAATGGTAATAAGGGGCTCCTAAACAAGCAAGACAAGATGTACCCTAATTACTACTCCCAACCGATTGGCTCCCGAACTCGTAGATAACTTGTGCTGCCCCTGTAGGATGTATCACTTCCTAATGCGGCACCCGTTATTTCCATGATGTGCACAACTATATCTGTTGATGTCACAGCGTCTTGTCTTCACAAGCAAGCGGACCCATGCATGCACATGACTCCGATGGAACGCGCCATTAACACCCTCAGTCAAATGACCTATTATAATCCGCTCAGTAAGCGTGCCCTGACCTCGACTTAGTTGGGGGTTTTCCATTTGATACCAATATAGGTTACTGGCTGATACGGGTCCCACACACCAGATGATATAAGCTTCCACCTAGGCTTGCATCCCTACTACTAGGATTTCAACAGGTTATGCCTACCAGTTTAGCAAGATTGCATAACCCAAACAGGTTAAGTTTGTCGGGTTTATATGTAAAACCCGTCCCCATATATTTATCAAGATTAACTTAACCCTCCCACTGATTCAAGCAAGTTTACTTAACCCCTACATAAGTTGATAGGTTCATGTAACCCTTACAGATTCAGACTGGTTAAGTTTTACCATTCATTCATTTATGGTTATTAATGCGCTAGACCCCTCACATTAAGTCTACCACTTGTGGATGCTGGATATGCCGGTTGGGTCCGGGCATACTTCTACCACAAGTCGGACTTAACCTCATGTCTTAACATTGTTATGTGTACATTTATGCACTTAGACCCCTCACATTAGATTTACCACTTGTGGACGCTGGATGTGCCGGGTGGTTCCGGGCAGGCTTCCACCACAAGTGTAATCTAACCTCGTGTCTAAGCATGGCTACAGTTTCTAATTACTGTAAATCTGGGCAAGTTCATTATTAACCAATTTTCATGTTTATTATGCCTCAAATCCCCCTTTTGATTCATGATACAAGTTATGCCCCAGAATAATGGTTTAGATCAAGATATATATTATGCCCTCAAATCCAAATTTTTGGTTCAAGGTACAAATTATTCCCAAAATTCCCAAACATGATTTCATAATGTGAATTATGCCCCAATTTATCATTCCCAATCCTTCCCAATTTCGTATGTTCGCATATTTGAGTGATATGCTTAGGATCGTAGGTAGCCTGGCTATAAAAATAAAAATGGAAAGAGGGAGAGAAGAGAATAAGAACATGCATAGTAAATAAAACTTGCATATGATGATAGAACTGGTTAAACTAACAGAATAGGCATAATATGACATGATTAGTCAAACTAACAGAATAGGGATATCATGAACATGCATATGAGATCTAAGCAGTAAATTAGGTATACAAGTAATGGCAGATCTGTTGTGATTCAGATTACTAACAGGCACAGGCTTAGATCCAAACTTATAAACATGTCAAGTCTACATTTTAGGTGTTTATATCTAAAAGCAACATAAATCACTGTGATTGGATCTAAAGAATAGAGAATTGATTGTAGATGAAGTAGCATAGATCTCTGAATATGTATAACTTGTTGTTGAAGAAGAATAGGCTAGATCAAAACGAGTTGGGGCAGCACCTAGTTGTCTCCATTGTTTTTGGTGAATAAAACAATGAGAATGAGGTCCTATTTATAAACTAAGTTCAATGAATCTTGCTTAGAACTTCGTCCTGGTGCAGGGCAGGAATCTACCCAGATCTCGGTGGGTTGACATAGGGGTCGACACTCCTGTGGTGGGGTCAACCCATGGGTCGACACCCATATAGGACGGGGTGACCCTTAACGGGTCGATTTCCCTGCCCTTTTCCGCTGTTTGATTTTGAATTTCTGGGTTATTATATTTATATATATTATGCTTATATGTATATAAACTTCAAACCTTAATATCTTCTTCAAATGATGTTCATTTTACGCAAATTCGGAAACTACCTTAAGCAGAATTCCGAGAGAACGCAATGACGCAGTCCATTTTACTTAATTTCCAATATTAATTAATTATCAGTATATCATTTTAGTGTCTTTCAAAATCATGGAGTGTTACACTTGCGATGTAGTTTAATGCCCCCTTGCCGAGATACTTATCGCACTTTCCCTAATCTAATATTTAATTTTTGATTTAGGAACTTGATGGAGTTTTCTCTATGGAAAAATAATTTGTTTGCAATGAAATTGAGATAACAATCATGTTAACAAAGCTAGTAGCAACCCTAGACACACAACTAGCAGAGAATCTATAGACTAGAAAATTTGCAAGAGAGAAGACAAGAATGGAAAAGGGAGAAGATATGAATTGAAAATTTTTGATCTATTTTCACTGGGATGCACTAAAAAGTCATAAGATAGAAATTACTTGTTGATCCTCTTTATTTCACCATATTTACGTTGTCAGTTAGTGTCCTAACAATTTTAACCATTATGAAAGAAACTAACAATAATAATTATTAGTATCTTATAACATTTGTAACTATTTTAATTTTTTAAAGAATTAGTGTGGCAAGTTGACTAATCTGATGTTGTGAATTTAATGAAAACTATGTCCACCACGCTGAACTCAAGATCTGATCTTCAGTCCACATAATATTTCTATCTGTCTTAAGCTACCTTCATTCTTTTCCAAATTAAGTCGATCTTATCTTAGGTTTCTCTGATCATCTCTAGTCCAAGAAGAAGTCTACCTGTGGTCTCCCACTAATAAGATGGTGATCCACAAGGTTATCCATATAATGTTTTGAAAGGTATCACGCCAATACTCGTCTGGTGGTTGTTGTTATAAGCAAACTCAACTAGGGAAAGATGCTTCTTCCAACTTCCACCAAAGTTCAAAATGCACAACCGTAATAAATCCTCAAGAATCCAAGTAACCTCTCAGTTTGTTCATCTTTCTGAGAATGGTATGCAGTACTAAGCCTCAGTTGTGTCCCTAACACCTCCTGCAAGCTTCTTCAAAATTCATTGGTAAAGATGGGGTCTTTGTCACTAATAATGCTTGTGGGAACTCCGTGAAGTCGGACGATCTCCCTCAAATATATAGAAGCTAACTCAGCTACGATCTTCTTATTTCTTACTGGGATGAAATGAGCGCTCTTGGTTAATATATCAACGATCACCCAAATGCTGGTATTGCCTTTCCTTGACCTAGACAAACCATCTATAAAATCCATTAAGACGCTCTTCCACTTCCATGTAGGGCATGTAAAGCATGAACTAATCCACTTGGTTTCCTTTGCTTTTTCTTAACTCTTTGGCACGATATACATGTTAGGGAATGCGGAAAGGATCGTTAAGGCAGAACAAACACTAGTGGGGGGTGAATAGTGTTTTTGAGAATTTAACGACAACCTAAAATTTATGTTATAAATTATATGAACAAACGCTGCAGAAATAATCACAAACACAGAATCAAAGACAGATGCAAAGATAAACAAAAGTAAAGTGCAGAAAAGGAAAGAACACACTAGATTTTATACTGGTTCGGAATTGCTCCTACGTCCAATGCCACGCAACGCTGGATTGCGCAGAGTTTTATTACTATATCTATATCCAATTAAAACCCTCCTTTATTTCACGGCTACAAGGGATACTACAGTTTCCACACACACTTGATCAAGTTTTTCCCGTCCTTGATTTCATGGCTACAAGGGATACCATTGTTTCCACATACACACACATGATCAACTTTTTCCCATCCTTGATTTCATGGCTACAAGGGGCCACCAATTACCCGTCCTTGATTTTACGGCGACAAGGGATACCACCGATTACTTTACTCAATCCAAACAATTACGAACAGCGCTATAACTCTTCAATAGCACTTGATTCAGAGAGTAGAGAGTGTAGAGAGAAGAAGCTTGATCAAAACAAAATTGAATTTGGTAGAGTGTAAGTGTAGAAATCATAAAAATGATTAAGGATAATGGTGTAATGGAAGAAAGTGAATGTAACGTCCTGTTATTTTGACCGCTTCAAACTGGTAATTAAAACAACTTAAAACATTCAAAAATGACGGATCATTATTTAGCTTATAGAGTTTAAAAACAGAATCAACACTGAAGATACAGAATAAAATAAATAACACAGTATTGAATAATAAGAATAACTTTTATATACAATCAGAATTTTTGATACAAAAATTCTCTATACAGAGGAATAAAAATACAGTTTGAATACAAAAGAAGTATTTATTGTTTACAACTTCAGAGTGCGTCGTATTCAGAAACCCCGGCTTTACCAATCTTCGAAACTAAGCAAAATTCTTTAAATCTGTACTGCTCGGGTCTGACCCGAGCATTCCATGCAAAAACATAAACACTCGAGTCAGGATTAATCATAGTTCAAGTAAACTAACTTCAATAGATACTGAAATATAATGGTTACTCCTTGCATTAGTCATATGCTGAAAACAGTGGTGCAAAGTCTGTGCTATATTGGTTTTTATTTCAAGGAAAAATGGTCATGGAATCTTGCATATACACACGTGTACATGTACACGTGTGTACTGCCCGAACATCCCATGACCACAAATAATCAAGTATAGTGAGGTTCAAAGAGCGCACATAATATGCAGCAAAACCGGGCAGCAAACAAACAGTGTCCATAATAGGAAACCAGGGACCAACGATAAGGAAGTGCACAATAATAGTGCAGAACCAAAGTGTAACAAGATTTTAATGGTCACTGCAGTACAAGGCAAATGCCCAAATAGCAAGCTCAAAGAGAAACATCTGTTTTTGGTCAAAAACGTGTGCGACGGTATTATATCAAATCAGGCTCAAAGCTGGAAAGGAGAGGTTGGCACAAGTGATCCCAAACGTTGCAATAAATAAAACGTGGTCAAGTTAACTAAGTATTGTTGAAACGACCCAAAACTTTCCCGTGAAGGAAAGTCCGGATCGAATTGAGAACATGACGCATCAGAACACAAACAGAAGAACATTTCATTTGCTTATTACAACAATTACATCAGAGTATAAGAATATTCCAGAGTATGAATAAATATTACACATTGGAAATATAATATCAGAGATTTTGTAAATTACAAAGCAGCAGAAAAATAATACATAACACAACTGAAGGAAATACACGGATACATAGCTTTTAAAATATATCTTCAGTTGTAAACCAGGATCATGTGAATATAATATCTGCAAAACCAAAACTACTAGCTACCCATGTGGAAAATATGGGTACCCAGAGTTTAGGTTAAAACAATAATCTTCGAGTCTGTCATGGGACTGGTGTGAGAACTCAAAACAGTTATTAAACCTCAAAAGTGGAGAAATCATGGGACCACGCCATATAACATGGAACGGGTTTACTCCACATAAATCTTAGTTTTAGAATAAAACAACGCAATGCTTTTTGGAAAAATGAAGATATTATAAGACTCAGGTCCTATCACACAATGCAACACAAGCCAAAGGATAGAGTTTTACCTCCTAGTAGCTAAATATGCTTGATACCTATAAAACAAAACATTTTGATATTACTATAAGTGTATAGTGTCAAAATCAGCTTCAAATATAAATGTATCAATCATAGACGACATAGTACCCCATCCTACTATGTCGCCATACTAGTTCTACAATTAAAATCGAAAAGTCGCGTATTCGAAATTAGATTTTCATCATGATTCGAGGCTAGGGATTGTCTCCTCGCCGATTCGAGACACTCTAGCAAATGCCTCAGGGCTCGGAAGCTGGCGAACCCTTGGATCCTGCAGGCAAATACTTTAAAGGATTAGCTATGCCTGAACACGCGTTTTCCGGTCCTATAGGACCTATCACTTGGCCAGTAGCGACCAATATCCAAGGCACGTCATTCCGTCATCCACATAAGTAAAAATGTCTGGGCTCCATACCATGACACCACTTCTAGTAGAAAGAAACGTCATGCACTCCCTGCATCCCTTATCCCATTTTTGACTCATACCGGGTGTGAGGCTCGCAAAGTTATGCTATACATAAAGCTATGCTAATTAAAGCTGTGCTTTGATCATCAACCACAAGACTCTTCTCTTCAACAAAAGCCATGATCATTTGAATCTTGGCATTCCACACTGACAATTCACGCCATACAACTGATGTCCATCAATATATAACCTCTAAGCTCGTACGTCTCAGAGAAGGGTGTTAAGCAAGAGAATAAATTCTCCGCCACCAAATAGATATATATTTAACAGAAATCAATTATTATAGAATGAAATCCAATGTCGAACACACATCCATTTACAAATCCGTTCTAGGTCTGAACGAAACCGGAGGCACCTAATTCCTCGTCCCATATGTCCAATATAGGAGAGAGGTCCTCGCATATCCATCGATATCCAAGTACGTCTGGACGATCACCACTTATTACCTTGTCTTGGGTGTACAGCCTAATCAAGACATCAGTAATCATCCAAACGATGTGAAGAACTCTAGTCTTCAACTACCGTCTTCATCTTCGAATCTTGGTCGTCGTATTGATTATTCAGAATGGGTTAGACCCGGGCTTTCCGAATAATTCGCGTATTTTATAAGCAAGTGCTATAAAAACACATCATATGCCTCATTCCAATTCAGAATATTCTTTTATTCCAATATTCATATTTTTAGGGAAAGGTTCCCATTAGTTTTATCAAAGATAAATTCTTTTAAATCTATTCTTTAATCTTCCTTTTGATATCGTTTTTAAAAGGTTTTATTAACTATTCAGTATTATCGAACCTTATCGAAGTAATCATTTATTTATATTTATTATCCCAATCCCAACCTATTCATCCCATGGACAAAAACTAGTAGCACTCCATATCTAACACCCACAGTGTTATCGGTAAATTTAATTACCATTTCACGTTTAAATCTAATTAAAGAATTAAACTATCGCCTGGAGTAAAACTGGTGGTACTCAATTCTCGATCATTTAAAGAATTCGATAAATTAAATTATCTCATTCCCATTTCAATCTAATTTGGTATTTATTAAAACTCTAATTTGGTTTTAATATCAAAAATCATTACTTTATGATTATTCAAATTTAGGAAATTAATCTTTATCTTTAACTAGGTTAAAGAACTAATGTCATTTAAAACACAGTTCACGATAAACCCAAATCATCTTCCATTAACTATGGAATCTTCACGGAAAACGGATCAATATATAATCGATATAAATTTCCGTATCAGACTAATAACATAAATGGAATAATGAGAAGGCCTTTTTAAATTCCATATATAGTAACGATCTTCATTCACAGAAGCTTATCTTGATTAAATCGAATTCCCTTCAATTCCAATCACTACTACAAAAACACCATATTACAACTTTAATTTTACAACAGTGGTAAAAGCATCGTTGTAATATATGTGTTTTTACAACTTTTTCCCAGAAAAGTTGTAATAAACTTATTTTTAACAACTGTGTTATTTTGACAGTTGTAATAAAAGCCTATCACAAATTTTATTTTTTGACTGTTGTAATATATGACTATTTTTAGTATAATTAACAACTAAGAATTAATATTTAATACATTTATGTTGATTATTTATAATTAATAACTAATAATTACTATTAATAATCAATTAGGAAGTAATAATTAATAATCAATCCGTAATATTTAATACTTAGCAATAATTAATAATTAATCCATAATAATTAATAATTAAATATTATTTATAATAATTAATAAATAGTATTAATTATTTTCATTAACTAATTAATAATCAATAAATAAATTTTAATAATTATTATCTAACATTCGTAATTAGTATAATAAGTAATAGATAATAATAATTAGTATTAAATAGTTAATAATTATTTTTTAACAATAAATAATTAAGACCTAATCATTAATATTAATAATTAAGAAGTAATAATCAAGAAGCAATATATAATATTTAGTAATTAAATTTTTACGATTAGCAATTAAAATGTTTTTATTAGAAAATTATAAAAACTTATTTTTAACATATCATTTTTCCACTTGTTAATTCTAAATTGTTATATTTGATTTTATAAATTTGGATAAAACTTTAATTACAACCAATAAAAAAAAATTGAATCTGCCTTGTAAAAAAAAGCGGTTGCCCTCTTAATGCAAAAGACCAAATTTTGGCGGAAGACCAAATTTTGGTGGAAGACCAAGTTTTAACTAGAAAATGGCGTCGGAATGGCGTCGAAAGATAGTGACGCCATTTCGACCCATTTATTTATCAGAAAAAAATAACAATGTCATCGAAAAGGCATAGAAACATAGTGATGTCAGTCCGACATCTTTATTTCTTTTATCATGTTAACAAATGACATTAGAAATGTTGATTTTTTTTCAAAACCTTACCAAATATGATCCCCTACGGAGGGGAGTCCGGGGGGGGGGGGGGTGATAACCCACTAGGTGGGGGTGCGGGGGCAACGCCCTTGCTAACGCGGGGGTCCAAGGGGCAGCGTCCCCAGCGAGGTGCGGGGCAGCGCCCCGTCCAAAACGGTGTGTTTTGTTCATTGTTGAATTCGAATTCAACAGCCAACGGTAACAGTAGTTAGAAAACAGTCGTGATCGTTTGATCGGTCATAGCCACTGAAAATTCGAATTCTCCAATCATCTACATCATCAAATATGTTGATTCTACTGAAAACGATAAATTTTAATTGAAAATTATATGCATTTTATATCATATTTAACATTATGAAACCATTTAATACCATTCATGCATAAGAAATAAATCCCTGATTAATCCCGTATAAAGAAGAGACAAAAGGATCTGATGGCAAGATTAAAAGGAAAAAATTGACAAATTTATGCTTTATTTAAAATAAATAAAAAATAAACTAATATAACATAAATAAAAAAGGGTTAAACAAAAAGAAAAAGAGACCGTAAAAGCCCGACATAAATAAAGCAGTGCAACGAATTGAATTCGCTTGAAGCGAAAACCCCAACTTTAATGAAATGGCGGTAGTCCAACGGAACCTTCGACTGTACAATTTTCTCCGTAATAATCTCTTTATTCGACTTCCACACTTCAGTTTCTTCAATCTCATCAACTAGATCTCTTCTATCAGCAGAATCTTCCATTGTAACCTAGAACGGAATTCTGTGAAGCACTTGTTATCGGCTAATGCCTTAATTTCAGTCGTGAACTTCGAAGCTTCCAGTAGTTAGAAAAAGGTAGATCTGGGATGAGATGCTCTCGATTTGACCTGGTATCTTCCAAGAAGTAAGGTTTAGGCTGGTGTTGCTGGATTCTCCATAAGACCAGTTAGGTATGTGATAGACTTAATTGTTTAAATTGCTTTTGTAGCAAGACTCTCTAATTCTTTGATTATCGACTTGAAGTTGGAATATTCCCTTTTGATTTTGTGTAAGAAGACTGTTTGGAGCACTGTTAGGGAAGTAGAACTTGAATCTAAAATAAACAAGTGAGAATCTCACATTATAGTTCATACTTTTACTAATTTTAGCATTATAATAGTTGAAGACCATTTTACTTACATTATTATAAAGATATTGACTGCAGACTCGACTCCCTTAGTATGGGAGCTGGATGTGTTTGCTATGACAATTGTTATGATAAACTTTAATGTTGATATCGGTCCTATCAGCCATATGTAGAACACTGTTATTACTGCTATGAACCTTGTTCAAATCGGGCAAATGGTTATGTTCAAGATATAAATTATTAGATTTATTATAATTAAAATTGGTTTTGTTCCCCTGATTAATCTATTTGGTGATGTCAGGTTTTTAGCGTCAATGAGGGAGTCAGATGCATGATAATAGTTGATAGTTGTTTTAGCATTGGCCTTACTGGATTTAGAAAATGAGGGATTACAATAATTTCTACAATTAGGAATTACTGCAGAGTTCTTCATATTTTGTAAGTATTCCTCAACTCTTTTGTCATAGTTGTCCTAATTGTAAATATGCTCATCTTGATGATGACTTGAGTTATATGATTACTTGCTGCATTTTTAGAGAAGAATATTATATTCAGCTAAGGACAACAAGATATACTTGCAAGATTGTTGGTGTGCACATGAACAAGGAAAAATATATGCTACAGATTTAACAAATTTGTTATTATGCATATCTGTTATTATGGACAAGGAAAAAGACATTCTTTGTCTTGTGATTAACATATCTATTATTATGCAGGAAGATGTACTTGCAAAACAATTAAACGGTCTAAAGTATGAAGTGATGGGATATGAAAACGTTAATGGTAGAGCAAAAGATTCATTTGATCTAGAAAAGCACATAGATGTCTATGTGTCGTTAATGGGGGAGCAACGATTTTCAATTCAGGTAATGTTACCCTCTGATTTACTGAAACACACTGTCAAGCGTCAGGTGTTATGATGCTCAAAGTGCATATGACAAACATAAGTGAACGTGCTCAAAGCGCAACCTAATATTGTCGTTATTTTACATATACAGCTATTGCGGTGCCAAAGTAAGCATAGAAGAGTTTGAACTTATGAGGGAGTACATCATGCCACTGGGACGTTTGGCTAAGTATGTTTGCAGCTTGCATGAAATGAATGCTGATGTTTCAAAAGGTTGCATCATGTTTTCTTACGGTTAAGCATATCTAACTTTGTTGATAGAAATTCTCAGGAATTGCTGAAATGGAAGTCAAACACCAAAAACTTGTGTAGGAAAAATATATAACATGTTTTAATGTTCGGAGTACGTTGGGAATTTCATAATATCATATCATGCTTTTGTGAATTTACGGAAAAAACTTATGTGGAAGTCCAAAAATACGCTTATGATGTTTTATGTTTCTTGCGCAACAAAGCTAATTATGAAACAGTATTTTCTTATGTTACACCCTTTCTTCGTATGTAGTCATACAAGCTAGTCCTATGAATTTGTACTATTAGAAGCATGTTCACTTATGTTTATCATCTGCACTTTGAGCATCATAACAGTAACAAGATAATTGCAAAATTTGAACCAGGCCCTTGTGTCAAGTCATGCTTCGAGTAGGAGATCTTGACCGTGCTATAAAATTTTATGACCAGGCTTTTGGGAGGAAACTTTTGAGGAAGTGAGACAATCCTGGGTGCCAGGTACATGCTATACATGCTTATTATGTCATGTACAGAGAACTATATGCTCCACTGGAGTATGCTTTCATATTGTATCTGTTGAGTCTGATGTGCTTTTATTAGGCAACTACAAAATAAAATTATATGTTTGCATCTGAGATGCCTTTATTTGCTTTCATATACTTGATAGCTTTACAAACTAATATCCAGCACCTAATATCTCAAGCCTTACAAACTAAGTTACTTGAGATATCCTTGCTTCAGGTTTCTTTAAACCAGTGTTGCTCGCGTTGAAGAGCTTGGTCATGGTTTTGGTGGTCGTGTTGCAGTGATGTGTTGATGGACTGGTTCTCTGCTTGTTTGGAGCTGGAGAAATATGTAGCAGGAGGTGATGAAGTTGTAGGTCAGTTTTGAGGACAATGTTTTATGCACTTGTACAGTTGGTCGACAGTTGAGACGTAGATATGCAATTTTTGTGGATAACTTGTGCTTGTACTAAGTTGCTTTGTAATGGTCAAGTATGTAATAATGCGCGAAATGTTTTTTAAAACTTATTGTTTGTAATACTGAAAATTTGAGTATTTTACTAAATTAGTTTGCAAATAATTATAGTAACTGATTTGCTTATGGAGTATTGCTACATTTAGTGTATTTTTCATTTCAGTTGCAAAAGGTCTAAATTTTTTTAAAATGCAACTATCAATTGCAACTATGCATAACTGTTGTAATAAAGTTTATTACAACGGTGAGAAAAAGTTGTAAATATACATATTACAACGGTGCTGCAACGGTGCAAAAAATTTGTAAAATATTTTTTCTATTACAACTTCTTAATACACGACGGTTAGCCCACCGTTGTAAAATGTATATTACAACGGTGGTCCACCGTTGTAATAGGGTCATTTTGTTGTAGTCAATTTATTCTATTAGATTGGAAAACTTTACTTTGGAAAAAATTTCCATTTAAATCTTTATAAAAAATTTATAAATTTTAAATTATATTTTCACTGTTAATTGGGATTAAAGAACAAATGTCGTTTAAAACACTATTCACGATAAACCCACAATCAACTTTCATTTCAATCCTAATTAAACATTAATCAATTAGTAAACTTCTCTAAATCTTAATTAAAAGATTTATTCTTTTCACACGGGGTTTAAGAACAGTGTTATTTAAGACACCATTCACGACAAACCCAAAATCCAATTTTTTTATTTAATTCCAATTAAATATTAATTAATTGGAAAACTTCATTAAATCTTGATCAAATGTTTATTCTAGTTAATAACTAGTTCATTTAGATGAAAATATATTTTTATCTTTTAAAATATGGATTTTTTCATTCAAAATCTTTCCAGATTATTAAATATGATTTACATAATTTTTCCATATTTTTAATAATTTTATTAAGGCCCGTACAGTCGGTTTCCAATAACGGCCACAGAACTGCATCCATATCAACCTTTTCCAAATTTGATTTGGACATAATTCCAAATCCAACCGTTAGATTTCAAACTTCTTATATTCATTGGAAAGCTCTTTTCGATACGAACTCAACAGTTCTGGTTTTAGGAGAATACGATGGTCAGATCTCCCGTTACATCAATTTGAAGTTAATGGTCAAAATTCGTGAACGGTCGCTGCGCGGCGCGTTCTATTCAGGCCATTAAATATATACAATATATATTATATATATTTCGTCGATTTCCAATTAAAATGTATTTTATAAATCATTTATATATTTGTTTTAAAACGGTTCCAACTTTATTTTCAATTTTAAATCAAAATTGAATATTCTATATCTTTATCATATTAAAATGATAATATTTTCAAAATATTAAATTTTGAAATCACTCCTTTTCGATATTCATTATAAAGTGAATAACTCGATCGATAAAAAGGGCCTTTAACAACATAACTATTTTTATAGTTCAAAAATATTATTCAACACATGAATATTTTATATGGTTTTTGCATTCAATAAAAATGATATTTATATTGTTCAAAAATTTTATTCAATATTTTATTCACTTCATTAACATGATAAAGATGACATTTTTAATGTTCAAAAATATAATTCCATAAATGATTATTTTATTTTCATTATCACGTTAAAAGGTGACATTTTTAATGTACAAAAATATAATTCGAAAAATGATTATTTTATTTTCCTTATCTTGTTAAAAGTTGACATTTTTTTGTCTAACAAAAATGTAATTCAACAAGTGATTCTTCTATTGGTTTATACATACAATAAAAATGTGATTTTTATTGTTCAAACATTTTATTTTAAAATATTCTTTATTTTTAAGATTCTTTATTTTAAAATACTCTTTATTTTTAAAATATTCTTTATTTTAAAATGTCCTTTTATTTTAAAATGTTCTTTATTTTAAAAATGTCCTTTTATTTTAAAATGTTCTTTTATTTTAAAAATGTTCTTTTAATTTAAAAATGTCCCTTTATTTTACAATATTCTTTATTTTAAAAATGTCCTTCTATTCTAAAATGTTCTTTATTTCTAAATCGGAATATGACTCAATCAATTACCATATAATTTCAGTTATATGGATTTCATACATCGCATGTATGCAACAATAATGATAAATAATCATCAAACAATCCGTTCACATCCAAAATGAAATTTACAACTGTGTGAGCATTCAAATAAATAAATAACGCTCATAACAGACTGTCAATCCATCGATTGACATACAACTAAATATTGGGACTTGTGTACATCAAATATCATCCCGATACCCGTATGGGGTTTTCAAACAACAACCGTTTATTTAAAATAAATCACTACACCAAACAGGCCATTTTGTAACACTTTTCTCGATTCAATTTGTACCAGTTATTACTGTGAGAATGTTATAACAGTTATTTCCGTTATAACGTAATATAACGGTTATACCCGTTATTACATTTGCACGCTTTCGTAAATACAGGAAAATAGAATGGGTTAAATTGTAAATTCGTGTTGTATTCGTGGTTTCTACCTGGTAACGCTTCTAACCCTTCATTCTCGTTTTTCCCTATAAATCAAAAAAAAAAAATTAGGGTTCGTTGTTTCATTTAATTGTCACGCGCCTCCTCAGTCGCCTCGTATGCTTTCCCCTCCTCCAACCTCGCATCGTTTCCGATCAAGTCACGCTGCTCCTTCTTGCCTCGTTCACGATTCCACTTCTCCAACTTTCCGCCTCGAAGTCAGGTTTGGTCCATATTGGTTCTGTATTGTTCCTTTACACTTGATTTCATGTTTTCTAGATTTCATGTTTTTTTGTGCCACGATAGTTATAGAACTAGTAAAAGAATTTGTTCAGGTTTTTTTCGGCCTAATTGTTATTTTCACTGCTTACTCAAATTTCATTATATAAGTTTATATTTTACTAAACTTTGGTATATAAGATTGTTTCTCATGATATAGATCTGAAATCTCCCCTTTTAAATTCCAAAGAAGTATAAATTATATACATTTTTGATTTAGCAGTCTCTATATAGCCTTATTGTCATTTTTTTGAAGAAAAAGCTAGAGTTTATATGCTGAAGCATACTTGCTTCTGAGAAATCTGAATGATTTTCCAAATTACACTTTGTTCGCCCATACGGTTGTTTCCATGTAAGTTCAAATATGCGCAGGAGGAATTGATGTTATAGAACACTATTTGCATAAATTTTTTTAATGTTACGTATTGTTTGATGTGGAATGAAGTTCCATTTTCTATGTGCACACATTTACAAATCAACCGTATATAAATATAAA
This sequence comes from Allium sativum, assembly GCA_030737875.1. Lineage (NCBI taxonomy): Eukaryota > Viridiplantae > Streptophyta > Magnoliopsida > Asparagales > Amaryllidaceae > Allium > Allium sativum. Next base: position 785,016,343 of record CM060912.1, on the reverse strand, counting down.
CATAAAACGAAATCATGTTATCTTAGGAAATGATTAATCGCGTAAAGGGAGTAATTAACTATTACATCAATACGAAGAGAAATGTAACAAATATTAAAATTAAGCACTTCCAATAGTTTGAAACTAAACAAAATTGCATCATTTTTATCTTGAATGTTAATAAAGCAGCCTGCTAATATATACGGGATATTTTTTTCAACTGTAAAGATTATACCTCATATGATACTCTGTTCCTCATGAATGCTCAATGCTTGTTGGAGTGTAATACTACTTGCGTCGTTTACAGATTTCGAATTATAGTTTAACAAAATATTATTATAAATTTTTATTGCTATCAATAATTGTAGATCAAAAGAAATTTGCAAGAACAAAGTATAGTTGTACTAATTGTTTTTTTAAGGCCGCAAATGCATGATGATGAGTCTACTATGGTAGCTTCATCCTATAGTAAAACCGTACAAAGCCTCATCTTTCCTTCATTCATGTGCTTGTTGCACATAGTTAGTTAAAAATAGTCAAGTTGGTTCGTTCGCAGACTCCTTTTTTAAGGTGATTTCAATGTAGGTAACTTCCTTTTGATGGGTATAGACGATATTATAGATACTATCATTGAATATCATAGAAATTTTATATGTTGTTCACAAAGAATATTTCATTTAGGCAAAAAAAGGGAATTGATTTTTTTTTTTTGTCATTTTGCTTTTGCTATAAATATCGATTCGTGTAGTATTCAGAAGTATAGATATCTAAATGATGATTGATGAGATATGCATATAGCTGTTGCTTGTTGTTATTATTATACTAAATATATTTGTACTATCCAAAGGGTACATAGTATACTCTAAATAATCATTATTATTGATAAGAAATGGCAGAGGTCCTAGCATTTAGTAAAATTCTGCACATAAGATTTGGGTACATTTCATATTAAACTTTGTAATTAATATTAGAAACTTTTATCTACTTGTTTCCAATGATATTTGTCAGAGAGAATGGGTTTCAAAGTGTCCCTGTTTTATTATGAAATCAGTAAGAACTTACATGCATGCTTGTATAATATTACATTAACAGATAAAGTGCAACAGATTTGTTCCAATGTTACTGCTTGTGGACCATGTTATAAATGGAAATACAGTTGCAACTTATCGAAATAATTCCAATGAGGATTTAATTATCTGAACTGAGGGTTTAAAGCTGGTAAAATGCTTTAAGATTATGTTTCAAATATAGGTAACACAATCAGATTCAATCATGCATTTTGACATGTGTACATATCCATATGTACTAAACAGACTCAACTTCATAGTAAACCGCTTTTTCCAAAACAAAACTTTATGATTACATAAACATGTCACAGTGAGAACATAAATAATCGAAATATTATAGATTGTAGTAAATGCTTGCATGTAGAAACATCAATATATTAAATCAAACTCCTTACTTTGTTGAACACCGTACATTAAATTGCATAGATTGTACAAAATGAACCTACATTTCCAGAAATCTCATAGCATATGCATTACGATTCATTGATATAACTAATAAATTTTGCTTTGAATCGAATACAATTGAATCGAGTAACCCTTTTGTTGCAAATTATCTTATTAAATGCATAATATGAGCTTTGATATTATGAGTTTCAGTTTTAAATGTATGTATCAATTTTTGTGATTTTGGTGTGTGTTATGTTTGAAGATATATTGGTAAGCTTTGAATGCATAGAAACGACAAATATAATGAGTTTATAATGCATACAAGTTATGAGTACGAATAGGTATAAATATGAACATCATTTTTATATGTAATTTAAAATATGCGCAGCTTTTGAATGCATATTACATTTTAAATTTAACAACTGTAGGTTCCAATAAAAAAGTGCACTTAAACTGACTGACATGCAAGTGTGTAAAATAATTTGTTTCCATTATGAGCTGTTGATCAGCCTATTTGCTTACCATTCCTCATTTACAGTCAAAATACAGTCAATTATAGAAGTTTAAACAAATAAATATACCATTAAAATTGGAAGAGCCATGATTTGTGTCGAAATTCTAAGGATGAGAAATGAGATAGTTTGTGTCAAAATTCTTAGATGAAATGTGATTGAAATTCGTGGTTTAAAACCTTGATTTATTCATATGTGTGTACATATATATTGATATGTATGTGATCATGTGTGTGAAAGAAAGAAAGAGAGAGAAGGAGATATGATCAATGATTCCTTTTATTTAACCCTCACCCTTAGCCTCTAATTTTTACAAGTTTGTATTCAAATATTTGTTATTTCTGTCTTTCGACCCGTGATACCATTAATTAAACACAAAATTTTGGTTGAAATAAAGGGGCTAAAATTGTTGTCAATCGAAGTGGGTTATCAATCGTAGCATCCCTCCCTTCTCTATTTATGTATTAAAAAAAACCAAAAACCAAAAATTGGCATCAATTCATTTTAGCAGCATCAATTCCTTTGATTCACCCAAATCTTTGTTGGGGGTAGGGTAGGCTCACATCCCTTATTACTGGTGAATTTAGGTTCTTTGAGTCTTTAGAAAAATACGAATAACGAGTAAAATTAAATTTCCTCCCTCTTGTGCATCTCCATAAGCCTCTTGTTCTACTGTTTAGTTATTTCAAAATGACACTGTATCGGTGTAATATATTTATATTCAGAATAATTTCCCCAATAAGTTAATTTATTTCGAAGATTTTACTTGTAAAACTAAGTTTAGAATCAACGGTTAAATAAACAGCTTCAGTGACTTGTGTTGATTTGCAGATTTTAGTGAATATTGAAGTAGCAGCGAAGTCATGTGATTCTGCACATAAAATATTGGGTTGCATAAAAAAGTATTGTAGACTGAGAAATGAAATGCGGATTGATAATTTTTAAGGGGATTTAGAACCCATCCTTAGACTTCAAAACTCCATTTGCATCTACATATAATTTGTTTGATTAACTCGCCACTGACTGAAAATGACGCCAACATAAAGTAACTAAGAATAAAAATTTAAAACATTAGTAATCATGTTAGCATAATTAACATGTATATTAGGTGAATTGCATTCTAATGCGAATGCGTTGTTAGGTTTAAGAGTTCAATTGAACATGTTTGTAATATTATACACACGGTTTTTTTTAATCTACTAGTGCAATGTGTAGAATGTAGTGAGTCACATAGGATTAAACTGAAAACATTCATATTGGTACAATTATGTTTGTTCATCTGACCAGATGTAGGAACTTCTGTCTTAATTGGAGATCAAATAAGCATGAAATAACCCTGTTTGCTTTCTGTACCCTGGTCCGTGGGCACTAGAATCTGAAACAGTTATCCAAAATAAGCATGTAAGGATCTTTATCTTGTACCTGTCATTGTCCGGATTGAATTCTATTCGTGAACATGATATTTAGGAGCATAAGCACATCCAAAATAAGAAAGAATCTGAAACAGTTATCTTTTAATTACATGCAAAAAGTTAAATTAACTTTGACTTTCAGGTAAGCACCTATCACGGTTACAGTGTTGCATTAAAAAAGGGGAAAATAATCCTAGAAATATAAGCACCATTTAAACTTCCATCATTATTCAATTGAAACAACAATTGACATTCAAACTTCCATCATTTTTTCCATCATACAGATTACAACTGATGATCTATTGCAAGCTGCACAAATTAAAGAAAGGGGAATGCTTGATAAAAAGGAGAGGAGTCCTGAGTTGTGGAGTAGGCTTGCTCTAAATGAAGCTGCTATGACTGTTGTTGCCGTTAATTTTCCTGATTTGAAGAACATTCAGTTTGTAACGTCTGCACTCTTTCATGTGACATTATTTCATGCTTACATTAGTAAATGCTATCCTAACAAAATTTCTAAAACCTTTTGTTTGTCAGCAACAATGTTTATCTTTGTCTTTTAATATGATATTTCACTATTTCTAATTTCATCATCTTATCCTTTGATTTGTTGATAGGCTAGAAAAAAAGAAAGTAATCACATAGTTATATTAATTTAAACTGCTAATGGAGCACCTATTTTTGTATGATTTGACTACAGTTAGATCACTATTGCACCTCGAGCTGGAAGAGAATTAGGTTATGTGCGTGCGAAGATGGACCACATTTAGTTTCAAGAAGGAATGCTTAGGTTAGCTTTCATGAAGCAATTAACAATTCTCATGTTATATAAATGATGTTCATATATGTATGCTTCCTTTGTATTGTGCAGCCGACAATCTGTAACGACCCGGGTTTTGCCCGACCTTAATCGACCCAAAGATCGACCAAGACCGTTCAAAACTCGAATACGTTAACTTTGGGAATACAACACATCAGAACAATAATAGCAGACTTTTATAACATTAATAATAAATGTTACATCAGAGTACAGAATATCAGAGTACATCGATTGAAATTACAGCGGAAGATAAATTACAATAAATTACAATATACAGCGGAAGACTATTAACTCTGGACACAGCTTTAGGCTTCGATCCAGAATCCTGCTTAAAAGAAATATCTGCAAAACAAGCTACTCGACTGCCCGTGAAAAGAGGGCACCCGAGTTTGCAAGTGAAACAAACTACAGGTCAGTCGTGGGACTGGTATGAGAATTCTTAACTAATATAATTACTAGTAATAGGGCAAATCCAAGGACCACGCCGCTAACGCGGAACGGGTTTACTCCAATGGACTGCCGTGCATAACTTAAAATAAATCGTCAAACAACGCAATGCTTTTTAGAAAAGTGAAATCACCATAAGACTCAGGTCCCATCACACAATGCAACGCACCCCAGAGGATAGAGTTTTACCTTATGGTGATTAAAAGATGATAAATACGTAAAAACGATATTATTATTAGTGTATATATGTTTAAATAAACATTTCAATCATAATATCAATCCTAGGAAGCATAGGTACCATATATTATGCCTCCGTACTAGTAATACAATCAAAACCGCATGGGGTCGTATTGGAAGTTGGATTTCCGTCATGATGGCTCCTGATTCGAAAGATCTATCGCGTAGTGCAATATGCACATCCGCACTTTTGGGCAATCAAGTAACACAGCGGCTTACGTCCCAGCGAGAGAAAACACCGCTTACTCTATATCCCTCTATATGGGAATCAGGAGTTTAAGCCCTATCCCTCTAAGCGTGGAGCGACCACACCCAGCTCATCCCGGTCGACCGAATCCATACAAATATCTAAAGTATACTGATCAAACCATCAGTTCACCATCATACCGGGGTGTGAGGCTCGCGAAGTAACGATATAGTCTTCATCCACAAGGCCTGCTTTTCAACAAAGCCTTGATCATCTTTATCTTGGCATGCCACATCGTCAATCCATACCGTACCATTGATCATCTATCAATATATACACGGGTGTTAAGTAGAGAATGAATTCTTCACCACCAACATTTATATATTGACAGAAAATCAATAACATGATATTAAGCGGAGTACGATGTCAGACACGCAATCCATTTAAAACTTATGCTCTAGGTCCGAGCGAAAGTCAAATCCGTACAAATCAACACTACGTCCGGACGGTTTCGGGTGCCCTCTTTTCACGGGCAGTCGAGTAGCTTGTTTTGCAGATATTTCTTTTAAGCAGGATTCTGGATCGAAGCCTAAAGCTGTGTCCAGAGTTAATAGTCTTCCGCTGTATATTGTAATTTATTGTAATTTATCTTCCGCTGTAATTTCAATCGATGTACTCTGATATTCTGTACTCTGATGTAACATTTATTATTAATGTTATAAAAGTCTGTTGTTATTGTTCTGATGTGTTGTATTCCCAAAGTTAACGTATTCGAGTTTTGAACGGTCTTGGTCGATCTTTGGGTCGATTAAGGTCGGGCAAAACCCGGGTCGTTACAGTTGGTATCAGAGCTTTGGTTAGCTCAAATCTTTGGGATACAACTCGTTAAAACGGAACAAAAGACTCATCAGAGATTGGATTAATAATATCCAATAAGAATAACTCGTTAGAGATGGGATCAGCAGTATCCTAGAACGAGTGTGAAGAGTATTATTTTCTTTAAAATATGAAATAAATTTTTGAAATTTAAATCTTATTATGCGTATTTGAAGTATATTATATTTTAATGTGGACAATCGAGTATATAAAGATTTCGAATATACGAGTAATTAACGGATATTCGAAGTTTTAATATACTGGATAGATATAGAATCACACTCTAGTCGCCCGGAGATGATTCTGATGATGGGGCCCCATCATCAGAGTTTATGTTCGAGCTTCGAAAGTGGTATATCTATATATTTCCACTGACTGGTATGAGAATCAACACTTAGTTAGGACACATTAATGTGATTTGCACTAAAAATATGATTTTTGATTATATTATAAAAGTTATATATGTTTGAAAAATTTAATCACCTAATTGATTGCTGGTTGTGATGTTTAGTTTAACTAATTAAAATGGTGGAAGGATAATTAATTTAACCAATATGATAATTAATTTATCCCTCTTGACAAAATCATAAAATATTATATAGGATATGGACGACTATGGCTTATTTCGTACTGAATTCTGGATGACTCCGAAACAAGCAACGAGAGCTCACCAGAAAACTGATAAAGACAGGGAATTGAACTTAGGAACATACGTGGGTGTTTATTGTCGTATATGCAGAGGAGAAGGACATTATGCCGTTCGGTGCCCTGAGAGAAAGAAGAGCAAAGAGAAACTGATAAGACCAGACATAGTCTGTTTCAAATGCAAAGAGATCGGACATTTTATACATAAGTGTCCGAAGGTAAAGAAGAAACCCGCAAATCTAGAAAAGGAAAAGAAATGCTTTAGATGCAAAGAAGTAGGGCATCTAGCCCGAGATTGCCCGTTAAAGGAGGGTGATAAGGAATCCAAGGGAAAGGAGCTGTCAACTTTGGAAAGTATGCAAGAAGAAGGCACGACTTCCTAGAAAGTTGGGTTTTAATATAATCAACTAGCGTTTTGGATACATGTATGATGCTTGCATGAAGGTAATTATGCTTTTTGTTTTAAAACTGTATTGGTATTGTAGAATATAATTAAGGTAAGAAAAATGTTGAACCAAGTTGAAGAATTTGAAAGGTTTTCAGAAACTGAGAAGTTGGAAAACTTAAGCCATGATTAAAATAGTGAAAATTTAGTTAGATGATTAAACAACTTTTACCTTAGTTCCTTTTCGAGGACGAAAAGATTTTTAAGTGGGGGCGACTGTAACAACCCGGAATTTTGGGGCCAATATAAAATTTTTATTTTAAGAAATTTTAAAGGAAATTTAATATTTGAGATAATTTATTTTAAATAATAATGGCTAAAAATTTATTTTAATCAAAAATGAAACAAATAAATTTAATTTAATTAGTAATGTGGTTAGAAATAACAAGGCAGTTTGAAATTTTGATTTTTAACTTTAATTAAACATATGTACAAAATTCTTTTTAAAGCAGATCGGGGATGACCCATAAAAATGTAATTATGTTTAACTCGGTTTTCGACGAAACCACTTTTGTTGGAACCGGAATGCCAATATTTTGCTAAGTTTATTTTTCTGCAATTTTTCGACTTAATATGTGAGCGTGGAAAAATAAACCGTGTTCTGTTATTTTCGGTTGGAATTTAATCGACTGAAAAATAGCCATTTTTCAAACGTACTCAGAATTCGATGAAATTAATTTTGTTAGGACCGTATCGTCATAACAAAGACAAATATATTTTTTCTAGATTTTTCCGGGTCCGTATGTGGCCCCGGTGAATTTTTATAGACGGTTGAATTTAAAAATAAATAAGTTATATTTAAAACTGAGAAATGGGGGTCGAGACGAACTCTTGGGCTGACGGGACCTAGCCCGTTGGATCCGGAATAGGGTCTGTTTGGTAGGGTGGGCTTCAGTCGGACTGGAATTGGCTTAATTTGAAAGGTTTGGATTTAATTATAAAATTACATTTTAAAGATTATAAAAAAACAAGAAATTAAAACCCTAAATCCATTGTACTGTTCATCTTCGTTCAAGGCCGCCGCCACCCTCTTTTGGGTTCAAAACTTCATCCTCCTTTTTCTCACTCCCCTCCAAGAGTTAGCACCCAAACTATAGCTCGTTTCGAAGAGCTTCGCGACCTCTATCCACTTATACCCGAATCACCACCCATCGTTACCGGAATCCGCCGCCCCGACCACTCAAAGTCGCCGCCAAAAGCCTCGTCCGCCGCCCCTAGGGCCCCACCGAGCTGCGCCATTGTGGGTGCTCCTGGTGCGCCTCTCGGCGCTGAGGACCGTGGTGCCATCGGACGGAGGCCCCGCGCCTTGTGCTGCTCGAAAACCGAAGACCTAGTTTGGAAGAATTGATAAAACCATCGGCCTGTTGTCTGTGTAGAAGAAGATAGGTTAATTTTTTTTTTAATTAATTAACTTATTGATTAATATAAAATTGTTTATAACTAAATTAATCATAAGTGATTCATTTCAATTCAGAATCGAACGATTTTCGAACCGTTGAAATCGTGAGACCAAGATCTACGCGTCTAGACTAACTAGGACTGATTCTGAGTGGATTCAGTTTTGAGCAAATTTCAGATCTGAAATAAATCGAGGTGAGAATTCTATTTATAAATATAATTATTTATTTATTTGATTCACTGCAAAATTGATTGTATAATTATTTCAGTGTTGACTTGTTCTGTGATGATGATTGCTGAATTATATTGTTGTATGACTATTGCGACAAAATCATTGATTGTTGTGTTTCATGCTCGCATGGTTGAAAACAAATATCTCAAGTTGTTCTGATGAAAAACCAAATAAACATTCGAGATTAGAATTATTCGTAGAGACTTGTTGATAAATAAAATTCACCTTTTATTAGATCATGAGAGATGAAATTTGATTAACATATAAAATATCACTTTATATGTAAATTTGAAATGGTAGAATTGTTGACACATTAAATTTATATTTTATATGTCATTAGAAATGGAAATCATGTTAATGTATAAATTTCTTTTGTTAATATGTATAGTAGCGACAAAATTTCTTTTTGTTAATATGTATAGTAGCGACAAAATTTCTTTTTGTTAATATGTAGTAGCGACAAAATCTCATTTTTGTTAATATGTATGAGAACGACAGAATTTACTTTTGTTAATATTATAGGATGACGACAAATTCACTTTTGTTAATATTATAGGATGACGACAAATTCACTTTTGTTAATATTATAGAATGACGACAAATTCACTTTTGCTAATATTATAGGATGACGACAAATTCACTTTTGTTATTATGTATAGAATGAGAACAAATTTACTTTCGTTAATAAAATATAAGTTAATGACAAATTTACTTTAGTTAATATAATATGAGTATGAACAAACTCACTTTTGTTGTTTGATTATAAAGTAAAGAATTAACAAATTTAGGTTAATTAGATTTTATGTTCAACAAAACTCACATTTTTGTTAATGTAATTATATTCATTTGTTATTGTCATTTTATTGCATATGAAGTTATATTATTCATTTGTATGGTCGAGAATTGCATATGAAGTTAAATATATCATTTGTATGGTCAAGAATTGCATATGAAGTTACATTATTCATTTGTATGGTCGAGAATTGCATATGAAGTTAAATATATCATTTGTATGGTCAAGAATTGCATATGAAGTTATATTATTCATTTGTATGGTCGAGAATTGCATATGAAGTTAAATATATCATTTGTATGGTCAAGAATTGCATATGAAGTGAAAGACATGGTTAAGATCATTTTCTTGTCAATGAAAAATATAGCGATGAAATTTACATTTTTATCATGTAAAATAAAAATATGAATTTGCATTGTAAGTAGAATTTACATTTCTATATGTAAACAAAAATAGGAATATGCATTGAAAATAAAGATTTCATTTTATTATGAACTTAGAATGAGAATTTGCATTGCAAATAAAAATTTCATTTTTATTTGAACTAGAGGTATGATATTTGCTTTGCAAATAAGAATTTCATTTTTTTTTTTTTTGTTTGGAACTATGATATGAAAGTGGCAAGCGAACAAAATTTACCTTTGCACTGAGAATTTGGATTACATTTGTATGTAAACAAAAGTATTTATTTTATCAAATATAAAAGAGTGATAAAATTTCATTTTTATCAAATGAAAAAAAAGATGATAAAAATATATCATTTTTATCAAATGTAAAAGAAGGATGAAACATTCATTTTATTAGAAAGAGGAAAAGATTACATTTTATATAATTAAGATGAAAAAAAAAATATGGGGGAAGATGATATTTATGTTGCAAGAAGAGAAGAAATTTACAATTTTCATGCAAATGGAATTTAAGAAAATTTACATTTTTATATGTAACTATAAATAAGAACTGTAAGTTAGAAATTACATTTAGGTTATGTAATGAAGGTATGATATCACATTGTGAATTAAATTCAAGATAATTTTGGTTTTGCACTGAAGAAGATAAGAAGAACTATTATTTTCGTTTGTCATTTAAAAGAATAGCAAAATTATTATTTTGTTACATTGAAATTAAATAAACAAAAATATATACGTTGGTATAGAAAAGAGGTCGCCACCAAAATATGCATGTTGGTTGAAATTGGAATGATACACAAAATATACATTGTGTGTATTGGATATATGGAAATTGAAGAATAATAATAAAAGAAGACACTTGTTGTGTGTGATGATATATACATAAATATTGGATAAATAAGAAGATTTGTTGATAGTAAAACTTAGTAAAATGAAATGGGATGAAAGAATTATGTATAATCATATATAAAGGAATTAAAGTCAAACGATATGAAATGATTTCCAACTTATATATATCTGCGAGAATTATTTGGAAAGTCCGAGTCTATCTCATTCCAAATAATTTAAGCGACGTTTAAAAACCAAGATTGGAAGACGACGAGAGAAGACCGACGGTCTTCACATCGAATGGATGACGACTGCTGATGCCCATGATTGGAGTAGCTACCTTGAAGGGGCTACAGTGGTGGCCGTCCGGACGTAGTGTTGATTTGTACGGATTTGACTTTCGCTCGGACCTAGAGCATAAGTTTTAAATGGATTGCGTGTCTGACATCGTACTCCGCTTAATATCATGTTATTGATTTTCTATCAATATATAAATGTTGGTGGTGAAGAATTCATTCTCTACTTAACACCCGTGTATATATTGATAGATGATCAATGGTACGGTATGGATTGACGATGTGGCATGCCAAGATAAAGATGATCAAGGCTTTGTTGAAAAGAAGGCCTTGTGGATGAAGACTATATCGTTACTTCGCGAGCCTCACACCCCGGTATGATGGTGAACTGATGGTTTGATCAGTATACTTTAGATATTTGTATGGATTCGGTCGACCGGGATGAGCTGGGTGTGGTCGCTCCACGCTTAGAGGGATAGGGCTTAAACTCCTGATTCCCATATAGAGGGATATAGAGTAAGCGGTGTTTTCTCTCGCTGGGACGTAAGCCGCTGTGTTACTTGATTGCCCAAAAGTGCGGATGTGCATATTGCACTACGCGATAGATCTTTCGAATCAGGAGCCATCATGACGGAAATCCAACTTCCAATACGACCCCATGCGGTTTTGATTGTATTACTAGTACGGAGGCATAATATATGGTACCTATGCTTCCTAGGATTGATATTATGATTGAAATGTTTATTTAAACATATATACACTAATAATAATATCGTTTTTACGTATTTATCATCTTTTAATCACCATAAGGTAAAACTCTATCCTCTGGGGTGCGTTGCATTGTGTGATGGGACCTGAGTCTTATGGTGATTTCACTTTTCTAAAAAGCATTGCGTTGTTTGACGATTTATTTTAAGTTATGCACGGCAGTCCATTGGAGTAAACCCGTTCCGCGTTAGCGGCGTGGTCCTTGGATTTGCCCTATTACTAGTAATTATATTAGTTAAGAATTCTCATACCAGTCCCACGACTGACCTGTAGTTTGTTTCACTTGCAAACTCGGGTGCCCTCTTTTCACGGGCAGTCGAGTAGCTTGTTTTGCAGATATTTCTTTTAAGCAGGATTCTGGATCGAAGCCTAAAGCTGTGTCCAGAGTTAATAGTCTTCCGCTGTATATTGTAATTTATTGTAATTTATCTTCCGCTGTAATTTCAATCGATGTACTCTGATATTCTGTACTCTGATGTAACATTTATTATTAATGTTATAAAAGTCTGCTGTTATTGTTCTGATGTGTTGTATTCCCAAAGTTAACGTATTCGAGTTTTGAACGGTCTTGGTCGATCTTTGGGTCGATTAAGGTCGGGCAAAACCCGGGTCGTTACACAATCTCTCCTTGATTACATCACTGTTCAAATAGCACCTCGAGCTGCAGATGAAATTTGGTATGGTGAAGATCAGGTTAGACGCTATATTTATGGTAGTTTGTTTTCCTGCTCCTGCAATTTTTCAGGTTATACGTGCTAGTATCGTCATAATCATCCTTTTGATCTTGTATAAAATTAGTGTTATCAGTAAGGTGAACAAAAACCAAAGGTTACCAATAAGAAAGGCAAGGGAAGGGGTTGTATTTGTCAGGGATACAAATGATAAAACGGTTAACTGAATTTTGAATTCTTTACTGCTGATCATTTCTTATATGATGATTAGTAATTCGTTAATATAATTTTGATTCTTTACTACTGATCAATACAGTCAGAAAATACCATAACAATGCATATGATGTACACTTCACTTTATCAACTTCTGCAAACTTATCATCCTCTTTTTAAACACATCGTCCGCTTCTAGTATTTACGAATTTCTATTTGACTTTTACCAATCTTATAACCCGCGCATGAATGGTACAACAATTATGATGGTGGATAATGAGTTTTAAATTATTTTAACATCACGATATCAATGTTTGGAAGAATTTTGAGAATCTGTGTTTCACTCTGTTTCTTCTCCCAATTTACCTAACCCCGTATTTCTCTGATCTTGTTTAATTGTAATTTACAAGTAAAAGAATTTTGAGAATTTTGTAGAGACAGTGGTAGCTACTGTATAAATGGAGGTGCTCCTTCTTCTCGGCTTCCATGCTCCTTCTCTGCTGACGACTTCTGTACTCCCCATTGAAGGCGTATTACCTTCTCAACCAACGACATAAAATTGAACTCATTTTCAAAGGTAATTTTTTTTTCATTTTGTTTTCTCACTGATTTCATGTGGATTAAGAATTTTTTTCCCATTGACTAACGTTCTCTAACTTGGTCCAAACTATGGTAATAATAGTATTAAACAAATCTCGATTTAGTTTCATTTCATGTATCATAGAGGAAACAACTAATAGTTTTCCTTTTTAATATTTACTATTGCTACAGATTGTTAAATTGCAGACTGTTGCCTACCGTACCGATGTTTCTAAGGTTTCAGATGTGATTATCCATATATGACTGCATATCAATTGTGTAGAAGTGAACTGCTAATTATATTGCTTAGCATGTATAGGAAAAATAAAATTCCTGCATTTTAAATCAGATTAAGCAAACCCGTTAGGCAAAAAAAGGAAAAGAGAGAGAGACCTCAAATAGTTCCTAAATATGCAACTGTAAATATAGAAGTAATTTAACATTCTAGAACAATAATCTTTCATATTTTATGAAATCTCAATGTCAAACGAAATTTCAGATAAAAGCCTAGATGCTAGACACATTGAATGCCCATTTGATTAAATCGCTTCGCTGTAGATTAAATTATCCGTTGAAATTTTATGAAATCTCACTGTAGTTTCTTACTTGAATTACTTTTGGCAATTATGTGAAAATATTTTAATGCTCAGTGGACCCAAAACGAATGGTAAGGATGTCTAAAGGGAGTATCAATTTGTTAACTCTGATATTAGTGAGTTGCATTATAGTTACACTGAGCTTGCAAGGCTCAGTAAACCTGAGTCGAGTGGCTCAGTTTACTGAGCCTTGTAGGCTCAGTGTAACTGAGCTAGGCTCAGTAAACTGAGCCACTCGGTTCAGGTTTACTGAGCCATAGGCTCAGTTTACAATAGGCCATAAACTCAGTCAAACTGTTCTTTTATTTTTTAGTCAGGTAGCTTCAGTTAAACTTTCTTTATTTTTTAATCAGGCATAGACTCATATCATTATATTTGTTAAACATTGTAGGCTTTGGTTGAAGCAGCGGAAGCAAGACAAAAATTAGAAGGTGGCGATGATATAAGTCTAGATAATTTTGAGAAAGATCCCATTGTTGAAGTTTATCAAAGAGTTTATCATCATAGAGTTGTACTTAAAGGAGAGAAAGCCATCTGGGTGGAGGAAGTTCTGGATCCGAATGCATCAATTTTTGACGCACCCCAAAATGGTATGCGTACACTACCTGATCTTGTCGGTGGTGGGTTTGTAGTTTAGCCCACTTATCGTATGCGTTGTGTGTAATGGTTATATGTTAAATTATGATATTTAGACGTTATTTGATATTTGTTTTGGATGATGAATGGTTTGTATGTTAAATTGTGATAGTTTGATGTTTGTCAAAATGGAATTTTTGCTTTAGGATGCAAATTGTGGTATGTTGTATATGCTTATTGATATATGTTTTATGGAAGTAGTTGAAGCATATTATGATTGCTAGTAGTTTAAAGGAATTACGTACTAAGGGGTTGGTATAATATTCACATTTGTAACTGTTATAATTGTTATTAATTTTATTGTATGAAATAGTCAGTTTTTTATACTAATAGTAATAACTGTTACAAGTTTCAAATTTATAACAGTAATTACTGTTATAAAAACAAATTTTATAACAGTAATAACCGTTACAATGTACATTCTTTATAACGGTTATAAACGTTACAGTATACATCCTTTATAATGGTTATATCCGTTACAATATTCGTTACAACAGTTTGTCACATATGCCGTAGTAACGGTTATAACTGTTACAAAGTCGATTAGTAACGGTAATAACTGTTATTAAAACCCATTTCTGGTGTTGTGAATCATTGGTTAATAAATTAAACCAATTCTAATTCAGTTTGAATTATTTTCCATTTAACCAATTTTCACTGTTCAAATTATAAATGAATATTTATAATTTAATTTCAACTACCATATTTATGTTAACATTATTTTTAATATGTTAAACATTTCAACATCGCAAACAACACACAACATAGTCAATTTAAATCATCCATGGTTTGTGGACGAGGAAAGTGATCTAACATGCACCGTATACAATTTATAATAATTAAACTGATAAAAATTTACACTAGCAATTCTATATATTTTTCAGTTATGAAAATAAATAAATAACTATGCAGAATTTTTAGTGAGGAGTACTCACCTTCGTTTCTACTCCGTGAGTCTTTAATTGGTGATCTTGAAACCGTTTGGGTTTCAATTTTCCCCAAATTCTAACTTTCTCCAAATTGGACCCGGTTATTGTTGTTGTGAAGCTCTCGACTCCACGATCGCAACGGATCCAGTTTGATGCAATTTCGAGTTCGTAGTAAAAAGTTATTAGTGTATGAAGTTTAAACAAATTATTAAATAATTAATTAAATTAAAAAACCCTAATTTTACCACCTATTTGATTTCAACGTTGCTTCCCCCTCTACCATCACCTATCGCCGCTACCTAAGCCCATTTGGACATCGCCTGACCATCGCCGCTTCCCCCCAGCCTGACGCTGCTCAACTACCAGTGGCGGCCCTTAGATCGACGCCGTTGATCGGGAATTGGGTGGAGCCCCAATTTGTCGTCCTCCAAAAATCCGGCAACACCATCCACCGCCGCGGTCGCGCACCCCCCCCCCCCAGACAGCTCCGCCATGCAATGACGAACCTCCAACCTTCAGATGACTTCACCTGAAACCGCCCCTAGCCCGCCACGAAGTCGATTTCCGTTTGCTGCTACCAAAAAAACAACATCGACGTTGATCTCTAATTTCTCGTCAACTCAGACCATATCAGGCTGACCACCCAAAGACAAAGTCGTTCATCTACCTCTCGTTTACAGTTTCTTCAACTGGGCCATCACCTAATTCTCAACGGTTTGCGCGTAATTCGCTAAAACCCAAAACTATTTTTCTGCCTTTGGATTGAGATTCCAGCGAATCCGTGCGATGATAGGCTATGGAATTTTTGTGATCATGATCTACAATACACAGAAACGATTTGGGTTGATTATGTACGGATTGAGAGATATAAATTATTTTATCTTCAGGGGCTTATTTGCAAAGTTATAAGAGAGAAAGAGAGAAGAAGAGGCTGCTGTCAATTTTTGAGGAGGAAAAGAAATGAGGGTTTATGGAGAGGGAAAAGATATTATATAGTGGAGGGTTTTATTATTTTATTATTAATTTTCCATTTTAATTATTAATTCTCTAGTTCATGCTCTCTTTGTTCGACGGTTATTGATGCCACAATCACATACGAACTCCGTTGGCAATGAAAATTGACATGCTGCTATCTCTTGACGATACGGTTCTAACAAAACTAATTTCATCAAATTCTGAGTCCGTTTGCTCAAAAAAAACTTGTTTTTGGCCTTATAGGGCTAATCGATTCACAATTAATTTCTCACGGTCACATACTAGCTCCAAAAATTACAGAAAAATTACTTCTAGCTTTGGTTTTATGATACGGTCCTAACAAAATTAATTTCGTCCAATTTGGGGACCGTTTGAAAAACGGTCATTTTCCAGTCGATTAAATTCAAACTGAAACTACCAAATGCGTTTACATTTACTGAGCTCACATATTAATTATAAAAATTATGAAAATTGGAATGTAGTATAACTCTGAATCCAACCGAAGTGGTTTTGTCGAAAATGGAGGTCGTTTACAAAATGGTTATTTTTAAGGGCCATATATATATATATTAAAATATATATAAATTCCATAGTGACTATTTTGAATTTTAACTGGACATAACTTTCAATTTGTATTATGAAATCTGAATTTTTCACATTTGTTAGAAAGATATAGTCAAACAGATTCATATATTTCTGGTTTTACTGAAATCCGATTTATTTTGAATCTTGTACATTCAGTTAAAGTTTAAAATCGGATTTTCAAACTACATTGCCATTTCAGGCTCGTATTAGAAGTAAAATAAACTTATACATTCTAACTTTGATTAAAATAAATTTTTCGTTGTTATTATTTAAAATGAATTATTTTAACTATCCAAAACCCATTAAATTTACTAAAATAAAAATTTTAAATTGGTTCCGATTTTCCGGGTTGTTACAATCTCCCCCACTTAAAATCTTTTCGCCCTCGAAAACGAACGAAGCTGAAAGTTGTTTAACTAACCTACTCAACTTTCATTTTCAACTTTTCAGTTTCTAAGAATTTTCTAATTTCTCAAAAATTTGGCTAATACCTTAAATTTTCGAATTTTTTTGGCCATAACCTCCTTTGTACGGGTTGATATTTAAAACCGCAA
Organism: Allium sativum; assembly: GCA_030737875.1. Classification (NCBI taxonomy): domain Eukaryota; kingdom Viridiplantae; phylum Streptophyta; class Magnoliopsida; order Asparagales; family Amaryllidaceae; genus Allium; species Allium sativum. Next base: position 784,998,872 of record CM060912.1, on the reverse strand, counting down.
CTTGCCTCACAGAGCCCTCATCAATCCAAAAGAAAAAGAAAAAGCCAAGCGGCTAGCTAATCAGCTTATAAAATCATCAAACCCCAATAAATACAGTAAATATGTACCTATTTGTCGGGCAAACAATTTTATTCCTCTTCTTAGCTCCCATGCTATGTCATGTTCATTATATACACATGTACTTATATGTAATTCCAAATAATTTTCAATTTAGTCCAATATTTTACTTGATTTGGCTTAATTTCTCTTTCATTCTCATACTGGTTTTATTAATTATCATTCCAATAATTTTATTTATTAAAAAACTAATCAAACAACATAACCAGCAATCAATTTGTTGATTAAATTTCCGAACATATAACTTTCTATATATACGTAAAAATCATATTTTTAGTGCAAATCACATCAATAAACTCTAACTAAGTTTTGGTTCTCACACCAGTCAATTGGAAATATATAGATATCCCACTTTTGAAACTCGAACATAAATACTGATGATGACGCGTCAATCATCAGAATCATCCCCGGGCGACTAGAGTGTGATTCCATATCTATCCAATATATTAAAACTTTGAATATCTGTTAATTACGCGTATATTCAAAATCTTTATATACTTGATTATTCAAAATAAATATAATAATATACTCAAATACGTATATTAAGATAAAATTTTCAAAACTATTTTTTTTCCATTTTTATTTTAAAAATAACACACTTCACACTCGTTCTAGGATACTATTGATCCTATCTCTAACAAGTCATTCTTATTGGATATTACTAATCCAATCTCTGATGAATTCTTTTGATTGGTTCTAATGTGCCTTGTCCTCGAGCTCTATAAACCAAAGCTTTGATACCAAACTGAAACGACCCAAACTTTCCCGTAAAGGAATCCCGGATCGAATTGAGAACACGACGCATCAGAACACAAACAGAAGAACATTTCATTTGCTTATTACAACAATTACATCGGAATACAAGAGTATTCCAGAGTATGAATAAATATTACACCTTGGAAATACAATATCAGAGATTTAATAAATTACAAAGCAGCGGAAAAACAATACATAACACAACTGATGGAAATACACGGATATAGAGCTTTCCGAATATAGCTTTAGTTGTAAACCAAGATCCTGTGAATATAATACCTGCAAAACCAAAACTACTATCTGTCCGTGTGGAAAATATAGGCACCTAGAGTTTAGGTTAAAACAATAAACTCCGAGTAAGTCATGGGACTAGTGTGAGAACTCAAAACAGTTATTAAACTTTACTTTAAAAGTGGGGAAATCATGGCACCATGCCGTATAATATGGAACGGGTTTACTCCACATGAATCTTAGTTTTAGAATAGAACAACGCAATGCTTTTTGAAAAAATGAAGCTATTATAAGACTCAGGTCCCATCACACAATGAAACATAAGCCGGAGGATAGAGTTTTACCTTATAATAGCCAAATATACTTGATACATATAAAACAAGACATTTTGATATTACTATAAGTCTATAGTGTCAAAATCAGCTTCAAATATAAAAGTATCAATCATAGACAGCATAGTACCTTATCCTACTATGTCTCCATACTAGTTCTACAATTAAAATCGAAAAGTCATTTATTGGAAATTGGATTTCCATCATGAGTCGAGGCTAGGGATGGTCTCCTCACCGATTCGAGACAATCTGGCAAATGTCTCAGGGATCGGACGCTGGCTAACCCTTGGATCCTGCTGGGCCAGTCCATAAATACTTTAGTGGATTAGTTATGCCTGAACACACGTTTCCCGGTCCTATATGACCTATCACTTGGCCAGTAGCGGCCAATATCCGAGGCGCCTCATTCCATCATCCACATAAGTAAAAATGTCTGGGCTCCATAACATGACACCACTTCTAGCTAGAAAGAAGGGTCGTGCACTCCCTGCGTTCCCTTATCCCGTTTTTGACTCATACCAGGTGTGAGGCTCGCGAAGTTATGCTATACACAAAGCTAGGCTAATTAAAGTTGTGCTTCGATAATCAATCACAAGACTCTGCTTTTCAACAAAAGTCTTGATCATTTGTATCTCGGCATGCCACACGGACAATTCATGACATACAACTGATGTCTAAAAATATATAACCTTTAAGCTCGTATGTCTCAGAGAAGGGTGTTAAGAAAGAGAATAAGTTCTCCGCCACCAAACAGATATATATTTAATAGAAATCAATTAGAACAGAATGAAATCCAATGTCGGACACACATCCATTTACAAGTCCGTTCTGGGTCTGAACAAAACTGAAGGCACCTTATTCCTCGTCCCATATGTCCAATACAGGAGAGAGTTCCTCGCATATCCGTCGATCTCCAAGTACGTCTAGATGATCACCACTTATTACCTTGTCTTAGGTGTACAGCCTAATCAAGACATCGGTAATCATCCAAACGATGTGAAGAACTCTGGTCTTCAATCACCGTCTTCATCTTCAACTCTTGGTCGTCATTTTCTTTACTCGGAATGGGTTAAAGTCGGGCTTTTCGAATAATTCGCGTATTTTATAATCAAGTGTTATAAAAACACATCATACGCCTCATTCCAATTCAAAATATTCTTTTATTCCAATATTCATATTTCTAGGGAAAGGTTCCTATTAATTTTATCAAAGATGAATTCTTTTAAATTTATTCTTTAATCTTCCTTTTGATGTTGTTTTCAAAAGATTTTATTAACTAGTCGGGATTATCGAACCCTATAGATGTAGTCATTTATTTATATTTATTATCCCAATTCCAATCTATACATCCTATGGACAAAAACTAGTAGCACTCCATATCTAACACCCACGGTGTTATCGGTAAATTTAATTACCATTTCACATTTAAATCTAATTAAAGAATTAAACTATCGCCTGGAGTAAAACTGGTGGTACTCCATTCTCGATCATTTCAAGAATTTGATAAATTAAATTATCTCATTCCCATTTCAATCTAATTAGATATTTATTAAAACTCTAATTTGGTTTTAATATCAAAAATCATTACTTTATGATTATTCAAATTTAGGAAATTAATCTTTATCTTTAACTGGGTTAAAGAACTAATGTCAATCAAAACACAGTTCACAATAAACCCAAATCATCTTCCATTAACTATGGAATCTTCACGGAAAACTGATCAATGTATAATCGATATAAATTTCAATATCAGACTAATAATATAAATGGAATAACAGTAAGGCCTTTTTAAATTCCATATATAGTAACGAACTTCATTCACAGAAGCTTATCTTGATTACTGTTAAATCGAATTCCCTTCAATTCCAATTTATTCTATTAGATTGGAAAATTTTACTTTGGAAAAAAATTCCGTATAAATCTTAATAAAAGATTTATAAATTCCAAATTATATTTTCACTATTAATTGGGATTAAAGAACAAATGTCGTTTAAAACACGGTTCAGGATAAACCCACAATCAACTTTCATTTCAATCCTAATTAAACATTAATTAATTAGTAAACTTCTCTAAATCTTAATTAAAAGATTTATTCTTTTCACACGGGGTTTAAGAACGGTGTTATTTAAGACACCATTCATGACAAACCCAAAATCCATTTTTTTATTTAATTCTAGTTAAATATTAATTAATTGGAAAATTTTAGTAAATCTTAATTAAAGATTTATTCTAGTTAATAACTAGTTCATTTCGATAAAAAAATATTTTTATCTTCTCAAGTGTGGAATTTTTCATCCAAAATATTTCTAGATTATTAATTATGATTTTACATAATTTTTTCATATTTTTAATAACTTTATTAAGGAACGTACAATCGGTTTCCGATAACGGCCACTGAACTGCATCCATAACGACCTTTTTCAAATTTGATTTGGACATAATTCCAAATTCAACAATTAGATTTCAATCTTCTTATATTCATTAGAAAGCTCTTTTTGATATGAACTCAACAACTCCAGTTTTAGGAGAACCCGACGATCGGATCTCCCGTTACATCAATTTGAAGTTAATGGTCGAAATTCGCGAACGGTCCTTGCGCGGTGCGTTCTATTCATGCCATTAAATATATATATAGTATATATATTATATATGTTTCGTCGATTTCCAATTAAAACATATTTTGTAAATCATTTATATATTTGTTTTAAAACGATTTCAACTTTATTTTCAATTTTAAATCAAAATTGAATATTCTATATATTTATCATATTAAAATGATAATATTTTCAAAATATTAAATTTTGAAATCACTCCTTTTCGATATTCATTATAAAGTTAATAACTCGATCGATAAAAAGGGCGTTTAAATACATAACTATTTATGTTGTTCAAAAATATTATTCAACACATGAATATTTTATATGGTTTATACATTCAATAAAAATGGTATTTTTATTGTTTAAATTTTTTATTCAATACATGAATATTTTATTCACTTCATTAGTATGTTAAAGATGAAAATTTTAATGTTAAAAAATGTAACTCCACAAATGATTATTTTATATTCATTATCATCCTAAAAGGTGACATTTTTAATGTACAAAAATATAATTCAACAAATGATTATTTTATTTTCATTATCATGTTAAAAGGTGACATTTTTTTGTCTAACAAAATTGTAATTCAACAAATGATTCTTCTATTGGTTTATACATACAATAAAAATGTGATTTTTATTGTTTAAACTTTTTATTTTAAAATATTCTTTATTTATAAAGATTCTTTATTTTAAAAATACTCTTTATTTTTAAAATGTTCTTTATTTTAAAATGTCCTTTTATTTTAAAATGTTATTTATTTTAAAAATGTCCTTTTATTTTAAAATGTTCTTTTATTTTAAAAATGTCCTTTTATTTTAAAATGTACTTCTATTTTAAAATTTTCCTTTTATTTTAAAATGTTCTTTATTTTAAAAATGACCTTTTATTTTACATTGTTATTTATTTCTGAATCGGAATGCGACTCAATCAATTACCATATAATTTCAGTTATATGGATTTCATACATCATATGTATGCAATAATAATGATAAATAATCATTAAACACTCCATTCACATCCAGAGTGAAATTTACAAATGTGTGAGCATTCAAATAAATATTTAACGCTCATCACAGACTGTCAATCCATTGATTGACAAACAACTAAATATTGGGGCTAGTGAATGTCAAATATCATCCCAATACTCGTGTGGGGTTTTCAAACAACAACCGTTTATTTAAGACAAATCATTGGTTAATAAATTTAACCAATTTTAATTCAGTTTGAATTATTTTCTATTTAACCAAATTTCACTATTCAGATTATAAATGAATATTTATAATTTAATTTCAACTACCATATTTATGTTAACATTATTTTTAATATGTTAAACAATTCAACATCACAAACAACACACAATACAGTCAATTTAAATCGTCCATGGTTTGTGGACGAGGAAAGTGATCTAACATGTACCATATACAATTTATAATAATTAAACTGATAAAAATCTATTTACTGGCAATTCTATATATTTTTCAGTTATGAAAATAAATAAATAACTGTGCAGAATTTTATTGAGGAGTACTCACCTTCATTTCCACTCCGTTAGTCTTTAATTGCAGATTTTGAAACCGTTTGGGTTTGAATTTGCCCTAAATTCTAACTTGCTCCAAATTGGACTTGGTTAGTGTTGTTGCGAAGCTCTCGACTCCACGATCACAACAGATCTAGTTTCATGCAATTTCGAGTTCGTAGTAAAATGTTATTACTGTACGAATTTAACCAAATTATTAAATAATTAATTAAAATTAAAAACCCTAATTTTACCCCCAATTTGATTTCAACATTGCTTCCCCCTCTACCATCACGTATTGTTGCCACTTGGTCCCACTCGGAAGCCGCCTGACCATTGCCGCCGCTTCCCCCCAGCCTGACGTCGCTCCACCACCAGTGGTGGTCCTCAGATCGACGCCGTCGATCAAGAATTGGGTGGAGCCCCAATTCTCCGTCGTCCAAAAATCCGGCACCACCAGCCACCGCTCTGGTCTCGCACTCCCCTTCCCCGATAGCTCCGCCATGCCACGACGAACCTCCAACCTTCAGACGACTTCACTTGAAACCGCCCCTAACGCTGCCACGAAGTCGATTTCCGTTTGCTGCTACCGGAAAAACAACATCGACATTGATCGCTAATTTCCTGCCACCTCAGAACGTATCAGGCCGACCACCCAAGGAAAAAGTCATTTATCTAACTCTCCACTACAATTTCATCAACTGGGCCATCACCTAATTCTCGATGGTTTGCGTGTAATTCGCTTAAATCCGAAACTATTTTTCTACCTTTGGATTGAGATTCCAACGAATCCATGCGATGAAAGACTATGGAATTTTTGTGGTAGGTAGAGATCATCATGATCTACAATACCCATAAATAGTTTAGGTTGATTTTGTACGAATTAAGAGATATAAATTATTTTGTTTACAGGGGATTATTTGCAAAATTACAAGAGAGAGAGAAGAAGAGGCTGCTGTCAATTTTTGAGGAAGAAGAGAAATGAGGGTTTGTGGAGAGGGAAAAGATATTATATAGTGGATGGTTTTATTATTTTATTATTAATTTTCTAGTTTAATGATTAATTCTCTAATTCACGCTCTCTTTGTTCGACAGTTATTGATGCCACAATCACATACGAACTCCATTGGCAATGAAAATTGACATTTTGCTATGTCTTGATGATATGGTTCTAACAAAACTGGATTCGTCGAATTCTGAGTCCGTTTGCTCAAAAAACTTGTTTTTGGCCTTATATGGCTGATTGATTCAAAATTAATTTCTCACGGCCACATACTAGCTCCAAAAATTACAGAAAAATTACTTCTAGCTTTTTTTTGACGATACGGTCCTAACAAAATTAATTTCGTCCAATTTGGAGACCATTTGAAAAATGGTCATTTTCCAGTCGATTAAATTCAAATTGAAATTACAAACGTGTTTACATGTACTGCGCTCACATATTAATTCCAAAAACTATGAAAATTGGAATCTAGTAATAATTTGACATTCCGGATCAAACAAAAGTGTTTTCATCAAAAACGGAGGTCGTTTGCAAAATGGCTATTTTTAAGGGTCATATATATATTAAAATATATATGAATTCCACAGTGACTATTTTGAATTTTAAACTAGACATAACTTTCAATTTATATTTTGAAATCTGAATTTTTCACATTTACTAGAAAGATATAGTCAAACAGATTCATGTATTTCTGGTTTTTACAGAAATCCAATTTATTTTGAATCCTGTACATTCAGTTAAAGTTTAAAATCGAATTTTCAAACTGCTGTGCCATTTCAGGCTCGTTTTATAATTAAAATAAATTTATACATTCTAACTTCGATTAAAATAAAATTTTTGTCTTTATTATTTAAAATAAATTGTTTTAAATATCCAAAACCCATTAAATTTACTAAAAAAAAATTAAATTGGTTCTGATTTTCTGGGTTGTTATAGTTGTAGTAAACATAAATGTGGGCAAAGTTACCAAGATATGCGGTAAATAGAAATGTGGGCAAGGTAACCAATATATTGTAGTACCAGTCTTCTAGCAAAAATAGTCTCAGCTTTCAAATGCAGTATCAATTCTTTAGCAAAAGCAAAAGTGGTCTCAGCTTCTAAACGCAACATCAAAATTTCTTTTTTTTTAGCAAAAACAAAAGTAGTCTCAGCCCCATTTACCCACGCAGGCAGCAATTTTATAAATAGATAACAATTCATGAGTATCAATTTAATATTCAGAGATACTTATAGCACATGAAGTAGTTTTACTTTATACTGTAAACTTATGACTGTACATTATTGTAAGCACGGTACACAATGTTCTTATAGGTTTAAGACTGTTCCATATAAGTTATGACTATGCATCCTTTCAAAGGTACAGTCTTGGGTTAGAAATTCGGTTAAAAAGAACAATATGAGTGTCTTTACATCAACTAAACTAGAAAAATCATATTGGAATCAAATGCCACGGATGTTAACTAAAAATCAACCTGTATATATATATATATATATATATATATATATATATATATAATGAACCTACCCAATGCATATGCTGAAATGAATAAGACAAGTTAGTATGCTAACGTAGAATGAATCATGCTAATGCCAAATGCCTAGCAGCATATACATGAAAATGACATATAAGCATGTAGCAATGTGGTTCTTTGAAGTAAGCAGGTGCTACAACTTTTAGTAAACCTGACACTAATACAAAATAATTTCAAAAAAAGAATTTCCACCAAAATATAATTCTATGGGTTTTAAAATTTATGGCAATGCATGTATACTTCTTATTATTTTATTTTATTTTATTTTGAGTTCCTAACAATTATTAATGCTAGAACACTTGTATTTACAGTTTCAACATGAGGTGCTGAGGTTAGAACCACATATGAAAAGAGTATAGATGTCCACCGTGGTAAGTTGGTCTCAGACATAATTATACAAAATCAAATATAATAGTCTTGTTCACTGAAAACCAAAATTTCCACATAGTTATTTACCTCAGAATTAAATAAAGGGTTAACTTGTTTATATACACACAGTAAATGGGACATACATAAGTAAAACCTGATTACATACACAAAATGATGTGCACTAGTACATATTCTAAGCCTTAACCACATCATAGTATGAAGTATAATACACACAGAATATAGATATGCATCAACGTGTATACAAACATAGCTGCATAGAAGACAAGGCAAAAATGGGGGACTCAGTGACTCAAGTAAACGGTTTCAGGTTGCTGTTTCAAGTCCAAGAGTTAAAATGTCAATATGCTAGAGAATCTAAGTAGTGAAAACTTATTTACGTGCAGATCATTTTATTTTAGACCAAGAATTTTATTATTCAATTCATTATTATGCTTTCCCATTTTGGATATACCCCATTAATCCATATACAAGTTCGTGTGATTCAGACAGCAAGTAACAATGGTATTATGAATGCAAATTAACACAACAGTAATAACAATATAATTGGATTCAGGATATAGACGAACGCATATATATATATATATATATATATATATATATATATATATGTTAACTGAAATCAATTTACTTGAAACACAATTTATAGTGAGTGGGAATACTCACCTAACATCAGTGGAAGGTGATAGCGACGAAAGGCTGAGGTTTGGCTTCTATTTTATAAACAATGACGGTCTAGGGCTCATGAGACGTTAAAAAAATCGGAGATGCTCTGATTCCTGTTGCGCCGGCTCTGATTAGACAGAGGAAGGTGGCTTCGAGATGGAGGAAAATGGCAACTTTGACCCAAAATGAAGACGGCGGAAAATAAAAGCTTCGACTTGGAGTGGTTTCAAAAGACCGGATAACTGTAAAAGGGGGAGAGAAAAGGGTGCGCGACTTCAAATTGATGGTGCAGAGGGTTGTCATACGTGGAGAGGGACCATGCGACACTCGATTTGATGGGAGGTAGTGACGATTTTGGGCTCGATGGCAATTATACTGATTTGGGAAAAGAGGAATTGGCTTCGGCCATAACAATTTAGAAGAAAAGGATTGTTGGCTAAAGAAAATGAGGAGAGGAACGCTGATTTATAATATAAGAAGAAGAGGGGATAAGAATAACGTAACATCGAATAGGCATTTAGATCTGCGTGCATTACAGATATAGGTCCGCAAATTATAACTGAGGAAGGAAGTATCTGTTTTATTAAATAATATATTCTACCGTGAATTACTACATAGCGTTCTACTTCGTACCGCAAAAACGATCTCTGAATGGTACAAAAATTATACGCATCACAATGTCTTTGCATACCAAATCCAATAAAATTAAATCTAACTGTAATCTGGCTCTGGTTTTGTAAGACATTATTAATTTAAATTATTATTATTTTTGGTTCGTCGATTTATTATGTTTGTCCACCAGAAATTTCATTCGATTTCAAAACTTGAAACATTATTTCCAATTTCTTTATAAACACTAATATACATGTATCAAACAAATAAAATTTCCTATTTATTTTAACGTTAATGTATATTTTTAAATCCAATCAATATATATTTCTTAATCGAAATTAAAATTGAATGTAAATACCCAACAAAATTCAATTCGAATATTCAAAAAATAAATATTTGATTTTCACTAATCATTCTGAATTAAATAGTAAATTCAATTCATACATAAACAATATACTTGATTTTAAATTTCTAACTCCAGTATCAACATTAAATCTTCAATTAATTTCACATTCCAGTTGTCGAAATTTCTGGTTCGTTACAGTGAAGTCTGAGAAGAAGAGATGATAAAAAATTCGAATTCAAGCCCTTTATAGTGTATGAAAGGATGCTGTGCTTCAGAACCATCATAATTAGTGAAAAGACACTTCCTTTCAAACTTAAATTTTCGACATTTATATATCGACATATAGTTTTCTTTATGTCAACATATCCATAGTAGAAATTTGATTTTTTTTTTTTTAATATTTTTAAAGTGTTTTGATATAAATATAATTCTGGAAATTCTTGAATTAAAATATAGTGTTATAAACTAATATTATAAAGTTGGAAATCATGTGAAAACACAAATATGAACTATATAAACATATTTATAAAATTATAAAGTTTAAAACTATATAAATATAAAATGTAAAAATATAAATATATGAAACTTATAAAACTTTGAGATTGAAAACAAAAAGTAAAATAAGAAAGGAAAATAGAAAGGATATAAAATAAAATATAGAGAAAATAAAATAGAAAGGATTGAAGATAGAATTTGAAAATAGAATTTGAAATGAACCTGGAGTGCTATTTACAGTCTTACATAAACTAGACTCTATTACTATATTAGTCTTGAACTATTGTATACTCATGAGTCTTGAAATTTCTCTGAACTCTGATTCTCTAATATCTTTAAAACTCTAAAACTGTACAGTTTTCAGTACTTAAGTCCTTTATACAAAACCTGCATATATATATATATATATAAACATTCTAGCTAAATATGTTAGTATATATTTATTAATCAATGATAATTGAAATAAGGTTGCTGTCATAAAAACTTTATTCTTTAACAATCTCCCCCTTTTTGATGATGACAACCTTAGTTTATAAAATATCATATCTGTACATACCTGTTGATGATGATCCTTTTTATACTCCCCTTGTCTATATGAATCCTATAAGCTATGTCTATATTTTATAATTTCTCCCCTTTTGTCACTACCAAAAAGAAATTCTAAAACAACTCCCCCTAAATCCTATAACTATCTAAGTAATTCCTATAAAGTGAAGTACTCACCCTGAATCCTAAATCTTTCTATACCTTATAAAATACTCCCCCTAAATTTATGCCTATATAATACCCTAATTCTATTTATAACTTCCTCAAAATCTATAACTCACCGTTAATCTATAATTATCTATAAATTTCTATAACTTCCTCTAAATCTATGACTACACTAGTCAATAAACTAAACAAAATGATAATAAACTAAGCAAACCAATAAATTCAAGTAAGCTATTAAACAACTAAATCAACTAAAGCATTCTTGAACTGACACGACCTGAACTTCCCCGCTAAGGAAAGAACAGATTGCTTTGAGGACAAGATGAATCACAACACAAACAGAAGAACATTACATTTCTTATTACAATAATTTCATCAGAATACAAGAATATACAGAGTATGAATAAATATTACAAATTTACTAAATATCTGAGATTTACAAGTTACAAAGCAGTGGAAAATAATACAAAACACAACTGAAAGAGATACACGGATACAAAGCTTTTCGAATATCATTCCAGCTGTAAACCAGGATCCTGTGAATTAAATCTGCAAAACCAAAACTACTAGCTGCCCGTGTGAAAAATAGGGGCACCCAGAGTTTAGGTTAAAACATTAAACTCCAGGCCAGTCATGTGACTGGTGTGAGAACTAAAACAGTTATTTAAAACTTTACTTTAAATCAGATATATCAAGGGACCACGCCGTATAACATAGAATGGGTTTCCTCCCAAGAATACCACTGCATATATAAAAACAACGCAATGATTTTTGGAAAAATGAAGCTATTATAAGACCCAGGTCCTATCACACAATGCAACGCAAGCCGGGGGATAGGGTTTTCCCTTATAATAGCCAAACATGCTTGGTACGTTAAAATAAATCATTTGATACTATTATAAGTGCATAGTGTATAAAAAACCTCAAATATAAATGTATCAATCCGAGACGGCATGGATACCATATGTCATGTCGCCAATACTAGGCTCTACAATCAAAACCGCAAAGTCACGTACTGGAAGTTGGATTTCCATTTGTGAACCAAGGCAAGGGATCGTCCTTACTGCTTTGAGACAATCTAGCCTACCATGTCTCAGGAAAGCGCGCAGGCAAGCCTTGGATCGTAAGGGCCGGTCCACACGAAGTGGATTAAAATGCCTGAACAATGCGTTTCCCCACCCTATGGGGCGTAAATGAGCCAAATGACTCCATTGGCCCCTCATCGATCAATATAACAGAGGTGCCTCGCAATCCATTATCTACATAAGTAAAATGTCTGGGCGTGTAAAACCCAAAATACCACTCCTAGCTAGAAAGAAACGCATGCCCTCCCTGATGTCCTCTCCCGTTTCTGGTTCACACCGGGGTGCGAGGCTCGCGAATTAACGCTACACAAAGCTATGCCACAAAGGTCGTGCTTTGATCACCAACCACAAGACTCTTCTTTTCAACAGAAGCCTTGATCATTGGCATCTCAGCATGCCACACAGGCAATTCACGCTATGCAACGGATGTCTATCAATCACACAGAATGAAATTTGATGTCAGACACACATCCATTTACATGTTCTTTCTGGGTCTGAACGAAACCGGAGGCACCTTATTCCTCCCCCATATGTCCAATACAGGGGAGAGGCCCTCCCATATTCGTCGATCTCCAAGTACGTCTGGACGATCACCACTTATTACCTCGCCTTGGGTGTACAGCCCAATCAAGACATCAGTAATCATCCAAACGATGTGAAGACCTCCGGTCTTCAACCACCGTCTTCATCCTCGACATATCGTCGAATCAGTTATTCAAAATGGGATAAACCCAGTCTTTCTGAATAACTCGCGTATATAATAAATAAGTGCTATAAAAACACAACATATGCCTCATTCCAATCCATAATATTTCTTTATCCAAATATTCATATTCTTTGGGAAAGGTTCCCATTAATTTTATCAAAGATAAATTCTTTAAATGTATTTTTTAATCTTCCTTTGGATATCAATTCAATCTAATTAAAGACGCATTAAAACTCCACTTGGTTTTAATCTTCCCAAAAATCAATATTAATGATTGTTTAACTTGGGAAATCATATCCAGTCTTTAACTGGGTTAAGGAACCAATGTCATTTAAAACACAGTTCACGATAAACCCAAAATCACATTCCATTCCATCAGCCTTTAACCGTAAATTAGCAAGTGAACAATTCCCTAAGTATTAACCGCAAAGGCCGAACCCAACATCAAATCAATACCCAGGAAATCATTCAACTTAACTAATCCCCAGTTAGTTTCTTCTTTTCTTAACTACATTGGATCTAAGAACAATATTGTTAAAGATACCATTCACGACAACCCAAAATCTTATTCCTGTCTTTAACTGGGTTAAAGAACCAATGTCCTTTAAAACACGATTCATGATAAACCCAAAATACATTCAATTCCATCAGCCTTTAACCGTAAATTAGCAAGTGAACAATTCCCTAAGTAATAACCCCAAAGGCCGAAACCAACATCAGATCAATACCCAGGAAACCATTCATCTTAACTAATTTCCAATTAATTTCTGATTTTCTTAACTCCATTGGGTCTAAGAGTAGTATTATTAAAGATACCATTCATGACAACCCAAAATCTTATTCCATTGTTAATCGGGTTAAAGAACAGGTGTTATTTAAAACACCGTTCATGATTAACCCAAAGACCAATTTCAAGAATAGTGTTAATGAAGACACCATTCACGACAAACCCAAAATCACATTTAATATTAAATACAAGGCTCTGAATAGAAAATATATCGGCTTATATTCAATATCAAATTCTGGAATCAACAAATACAGTATTGGAATAACGATATACATATCTTCCAAATTCATCCACAATATAAATCATGGAAATATCGAAATAATCCGAAGAAAATTTCTATTCAAATCCATTCCGATTCATATATTGAAAATTCCGGTTATTTTTAAAACCATTTCAAATCCAATTTATTTATTTCAAAAATAATAATTCAAGTTCAAAACTAGTTCATTTCGATAAAAATATATTTCTATCTTTTCAAATATGGAGTTTTTCATCCCAATTCTTTCCAAATCATTTATTTTGATTTTACACAAATTATTGATATTTTTAATAATTTTATCAAGGCCTGTACAGCCGATTTCCATAAACGGCCATCGAACTGCACTTACATCGACCTTTTCCAAAATTGATTTGGACATAATTCCAAATCCAACCGTTAGATTTCTATTTTCTTGTATTCTTTAGAAATTTCTTTCCAATACGAACCTAACGGTTCCTGTTTTAGGAGAATCCGACGGTCGGATCTCCAATAATGTCTGTTCGAAGTCAATGGTCGAAATTCACGAACTGCCGCAGCACGGCGCATTATATTCAGGCACTTATATTATATAAATAATATATATTTCGTTGATTTCCATTTAAAACGTATTTTATAAATCGTTTTAAATTCGTTTTCAAAATGATTTCAACTTCATATTAAATTTCAAATCAAAATTGAATATTCCATATCATCGATATATAAATGATAGTATTTTCAAAACATTAGATTTGGAAATCAATTCCTTTTCAATATTCATTATATAAATGAATAAAATCGATATAAATATCGTTTACGTCAAAATGGTGTTAATCTAATCAACATGGCTTTATATATTTAAATATTTTCGTGTCCATCCCAAATCGGACATCAAAATCATATTTTGATTCTTTTCTGAATATTATTTGAAAATATTCGTTATTTTAAAATAATCATTATTTTAAAATATTCATTCTTTCTGAACTGGAATCAGACACAGTCAATTACCGTATAATGTTTACTATACGGATTTCATACAACACATATATATAACAACAATAATAAACAATCAACCATCATCCAGAGTTCATTCTATACTACATAAGCATCAAATAAAAATGTTTAACACTTACAATAGCCTATCAATCCATCGATCGACATACAGCTTATTATCGGGACTAGTGTATGTCATATATCATCCCAATACCCGTGTGGGGTTTCAATCAACAAATAATGAATTTTATTTGTGCAGTTGGGCGATGTGTAAAATTTATCGTCTCAATCAATATCAATCAAATGGGTGTACATAAACAAATCATCTGATTTGTAAATGAATATTTATTTTATTCATATACACGTTAAAAAAAATATTTTTAATGATAAATTATTTTATTCAACATATGAATATTCTATTTAGTTCATTTATACAATAAAAATGGTATTTTTATTGTTCTAATATATTTTAGAAAATTTCGGCGGCATAACGGCACAATATCAAAATCGGGTAATGTCTAGCATTACCCCTCTCCTGATATTGGCTCGTGCCATACACACATAACAATTCTAATCAATTCATTTCACCCAAACAACCAAATTCAACCAAATAATCTAATCAACCAAACCAAACAATCAAACAAGCTGTCCATGGTGTGTGGACGACAGGGAATAGTTCATATATGCAGTTATAAAATAAATAACTGTATAAGAAAATTATAGTGAGGAGTTCTCACCTTTGGGATCCACTCCACCATTTTTATTTTTGAATTTCAGAATAATCCTGACTTGCCTAAAATTCCAACGCAATCTTCTTCACACTGTTCATAGTAAAAATCACATTTTTATTTCAGTTCTAAAATTTATATTTTTACTTCGCTAAAAATTATATTTTTAATACTCTACATATATAAAAATCATATTTTTAATGTCGCTACATGTACATAAAAAATCATATTTTTATAACGCTAGTACATAGGTAAAAATCATATTTTTATCTTTCTAAGAACATTTCCATGCCATAGACTAGTTAAAAATTATATTTTTAATCTTGCCAAAAATATTTCCTTCCTACGATAAAAATCCTATTTTTAACTAACCAAAAATGATATTTTTACATAACTAAAAATCATAACTTTATGTAATTAAAAATCATAACTTCACATAAATAAAAATCATAACTTTATAAAAATAAAAATCATAACTTTACATACTTCATACGTCAGAAACCATAGAAGCATTAAAGCGGAGAAAACTCACATATTTTCTATCGTCCGGATTTGTTGTTCTGGTTCCAGAATTTGCAAACGAGCTCCAATCTTCACACCATCTTTTCTTCTTGCTTAAACGCGCCATTCCGAACAACTTTTTCCTAGTGGTCTTCCTTCCGAAAATGTGCCATTTCGCCAGAAATCACAAAAAAACAGTATTTTGATAGTGTTTGGACAACAGACTTTGGACGCGTTTTCCTGACAGCTCCGCAATCCAAAACAGGACTATCATATACCAAATCAAAGAGAAAATCGTTCTCTTCGTATTTGGTACTGTGGAGTTTTGGCCAGAAGCGCACCGTTTGAGAGTTATTGGCGAAATAGTGATAGGGGGTTTTATGCAAAAACGGGAATTTTATGAAAAATTGGTTTTTGGTGACGGGGGTAGGGCGGGCGGACTTGCTGGTGGTGGGGGAGGTGCAGGTGGCGGCGCTAACGTAATGGGGGCCCACGGCGGCTAGGGTTTGCAATTTGGGGCTTAGGGTTTGCAAATTTGAAGAGAGAAAGAGGAGGAGAGAGAGGAGAGAAGGAGGAGGACGAGAGGAGGAGGCCGATGGTGGTGCAGAAGGGGGAGGGGGCGCTGCAGCGAAGGGTTCCTTTTTTTCACGATGAATGAAGATGGAGAGGAGAGATAATGGAGGGTTGACTAAGCATATAATTATTTAATTCCAAAAAGTTACTTTTTCATTTATACTCCTAATTGAACCCAATGACTGATATCTCTAGCTAATTACCCCCATTTTGGACACAATGGGATATGTCCAGTAAGCCAATTTTTTCTTTAAATTAAAATATAAATCAATATATTACATTTTAACGTACATTTTAATTTACCGAGGCCACGTACTGACTCCAAAAATTACTGAAAAAATATTTCTAGCTTTGTATTGACTATACGGTCCTAACAAAACTAATTTCGTCAAATTTGCAAGCCGTTTAAAAAATGGTCATTTTCCAGTCGATTAGATTTGACTAAAACTGACAAAAACACGTTTTCTTTTGTCACGCTCACATATTGATTCAGAAAATTATGAATTTTGGAATCTAGCAATAATTTGACATCCCGGATCCAACAAAAGTGGTTTCGTCGAAAACGGAGGTCATTTGCAAAATTTCCATTTTTAAGGGCCAAAATTCCATTGCGACTATTCTGAATTTTCAACTGGGCACACCTTTTTATTCCTGCTATGAAAATAATATTTTACGGATTCGTTGGAAAGATATTTTAAATAGATTCTAATATTTTTGGTTTCGCTAAAATCCGGTTTATTTTGAATCATGTACATTAATTTGAAATTTGAAATTTGAAATCGAATTTTCAAACTACCGCGCCATTTTCAATTCCTTTTATAATTTAAAATAATTATTTATATTCTAACGACGATTCACTTAAATATATACATTGTAATTCTACTCAAAATAAATTTCTCGTCATTATTATTTAAAATAATTCATTTTAAATATTCAAAATTCATTAAAATTACCAAAATAAAATTTTTAAATTGGTTCAGATTTTCCGGGTTGTTACAATCTCCCCCACTTAAAATCTTTTCGTCCTCGAAAAGGAACGGAGTTGAAAGTTGTTTTACTAATCAACTCAACTTTCAGTTTGACTTTCATTCTTCAAATTTTCAGTTTCTACGAATTTTCAAATTCTTCAAAAATTTAGCTAACACCCTAAATTTTCGAAAAATTTCGTCATAACCTCCTTTGTACGGGAGCAACGGGAAAATCGCGAAATAGTCATCCAGGCCTCTCCAATCAAAAAGAAAAAGAAACAACCAAGCGGCTCATAAAATCATCAAAAACCCCCCTAAGAAATACAATAAACATGTACCTATTTGTCGGGCAAACAATTTTATTCCTCTGCTCTAGCCTCCTTGCAATGACCTGTTCACACATATATATATGTACATGCAATTTCAAACAAATTTCAATACAGTTCAATAATTGGTACAATTTGGCCTAAATTTACCTTTCTTACATATTGGTTTGAATGAATAATCACATAACCCAATCAACAATCAGCAATCAATTAGTTGATTAACATTTCAAATTCATAATTTTGATACATAGTCCAAAATTCAGATTTTTGATGCCAAATTACAACAATAAGCCCTATCTAGTTTTGGTTCTCACACCAGTCAATTGGAATCATATAGAAACCCCACTTTCGAAACTCGAACACAAATGCTGATGATGCCCGAGAATCATCAGAATTACCCCAGGTGACTAGAGTGTGATTCTATATCTATCCAATATATTAAAACTTCGAATATACGTTTGCAAGGCGCATATGCAAAATCTTTATATATTCGATTGTCCAAATAAATATAAAATAAATATGTAAATGCATATAATTTATGATTTAAATTTTCAAAACAAATTTTTTTATACTCTTCACACTCGTTCTAGGATACTACTGATCCCATCTCTAACGAGTAATTCCCATTGGATATTACTAATCCAATCTCTGATGAATTCTTTCGTTTGGTTCTAATGTGTCTTGTTCTCGAGCTTTGTAAACCAAAGCTTTGATACCAAACTGACACGACCCGAACTTCCCGGTTAAGGAAAGAACGAATTGCTTTGAGGACAAGATGAATCAGAACACAAGCAAAAGAACATTTCATTTCTTATTACATCAGAATACAAGAATATATAGACTATGAATAAATATTGCACATTTACTAAATATCAGATATTTACAAGTTACAATGCAGCGGAAAATAATACAAAACACAACTAAAAGAGATACACAGATACAGAGCTTTTTGAATATCATTCCAGCTGTAAACCAGGATCCTGTGAATATAAATCTGTAAAACCAAAACTACTAGCTGCCTGTGTGGAAAATAGGGGCACCCAGAATTTAGGTTAAAACATTAAACTCCAGGTCAGTCATGTGACTGGTGCGAGAACTAAAACAGTTATTTATAACTTTACTTTAAATCAGATATATCAAGGGACCACGCCATATTACACGAAACGGGTTTCCTCCCAAGAATACCAGTGCATATATCTAAACAACGCAATGCTTTTTGAAAAAATGAAGCTATTATAAGACCCAAGTCCTATCACACAATGCAACGCAATCCAGGGGATAGGGATTTCCCTTATAATAGTCAAACATTCTTGGTACGTTAAAACAAATCATTTGATACTATTATAAGTGCATAGTGTACAAAAAAACTTCAAATATAAATGTATCAATCCTAGGAGGCATGGGTACCATATATCATGTTGCCAATACTAGGCTCTACAATCAAAACCGCAAAGTCACGTACTGGAAGTTTGATTTCCATCTGTGAACCAAGGCAAGGGATCGTCCTTACCGCTTCGAGACAGTCTAGCCTACCATGTCTCAGGCAATCGCACAGGCAAGCCTTGGATCGTCAGGGCCGGTCCAAACGGAGTGGATTAAAATGCCTGAACAATGCGTTTCCCCACCCTATGGGGGCGTAAATGAGCCAAATGACTCCATCGGTCCCAGATCGACCGATATAACAGAGGCGCCTCACAATCCATCACCCACATAAGTAAAATGTCCGGGCGTGTAAAACCCAAAACACCACTCCTAGCTAGAAAGAAACGCATGCCCTCCCTGATGTTCTCTCCCATTTCTGGTTCACACCGGTGTGTGAGGCTCGCGAATTAACGCTACACAAAGCTATGCCACAATGGTCGTGCTTTGATCATCAACCACAAGACTCTGCTTTTCAATAGAAGCCTTGATCATTTGCATCTCAGCATGCCACATAGGCAATTCACGCTATGCAACCGATGTCTATCAATCACACAGAATGAAATCCGATGTCAGACATACATCCATTTACAAGTTCGTTCTGGGTCTGAACGAAATAGGAGGCACCTTATTCCTCCCCCATATGCCAATACAGGGGAGAGGCCCTCGCATATCCGTCGATCTCCAAGTACGTATGGACGATCACCACATATTACCTTGCCTTGGGTGTACAACCCAATCAAGACATCAGTAATCATCCAAATGATGTGAAGACCTCCGGTCTTCAACCACCGTCTTCATCCTCGACACATCGTTGAATCAGTTATTCAGAATGGGGTAAACCCAGTCTTTCTGAATAACTCGCGTATATAATAAACAAGTGCTACAAAAACCCAACATACGCCTCATTCCAAACCAGAATATTTCTTTATCCAAATATTCATATACTGGGAAAGGTTCCCATTAATTTTATCAAAGATAAATTTTTTAAATTTATTCTTTAATCTTCCTTTGGATATTAATTCAATCTAATAAAAGATGCATTAAAACTCCACTTGGTTTTAATCTTCCCAAAAATCAATATTAACGATTGTTTAACCTGGGAAATCATATCCTGTCTTTAACTGGGTTAAGGAACCAATGTCATTTAAAACACGGTTCACGATAAACCCAAAATCACATTCCGTTCCATCAGCCTTTAACCGTAAATTAGCGAGTGAATAATTCCCTAAGTATTAATCCGGAAGACCGAAAACAACATCAGATCAATACCTAGGAAACCATTCAACTTAACTAATCCCCAGTTAGTTTCTGATTTTCTTAACTCCATTGGATCTAAGAACAATATTATTAAAGATACCATTCACAACAACCCAAAATCTTATTCTTGTCTTTAATTGGGTTAAAGAATCAATATCCTTTAAAACACGGTTCATGATAAACCCAAAATCACATTCCATTCGATCAGCCTTTAACAGTAAATTAGCATGTGAACAATTCCCTAAGTAATAACACCGAAGGACGAAACCAACATCAGATCAATACCCAGGAAACCATTCAAATGAACTAATTTCCAATTAGTTTCTGATTTTCTTAACTCCATTGGTTCTAAGAGCAGTATTATTAAAGATACCATTCACGAAAACCCAAAATCTTATTCCATTGTTAATCGGGTTAAAGAACAAGTGTTATTTAAAACACCGTTCACGATAAACCCAAA
This sequence comes from Allium sativum, assembly GCA_030737875.1. NCBI lineage: Eukaryota > Viridiplantae > Streptophyta > Magnoliopsida > Asparagales > Amaryllidaceae > Allium > Allium sativum. The sequence continues at coordinate 784,977,527 of CM060912.1, read as the reverse complement.
GGCCAATTTCAAATCCATTCCAATTAATTGGTATCCTTCATTAAATCTAAATAAAAAGATTTTAATCTTTTCTCAACTGGGTTCAAGAATAGTGCTAATGAAGACACCATTCACAACAAACCCAAAATCACATTTAATATTAAATATATGGCTCTAAATAGAAAATATATCGGCTTATCTTCAATATCAAATTTTGGAATCAACAAATACCGTATTGGAATAACGATATATATATATATATTCCAAATTCCTCCACAATATCCCTATAATCACGGAATCCAATATCGAAATAATCCGAAGATAATTTCGACTCCAATCCATTCCAATTCATATATTGGAAATTCCAGTTGTTTTTAAAACCATTTCAAATCCAATTTATTTATTTAAAAAATAATTGGATTATAATTCTAGTTCAAAACTAGTTCATTTTGATAAAAATATATTTTTGTCTTTTCAAATATGGAATTTTTCATCCCAATTCTTTCCAAATCATTTATTTTGATTTTATACAAATTATTGATATTTTTAATAATTTTATCAAGGCCTGTACAGTCGATTTCCATAAGCAGCCGTCGAACTGCACTTTCATCAACTTTTTCCAAATTTGATTTGGACATAATTCCAAATCCAACCATTAGATTTCTAATTTCTTATGTTCATTAGAAAGCTCTTTCCGATACGAACCTAACGGTTCCGGTTTTAGGAGAATCCGATGGTCGGATCTCCCGTAATGTCCATTCGAAATCAATGGTCGAAATTCACGAACTGCCGCAGCGCGGCAAGTTCTATTCAGGCAATTATATTGTATCAATAATATACATAATATATATTTCGTTGATTTCCATTTAAAACGTATTTTATAAATTGTTTTAAATTCGTTTTCAAAACGATTTCAACTTCATATTCAGTTTCAAATCAAAATTGAATATTCCATATCATCGATACATAAATGATTGTATTTTCAAAGTATTAGATTTGGAAATCAATTCCTTTTCTATATTCATTATATAAATGAATAAAATCGATATAAATATCGTTCACGTCAAAATGGCGTTAATCTAATCAACCCGGCTTTATATATTTAAATATTTTCGTGTCCATCCCAAATCGGGCATCAAAATCATATTTTGATTCTTTTCTGAATATTGTTTGAAAATATTCGTTATTATAAACTAATCATTATTTTAAAATATTCATTCTTTCTGAACTGGAATCAGACACAGTCAATTACCATATAATGTTGATTATATAGATTTCATACAACACATGTATATAACAACAATAATAAACAATCAACCATCATCCAGAGTGCATTCTATACTGCATAAGCATCAAATATAAATATTTAACGCTTACAACAGCCTGTCAATCCGTTGATCGACATACAGCTAATTATCGGGACTAGTGTATGTCATATATCATCCCAATACCCGTGTGGGGTTTCAATCAAAAAATAATGAATTTTATTTGTGCAGTTGGGCGATGTGTAAAATTTATCATCCCAATCAATATCAGTCAAATGGGTGTACATAAACAAATCATCTGATTTGTAAACGAATATTTATTTTATTCATATACACGTTAAAAAATATATTCTTAATGATAAATTATTTTATTCAACATATGAATATTCTATTCAGTTCATTTATACAATAAAAATGATATTTTTATTGTTCTAACATATTTTAGAAAATTTCGGCGGTATAACGACACGATATCAAAATCGAGTAATGTCTAGCATTACCCCTTTCCAGATATTGGCTCGCGCCATACACACATAACAATTCTAATCAATTCATTTCACCCAAACAACCAAATTCAACCAAATAATCTAATCAACCAAACCAAACAATCAAACAAGCCGTCCATGGTTTGTGGACGACGGGGAATAGTTCATATATGCAGTTATAAAATAAATAACTATATAAGAAAATTATAATGAGGAGTTCTCACCTTTGGGATCCACTCCACCATTTTTATTTTTTAATTTCAGAATAGTCCTGACTTGCCTAAAATTCCAATGCAATCTTCTTCACACTGTTCATAGTAAAAATCACATTTTTATTTTAGTTCAAATATTTATATTTTTACTTCGCTAAAAATTATATTATTAATACTCTACATATATAAAAATCATATTTTTAATGTTGCTACATGTACATAAAAATCATATTTTTAATGTTGCTACATGTACATAAAAATCATATTTTTATAATGCTACTACATAGGTAAAAATCATATTTTTATCTTTCTAAAAACATTTCCATGCCATACACTAGTTAAAAATTATATTTTTAATCTTGCCATAAATATTTTCTTCCTACGATAAAAATCCTATTTTTAACTAAACAAAAATGATATTTTTACATTACTAAAAATCATAAATTTATGTAATTAAAATCATAACTTTACATAAATAAAAATCATAATTTTATATAAATAAAAATCATAACTTTACATACTTCATACGTCAAAAACCGTAAAAGCTTTAAAGCGGAGAAAACTCACATATTTTCTATTGCCTGGATTTGACGTTCTGGTTCCAAAATTTGCAAATGAGCTCCAATCTTCACAACATCTTTTATCTTAGCATAAACGCGCCATTCCGGACAACTTTCGCTGAGTGGTCTTCCTTCCAAAAATGTGTCATTTCGCTGAAAATCGCGAAAAGACAGTATTTTGACAGCGTTTGGACATCAGACTTTGGATGCGTTTTCCTGACAGCTCCGCAATCCAAAATAGGACTATCATATACCAAATCGAAGAGAAAATTATGCTCTTTGAATTTGGTACCGTGGAGTCTTGGCCAAAAGCGCACCGTTAGAGAGTTATTGGCGAAATAGTGATGGGGGGTTTTATGCAAAAACGGGAATTTTAGGAAAAATGGTTTTTTGGTGACGGGGGGACCCACGGCCAGAGCTGGGTAGCCAGAGGGCGGCGACGGGACCTGCTGGTGGTGAGGGAGGTGCAGGTGGCGGTGCTAACGTAGTGGGGGCCCACGGCGGCTAGGGTTTGCAATTTGGGGCTTAGGGTTTGCAAATTTGAAGAGAGAAAGAGGAGGAGAGAGAGGAGAGGAGGAGGAGGGGAGGGGGAGGAGGAGGCCGACGGTGGTGCGGAAGGGGGGGGGCTGCAGCGATGGGTTCCTTTTTTTTCACGATGAATGAAGATGGACAGGAGAGATAAAGGAGGGTTGACTAAGTATATAATTATTTAATCATTTAGTTCCAAAAAGTTACTTTTTCATTCTAACTTCAAATCAAACCCAACGGCTGACGTACCATGTTGATTACCCCCATTTCGGACACAATGGGATATGTACCGTAAGCTAATTCGACTGTTTCCATCAGTTTTTCTTTAAATTAAAATATAAATCAATATATTGCATTTTAACATACATTTTAATTTACTAGCGCCACATACTGACTCCAAAAATTATAGAAAAATTATTTCAAGCTTTGTATTGACGATACGGTCCTAACAAAACTAATTTCGTCAAATTTGGAGGCTATTTGAAAAATGGTCATTTAAATTTGACTAAAACTGATAAAAACACGTTTTCTTTTGCCATGCTCACATATTGATTCAGAAAATTATGAATTTTGGAATCTAGCAATAATTTGACATTCCGGATCCAACAAAAGTGGTTTCTTCGAAAACGGAGGTCGTTTGCAAAATTTCCATTTTTAAGGCCAAAATTCCATAGCGGCTATTCTAAATTTTCAACTGGGTATAACTTTTTAGTCCCACTGTGAAATTTTGATTTTTCGGATTCGTTGGAAAGATATTTTCATATAGATTCTAGTATTTTTGGTTTCGCTAAAATCCGATTCATTTTGAATCTTGTATATTCATTTGAAATTTAAAATTGAATTTTCAAACTATCACACCATTTTCAATTCCTTTTATAATTTAAAATATTTATTTATATTCTAACGACGATTCACTTAAATATATGCATTATAATTATATTCAAAATAAATTTCTCCTCGTTATTATTTAAAATAATTCATTTTAAATATTTAAAATTCATCAAAATTTCCAAAATAAATTTTTTAAATTGGTTCAGATTTTCCGGGTTGTTACATGAACCTTCAACTAATCCTTAGAATCTTTTAAAATTCACCCTTAATCTAATACAAGACTAAACCTATCCTACACTCAATTCCCTTAAAACTATAGTAAGACTTCAATCTAAACTAAGAAATTACTCTAATATGATATCCTCAAAATTATCATATAAGTAAAGCAATTTAATCCAGACAATTAATCAATTCAAACATAAAACCAAAACATTTCTTGTACTTCTATTTATCCTAAAACTTATAACGCACCTATCAACCACTAATGAAATTTAACCATGTCAAGTAAGTCAAACAAGTTATTCAAGATAAACAAATCAAACAAACCAAATAAGTCAACCAATTTAATCAAGCCAATCAATTTAATCAATTCAATCAAGCCAATTAATTCAACCAAGCCAAACAAATCAATCAATTTAATCAAGACAAAGCAAATATGTTATGTATTTGATTAACAATCCTAATTTTATAATTAGAAAAAAACTTTTCATACTATATACTTGTTATGTGTAGAATTAAAGTTAACATGTAATGCATTGTGCTGGTTATAATGCAGTATGTCATATGCAAATCTATATGAAGTGATATACTGAATGAAATGCAACTTGTGATATGAATGATTTTAATTTGAGATGTACTGTAATTTATAATAATTATGTATGAAATGAAATAAGATGTGAAATGATAGTATGTAGAATGATTTGGTAATTTTATTTATTTAGGTAAAATATATTCAAGGTACTATCTAACTATTATGAATATGTATTATAAATTATTTGAATTAAACAAGGATAATATATATTAATTTCTAGACTTAGGTTAATGATACTTATGAAAGAGATTGAAAGGATAGTAAAGATAAAAGTTTTATGATATTCATAATATATAATAAAATATTTAAAATAATTCTATGAGAAATGTGGAGTTAAATAATCTTAATAGGGTGCTTCTTTAATATAGTAAAAATTGAAGATCTTTTTAAAGAGAATATAGAATTGTATCATATAAAGTAAACATATAGGCATAATTGTATATGTATGTATATTTTTTTTTAAAAAAGGAATTAAAATATAATTTATTATGAAATATAAATCAATCTTTTGGTACAAATCAATTTTAAATTTAAACTTTTAGAAATCAAAATATATTAATTTGTTAAGGAACGATCTATATGTTAAAACTTTAAAAAGAAATCTATAGTCATAACAAAATCATGAAATCTGGATATAAATTAAACTCTAAAACTATAATTTCTTATATTTAAGACATAAAATCATATATATATATATTATTGTTTTTATACCAAAATATGAGGTTAAATATTTAAGCTCTTATAAATCTTAATAAGAAATCAAAATATGTAATTAAGTTACAAATAATATTTGTGATAATATAACCCAAAATTGTTATGAAATCGTATGAATAATATATACCTGAAACTATGTATGTTTAAATTATATAAAAGATGAATAAACAATATCAAAAAGTTATATTAATTTTGTATATCATATTAACATGTTTATATAATTTTATTAACTTATATACTTTTAATATATATTTTGAAACAAGATATAAGAAAATAAGTAGACAGACAAAGTTAATGACTAGAATTTGAACTGGCCTTTTCTAATTGGAAAGATGGAAGGAAGTTTGAAAGTTTAAACTCTTGAAATTCAATTTTTAAATTTCATTATGTTGACATGACCATTTTTGTATGTTGACATACATGTAGAAAATCAAAAGATATATTGTTTCTACTTCTTGGTTTTATATTATCAATTTATATTTCAGGTTTACCTATTTCCTGAAATAATATTAACCCTAACAAACATCCAAAATTTATTTTATTATTTTATTAATATTTTGGATTTCAAAATTCAAAATTGAATTTTAAATTTCAAATTTGAGTTCTAAAGTTTTAAATTTCAATTTCAAAGCAAAGCAAAAAAAGCAAGATGATCAAAGCATTCATTCAACCAAAAAATTAATTAAAGTGTACCTATTTTTGAAATCCTTCTTTTTGTTGATCTTCCATTGTCATTAATCACACATTCACATCATCTAAAATTTGATAATGAAATCTGCTTTATTGCAATGGGCTCATTTTTCTGGTCAGGATAGTATAATCATTTGCTGAATTTGAATACATATCAGAAAGATATCGAAGATTTAGTAGTTCAACCAACTTGGCGCCAAAATTTGATTGAATTTTGAATTTTGAATGAATGGATGCTTCAACCACTATATAAAGGCCCAAAAGTCATGTCTCTTCATAACTATTTCTCTTCTTACTCTTCTTCCCGATTTTCAATTTTCAATCAATCTTGCAAGAGCCATAACTTCTTCATTTCTTAACGAATTTGGACGAAATCAATAGAAAATAGAAGTGAAATCCAAGGACTACGAATTAGTGACAGTTTGGGGATGAATTTGGATGGTATTGGGGTGCAGCAAGTTGAAATAGTAAGAGATATGTATGAAATCCCGTAATAGTTTTGCATAGCCAACTTCAAATAGTCATATCTAACTCAATTTTGATCGGAATTTGATGATCTACCCATCAAATCGACCACGAGAACGAGAAATACAATCCGAAAAAGGATTTGACACAAAATAGTCTAACCTGTGGATGTAATTTGAAGATAACCATTGACAGTTTTGGTTTCCTTTTTTCTTTATTCACCAAAACTTCATTTAACTATTACTTGATCAATTCTTGATGGATTTACATTAAATCAGCGGCATTCCGAAGAAAATGAAGAGAAGTACAATATGGAATCTACTTGTAGATGAGAATCAAAAGTTTCTACTTATCTATTTCTTTGTTGATTTACATTGTGTATTTCCATTTCTTCCTCTTTATATCTTTTCACCAATCGTCGTTACTCTTCTTCAATTGACCTTCAGAATTTGAGTTATCAACACCCATGTAACACACCAGTTCGGAGTTTGAATTTCCATTAGCCACCTTTTCAAAATTTGAATTTTCAATAATGTAACACCTTATAATTTTAATAACACTAAAAGAGGATAAAATTAAATAACAATTAATTTATTATTCAGAATTAAGGGAAACAGACTGCGCTATTGTGTCCGTCTCGAAATTCTGGTCAGGAAGACATTTGGTTTGCGTACAACGGACACCGTATGAAGAAGTTATGAAGGTTTGAAGTATGTATAGGCGCAAGGGAATTATATATATATATATATATATATATATATATATAATTTATCAGAAAATCAAATTTCAGTTCAAAATTCGAAATTCCGTAGGCGGCAAATCTCCCGCCCCAGGGGAGTCGACCCCATAGAGGGGTGCCGACCCCGGGGTCGACCCCTTAAGGGGGTGTCGACCTATCGGTCGACCCCCTAGGGCTGAAGTGGCAGGTCAAATTCTGGGGCTGGCAGCTATAAATATAGGCTCATTTCTCTTGTTTTCTTCACTGAAAATCAATGGAGGCCTAAGTGCTACTGGTGCCTGGACTGAATCAAAACTCTTTCTTCTTCTAATGCGAGAATTGGCATAAGTTATGAATTGGGAATTGGGCATGTCTTGTGAACTGGGAATTTGGGCATAATTCGTAAAAAGGTGAAAATTGGCATAATTTGAATAACGTATATGTATATGAATTTGGACATATAACTCACTATGAACATATTTGGGGAAAAGGGGCATGAAAACTGTAACCTATAATGACATAGGTAAAATTGGCTAGTAATCGAATGCCTAGGATTACAATAATTAGAAACTGTAACTGCGCCTAGACACTATGTTAGATAACACTTGTGCTAGAAGCCTGCCCAAAACTGCATGGCATATCTAGCGACCAAAAGTGGTGAATCTAATGTGAGAGGTCTAAGTGCACAAATACGAGAAGTGTTAAGACACGAGGTTAATCCCGATTTGTCGAATAAGTCTACCCGGACCCACTTGGCATGTCCAGCATCCACAAATGGTAGGCTTAATGTAAGAGGTCTAGCATATTGTGACCATAAATGAAAATATGATTATAAAACTTGAATACTTAACCAAGTTGAATCCATAGGGATTGTATGATCATGAACTTTAATAGGGGTTAAGTAAATATGTTTGAACAATGGGTAGGTTAAGTAAATCTGAGGGGGTAGGTAATATTTATATATATCCCACAAACTTAAACTGAGGGGGTTATGTAATTAAAGACACTTAGTGGTATGCATAACCTGTGGAAATGTTGAAGTTATGTAATTAAAGACACCTTACGGTAAGCATGACTTGTGGAAATGATAGGGTTATGTAATTAAAGACACCTAGTGGTAAGCAAAACCGGTAGAAATCCTAGAGGTGGTACTAGACAAAGGGGAGAGCTTGTATCATATTGTGTGGGACCCATTTCATTCAGTAACCCTTGATAGGTATCAAACCAGTACTCCAAACTAGGTTGGAGTTAGTGCATGCTTACTAGGCTGAATGTAAGAGAACCAAATGAGGAGGACGGTGTGGGGGGCGCAAATCGACAAGGGACATGTGCGTGCATGGACCAGGTAGAGGGGCTAAGACGAATGTGACACTAGTAGGTATGGCTGTGCACATCAACGAAGGGTTGCCACTTTAGGAAGTGATACCTCCTACTCTGGGGCTGGCACAGAGTATCTATGGAGTAGGGAGTCGATCGATCAGGGTAGTAGATAGGGTACATCCTTATGTATGACTATTTTACCGTCTTATAGTTGTTGAGATCATATCATTTTCGGTTATACTAGTATTGGTGCAGAGTAATCTCTAGAGAAGCATATACACTCTATCATGTTTACCTTCTCATACCTACCTTTTACGGTGTTATCATTCTTTTCCATTTTATATGTCTATCATGCTACTTTTACTTATTTACTTTCTAAAAGTAACTGGACTCGCCAGACTTTATGTCTGAGCCTTTTTGTTTCCTCTTGTTTCTTCTGTCCCCCCCCCTCAGGTTCTTAAGGTGGGAATACTCAGGCTTAATCAGGACTCAGTTATCATCTTACTACTTGCTACTTTTGAAGTATTGCTCAAGTTCTTGTCTTTCACTACTATGTCTTTGTCTCTTTTGGGGAATTATGCTTTTTCTTTTATGTATTTCTGTACTCTGATAAGTACAAGACAGAAGCTTTATATTATTGTAATGGTTTTTATGTAGTTCCAGACTTGTGATATTGTGGACCACGACGCTATGAATTTTGTTTGAAATAAAATTTTAAATTCTGTTGCTATCTTTTGTATCTGTATTGTAATGTTTTGTGCCTGTTTACCTATAACGCTTCACAAAACTTAGTGCATTCTCTTAATGAGTGACATTAACGGATGTGGGGTGTCACACTTGGTATCAGAGCTGAAGGTTACCAGATTAGATAAAAGTTTTTGAAAATTAATTATTTTACCAAAAGGTTTTAAGAAAGCATTTTTCAAAAAGAAAAGTCTGTTTGAAAAACATATTCCCCAAAGCTATATGTAATATCCTTTGTCTAAATCTGTTTCCTTTTCATATCAACATGTCTGGGAAACCTAACATTCCAGAGGGCGTTACGATACCAGGCTGGTTCCGCAGGTATCTAGAGGCCACGGCGCCTGCCGAAGGCCAAAGAAACGTTCCTCCCCAGTTGCACCCGTCCTTCTTCCTCCTCCTCCTCCTCCTCCTCCAAGAGCAGATAATTTCATTAAGATCTGCAAAGATTTCGGTGCCATGGGAGGAAAGCCATTCCGTGGAACCGAAACATCCATAGAGGCAAGGAATTGGCTCAAGGAGACCGAAGACTTGTTTGTAATATTTGAAGTGGAAGAGTGAAGGAAGATTTAGTTTACTGCCTGGCTACTGAAAGATGAAGCTTCGTTCTGGTGTGAAGTTGCCCAAGCTAGACGTCCAGTGGAGACATAAGATGATTTTAGGATGAGGTTTGAAATGATTTTTTTCTCTCAACTAAGAAAAGAATGCAAACGGAGAGGTTATTGGCGCTCAAACAAGGAAACATGACTGTTAAGGAGTATGCGAACAAATTCAACCAAGTAGCAAGGTTTGGATTGGAATTGGTAGATATTCCGCATAAGAAAGCTTAGCAGTTTGCTAAAGGGCTGAATGATCCCCTTCATGGGTTAGCTATGTCCCATATCCCAATGGGAGCAACTTTTGAAAGGCTAGTTGATATGGCCTTGATGCATGAGGAAGACAAAGGAGAAAAGAAGGAAGTTAAGGATGAGGAAACAACTCAAAATAAGAAGGTATGGCCCAAGAAAGGACAACAACAACAACAACAACAACAGAAGAAAGCTAGAAAGAATGACAAGGCTAAGGATAAGAGGAAATGTCACAGTTATGGATGAGAAGGTCACTTGGTCAACGACTGCAAAAGAAGGAAGAATACTTGCTTCAATTGTGGAGAGGTCGGACACTTTGCTACGGAGTGCCAAAAGAAAAAGTGACTGTAGAGACAAGGTCAAAGGGCATGAGCTTCTGGAGTGCAGGTGCATGCTCTCGCGATCAGTGCTCGAGACAAAGGTAGGAAATTTTTTGTGGAAGGTTTGGTTTTTCTTTCCAGTCATCTTATTAGAACTCTTTTTGATTCTGGCGCTTCACATTCATTTTTATCTAGTTTTGTGGTTGAATCTCTGCACTTATATACAAACATGGTAGTGGATCTAATTGTTGTCTCAAACCCAATTGGTGGTTCGGCTCATTTGTCTATGATTTGTCGGGGTTTGATAATATCTATCTTAGGCGTTGAGTTTGAGTGCAATGTGTATGTGCTCGGTATGGGTTGATTCTAAGGATGGATTGGCTAGCCATGTATGGCGCCATTCTGGATTATGAGAAGAGCGTGATTAGGCTTCTGACTTGTCATGGGGGGACCCTCGAGATTTCTTGTGACCCGCAACGATTAGTTATGCTTAGTTTTCTAGAGTCTCTTGATGCATCTATCGATGATATGCAATCTGTTCCAATAGTCCAGGATTATCTTGATGTTTTTGATGAGGTACCGGGATTACCCCCGAGGCTTGAAATCGATTTTCATTTATATTTGGTGGACAATGCAAAGCCATTTGCATTTCCAATGCACCATATGGCTCCAAGGGAAAGGAGGGAACTTAGCAAGCAAGTAGGTGAGCTACTTGAGAAAGGGTTTATCAGGCGAAGCATATCTACATGTGGTGCTCCTGTAGTATTCGCGACTAAGGCGGTTGGTTCGCTTCGTTCGTGTGGCTCTATAGAGGGTTGAATAAACTCACTAAGAAGAACAGGCACCCAATCCCGAGGATAGATGACTTGTTTGACCAACTTGTTGGTGCCTCGGTATTTTCTCAATTAGACTTGGCCATGGGGTTCCATCAGTTGAGTGTGGCGGAGGACAGTATAGATAAGACCGCTTTTAGGACTCTAGATGGTTTCTTTAAATGGCTTGTAATGCCTTTTGGGTTGACGAATGCACCCGCCTATTTTTTTGATCTAATGAGTAGGGTGTTTCGGGAGTTTCTAAATAAAAATTTTGTGGTCTTTGTTGATGATATCTTGATCTTCTCAAAGAGCGAAGAAGAGCATGCCAATCATTTGAGGGAAGTTTTGAAAACTCTCTTTGCGCATCAGCTTAAGTCAAAATTCTCCAAATGCAATTTTTGGAGAAAAGAGGTGGGATTCCTAGGGCATGTGGTTTCTAAAGAAGGGATAGTAGTAGATCCCACAAAGGTGGTTGCAGTTCAAGACTGGCAGATTCCAAAGAATGCGACAGGGGTGAGAAGCTTTTTGGGGTTAGCAGGCTGTTATAGGAAGGTCATTAAGGACTTTGCAAAGATATCATCCCCACTCATCAGGCTGACGAAGAAGAAATTGGCATTTTCGTGGGATATAGATTGTGATGTTGCTTTCCAACGAATGAAGAGGGCTCTGACAACAGCCTCAGTCTTGACCTTGCCAAATGGGAGTAAAGTGTTTACAGTTTACATTGATGCATGTGGTACAGGGCTTGGTGTGGTTTTGATGCAAGAAGGAAGATTAGTATGTTATGGAGGAAGACAACTAAGAGTCCATGAGAAGAAGTACCCAACCCATGATTTAGAGCTAGCTGCCATAGTATTCGCGCTTAAGATGTGGCGTCATTATTTTCTTGGAGAGAAGTTCGAGTTGTACACCAATCATAAATCTCTCAAGTATTTGTTGTCATAAAAGGATCTTAATTTAAGGCAACAAAGGTGGATGGAGTTCCTAGCTTCTTATGATTCTGAGATTGCTTATACCCCTGGCAAGGGTAACGTGGTAGCAGACGCACTGAATAGGCAGTAGATGGCCTTAAGTCCTCTGTTTGTGGATAGGAAAAGCTTGGAGTTCATATCGACTTTTGATTTTAGATCTCCACCGAGTTATTGCCTGGTTTGTTTGCATCACTAGATATTCGACCTACTCTTACAGAATAGATAGGATCTTCGCAGTGAGATGATCGAAAGATTTCAGACTTCTTGGATAGGCTCAGTAAAGAGGAGACTTCTAGTCATCTCAATAGATATTCCATTGACGATAAAAGGTGGTTGCGACGAGATGGAAGGCTTTGTGTTCCTCAAACTGAAAGTTTTCTAAAAGGCAGTCCTAGAAGAAGCTCATCATTCTAAGATGACTATTCATCCAGGCGGTGATAAGATGCATAAGGACATGAAGAGGGTTTTCTTTTGGGCTGGGATGAAGAAGGATGTGGCAGAGTTTGTTTCTCAATGTTTAGTTTGTTAGCAAGTCAAAGCTGAGCAAAAGAAGCCCGGTGGTTTACTTCATCCTTTGGAGGCTCCACAGTGGAAGTAGGAGAGTGTCTCTATGGATTTCATAAATGGTTTGCCTAGATCAAAGAAAGGAAACACCGATATTTGGGTGGTAGTAGATAGATTTACTAAGAGCGCTCATTTTATTCCAGTTAAGAGTAAGAGGACGATAGCTTGGTTGGCAGCAATTTATGTTCGTGAGATAGTCCATCTTCATGGAGTACTTTCCAGCATCGTAAGAGACCGTGACCCCATTTTCACTAGTGAATTTTGGAGGAGTTTGCAAGAAGCATTGGGTACACAATTATGTTTGAGCACCGCTTATCATCCTCAGACCGATGGACAGACAGAGAGGGTGAGCAAAATACTTGAGGACCTTTTGAGGTTGTGTATCCTAGACTTCAGAGGGACTTGGGAAGAGCATCTTTCTTTAGTAGATTTTTCCTATAACAACAGTTATCAAGCTAGCATTGGCATGACACCCTTCAAAGCATTATATGGACGACCCTATAGGTCACCAACTTATTGGTGGGAATCTACAGAAAGGCAATTGCTTGGACCAGATATATTTAGAGAAACGTCCGAGAAGATTGATCTTATTAGACGACAAATGAAGACCACTCAAGATAGGCAGAAATTCTACATAGACAAGAGAAGGACAGACATTGAATTCGAAGTAGGAGATACAGTTTTCATTAAAATGTTACCTTTGAGGAATGTGGTTTGCTTCAGATCTGTAGGGAAGTTGGCACCAAGATTCTTAGGGACATTTCCCGTAACAGAAAGGATTGGCCAAATGGCCTATAGAGTAAAGCTTCCAGAGAGACTATCTGACGTTCATGATGTTTTCCACGTTTCTCACTTGCGGAAGTGTTTGCATGATACCGCGGAAGTAGTTGAGCCGAGTGTATTGGAAGAAGTAGAGGTGGAATGGGAGGTGACAGTTAGACGAGTTCCTTCCCGTATTCTTGGATCAGAAGTCAAGAAGCTACATAATAGGGAAGTTAAGTTGATGAAGGTTAAGTGGTGAGATAACCTAGAAGATGCAACTTGGGAGACCGATGACAAGATTCGTGCTTCATACCCTTTTCTTTTCGAGGGTATGTTCTTAACTCCTTTTCCAAAGCTTTTATCTATGCTTGTTTCTACCATTTAAGTATATCCTATCGATCGAATCTTCGACCTGTAGGTAGGAATCCCATGAATGTAAACATGTGTTGAGACATGTTATATTTGATGGATGCAAGTGTTTGCTAGTGGTTGCTCGTGGATGCATAAACACACACATTAGGCACCAGATCGACTCAATCACTCTCATACTGCATATGGACGTGTGTGCATTTTCCTTTCTTTTAATGGATGGAAATGGATGTATCACCATATGGATATTGCATTGGGATGGATGATTGTGCTCCCATATAGAACTTACTTGTTATAAAAGGATTATTGCATAAATGTTGTATTCATGACACTAACATTGCATTAAGGAGGTCGACTGAATTAGCAGACCGCCTGATCTTCGCACTAGTATTGGGACATATACGCGCACCTTTGCATATGTTCATATAAGCATTATAAGTCTTTAAGGACAATGGATGCTTGTGAGTGGTGGATGTGTAGATGGGTGATGGATGGTAGGATACACATTCTTCTTAACTTGGAGATTTCGGGGATGAAATCCTTTGAGTAAGGGATAACGTAACACCCCATAATTTTAATAACAATAAAAGAGGTAAATTAAATAATAATTAACTTAATATTCAGAATTAAGGGAAACATACTGCGCCATTGCGTCCATCTCAAAATTCTGGTCAGGATAGACATTTGGTTTGCATAAAACGAACACCGTATGAAGAAGTTATGAAGGTTTGAAATTTTTATACGCACAAGGGAATTATATATATAATTCATCAGAAAATCAAATTTCAGTTCAAAATTCGAAATTCCATAGGCGGCAAATCTCCCGCCCCATTCGAGTCGGCCCCGTAGAGGGGGCGTCGACCCCGGGGTCGACCCATCGGTCGACCCTTAGGGTTGAGGTAACAAGTCGAATTCTGGGGCTGGCAGCTATAAATATAGGCTCATTTCTCTTGTTTTCTTCAATGAAAATCAATGGAGGCCTAAGTGCTGCCGGTGACTGGACTGAATCAAAACTCTTTCTTCTTCTGCAATCAAAGTTTAAAGATTCAAGTGTAGATCTGAGACTTAGCTTTCGATTTTCTTCTTCGATTGTTCTAGATCTGAACACTGTGAGTTTCAAGTTGCTTTTAGTTTTAAATAAATAAAAAGTAAACATGATAGGACTGTAATTTGAATATGTGCATGTTAATCCCTGGATCATATCAGATCTATTGTAATTTGTAAACCCATGATAATCTAAATTATCTATGACTTGGATCTCAACCTTTATCATGTTAGATCTACTTTTATGGATCTAAACTATTATTTAGTGTAGTCTTGTACCTATCATGTTGTGGTTAATTTGGATCTGTCAAGTGTTGGACATCTAAATCCTAGTTTAGATCTAATCATGCCTATTATGGCATCCCTACTATGTTATGACCCATTTATTATCACAAATTCACTGATCTGTTCTTATATGTTCATCTTAACATTACGCCATCAAAAGTTTATGTAAATTTTGCTAGAATAATCGTCTCTGTCATCTTCCCTTCACCCTTTCCCTTTTATTTTATATAGCCAGGCTATTATCGAGCCTAGGCATGCCGCTAAATTATGTGATTACATTAGTTTGGGAATGAGGGGAAAAACATTGAAATTGGGCATATTTTGTGAATTGGTAATTGGGGCATAATTGGTAAAAAGGTGAAAATTGGCATAATTTGAATAACATATATGTATATGAATTTGGACATATAATTCACTATGAACATATTTGGGGAAAAGGGGAATGAAACCTGTAATCTATAATGACATAGGTAAAATTGGTTAATAATGGAATGCGTAGGACTACAGTAATTAGAAATTGTAACTGCGCCTAGACACAAGGTTAGATTACATTTGTGGTGGAAGCCTGCCCGGAACCATCCGATATATCCAGTGATCACAAGTGGTGAATCTAATGTGAGAGGTCTAGGTGCATAAATATGAGACGTGCTAAGACATGAGGTTAATCCCGATTTGTGGAATAAGTCTGCCCGGACCTGCCCGGCATGTCCAGCATCCACAAATGGTAGGCTTAATGTGGAAGGACTAGCATATTATGACCATAGACGGAAATATGGTAATAAACCTTGAATACTTAACCTAGTTAAATCCATAGGGATTATATAATCATGAACTTGAGTAGGGGTTAAGTAAATATGTTTGAATAGTGGATGGGTTAAGTAAATCTAAGGGGGTGGGTAATATTTATATATAGGCCCACAAACTTAACCTGAGGGTGTTATGTAATTAAAGACACCTAGTGGTAAACATAACCTATGGAAATGTTGAAGTTATGTAATTAAAGACACCTTAGGGTAAGCATAACTCGTGGAAATGATAGGGTTATGTAATTAAGGACACCTAGTGGTAAGCATAATCGGTAAAAATCCTAGAGGGGATACAAGACAAAGTGGAGAGCTTGTATCGTATTGTGTAGGACCCATTTCAGTCGGTAACTATTGATAGGTATCAAACTAGTACTCCAAACTAGGTCATAGTTGGGGCACGCTTACTGGGCTGAATGTAAGAGATCCAAACGAGGAGGATGGTGTGGGCGGTGCAAACCGACCGAGGACATGTGCGTGCATGGGCCGGGTAGAGGGGGCTAAGACGACCGTGACACCAGTAGGTATGGCTATGCACATCTACGAAGGCTTGCCACTTTAGGAAGTGATACCTCCTACTGTGGGGCTAGTGTAGAGTATCTACGGAGTAGGGAGCTGATCGACTAAGGTAGTAGATAGGGTACATTTGGACGTATGCCTAGTCTACCATCTTATAGTTGTTAGGATCATATCATTTCTAGTTATACTAGTGTTAGTGCAAAGTAATTTTTGGAGAAGTGTATACACTTTATCATGTTTACCTTGTCATACCTACCTTTTATGATGTTATCTTTCTTATCCACTTTATATGCCTGTCATGCTACTTATACTTATTTGCTTGCTAAAATAAACTGGACTCGCCAGACTTTATGTCTGACCCTTTTTGTTTCCTCTTCTTTCTTCCATCCCCCCCCCCCCTCAGGTTCTCTCGGTGGGAATACTCAGGCTTAATCAGGACTCGGTTATCATCTTGCTAGGAACTGCTTTTGAAGTATTGCTCAAGTTCTTGTCTTCTACTGCTATGGCTTTGTCTCTTTTGGGGAATTATGCTTTTTCTTTTATGTATTTTTATATTCTGATAATTATAAGACAGAAGCTTTATATTTTTGTAATGGTTTTTATGTAGTTTCAGACTTGTGATATTTTGGACCACAATGTTATGAATTATGTTTGAAATAAAATTTTAAATTACGCTGCTATATTTTATATCTGTTTTGTATTGTTTTGTGTCTATTTACCTATAACGCTTCACGAAACTTAATGCATTCTCTAAATGAGTGACATTAACGGACGTGGGGTGTCACAATAGCCACCATTTCGGAATTTGAATAACAAACAACCACTTTGCCCATCTTTATAACTTTTCAATTTCAAAAGCCATATAATACATCTTTTCTTGCAAAACAACACAACTTTTCAAATAATCAAACGACTTTTCAAATAACTAATTACAATTTTAAACAATAATATCATTGATGGTTTGGTAACATATTCATATATCAAAAATTTCAATTTTCAAAATTTGAAGTTCAAAAATCAAATCATAATAACTTTGTTTTTCAAAACAATTGAATGCAGACTCATCTAATACTAATGTGATGCATAAATATAAACTAGCGTTCAAAATTTGCCATTTAACATAATCAAAAATCAGATTATGAACTTTTTGAAAAACTTGCCCTGATACCAATTGATAGGGATTGCAGAAAGGATTATTAATGCAAAATAAACACTAGAGGGGGTGAATAGTGTTTTTGAGAATTTAATGAGAATCTAAAACTTATGTTATAACCTATATGAATCAAACACTACAGAAACAATCACAGAAGCAGAATCAAACACAGATGCAAAGATAAATCAAAGCAAAGTGCAGAAAAGGAAAGAACACACCAGATTTTATACCGGCTCAGAATTGCTCCAACGTCCAGTCCAACGTAATGCAAGATTACGCAGAGCCTTATTACTATATCAGTATCCAATTACAACCCTCCTTGATTACACGACTACAAGGGATACCACCATTTCCCAAACATTTGATCAAGTTTTTCCCAATTTTGATTTCATGACTATAAGGGATACCATCAATTACCTGTCCTTGATTTTACAGCTACAAGGAATACCACCGATTACTTTACTCAACCAAAAAAATTACAAACAACCCTATAACTCTTTAATAACAAGTAACATCCCGTATTTTAATAACATGTTCAAACTGTAAATCAAGGCAGAATTAATTTTTAAAATAAGAATCGAGGGAAACGGGTTGCGCCATTGCGTTCGTATCGAAATTCTGCTTGGAAACGAGTCAAGTTTGCGAGAATCGGAGTCCGTATGAGGGAGATATGACCCTCCGAAGTTTCAGGAATTTTCAGAATAAAAAACAGCTCGAAATTAGAATTTGAAATTTGAATTCAAACCCCGCAGCAGGCCGCGCGGGAAAACTCCCGCCCATAGACCTGGTCGACCTAGGGGTCGACCATAGTGTCGACCTCCCAGGAGCCAGGTCGACCATAGTGTCGACCTAGGGGTCGACCTGCCTCCCGAACCTATTTCCTGAACCAGATGCATTCTGATGTATTTAGACTTGTTTCGTGACCAGATTCGTCTGCCTAACCCTATATAAACAGCCCCCTAGCCTCATTCTGTCTACACCATTTCATTATGTCCTTATGCTACCTCTGTGAAAATCAAAATGATAATATTTAAATTAAAAGAGACTACTTCTTCTTCGTCAAGACAACAGCTAGGAATTGCAAATTGGGGGTTTTCAACTAGAACAAAAATAAACAAATAGAGATTCATCAACTGCAATAACCGTTTCCAGAATCAAATCTATGCACTCTAATTCTCGATCCACGCTCTGTAAGTTCTAGTTACTTTGAGATTGAAACTTGTTAAATTTGAGATGGACATGGAATAAAATGAAATTGGACCTAAGCTTGATTATCTATTTGGATCTGTTCTTGTCTCTTGAATCTATGATTTTGGGCTATTTCTTATCGACTGAATCATGCCCATTCATGTTGTTGGACCTAGTTTATTATTCAAACGCTAGATTGTAACATAAATTCTTGGATCTTGACTTGTGGGAAAATTTCTATTTGGGGCCTATTCATGTTGTAAATCAAATTCTTTCATGTCTATAAACCTTAATATGCCTATGACTATGATGAAGAACATAAGACTATGCCTATGACTGTGAACATAAGACTATGCCTGTGCTTATGACTGTAAACATAAGACTATGCCTATGCCTATGACGTTGAACGTAAGACTGTTGCCTATGACTATTGCCTAGAGCTATTTTGGATAATTAACCATGACTATTTTGATTAATCGCTTAGGGTTCTTAATTATGAGATTTCTACCTATGACCATGACTATGACTATTGGGGTTAATTACCTGGGACTATTATAGTTGATTGAAACCCATGTTGTATACCGAATTTGCAGTTTGTTGGATCTCATACTGAGGGCGTGACTTGCTTAGTTTATTCGCTATTATGTACACCGAAACCATTGGATCCATTATCCTTGTATTTGGCTTGCTTTCGCATGCCTATTCTTTTATGTTAGCGTTTACCATGACTTAACCCTATCAAATCCAGTTACTGCAAACAATAGGATCCAATGTGGGTAGTTGGCCATATCGCACTTGAAAACCCGAGGTCAGACTGAGTTGTGGTGTAATTCTGCCCGGAACCGCCCGGCATATCCAGTGACCACAACAACAGGTCTGATGTGAGAGGTTGGGGTGCATTAATGAATTAATCCCACATGATAGGGTTAAGTCATGAACTGCTTGAATATACTTAACCAATTTGACACATGATTTGATAGGGTTAAGTCATGAACCGCTTGAATATACTTAACCAATTTGACATGATGATTTGATAGGGTTAAGTCATGAACCGCTTGAATATACTTAACCAATTTGACACAATGATTTGATAGGGTTAAGTCATGAACCGCTTGAATATACTTAACCAACTTGACACATGATTCATAGGGCTAAGTCACGAACTTGAACGACAACACTTAGCCAATTTGACATGATACGTAGGCAGGTTAAGTCACGAACTTAAATGACAACACTTAACCAACTTGACATGCTGGACTGATGGGGTTAAGTCTCGAATTTAAATGACAACACTTAACCTACTGAACGGAAACCCTAGTTACGCGGTCCTTTTCAGCAGTAACCCACTAGATGTATCACGATACCCTGGAACTAGGCAGGGTGGGGCACGATTACTGGGCTGATTGTAAGCGACCAGAACGACGGCTGAGTTGGTGCTCCATTGTAGGTTCAGGCGGACTATGGTCGTGCACCTAGTCCTGAGTTGAAAAAGCAGGCATTGGGCACCGGTAGGTTTACACTGTGCGTGCTCGATTCGTGTCGGTGGTTTGCACCCTAGGGCTTGATACTCCCTTTGGTGGACCTAGCACAGGTGAATACATTTCGTGATTGGGCCGTATTACACAGACACATGAACGAGCTAGGACTTGTAGGGAGCCGATCGATTAATAGATCGTTACGTGGAATTCGTTAGGTAGCATAATCCCTAGTGGTCCTAGGTGGCATAAACCCTAATCGAATCTAGAAAACGTTCAATAGGTAGCATAATCCCTAGTGGTCCTAGGTGGCATAAATCCTAGTTGAACACGCGATAGTTCATGATAAGGAAACCTAGCCAGAACAAGGGTGGCAGTCCAAATGATTTCAAGAGTGGTGGCACTACGTTGAAGTAGTACAGAATTACGTGATGAAACCCATACGATATATGGCAACGGACTGTACATATACATGGAAAGGATGATACAGGTTGGGGTACTAGTACAGTTGGTGCAGAGAATGTTAAATATGCAATGCTATACGTAGTTTACCTGGTTTGCATAGTTTATCTTGTTACCGTAGTTTATCTTGTTACCATAGTTTATCTTGTTATCTTAATTTAACTTGCATATCTTGTCATCATCCTTATGTTTACTTTCAGTTTATACATTTCATGTTACATTTACTTGTTTCTATGCTGAAATCACTAGGACTTACCAGTCTGTATGACTGACCCGTTTTGTTTCGCCTCTTTTTCTTCCGTTTCCCCCCTCCCCCCAGGTTCTCAGGGAGGAAACACTACGATTTAGTTTGGACTTCTTTCTGCTTCAAGATCATCATATATGGCTTGGACCTTTCTTGGCTATGGCGGCTTTACTGTTTTACTTAGGGAATGATTTATGACTATGGTTTTATGCTTCTTTACTATTGCAAGATAGATTTCGATGTAATGGATTTAATGGCATTTTGATGTAAAAGGCTTTAGACCTTTCTAAATTTTAAAGCAATGAAATTTGGTTCTTCTTCCACTGTTTTATATGTTCTGTCTTGTAATATTTCTATGTATGTTTACCTAGATAATGCTCCACCAAAGCTAGTGCATTCCCTTTGTGAGTGACCCTAGCGGAGGTGGGGTGTTACATAACACTTGATTCAGAGAGTAGAGACTGTATAGAGAAGAAGTTTGATCAAAACAGAATTGAATTCGGCAAAGTGTAAGTGTATAAATGATAAAAATGATTAAGAATAATGGTGTAATGGAAGAGAGTGAAGTTAGGGAAAAAGAGATGATAAAAAAAAATCAAATTCAAGCCCTTTTTATAGTGTATGAAAGGATGCCATGCTTCAGAATCGTCATAATTAGTGAAAAGACACTTCTTTTCAAATTTAAAATTTTGACAATTATGCGTTGACATATAGTTTTGAAATGACCCGAGATCCCTCGATACCCGAGGAGACGGGAAACAGCGGATTGCTTTGAGAACACGACTCATCAGAACACAAACACAAGAACATTTCATTGCTACTATGTTAATTATATCAGAGTACAAGATATATCAGAGTTCCAATAAATAATTTACACTGAAAAATATCAGAGATTCAAATTACAATGCAGTGGTAAAAATAATACATGAGTATAATGTACAGCAGAAATCATCTACAACCACAATTGAAAGAGATATACGGATACAAAGCTTTCTGAATATAGCTCCAGCTGTAATCCAGGATGCTAGGAAAAGAAATATCTGCGAAAACTAAAACTGCTAGCTGCTGGTGTGGAAAATATGGGCACCCAGAGTTTAGGAGAAAACAATAAACTCTTAGTCAGTCATGGAACTGGTGTGAGAACTAAAACAGTAATTAAATCTTTACTTTAAAAGTTGGGAAAATCCCATATGTCATGGAACGGGTTTACTCCACATGAATCTTAGTTTAAAATAAAACAACGCAATGCTTTTTGGAAAATGAAGCTATTATAAGACTCAGGTCCCAACATATAATGCAACGCAAGCCGAAGGACAAAGTTTTCCCTTATAATGGCCAAACATGCTTGGTACGTTTAAAACATATCATTTTGATATTACTATAAGTGCATAGTGTCAAAATCAACTTCAAATATAAATGTATCAATCATAGACGACATAGGCACTATATATTATGTCGCCATACATAGGTTTATAATTAAAACCGAAAAGTTACGCATTCGAAATTGGATTTTATCTATGAACTGAGGCAAGGGATCTTCCTCATTCGAATTTGATACTCTCTTGCCCGAGCCTAAGAAACAGAACGCATTGTCCCTTGTATCTGGCAGGGCCGGTCCACACTTACTTTAGTGGATCGGCAATTCCTAAACAATACGTTTCCCTGCCTTATGGTGCATAAAAATCTGGTCAGTATGTCGACCATCATATCCAAGATACCTCGCTTTCCATCATCCACATAAGTAAAATGTCTAGGCTCCATATTATGACACCACTCCTAGCTAGAAAGAAACGTATGACCTCTCTGCGGTCCTTCATCCCGTTTCTGCCTCATACCGGGGTGTGAAGCTTGCGAATTAATGCTATACACAAAGATATGCTAATTAAAGTCATGCTTTGATCATCATCCACAAGACTCTGCTTTTCAACAAAACGCTTGATCATTTGCATCTTAACATGCCACACTGTCAATCCATACCATACCATTGATTTATTCCAATATATAACCTCTAAGCTCGTACGTCTCAGATAAGGGTGTTAAGCAAGAGAATAAATTCTCCGCCACCAAACAGATATATATATATATATATATATAGAAAAGTTCAACAAATATAGCACATAATATAATGTTAGACATAATTCATTTACAATTCCAATTTGGGTCTAAACGACACCGGTGGCACCTTATTCCTCATCCCATTGTCCAATACAGGAGAGAGGCCCTTGCAAATCTGGTCGATCTCCAAGTACGTTTGGACGATCACCAATTATTACCTTTTCTCAGGGGATCAGCCCAATCAAGACATCAGTATTCATCCATACGATGTGAAGATCTCCGGTCTTCGAACACCGTTGTAACACCCCATAATTTTAAATCAAGACATAAGAGGTAATTAAAAAATAATTAATCTTTAATAGAAGAATAGGGTGAAATAGGTCACGTCATTGCATTCGTCTTGGAATTCTGCTTGAGATAGAGTCCAAGTTTGCGTGAATAGGACTCCGTATGAAGAAGTTATGGAGGTTAGAAGTTTTCAAGTTTAAGCAGAAATTAAATTAAATTAATAATTAAATAAATCGAGTTTGAAATTCAAATCTATAGAGAAGGTTGGGCAGTAAAAGTCCAGCCATAGGGTGTCGACCGCCCTAGGGGTGTCGACACAGGTGTCGACCACCTTATAGGGGTGTCGACATAGGTGTCGAACCCCCTGTAGGGGTCGACTCCAGCGAGCTGATCTAGACAGTGATGATTTTCTGAGGTGTGAGGGCATATGTGTCATGTTCTGGTTGGCTCTATTGAGATTAGATGGCTTTGATGACTCCTAGGTTGATCTAAAGGCCCATATTAATCCTAAACATCTATATATACATAGCTAAACCTAAACCCTAACCTCACAACCCTAAACTATGATGCCGTCATGCTGTTCATCTACAAACTAACCTAGCCGCCACCATAACAAATCATATTCTAGATTAAAGATAAAAAGATAAGAGATAAAGATTCAAAGCCTAGGAATTGCGAAAAAGAATTCTAGAACAACAACGAACGAATCAACGCCTACATCAACGGATCAGCAAGTTATGTCTTTGCAAACTATGTTTCGATTTATGCTTGATTTGATTCATTATATGCAAGTTATGTTCTATGTTAATTCATACGCCTAATTACATATGCAAGTTATGTATGCAAGTTTGCTCGATCTATGCAAGTTATGAAAGATTATATGCAAGTCATGTTCATATATGTAAGATCATATTTTATATGTTTATATGTTTAGATCAACATGCTTATATGATTAGATCCATATCAATCCATATGTTTAGAACTATATGTTCATATGTTTAGATATACATGTTTATATGATTAGATCCATATCAGTCCATATGTTTAGAATTATATGTTCATATGTTTAGTTCTACATGTTTATATGATTGAATCCATACCAGTTCATATGTTTAAATTCGTGCAAGTTTATGTTTAGATCTATGCTAGTTCACATTCCATATGTTGATTGGATCGATTTTTATATGTTTACTAGATTTATGCAGTCTTAGATCTATATTGTTTATGCCAGTTATGATGTCATGTGTTTCTTCTCTTTTTCCTTTTTTATGAGTTGGGCTAATTGCGAGCCTAACGTATAACATGAACTATACGTACGAACGACGTGGGATCATTGGGGAAAAGTTTGGGTAAAAGTTGAATATTATATAATTGGCATAAAAAGGGGTTGTAATCATATAATTAATTTTGGGCATAACTAGAAAATGTGGCATAACATGAATTGACCACACTTTTGGATAATTTACATATAAACTTGGACATGAATGGTAAATATGTAAATTGGCTAAAAGATGAATGAGTCTAACCCGAGGTTAGATTGAGTTGCGGTGTAAGACTGCCCGGAACCGCCTGGCAAATCCAGCGATCGCGACAACATAGATCTAATGTGAGAGATTAGCGAATTAAGCCTAAAATCCGAGGTTAGAATGAGTTTGAGGTAGAAGTTTGCTCGGAACCGCCCGGCACATCAAGCAACCGCAAACAATAGTTCTAATGTGAGAGGTTGGTGCTTTAATGAATAAATTAAAGCTAAGGAACAGACATGCTAAGAATGGAAAGGTTGAGTAACATATGAACAGGCGACACTTAACCAATACAACATGTTAGATGGGTTAAGTTAACATGGACAAGAAGAGAATATAACCAATATCACATGAACAAAGTGGATAGGGTTAAGGCAAGCATAACCAATAATACATATAGACTTGATAAAGGGAAAGGTTAAGTAAATCTTGGATAAGCGGGTAATATTAGTATATACAGGCTCACAAACTTAACTGTTAAATAAACATGCGTGAATCAGTGAGAAGGTTAAGTAACATATGAATAGGAAACACTTAACTAGTACAACATTTTAATTAAGCAAATGGGTGGGGTTAAATTAAATTGGGAACACTTAACCATTATAACATTTTGATTAGGAAACCCTAGTAACGGGGACCCATTTCAGTAGTAACCCACATAGATGTATCATGGTACCCTGAGCTAGGTAGGGTGGGGCACGATTACTGGGCTGATTATAAGCGGTCAAAATAGCGGCGAGTGGTGCAGTAGTGTAAGTTTCGATGCAGTATGGGCGTGCACGTGCTCCGAAGTGGAAAAAACGGCACCGGGCATCAGTAGTATACACTGTGCATCTTGAATCGTGTCGGGTTGCCATCATGGGAATTGATACACCCCATGATGGGGCCAGCACAGGTATCTACATGCAAGCGAGGTCGAATGACACAAGTAATAAATACATGCAAGTTAGGGAGCCGATCGAACAAGGAAGGTAGGGTAAAACTCATGGGGGTAGGAGCAAAAAGGGGCACCTACGATAGCAGCTAGGAGTACACGAAACTACCATTATCATGATTAGTAAGAGGGATCAACTTTTAGTATGGGACTAGTAAGGGTGCGGTGTAACTAGTAATGATACGGTGTTACTTGCATTGATGTAGTGTAGTAATTATCCTATAGTGAATAGATGCGCAATCAACGTTATATCTTGTTCATCTTGTCTGCTTTGTCACACCTGTTTATTCAACAGTCATTTCATGTTTTCCATTTTATGTTCTTATCCTGTTACTTTAGTGATTATATTGTTAAAGTCACTGGACTCACCAGACTTATGTATGACCTAGTTTGTTTCGCCTCTTTTCTTCCGTTTCCCCCTCCCCCCTCAGGTTCTTAGGGAGGAAATACTCGAGCTTAGTTCAAATATCTCTTTCTTCTAGCTTGAAGTTGAAAGGTGTATTGCTTGGCTTTGATTCTGCGTATGGCATTTTTCTATTGGGGATTGTGGCTTTAAAATTATGTACTCTGAAGGTTTTGTACAAGACTAATATTATGTACTTGATTTTGGTATTTGGAAATGTAATCAAACTTATTTCTGTTTCCACTGCAATAAAATTACAAAATTTTCAAGTACTAATTTTTCTGTCTTTTAATATTCCGTTTTGTTTACTTATAATGCTCCACAAAGCTTAATGCATTCCCTTTGTGAATGACACTAACGGACGTGGGGTGTTACACGTGGTATCAGAGCTGAAGGTTACCAGAACAGATAAAAGATTTTGAAAACCTTTTTCAAAAGTATTATTTTCAAAAACATTTTTGAAAGAAGGAGTTTTTGAGAGAAAGATTTACTATGAAAAACATAATCCCCAAAAGCCATATGTCTATCTTTCAATTCTTTGTTTCGAATCTCTTCCTTTTTCCTTCTTGAGTCTCTTTTTCTGCGTTTAGATGCCTTTCCTAAGATATGGAAGGACTTCGGTGCGATGGGCAAAAAACCTTTTCATGGGACTGAGACGTTTGTCGAGGCTATAAATTGGCTCAAGGAAGTGGAGGACTCGTTCGGTATCTTGGAGATAGATAATGGAAGAAAAGTTCAGCTAGCTGCTTGGTCGATGAGGAAGTTTAGGCTGAGGAACACAACCCAAGGATAAGGAATTTGTTGATATGGCTTTAATCCACAAAGAAGGTAAAGGAGAAAGTGGAAAGAATAATTAACCCCCATAACAAAAGAAGGTCTTTATTTTGGTATAACGGGCCATATAATTAAGGACTGCAGGAAGAAAAGAATCAAGGTTGTTACCATTGCGGCGAGGCAGGAGATATGATTTAAGATTACCCAAGGAGGAGGGGACAGGGCATGGACAGAGGACAGGATCTACTTCTGGAGGACAGGTTCATTCTCTCATGGCACCAGAACGAGAGAGATAGAAGCATTTCTGCTGAAAGTTTGATTTTCCTTTTTTAGTCATCCTGTTCAAACTTTGTTTGACTCTTGCGCTTCACAATCGTTTGTATCTGCATCATTAGTTGAAACACTGCACCTAAATACTAGTCTAGTTATGGATCCCATTGAGTCTCAAATCCTATTGGTGGTTCGACTCACTTATCTATGGTTTGTCGGGTTTTGAGAGTGTCTATCTTGGACGTTGGGTTTGGATGCAACGCCTTCGTTCCTGGTTTCTTGGGCTATGGCTTGATTCTATGGATGGATTGGCTAGCCAGGCATAGTGCCATCCAAGACTGTGAAAAGAGGGGTAAGACTGTTGACTCGTTGTGGAAGGACCCTTGATAATTCTTGTGACCCTAGGGGTTCAGTGATGCTTAGCTACCAAGAATCTCTTGATGCATTCATCGATGATTTGAAATCTGCTCGTGTAGTCCGTGAGTTTAGTGACATCTTTGATGAGGTTCGGGGGAAACCCGCGAGGCGCGAGATAGACCTCCAAATATACTTTGTAGATAATGAGAAGCCAGTTGCATTGCCAGTGCACCACATGGCTCCGCGAGAGAGATTAGGGAACTCAGTAAACATGTAGAGGAGCTACTTGAGAAAGGATTCATAAGAAGAAGCATTTCGAAATATGGTGCTCCGATTGTTTTTGCTACGAAGACTGATAGTTCGCTTAGATTGTGCGTGGACTATAGGGAGCCGAACAAGCTCACGAAGAATAATAGACACCCATTGCCGAGGATAGATGATTTGTTCTATCAGCTAGTTGGTGCTCCGGTTTTCTCGCAGTTGGGCTTAGCTACATGATTTCACTAGTTGAGGGTAGATGAGGATAGCATAGATAAGACTGCTTTTAGGACTCCTAACGGTTTCTTTGAATGGCTCGTCATACTTTTTTTTGGGTTGACGAATGCACCCACATATTTCATAGACTTGATGAGTAGGGTGTTTAGGGAGTTCCTAAACTTGTGGTAGTCTTTGTGGATAGTATTTTGATTTGCTCTGGAAGCGAGGAAGAGTATGCCCTACATCTTAGGGAAGTCTTAGAGACCCTAGAGCGCATCAACTCAAAGCTAAGTTCTCCAAATGTTATTTTTGGAGGAAAGAAATGAGGTTCTTAGGACATGTGGTCTCTAAGGAAGGGATAGCAGTGGATCCTACAAAGGTGGTGGCAATCCAAGATTGGAAGGTTCCAAGAAAAGCAAAAGAAGTAAGAAGTTTTCTAGGGTTGGCGGGCTACTATAGGAAGTTCGTTAAGGGCTTTGCAAAGGTATCAGCCCCACTTTTGACTTTGCTAGATGGGAGCAAACCGTTCACAGTATATACCGGTTGCGAGGAAGGGCTTGGAGCAGTTTTCGATGCAAGAGGAAAAGGGGATATGCAAAAGGCTTTAGGTACGCAGTCATGTTTGGGCATCGCGTGTCGTCCACATACAGATGGATAGACAGAAAGGGTGAATAGAATCCTTGAAGATCTTTTGAGGTTATGCAACCTAGAATTTGGAGGACATGAGAAGAGAACTTTCCATTTGTGGAGTTCGCTTATAACAACAGTTATTAAGCTAGTATTATGGTTTTTATGGACGACCGTGTCGATCACCAACTTGTTGGTGGGAATCTACGGATAAGATTTTACTTGGGCCAGATATGGTTAGGGAAACTTTTGAGGAGATAGACTTGATTCGAATATGAATGAAGACCACGCAGGGCCATCAAAAGCCAAATGCTGGCAAGAGATGCACCGACCTTGAGTTCGATGTTGGAGACAGGGTTTTTATTAAAGTGTCACTGTGGAGGAACATAGTTCACTTTGGGGAGGGTGGGGATATTAGCACCAAGGTTCGTAGGGCATTCTCTCATTACAGAAAGAATTGGACAAACCATAGTGTGAAGTTGCTGAAAAAGCTTAGTGGTGTTCATGACATGTTTCACGTGTCGCATGTGAGGAAGTGTTTGCATGATACCGCGAAAATAGTGGAGCCGAGCATGCTTCGGGAAGTGGAAGTGGAGAAAGATGCCACAATTAGAGAGCTCCTACATGAATCCTTGGATCGGATATCAAGAAGTTACGCAATAGAGAGGTCAGGTTGGTTAAAATCCAATGGAGAGATGATCAAGGAGATGCGACTTGGGAGACAGAAGATAAGATGCGTATGCTGAACCCTTTTTTTAAGGGGATATTCTTAATTTCTCCTTTTTCTATCTCTTTGTTTAGACATATTCTATCGTTTAGTATATCCCCTCGATTATGTCTTCGATCTTTAGGTAGAAAATCCTATGGTTGTAAACATGTGTTTGTGACATGTTATGCTTGGTGGATTCAAGTTGATGCAAGTGTTTGCTAGTGGTTGCTCATGGATGCATTTACACATACATTAGACACTAGGTCGGCTCAGTCACTTTCATATTGCATATGCGTATATGGATTGAAATTTGATGTGTTATCATATAGATGTTGCATTTGTATGAACGATTGTGCACTCATGTAGAAGTTATAAAGTACGATTAGGAATAATTGCATCATGATGGACTCATGGCACTGACATAATTCGCATTAAGGAGGTTAACTGAATCAGTAGACTACATGATTTTACATTAGATAAGGAACACTACGCATATGATCATGAAAGCCTTAGAAACCTCTTTTAGGATAATGGATGCCTATGACTAAATGTTTGACTAGATGGTTATTGGATGGTAGGATACACATTCTTCTTGACATGAAGATTTCGGGGACGAAATCCTTTAAGTAGGGGGTAATGTAACACCCCATAATTTTAGAACGGGACATAAGAGGTAATTAAAAAATAATTAATCTTTAAAAGAAGAATTAGGCGAAATGTGTTATGCCATTGCGTTCGTCTTGGAATTCTGCTTGAGATAGAGTCCGAGTTTGCGGGAATCAGACTCCGTATGAAGAAGTTATGGTGGTTAGAATTTTTCAAGTTTAAGCAGAAATTAAATTAAATTAATAATTAAATAAATCGAGTTTTAAATTCAAATCTGCAGAGAAAGTTGGGCGGGAAAAGTCCCGCCATAGGGTGTCGACCCCCCAGGGGTGTCGACACAGGTGTCGACCCCCTTATAGGGGTGTCGACATAGGTGTCGACCCCCCTGTAGGGGTCGACTCCAGCGAGCTGATCTGGACAATGATGATTTTCTGAGGTGTTAGGGCATATGTGTCATGTTCTGGTTGGCTCTCTTGTGTTTTGATGGCTTTGATGACTCCTAGGTTGATCTAAAGGCCCATATTAATCCTAAACATATATATATATACATAGCTAAACCTAAACCCTAACCTCACGACCCTAAACTATGATGTCATCGTGCTGTTCATCTACAAACTAACCTAGCCGCCACCATAACAAATCAAATTCTAGATTAAAGATAAAAAGATAAGAGATAAGGATTCAAAGCCTAGGAATTGAGAAAATGAATTCTAGAACAACAACGAATGAATTGGCGCCTACATCAACGGATTAGCTTAGCAATTTCAGAATTCAGATCCCAGAATTCAAGATCCGTTTTCTGTGAGTGCAGTTACTTTCACAAGATAATTGTTTAAACATAATTGTCATGAGTTACGAATTGGACTGTATGAAATTGTAAATCATATAAAGTTTATGTCTTTTCAAACTCTGTTTTGATTTATGCTTGATTTGATTCATTATATGCAAGTTATGTTCAATGTTAATTCATATGCCTAATTACACATGCAAGTTATGTATGCAAGTTTGCTCAATCTGTGCAAGTTATGAAAGATTATATGCAAGTCATGTTCATATATGCAAGATCATATTTTATATGTTCATACGTTTTGATCTACATATTTATATGATTAGATCCATATCAGTCCATATGTTTAGAACTATATGTTCATATGTTTAGATCTATATGTTTATATGATTAGATCCATATCATTCCATATGTTTAGAACTATATGTTCATATGTTTAGATCTACATGTTTATATTATTAGATCCATACTAGTTCATATGTTTAAATCCGTGCAGGTTTATGTTTAGATCTATGCTAGTTCGCATTCCAAATGTTGATTGGATCTATTTTTATATGTTTACTAGATTTATGCAGTCTTAGATCTATATTGTTTATGCCAGTTATGATGTCATGTGTTTCTTCCCTTTTTCCTTTTTTTATGAGTTGTGCTAATTAAGAGCCTAACCTATCACATGAACTATACGTACGAACGACATGGGAACATTGGGGAAAAGTTTGGGTAAAAGTTAAATATTATGTAATTGGCGTAAAAAGGGGTTGTAGTCATATAATTAATTTTGGGCATAACTAAAAATGTGGCATAACTTGAGTTGACCACACTTAAGGATAATTTACATATAAACTTGGACACGAATGGTAAATATGTAAATTGGCTAAAAGATGAATGTGCATAACCCGAGGTTAGATTGAGTTGCGGTGTAAGACTGCACGGAACTGCTCGGCACATCCAGCGACCGCAACAACATAGATCTAATGTGAGAGTTTAGCGCATTAAGCCCAAAAAACCGAGGTTAGAATGAGTTTGCAGTAGAAGTCTGCCTGGAACTGCCCGGCACAAACCGCAAACAATAGTTCTAATGTGAGAGGTTGGTGCTTTAATGAATAAATTAAAGCTGAGGAACATACATGCTAAGAATGGAACGGTTAAGTAACATATGAACAGGCGACACTTAACCAATACAGCTTGTTAGGTATGAACAGACGACACTTAACCAATACAACTTGTTAGGTGGGTGGGTTAAGTTAACATGGACAATAAGACAACTTCACCAATATTACATGAACAAAGTGGATAGGGTTAAGGCAAGCTTAACCAATAATACATATGGACTTGATAATGGGAAGGGTTAAGTAAATCATGAGTAAGTGGGTAATATTAGTATATATAGGCCCACAAACTTAACCGTTAAATAAACATGCGTGAATCAGTGAGAAGGTTAAGTAACATATGAATAGGCAACACTTAACCAGTACAACATGTTAATAAGCAAATGGGTGGGGTTATGTTAAATTGAGAACACTTAACTATTATAACATGTCGATTAGGAAACCCTAGTAACGGGGACCCATTTCGGCAGCAACCCACTACCCTGAGCTAGGCAGGGCAGGGCACGATTACTGGGCTGATTATAAGCGGTCAAAATAGCAGCGAGTGGTGCAACAGTGTAGATTTCGATGGAGCATGGGCGTGCACGTGCTTTGGATTGGAAAAAACAGGTACTGGGCATTAGTAGTATACACTATGCATCTTGAATCGCGTCGGGTTGCCATCACGGGAATTGATACACCCCATGATAAGGTCAGCACAGGTATCTACATACAAGCGAGGTCGAATGACACAAGTAATAAATACATGAGAGTTAGGGAGCCGATCGAACGCGGAAGGTAATGTGTACAACTCGTGGGAGTAGGAGCAAAAAGAGGCACCTATGATAGCAGTTAGGAGTACACGTAACTACCATTATCATGATTAGTAAGTGGGATCAACTTTTAGTATAGGACTAGTAAGGGTGCAGTGTAACTAGTAATGATACGGTGTTACTAGCATTGCTGCAGTGTAGTAATTATCCTGTAGTAATTAGAAGCGCAATCAACGCTATATCTTGTTCATCTTGTCTGCTTTGTCATGCATGTTTATTCTACAGTCATTTCTTGCTTTCCAATTTATGTTCGTATACTGTTACTTTAATGACTATATTGTTAAAGTCACTGGACTCACCAGACTTATATCTGACCTAGTTTGTTTCGCCTCTTTTCTTCCGTTTCCGCCTCCCCCCTTTAGGTCCTTAGGGAGGAAATACTCAAGCTTAGTTCGGATATCTCTTTCTTCCAGCTTGAAGTTGAAAGGTGTATTGCTTGGCTGTGATTCTGCGTATGGCATTTTTCTATTGGGGATTATGGCTTTAAAATTATGTACTCTGAAGGTTTTGTGCAAGACTGATATTATGTACTTGATTTTGGTATTTGGAAATGTAATTAAACTTATTTCTGTTTCCGCTGCAATAAAATTACAAAATTTTCAAGTACTACTTTTTCTGTCTTGTAATATTTCATTCTATTTACTTATAATGCTCCACGAAACTTAATGCATTCCCTTTATGAGTGACATTAATGGACGTGGGGTGTTACGCGTGGTATAAGAGCTGAAGGTTACCAGAACAGATAAAAGATTTTGAAAACCGTTTTCTAAAGTATTATTTTCAGAAACATGTTTCAAAGAAGGAGTTTTCAAGAGAAAGATTTACTATGAAAAACATAATCCCCAAAAGCTATATATCTATCTTTCGATTCTTTGTTTCGAATCTCTTCCTTTTTCCTTCTTGAGTCTACTTCTCCGCGTTTTGATGCCTTTCCTAAGATACGGAAGGACTTCGGTGCGATGGGCGAAAACCTTTTCATGGGACTGAGACGTTTGTTGAGGCTATAAATTAGCTCAAGGAGGTGAAGGACTCGTTTGGTATCTTGGAGATAGACAATGGAAGGAAAGTTCAGCTAGCTGCTTGGTCGATGAGGAAGTTTAGGCTGAGGAACACAACCCGAGGATGAGGAATTTGTTGATATGGCTTTAATCCACGAAGAAGGTAAAGGAGAAAGTGGAAAAAATAATAAACCCCCGTAACAAAAGAAGGTGTCTTTATTTTGGTATAACGGGCCATATAATTAAGGGCTGTAGGATGAATAAGAAGCATGGTTGTTACCATTGCGGCGAGGCAGGACATATGATTTAATATTACCCAAGAATTAAGGGACAAGGGCATGGATAGAGGATAGGACCTACTTCTGGAGGACAGGCTCAGGCTCTCATGGCATCAGGATAGGAGAGAGATAGAAGCATTTCTATTGAAATTTTGATTTTCCTTTTTTAGTCATCCTGTTTGAACTTTGTTTGACTCTTGTGCTTCGCAATCGTTTGTATCTACCTCGTTAGTTGAAAAACTGCACCTAAATACTAGTCTAGTTATGGATCCCATTGTAGTCTCAAATCCTATTGGTGGTTCGGCTCACTTATCTGTGGTTTGTCGGGTTTTGAGAGTGTCTATCTTGGGCGTTGGGTTTGGATGCAACGCCTTCTTTCTTGGTTTCACGGTCTATGGCTTGATTCTAGGGATGGATTGGCTAGCCAGACATGGTGCCATCCAAGACTGTGAAAAAAGGGTAGTTAGACTGTTGACTCGTTATGGAAAGACCCTTGATATTTCTTGTGACCCTAGGGGTTCAGCGATGCTTAGCTGCCTAGGATCTCTTGACGCATCCATCGATGATTTGAAATCTATTCGTGTAGTCTGTGAGTTTGGTGACATCTTTGATGAGGTTCGAGGGAAACCCCCGAGGCACGAGATAGACCTCTGAATATACTTGTAGATAATGAGAAGCCAGTTGCATTGCCAGTGCACCACATGTCTCCGAGAGAGAGGAGGGAACTCAGTAAACAAGTAGGGGAGCTACTTGAGAAAGGGTTCATAAGAAAAAGCATTTCGGAATGGGGTGCTCCGGTTGTTTTTGCTACGAAGACTGATGGTTCGCTTAGATTGTGCGTGGACTATAGGAATCCGAACAAGCTCACGAAGAAGAATAGATATCCATTGCCGAGGATAGATGATTTGTTTTATCAATTAGCTGGTGCTTCGGTTTTCTCGCAATTGGACTTAGCTAAAGGATTTCACCAGTTGAGGGTAGCTGAGGATAACATAGATAAGACTGCTTTTAGGACACCTAACGGTTTCTTTGAAGGGCTCGTCATACTTTTTTTTGGGTTGACGAATGCACCCACATATTTTGTAGACTTGATGAGTAGGGTGTTTAGGGAGTTCCTAAACAAGTTTGTGGTAGTCGTTGTGGATAGTATTTTGATTTTCTCTAGAAGCAAGGAAGAGTATGCCCTACATCTTAGGGAAGTCTTAGAGACCCTAGAGCGCATCAACTCAAAGCTAAGTTCTCCAAATGTCATTTTTGGAGGAAAGAAGTGAGGTTCTTAGGACACGTGGTCTCTAAGGAAGGGATAGCAGTGGATCCTACAAAGTTGGTGGCAATCCAAGATTGGAAGGTTCCTAGAAAAGCAACGGAAGTAAGAAGTTTTCTAGGGTTGGAGGGCTACTATAGGAAGTTCTTTAAGGGCTTTGCGAAGGTATCAGACCCAGTTTTAACTTTGTTATATGGGTGCAACCGTTCACAGTATGTACCGGTACTTGCGAGGTAGGGCTTGGAGCAGTTTTCGATGCAAGAGGAAAAAGGGATATGCAAAAGGCAGTAGGTATGCAGTTATGTTTGAGCATCGAGTATCGTCCACAGACGGATGGACGGAAAGAAAGGTTGAATAGAATCCTTGAAGATCTTTTGAGGTTATTCATCCTAGAATTTGGAGGACATGAGAAGAGCACTTTCCATTTGTGTAGTTCACTTATAACAACAGCTATTAAGCTAGTATTAGGGTTTTTATGGACGACCGTGTCGATCACCAAATTATTGATGGGAATCTACGGATAAGATTTTACTTGGGCGAGAAAAGGTTAGGGAAACTTCTGAGGAGATAGGCTTGATTCGAAGATGAATGAAGATAGCACAGGGCTGACAAAAGTCAAATGCTGGCAAGAGACGAACTGACCTTGAGTTCGATGTTGGAGACAGGGTTTTTATTAAAGTGTCACCGTGGAGGAACGTAGTTCTCTTTGGGGAGTGTGGGGAAATTAGCACCAAGGTTCGTAGGGCAATCCCCCATTACATAAAGACTTGGACAGACCACAGAGTTAAGTTGCCGAAAAAGCTTAGTGGTGTTCATGACATGTTTCACATGTCACATGCGAGGAAGTGTTTACATGATACCGCGGAAACAGTGGAGTCGAGCATGCATAGAGAAGTGGAAGTGGAGCAAGATTCCACGATTAGACGAGCTCCTACATGCATCCTTGGATCGAAGATCAAGAAATTACACAACAGAGAGGTCAAGTTGGTTAAAATCCAATCGAGAGATGATCAATGAGACGCGACTTGGGAGACGGAAGACAAGATGCGTACGCTGTACCCTTCCTTTTTTCTGAGGGGATATTCTTAACTTCTCCTTTTTCTATCGCTTTGTTTAGACATATTCTATCGTTTAGTATGGCCTCTCGATTATGTCTTCGATCTTTAGGTAGAAAATCCTATGGTTGTAAACATATGTTTGAGACATGTTATGTTTGGTGGATGCAAGTGGATGCAAGTGTTTGCTAGTCGTTTCTCGTGGATGCATTTACACGCACATTAGACACTAGATCGGCTCAGTCACTTTCATATTGCATACGCATATATGTATTTGTATATGGATTGAAACTTGATGTGTTATCATATAGATGTTTCATTTGTAAGAATGATTGTGCACTCATGTAGAAGTTATAAAGTATGAATAGGAATAATTGCATACATGATGGACTCATGGCACTGACATAATTCACATTAAGGAGGTCAACTGAATCAGTAGACTGCTTGATTTTGCATTAGATAAGGACATATACTCACACTATGCATATGATCATGAAAGCATTAGAAACCACGTTTAGGACAATGGATGCATGTGATTGAATGGTTGAATAGATGGCTGTTGGATGGTAGGATACACATTCTTCTTAACTTGAAGATTTCAGTGACGAAATCTTTTGAGTAGGGGGAATGTAACACCCCGTAATTTTAAAACGGTACATAAGAGATAATTAAAAAATAATTAATCTTTAAAAGAAGAATTGGGTGAAAAGGGTTACTCCATTGCATTCGTCTCGGAATTCTGCTTGAGACAGAGTCTGAGTTAGCGTGAATCGGACTCTATATGAAGAAATTATGGAGGTTAGAAGTTTTCAAGTTTAAGCAGAAATTAAATTAATCGAGTTTGAAATTCAAATCTGTAGAGAAGGCTGGGCGGGAAAAGTCCAGCAATAGGGTGTCGGCCCCGCTAGGGGTGTCGACACAGGTGTCGGCCCCCTATATGGGTGTCGACATAGGTGTCGACCCCCTTATAGGGGTCGACTCCAGTGAGCTGATCTGGAAAGTGATGATTTTCTGAGGTGTTAGGGCATATGTGTCATGTTCTGGTTGGCTCTCTTGGGTTTGGATGGCATTGATGACTCCTAGGGTGATCTAAAGGCCCATATTAATCCTAAACATTTATATATACATAGCTAAACCTAAACCCTAACCTCACAACCCTAAACTATGATGCCGTAATGTTGTTCATCTCCAAACTAACCTAGCCGCCACCATAAAAAATCAAATTCTAGATTAAAGATAAGAGATAAAGATTCAAAACCTAGGAATTGCGAAAAGGAATTCTAGAACAACAACAAACGAATTAACGCCTACATCAATGGATTAACTTAGCAATTTCAGAAATCAGATCCCAGAATTCAAGATCTGTTTTCTGTGAGTGTGGTTACTTTCACAGTATAATTGTTTAACGTAATTGTGATGAGTTATGTATTGGACTGTATGAAAATGTTTGTAAATCATATAAAATTTATGTCTTTGCAAACTATGTTTTGATTTATGCTTGATTTGATTCATTATATGCAAGTTATGTTCTATGTTAATTCATATGCCTAATTACATGTGCAAGTTATGTATGCAAGTTTGCTCGATCTATGCAAGTTATGAAAGATTATATGCAAGTCATATTCATATATGTAAGATCATATTTTATATGTTCATATGTTTAGATCTACATGTTTATATGATTAGATCCATATCAGTCCATATGTTTAGAACTATATGTTCATATGTTTAGATCTACATGTTTATATGATTAGATCCATATCAGTCCATATGTTTAGAATTATATGCTCATATGTTTAGATCTACATGTTTATATTATTATATCCATACTAGTTCATATATTTAAATCCGTGCAAGTTTATGTTTAGATCTATGCTAGTTCGCATTTCATATGTTGATTGGATCTATTTTTATATGCTTACTAGATATATGCATTCTTAGATCTATATTGTTTATGCCAGTTATGATGTCATGTGTTTCTTCCCTTCTTCCTTTTTTATGAGTTGGGCTAATTGCGAGCCTAACTAAAAATTAAATATTATGTAATTGGCATAAAAAGCGGTTGTAATCATATAATTAATTTTGGGCATAACTAGAAAATGTGGCATAACTTGAATTGACCACACCTATGGATAATTTACATATAAACTTGGACATGAATGGTAAATATGTAAATTGGCTAAAAGATGAACGTGCCTAACCCGAGGTTAGATTGAGTTGCAGTGTAAGACTGCCCGGAACCGCCTGGCACATCCAGCGACCACAACAACATAGATCTAATGGGAGAGTTTAGCGCATTAAGCCCAAAAACCAGAGGTTAGAATGAGTTTGTGGTAGAAGTCTGCCCGGAACCGCCCGACACATCCAGCAACCGCAAGCAACAGTTTAATGTTAGAGTTTGGTGCTTTAATGGATAAATTAAAGCTAAGGAACAGACATGCTAAGAATGGAAAGGTTAAGTAACATATGAACATGCGACACTTAACCAATATAACATGTTAGGTGGGTGGGTTAAGTTAACATGGACAAGAAGACAACTTAACCAATATTACATGAACAGAGTGGATAGGGTTAAGGCAAGCTTAACCAATAATACATATGGACTTGATAAGGGGAAGGGTTAAGTAAATCTTGGGTAAGTGGGGAATATTAGTATATATAGGCCCACAAACTTAACCGTTAAATAAACATGCGTGAATCCGTGAGAAGGTTAAGTAACATATGAATAGGCAACAATTAACCAGTACTACATGTTAATTAAGCAAATGGGCGGGGTTAATTTAATTGAGAACACTTAACCATTATAACATTTTGATTAGGAAACCCTAGTAACGGTGACCTATTTTAGCAGTAACCCACATAGATCTATCATGGTACCCTGAGCTAGGCAAGGTGGGGCACGATTACTGGGATGCTTATAAGCGGTCAAAATAGCGGCGAGTGGTGCAGCAGTATAGGTACCAACGGAGTATGGGCGTTCGCGTGCTCCAGAGTGGAAAAAATAAGCATTGGGCATCAGTAGTATACACTGCATCTTGAGTCGAGTCGGGTTTCCATCATGGGAATTGATACACCCCATGATGGGGCCAGCATAGGTATCTACATACAAGCGAGGTCGAATGACACAAGTAATAAATACATGCGAGTTAGGGAGCCGATCGAACGAGGAAGGTAGTGGGTACAACTCGTGGGGGTAGGAGCAAAAAGGGGCACCTACGATAGCAGCTAGGAGTACACGAAACTACCATTATCACGATTAGTAAGAGGGATCAACTTTTAGTATGGGATTAGTAAGGGTGCGGTGTAACTAGTAATGATACGGTGTTACTAGCATTGGTGCAGTGTAGTAATTCTCCTGTAATGATTAGAAGCGCAATCAACGTTATATCTTGTTCATCTTGTTTGCTTTGTCATGCCTGTTTATTCTACAGTCATTTCTTGCTTTCCAGTTTATGTTCTTATCCTGTTACTTTAATGATTATATTGTTAAAGTCATTGGACTCTCCAGACTTATGTCTGACCGAGTGTAACGACCCG
Source organism: Allium sativum (assembly GCA_030737875.1). NCBI lineage: Eukaryota > Viridiplantae > Streptophyta > Magnoliopsida > Asparagales > Amaryllidaceae > Allium > Allium sativum. The sequence goes on along the minus strand of CM060912.1, from coordinate 784,937,523 downwards.
TATTCTATACATCATAGGATTGTAGAATATTTATTTCTTTCCCATGTGAAGTCGTATGGTCATGTAACTTTGGGAAACATCTATTAGAGTCATTTCCCATGTTCATGATTTTTGTTGATTTTTAAATGACAATTTTGCCCCTAGTTGGTACTGTTTTGGCCATAACTTTTGATTGGAAAGGAATTTTGACCTGAAACCACTTCCATTAGATTCGCTTAATGGTTTACCTTTCCGTAGAGTGGTCATAATAGACAAACGGACTTACTGTTTGGGAGATATGACTGAAATAAGGTTTGGAGGGTGAAAAACTGCTTAACCGGGCCAAATCGGGTGATTAGTGAGTAGGCCCATAACCCATTTCGGGATTAGGGTTATGGGAGGGCTGAAATGAGATGGAGAATCATTCCATTTCAGTTTTCTAGCCTCCACTTATCACCAAGGATCCCTAAAAATGGCCTCCAACCTCTTAATCACCTCCAAATCATCTTTTGGTCAAGGATTAAGCTTAGCAACCCCTAATCAAGGAAGATCTTCACCAAATCAACATAGGAGCTGCTGTTTGGCATTGAGATTCACATCAAATCGGAGGATTATTTCAGATCTTAGTTTATTTGTGGCTAAGGTGAGTGATTTGCATAGTTTTACACTAATTATGGCTAGTTAAGGGTAATTAGCGTTAATTAGCGAATTTATACACTAATAAATTCGGGAAAAATGTTCATAAATTCTTAAATGATGTTTTAGACCTCTGATACGAATTTGGGTTAATTTGGTTAAGTTTTGCTAATCCTATCATTAGTTTCACCTAAACATGCTTAAGGGGAAATATAGGGTTTTGGGTATGTTTGATCCATTTTAACCTATCATATTGATGTTTTGATGTTTGTGGTTGATTATGCATGTTGCTATGACTGTATGAAATGCTTTGTGATTGATTTCAATAGTTAGAATGGTCGAAAACGTCGTCGAATGGCGTAAACACTTGCTGGAACAGTTTCAGAAAACAGTGCAGGGTTCGGATCGGATCGGACATAGGGCTCGGATCGGATATGTTGAACTGAGCAAAGAATCCGATCGGATCGGAACCCAACACTTAGGGAAAAAGTGGCAAAAAGGAAGGCCACGCTAGCTGAACTGGAATCGGATCGGATCGAGGAGGACGGATCGGATCGAGGAGAACGGATCCGATCGAGGAGGACGGATCGGAGCGGAGGCATGAGGATGGATCGGATAGGAGCATGTGAAGGACGAGGGGACGGATCGGAAAGGAGGCGCGAGCTAGAGGGGAGATGACACCCGACCCGAGGTGAAGCACCCGACCCGAACCGATGGAGTGGCACACGAACCGCACCAGAAGAAGACCCGACCCGAACAGATGGAGGATACCCGACCCGAACCGATGGCTTGAGAAGAAACCCGACCCGACCCAGTATTGACCAATAACCCGAGATGCAAAGATAGTCCAATATGGGAAGTTAGAGCTCAGGATCCAGTTGGGAACCGATGAGTTCACTTCATGGTTTGACTTTGCTGCGGGACGTGTGCTAAGGAGTTGTCGACGTTCATAACTTCGATTCACCACTAAGAATGAATGATGGGCTACTTATCAGTGCAGTAGGGTCATTGTGACCTGAGGGGCAAGGTGATGGTAGCAAGACTACGTTATCAGTGCAGTAGGGTCATTATGACCTGAGGGGCAAGGTGATGCGTAGTAAGACTATGAGCCAGCGCAGATGGGGTGAATAACTCCATGGGGCAAGTGGACATAGTAAGGATTAGTAAGACTATGAGCCAGTGCAGTGGGGTTCTTGTGACTCCATGGGGCAAAGTGGACATAGTCAGGATTGGTAAGGCTATGAGCCAATACAGTGGGGTTCTTGTGACTCCATGGGGGCAAAGTGGACATAGCAAATGATTAGTGGCTACGTTATCAGTGCAGTGAAGCCATTTATGACTTCATGGGGCAGAGTGATCGTAGCAAGGTATGTTGGGTGATCGAAGTGGTGAATATCGTATGCTTTACGCACTGAGTGAGAGATGTGAGGATGGATGCTATGTTTGATTGTTTGCCATCCCTATGACATGCACACCTCCCCCACCACCGTATCTTTACACTGTTTGATATAGTACCTTAGAGTGTTGTACAGTATGTAGTGCTAACTCTTTGGTTGCAGGTCCAGGTTCAGGTATGTTTTAGTCTACCTGTTATTGTTCACTTTAGATGCTTATCGCTCATACCAGGCTTTATGTCTGACCCAGAGTTTTATGTCTCCTCTTATTACTCTGGGTGCTCACACGAGCAGACTAGAGACAGGTTAGCTGGTGATGCGCGAGTAGCTGATTCGGAGGCGGGCAGGAGGCTACCACGTATGATATATATATACACATTCTCCCTGTGTCGTTGGTGGTCGCTACTTGGGCATTAGTAGTGTACCTCATTTATCTTACTTTTGCTTTGAGACAGTTTGAAAGTTGTAATAAGCTGTATTTTTGATTTCCGCTGCTATGATGTTTAGTTCTGATTTTCAGCTTATGCACTGTCTCTCCTGTTTTATGTCAAGTATGTTATTATTATATTTTGTTCTATGCGCTGTGAGACATTCTACAGGTTCTTTGTATGTTCATTTCCTTCTTCCCTTTCCTTCTCACGACCCGTTCCGTGCTAACTGGACATGTGTACAACGCACTTATGGAGTAAATGTCGGTTGGTGCGGGGCGGGCCGTCACACTTGGTATCAGAGCTCTAGGTTGCGTAGTTAACCTAGGGAAAGACACTAGGGAGAGTTAGTACGTATATGAGAGCATGTATTTGTGATTAATTTGGTTTTCAAAAGCTATGTATATATATACTATTAGTAGTATAAGAATGAAGTCGCACTGCACTAGCACCACTATGGGGTCGTTAATCGTTTCCTTTTTTCAGATTGACGATGAGCCGAGACACGAGGGGTGCTGGTAGAGGGACCAACCAAGGGAATGCCGCTGACATGAGGGCGATGTTTACTAACCTCATGAGAGACATGCTTAGAGAAGTGCAAGGGGCAGTTCCCAATCCCGGAGTTGGTGTTGGCCCAGTAGTGCAGGCGCCTAGGGTCGATTTCGCCAGGTTGTGCAAGGATTACACTAATCTTGGTGGAAAGCCGTTCCACGGAACGGAGTCGGCCACAGATGTTCAAGATTGGATGGATAGTTGTGATCGTATCTTCGATGACTTGGGTCTTGAGGATGCGATGAAGAGAAGGCTAGCGTCTCGTCAGCTGCAAGGGCGAGCGATGAATTGGTGGAATGCCATTAGAACAGCTACTCCAGAGGACCAAGTTACTTGGGTTCAGTTCAAGGCTCGCTTTAGCGAGAAGTTCATTCGAGCTGCCCAGAAGTCAGTGTTGTTCAAGAGGTTCTTGGAACTCAAGCAGAACGGCAGGGCGGTTTCTGATTATATTGCTGAGTTCGACACTTTGTCGAAGTATGGACTGTCTCTCATTGACACTCCTGAGAAGAAGAATGAGAAGTTTATTACTGGTTTGGATGGATACTTGGGGGAGAGGCTTATCAACCACATCGACGAGACTTTTGAATCGATCGTGGGGAAAGCTTTGAGATCAGAGAGCCTTTACCCTAAGTCAAAGAATGAGGCTGCATCTGCAGAAGGGCCAAAGCCGCAAGCAGGCGGTGGAGGCAAGAATAATTCTCAGAATAAGAGGAAGCAGGACCAATCTAAAGGTGGTCAGAAAAAGAGCAAGAAGGATGTTGAGTGCTTCAGCTGTGGAAAGAAAGGCCATTATGCTTAAGAATGTCGGGCCAAGCCAGCGGAAAGGAAGTGCTACAACTGTGGTCAAGTGGGACATCAGAAGGATAAGTGTCCGCAACCTCTTAAGGAGAAGCAGATTGTGAAAGCATATGCTCTTGATGTTGTTCCTTCTTCGTCGAATGCCCCAACTGCGGCGGAGAAAGGAAAGAATGTTGTTATTCAAGGTATGCTTTCTATTTATGATGTACCAGTTTGAGTTTTGTTTGATACTGGGGCTTCCCGTTCCTTCATATCTAGTGACCTGGTAGATAGGTTGGGACTAGAACCCGAGATAGTCGATAGACCATTGGTTGTGACGAACCCGATTGGTGGTTCGACTAGCCTTAGTATGATTTGCAGGAATTTGGTCTTATCGAGTCATGGATGTATGTTTGTATGTGATTGCTTTGTTTTGGGCTTTACTGGGTATGGCATTATATTGGGAGTCGATTGGCTCCAAAGATACGGGGTGGTGGTAGACTGTGAGGGCTTTTTGGTGACAGTGAAGCCGAATGATGGGCGGAGGATAGTGTTTGGTAGTCTACCTAGTGATGGGGTTATGGCTAGTTTTGTAAATTCCCTCGACATCCCGCAGGATGAGTTGTCAGATGTGCCCGTGGTTGGCCAGTATCCGGACGTCTTCGAGGAGGTGATCGGGCTTCCACCACACTGAGAGATTGAGTTCCGTATTGATTTAGTGAAAGATGCCAGACCTATAGTGATGCCACTTCGTCGTATGGCACCAAGGGAGCAGCGAGAGCTCGGGGTGCAAGTTAGCAATCTTTTGAAGAAGGGATTTATTAGAAGGAGTGTCTCCGAGTGGGGAGCACCAGTTGTGTTTGCCACTAAGGCAGATGGTTCCCTTCATCTGTGTGTGGACTATCGCGAGTTGAATAAGGTGACGAGGAAGAATAAGTATCCTCTACCGCGGATAGATGATATGTTTGATCAGCTGGAAGGAGCAAGAGTGTTCTCCCAGTTGGACCTCGCGACAGGATTTCATCAACTTCGAGTAGCGGATAAGAGTGTTCCGAAAATGGCATTCAGGACGCCGTCTGGATTTTATGAGTGGTTGGTCATGCCATTTGGGTTGACCAATGCACCAGCCTACTTTGTGGATCTTATAAATCGAGTATTCAGAGATCAGTTGAATAAGTTTATTCTTGTGTTCGTGGATGATATCCTTGTTTACTCAAGGACAGAGGAGGAACACAAGGGACACTTGAGGATAGTGATGGAGGTGTTGAGGAAACACCAATTGAAAGCGAAATTCTCTAAATGTCATTTTTGGATAAGGGAAGTGAGATTCTTGGGTCATGTTGTTTCCGAGAGTGGTATTGTCGTGGACCCTGCGAAGGTGGCTACGGTACAGGATTGGCCTACGCCCAAGAATGAAACAGATGCGAGAAGTTTCTTGGGATTAGCTGGATATTATCGTAAGTTTATCCAGGACTTCTCCAAGATAGCAGCACCGTTGACTCAGTTGACTAAGAAGAATCAGTCCTTCGTCTGGGACGGAGTGTGTGAGGATGCCTTCAAGAGTCTAAAGGAGAAGTTGGCGCGTGCGCCAGTGTTAGTCGTTCCTAAAGGGAATGAAGAGATGACGGTATACACGGATGCTTGTGGTACCGGACTGGGTGCTGTATTGATGCAGGAAGGTATGGTTGTAGCTTATGCTAGTCGACAGCTAAAGCCGCATGAAAAGAAGTATCCTACCCATGATTTGGAATTGGCAGCGATTGTATTTGCGCTGAAGATGTGGAGACACTATCTCTTGGGAGAAAGATTTGAGTTGTTTACCGATCATAAATCGTTAAAGTATCTCTTCTCTCAGAAAGATCTGAATCTCCGTCAGCAGAGATGGTTAGAGTTCTTGGCTTCGTATGATTTTGATATCGCAAACACACCTGGGAAGGGTAATGCGGTAGCCGATGCCTTGAGTAGGAGACATGCCAGCTTAGGGGCAATGTTTCTTGAGTGGAAGCAACTGGAGTATATCGCGGGGTTTGATTTCAGACCAAAGTGTGAATTGGATCCAGTTATGCTAGCTAGTTTGACGATCAGACCCACTTTGATAGAGCGGATTGGTTCCAGCCAGAGGAACGATCCTAATCTATTGGAAATCATCTCCAAGTTTGAGATGAGCATCGACGGTGAGGAGATGAATGTGTATGGGCTTGATCGAGATGGATGGCTTAGAAGAAATGGAAGGCTAGTTGTGCCCAACGTGAATGGTTTGAGAGATGAAGTGCTTAGAAAATGTCATCACTCAAAACTGACTATACATCCCGGTGGTAATAAGATGTATCGAGACATGAGACAGACTTACTACTGGGAAGGGATGAAAAGAGACGTTGGGAAGTTTATATCCAAATGCATGAATTGCCAGCTAGTTAAAGCCGAGCAAAAGAAGCCTAGTGGGTTGTTGCAACCATTAGAAATTCCCGAATGGAAATGGGAGCAAGTTTCGATGGATTTCATCGATGGTTTACCAAGGACTAGATCGGGACATGATAGCATTTGGGTAATTGTGGATCGATTGACTAAGAGCGCAAGATTTATACCAGTCAAATCGACCAGAACGGCGGCCAAGTTGGCAGAATTGTATATGAAGTGGGTAGTGAGATTTCATGGAGTACCCAAAAGCATTGTGAGTGACCGAGACCCGTTGTTCACTAGTGGGTTCTGGAAAAGCTTACAAGAGGCTCTAGGGTCAGGATTACATCTCAGTACCGCATATCATCCTCGGACCGACGGTCAGACGGAGAGGGTGAATCGTATATTGGAAGATCTCTTGAGAGCGTGTATATTGGATTTTGGTGGATCATGGGATGACCATTTGCATCTAGTAGAGTTTGCATATAATAATAGCTACCAATCCAGTATCGGTATGGCTCCATATGAAGCTTTGTACGGAAGACCGTGCAACTCACCATCATGTTGGATAGAGACTGGTGAGAAGTTTGTGCTTGGACCAGATGTGGTGAGAGAAACTTCGGATAAAATCAAGATCATTCAGCAACGAATGAAAGCTGCCCAAGATAGGCAGAAGATCTATGTTGATAAGAGAAGAAGAGACTTGAAATTCTCCGTTGGTGACTTGGTGTTTGTCAAGATCTCTCCGTTAAAGAGCGTGATACGATTTGGTAGGAGAGGCAAATTAGCACCAAGATTTGTTGGCCCATTCCCTGTTCTTGAACTAGTCGGGAATTTGGCATGTAGAGTTGGCTTACCAGAGAAAATGGCGGGAGTTCACAATGTATTTCATGTTTCCCAACTAAGGAAGTTCGTTCACGACTCAGATATGACTATTTCACCTGATCAGTTAGAGGACTTCGAAGTAGAACCCGAGGCGGTTGGGAACCACAAGTCGATTCGTATTGTGAGGCACGATACGAAGCAACTTCGAAGGAAGTCGGTGAAGCTAGTCAAGGTTCAGTGGGGCGAGGACGAGAATGATGGTACTTGGGAGACAGAGGAGAGCATTAGGAAGGCATATCCAGAACTCTTTGCCTGGTAAGATTTACTTTGCGATTTAGTTATTCCGCATGCTAGGATAGACTTATTTTACTTGTTTTGCATGTTTGATGGTTGTTTTATGGTTGATAGGCATGCGGGACCTTTGTGTGTGTTTGGATTAGGGAATTTCGGGGGCGAAATTTCTTAAGGGGGGGAGAGTGTAACGACCCGTATTCTATACATCATAGAATTGTAGAATATTTATTTCTTTCCCATGTGAAGTCATATGGTCATGTAACTTTGGGAAACATCTATTAGAGTCATTTCCCATGTTCATGATTTTTGTTGATTTTTAAATGACCATTTTGCCCCTAGTTGGTACTATTTTGGCCATAACTTTTGATTGGAAAGGAATTTTGACCTGAAACCACTTCCATTAGATTCGTTTGATGGTTTACCTTTCCGTAGAGTGGTCATAAAGCCAAACGGATTTACCGTTTGGGAGATATGGTTGAAATAAGGTTTGGAGGGTGAAAAACTGCTTAACCGGGCCAAATCGGGTGATTAGTGAGTAGGCCCATAACCCATTTCGGGATTTGGGTTATGGGAGGGCTGAAATGAGATGGAGAATCATTCCATTTCAGTTTTCTAGCCTCCACTTATCACCAAGGATCCCTAAAAATGGCCTCCAACCTCTTAATCACCTCCAAATCATCTTTTGGTCAAGGATTAAGCTTAGCAACCCCTAATCAAGGAAGATCTTCACCAAATCAACATAGGAGCTGCTGTTTGGCATTGAGATTCACATCAAATCAGAGGATTATTTCAGATCTTAGTTTATTTGTGGCTAAGGTGAGTGATTTGCATAGTTTTACACTAATTATGGCTAGTTAAGGGTAATTAGTGTTAATTAGCGAATTTATACACTAATAAATTCGGGAAAAATGTTCATAAATTCTTAAATGATGTTTTAGACCTCTGATATGAATTTGGGTTAATTTGGTTAAGTTTTGCTAATCCTATCATTAGTTTCACCTAAACATGCTTAAGGGGAAATATGGGGTTTTGGGTATGTTTGATCCATTTTAACCTATCATATTGATGTTTTGATGTTTGTGGTTGATTATGCATGTTGCTATGACTGTATGAAATGCTTTGTGATTGATTTCAATAGTTAGAATGGTCGAAAACGTCGTCGAATGGCGTAAACACTTGCTGGAACAGTTTCAGAAAACAGTGCAGGGTTCGGATCGGATCAGACATAGGGCTCGGATCGGATATGTTGAACTGAGCAAAGAATCCGATCGGATCGGAACCCAACACTTAGGGAAAAAGTGGCAAAAAGGAAGGCCACGCTAGCTGAACTGGGATCGGATCGGATCGAGGAGGACGGATCGGATCGAGGAGAACGGATCGGATCGAGGAGGACGGAACGGAGCGGAGGCATGAGGATGGATCGGATAGGAGCATGTGAAGGACGAGGGGACGGATCGGAACGGAGGCGCGAGCTAGAGAGTAGATGACACCCGACCCGACCCGAACCGATGGAGTGGCACCCGACCCGAACCGCACCAGAAGAAGATCCGACCCGAACAGATGGAGGATACCCGACCCGAACTGATGGCTTGTGAAGGAACCCGACCCGACCTAGTATTGACCAATAACCCGAGATGCAAAGATAGTCCAATATGGGAAGTTAGAGCTCAGGATCCAGTTGGGAACCGATGATTTCACTTCATGGTTGGACTTTGCTGCGGGACGTGTGCTAAGGGGTTGTCGACGTTCATAACTTCGATTCACCACTAAGAATGAATGATGGGCTACTTATCAGTGTAGTAGGGTCAATGTGACCTGAGGGGCAAGGTGATGGTAGCAAGACTACGTTATCAGTGCAATAGGGTCATTATGACCTGAGGGGCAAGGTGATGCGTAGTAAGACTATGAGCCAGCGCAGATGGGGTGAATAACTCCATGGGGCAAGTGGACATAGTAAGGATTAGTAAGACTATGAGCCAGTGCAGTGGGGTTCTTGTGACTCCATGGGGCAAAGTGGACATAGTAAGGATTGGTAAGGCTATGAGCCAGTGCAGTGGGGTTCTTGTGACTCCATGGGGCAAAGTGGACATAGCAAATGATTAGTGGCTACGTTATCAGTGCAGTGAAGCCATTTATGACTTCATGGGGCAGAGTGATCGTAGCAAGGTATGTTGGGTGATCGAAGTGGTGAATATCGTATGCTTTACGCATTGAGTGAGAGATGTGAGGATGGATGCTATGTTTGATTGTTTTCCATCCCTATGACATGCACACCTCCCCCACCTCCCTATCTTTACACTGTTTGATATAGTACCTTAGAGTGTTGTACAGTATGTAGTGCTAACTCTTTGGTTGCAGGTCCAGGTTCAGGTATGTTTTAGTCTACCTGTTATTGTTCATTTTAGATGCTTATCGCTCATACCAGGCTTTATGTCTGACCCAGAGTTTTATGTCTCCTCTTATTACTCTGGGTGCTCACACGAGCAGACTAGAGACAGGTTAGCTGGTGATGCGCGAGTAGCTGATTCGGAGGCGGGCAGGAGGCTACTACGTATGATATATATATACACACATTCTCCTTGTGTCGTTGGTGATCGCTACTTGGGCATTAGTAGTGTACCTCATTTATCTTACTTTTGCTTTGAGACAGTTTGAAAGTTGTAATAAGCTGTATTTTGGATTTCCGCTGCTATGATGTTTAGTTCTGATTTTCAGCTTATGCATTGTCTCTCCTGTTTTATGTCAAGTATGTTATTATTATATTTTGTTCTATGCGCTGTGAGACATTCTACAGGTTCTTTGTATGTTCATTTCTTTCTTCCCTTTCCTTCTCACGACCCGTTCCGTGCTAACTGGACATGTGTACAGCGCACTTATGGAGTAAATGTCGGTTGGTGCGGGGCGGGCCGTCACACCTAGTTTGTTTCGCCTCTTTTCTTCCGTTCCCCCCACTAGGTTCATAGGGAGGAAATACTCAAGCCTAGTTCAGATATCTTTTTCCTCCAGCTTGAAGTTGAAAGGTGTATTGCTTGGCTTTGATTCTGCGTATGGCATTTTTCTGTTGGGAATTATGGCTTTAAAATCATGTACTCTGAAGGTTTTGTACAAAACTGATATTATGTACTTGATTTTGGTATTTGGAAATGTAATCAAACTTATTTCTGTTTCTGCTGCAATAAAATTACAAAATTTTCAAGTACTACTTTTTCTATCATGTAATATTCCGTTCTGTTTATTATAACGCTCCACAAAACTTAATGCATTCCCTTTGTGAGTGACATTAACGGATGTGGTGTGTTACAACCGTCTTCATCGTCGACATTTAATCGTCGTATCAGTTATTCAGGATCGGATAAACCCGGCCTTTCTGAATATCTTGCATATTTTATAATCGATAATCAAATGCTATAAAAAACACATCATATGCCTTATTCCAATTCAGAATATTCTTTTATTATAACATTCACATCGTTAGGGAAAGGTTCCCATTAATTTTATCAAAGATAAGTTCTTTTAAACTTATAGTTTAATCTTCCTTTGGATATCATTTTCAAAAGATTTTATTATATTTTTTTTCACATCTAAACCAAAACAAGGTTTATTAACTAGTCGGGATTATCGAGCCTTACTGAAGTAACCATTTATTTATTTTCCAATCCCAACCTATTCATCTGATGGAGCAAAACTGGTAATACTCCATATCTAACACCCACGATGTTATCGGTAAATTTAATTACCATTTCACGTTCAAATCTAATTAAAGATTTAAGTAATGTCTGGATTAAAACTGGTGGTACTCCATTTTGGATTATTTCTCTTGTTTGATAAAATAATTATCTCGTTAATTTTCCAATCTAATTAAAGATTCATTTAAAACTCCATTTCATTTTTAATCTCTAAAAATCATCACTTAATGATTATTCATATTTAGGAAAATTGATCCTGTCTTTAACTGGGTTAAAGAGCCAATGTCATTTAAAACACAGTTCACGATAAACCCAAATCACCTTCCATTAACTATGGAATCTTCACGGAAAACAGATCAACATATAATCGATATAAATTTCCGTATCAGACTAATAATATAAATGGAATAATGGCAAAGCATTTTAAATTCCATATGTAGTAACGGTCTTCCTTTATAGAGGCTCATCTCGATTATTACCGAATTGAATTCCATTCAATTCCAATTTAATATATTAAATTGGAATGCTTTACTTTGGAAAATTTTCTTTAAATCTTAATAAAAAGATTTACAAATTTCAAAACATATCTTCACTATTAATTGGGTTAAAGAACAAATTCTATTTAAAACATCGCTCATGATAAACCTAAATCCAATTCGACTCCAGTTAAATTAATTAATTTGTAAACTTCTCTAAATTTTAATCAAAAGATTTATTCTTTTCTCAATGGGGTTTAAGAACGGGATTATTAAAGACATCATTCATGACAAACCCCAAAATCCAATTTGATGTTAAATACAAGGCTCTAAATAGAAATTAATATCAGCTTGTATTCAATATCAAATTCTAAAACTAACGGATATCGTATTGGGAATAATGATATCTATATCTTCCAAATTCCTCAACAATATCCGTTTAATCATGGAATCCAATATCAAAATATTTCAAAGATAATTTCCATTCCAAATCCATTTCAATTTATTATTTGGAAAATTCTGGTTATATTAAAACCATTTACAAATCCAATTTATTATTTCTAAAAATAATTGGATTATTATTCTAGTTATTAAATAGTTCATTTAGATAAAAATATATTTTTATCTTTTCAAACTGGAATTTTCCATCCAAAATCTTTCCAAATTAGCGATTATGATTTTACATAATTTTTCCATATTTTTAATAATTTTATTTAGGCCCTTACAGTCAGTTCAACATCAGCTACCAAACTGCAACCATAGCGACCTTTTCTGAAGTTGAATTGGACATAATTTGAAATCCAACCATTCAAATTTGAATCTCTTATATTCAGTGGAAAGATCTTTTCGATACAAACTCAAAAAGGTTCTGGTTTTAGGAGAATCCGACGGTCGGATATCCCGTTACATCGGTTTGAAGTTAATGGTTGAAATTTACGAACGGTCGCTGCGCGACACGTTCTACTGAAACCATATATATATATATATAATATATTTCATCGATTTCTATTTAAAATGTATTTTATAAAATATTTATAAATTCATTTAAAAACGATTTTAATTTCATTTTCAATTTTAAATAAAAATTGAATATTCCATATCATTACAAAATTAAAATGATAATATTTTCAAAATATCTTATTTTAAAATCAATTTCCTTTTTGTATTCATTATAAAATGAATAAAATCAACTTATAAACCCGTTCGAGTTAAAATGGCGTTTAACTACTTAACTCGGCTTCACATTTCAATATTTTTGTGTCCATCTAAAATTGAACATTAAAATCATATTTTGATTATTCATTGAATATTATTTTAAAATATTCCTTATTTTAGAATATTCGTTATTTCTGAATTGGAATCAGACTCAATCAATTACCATATAATTTGAGTTATATGGATTTCATACATCGCATGTATTCAACCATAATGATAAATAATCATTTAACAATCAAACATCATCCAGAGTGCATTCTATAACTGTATAAGCATTAAAATAAATAAATAACGCTTGCAACAATTTGTCAATCAATCGATTGACATACAACTAAATATTGGGATTAGTGTATGTCAAATATCGTCCCAATAACCATGTGGGGTTTTCAAACAACCATAGTCAATTTAAATAAATCATTGGTTAATAAATTTAACCAATTCAAATTCAGTTTGAATTATTTTTCTACTTAGCAAACTTTCACTGTTCAAATAATAAATGGATATTTATATCACATTTCAACAACCACAAAGTGTATCCACATTGTTTGAAATAAGAGTGTCGTGTATTCAAACAACGCTTCTTGTGCAGATGAGTCGTGAATAGTTCATTTGTTGAACTTAAGCAATGTCACATGCAACAGATAAAAATCAACACTAGCAATTCATATGTTTTCAGTTATAAATTAAATTAAATTACTATACAAATATTTTAGCGAGAGAATTCTCATATTCGTCTCCACTCCGCCATTTTTTATTTCTGAATTGTTTTAATAAAATTAAACGATCGTTTAATTTTATCAAAAACTGCAACAACTTCCGTTTCCGTTTTGGTCAGTTCCATTGTGTAGTATTCGTCAAGAGGATTTCAACGCAAGTGAAATCACGAAATTATAATGTCAAACGAACAAGTTACGATAATTTAAAATTTTGATTACATAAATAAATATTTAAATATAATTAACATTTTAATTACCCTAATCATTTCCCCTCTAATTACATCTTCGTATTGCTCCAGCCTTCAAGTTGACTGAAGGAAAAAATAGCTCGCCACCTACAATCGATCACCGCACGAACTCCAAAGCTCCGAACCACCATCTGAGACCACCACCTCGTTGGCCCCGCCTTGCGCTACCCTCCCCCTTGAAAATGCTGAACTCGATCCATCCTTGGAGCAAGAAATGGTGTGCAAATAGAAGGCGTTTAAGCCCCAAATTCATGCACCACAAACGATTAAACCCCATCATGACCGTTGGATCCCTAGAGCTGAATGAGTTATTCGATTTGGCTGTTGGATGATTCAAGAAATATTGCGTGGATTATGTGTATTTAGAGGATCAAAATCTGAGTTTCTTGGCCATTGAAATCATCATTGGTGGCTGTGAAAAAGGGGTTGACTGTTCTGGGCGTTTGACTAGGGTTATGGGAGAAAGGGTTGATATTTATACTTATTTTTAATAATATTTGTTTCGTTTAAAGGAGATTTTTCATTCGAACTCTAAATCAAACCCAGCGACTGTCGCCCTAGCTAAATACCCTCATTCCAAACACAATGGAATATGTTTCGAAAGCCAGTTCGATTGTTTTAATTAGTTTTAATAAAAATTAAAATATAAATTAATATAACGGTCAATATTGAATTCCAGCATACATTTTAATTTACCAGGGCCACATACTAGCTCCAAAAATTATGAATATTGAAATCTAGCTATATTTTGATGATACGGTCCTGAAAAAATAAATTTCGTCGAATTTGAAGACCATTAGAAAAATGGCATTTTTCTAGTCGATTAAATTTAAACTAAGTTGACTAAACGCGTTTAAATTTACCACGCTCGCATATTAATTGAAAAAATTATGAAATTTGAAACCTAACAATAATTTGACATTGATCCAACAAAAGTGGTTTCATCGAAAACGGAGGTCGTTTGCAAAATGGCTATTTTTAAGGGCTATATATTATTTAAAATATGTATAAATAAATTCCATAGCAACTATTCTAAATTTTAAACTGGACTAACTTTCAGTTTATATTCCTAAATTTGAATTTTTTACATTCATCAGGAAGATATAATTAAACAGATTCTAACGTTTCTGGTTTTACTGAGATTCGACTTATATTGAATTCTGTACATTCAAACAAAGTTTAAAATCGAATTTTCAAACTACTACGCCATTTCAAACTCCTTTTTATAACTAAAATAAATTTATACATTCTAACTTCGATTTAAATAAATTTTAAATCGTTATTATTTAAAATAAATCATTTTAAATATTCAAAATCCATTAAAATAGCTAAAATAAATTTTTTAAATTGGTTTAGAAATTCTGGGTCGTTACAATCTCCCCCACTTAAAACCTTTTCGTCCTTGAAAAGGAACGGAGCTGAAATTTTTTTAACTAACTAACTCAACTTTCACTCTGGCTTTCATTCTTCTACTTTTCAGTTTCTAAGAATTTTCTAATTTCTCAAAAATTTGGCTAACACCCTAAATTTTTGAAAAATTTCGACATAACCTCCTTTGTATGGGTTGATCGATAAAACCGCAACTTGCCTCACAGGGACCTCATCAATCAAAAAGAAAAAGAAAAAGAAAAAGCTAAGTGGCTTGCCAATCGTCTCATAAAACATCAATCCGAATGAATATAGTAAAAATGTAACTATTGGTCGGGCATACAATTTTATTCCTCTTCTTAGCTTCCATGCTATGACATGTTCAACATATATACATGTGTATGTATGCAATTCAAATCAATTTTCAATTCAGTTTAAAATTTAACTCGATTTGGCTTTACTTATCATTCATTCATTTATTGGTTTTATCAAACCAATATTTTTATTAGTCAAATTAAGAATCACACATCACAACCAGCAAACAATTAATTGATTAGCTTTTCAAATATATAACTTTTATATATTTAAAAATCATATTTCAATGCCAAATCACAAACAGTAGCTTCTAACTATCTTTGGTTCTCACACCAGTCAATTGGAGATATATAGATATCCACTTACGAAATTCGAACATAAATGTTGATGATGCAGCTTCTGTCATCAAAATCATCTTTGGGCGACTAGAGTGTGATTCTATATCTACCCAGTATATTTGAGGCTTCAGATATACATTAGTTACGTATATTCAAAATCTTCATATACCCGATAGTTCAAATTCAATATAAAATAAAATACTCAAATACGAATAATAGATATAAAATTTCAGAACTAAATTTGATTTTATAAATAATACTCTTCAAACTCATTCTAGGGTATTACTAACCCTATATCTAACGAGTCATTCTTATAGGATGTTACTAATCCTCTCTCTAATGAATTCATTTGTTTGGTTCTAATGTGTCTTGTTCTCTAGCTTTGTAAACCAAAGCTCTAATACCCCCTTTAACGACCCGAAATCCCCGATCCACAAGTGTAACACCCCACCTCCGCTAGGGTCACTTACAAAGGGAATGCACTAGGTTTGGAGGAGTATTATTGGTAAACATGCACAGAAATATTACAAGACAGAACATATATAAAATAGCGGAAGTAAAATCAAACTTTCATAACAAAAATAAATAAGGTCTAAAGCCTTTTACATCAGAGTACATCAAAACCTGTCTTGCAATAATAAAGAAGCATAAAGACTTTTTCATAAATTATTCCCCAAGAAAAAAACAGTAAAGTAGCCATAGCCAAGAAAAATCCAAGCCATCCATGATGACCTTCAAGCAGAAGAAGTCCGAACTAAACAACAGTATTTCCTCCCTGTAACCTGGGGGGAAACGGAAGAAAAGAGGCGAAACAAAACGGGTCAGTCAAAAAGACTGAGTAAGCCCTATCTACTATTAGTATAAAAACTAGTAAAGTTAACTGATATGAGAAACTGAGATGAACATAAGCATGATAACAAGATAGATAAGCTAAATCAAAATAACAGGATGGACTACTGAACTCAGATAAACTAGGGTGTCGTGATAAACTACGATGTCAAGATAAAACAAGGTATCACATTGTCAGGTTTCTATCAAGTATAATATCCCAAGATATCTATCGCGTATAACGTCCCATGGCATCTATCCTGTATATCCGCTCTGGTTCTAACATGTATATTTGCTCTGCACCTCTCGTACTAGTATCCCAACCCACGCCATGTGTTAACTATGAATGTCCCTTGCCCAATGTCATGGAATGGTCCATGTCAACCTGACATATAGCATATGTAGGTTTTCCCAACTCGTATGTTTCTTTCCATGAATAAGTTCAGTCCTTTGCCATAGGCCGTACGGACTTTCCCATGTAAACGTTTTATCCTTGAAGTTGTTTTGGACTGCAACCCTTGATCTAGTTGTGTTTCCCTACCATGAACTATCGCGCGTCCACTTAGGATTTATGCCACCTAGGGCCGCTAGGGATTATGCTACCTAATGAACGTTTCCGTGTCTCGGTTTGGGTCTTGGCCACCTAGGACCACTAGGGATTTCGCCACCCGTCAATCGCGCCCTTGATCCCACGTATGTATCGTGAATCGTTTTCCATGTCTAGATGCACATGTTCCCCAATGTGCCATCCGAGTTCCGTGCCAGGGCAAATCAAGAAATACGGAACTCGGTCGGGAGCTCTAAATCGTCTGCCGATGCAGATATCAAGGTCTGTTTTTGTACCCGTGGCTATGGTCCCACGTGACCTCTCCCTCAACTACTGAAAGGCAATCCAAGAAAAATCATGTATAAGAACCACTCCCCGGCCCCACTATAGCCCACTTTCCTACGGGCCAACCTCACCCATGACTCGATAGCAAGAACATGGTCTGTTGGGGGTTCCCTGCCTTTCCGTACGTACACGATTGACTAAAGATGGTAGGTAGTCGGCGATGTGCTATCCAGGGCAAAAACCAAGAATCGTCGTCTCCACGCTAATCCATCCCAGTCTTTAGGTCGCTCGCATAGCAACCAAGGCATACTCTTGGTCCTTCTAACGTAGACCTTAACCTCTCATTGGCCTAGTATAATTACCTGGCAGCCCACAGAGGGATCCCAAGAATATCCTCACGTCCCCCGAAGCTTCCACTTCGGCACCCAGTGCGCTGGAGCTTTTATCCAAGTCAGATAACATGCTCCCCCTCGTATACTAAGCGATGACCTACCGTATCAGGTTACTCATCGTTTTGTGAATTAGTCCTATGTCCTTAGCTAAGAATTATTACTTAGTTACCCTTAACTAAGGTTTACCACTTAGCTTCCTTTCCCGTTATCCTTGATTAGCCACGAGTCTCTACCTAGTTCCTCTAACTAGGGTTTGTCTTATTGGGTTAAGTGTTATCATTCAAGTCCATGCCTTAACCCGCCCACGAATCACGGCAAGATTGGCTAAGTATTTAAGTTCAAGACTTAGCCCTACAAGTTGGTTAAGTATATATTAACTTGACCCTATCAAATTTCTTAGTCAAACCGGTCAAGTGTATTCAAGCGATTCATGACTTAGCCTTATCATGTCTTCACGTTATATTGGTTGAGTATGGGTTAACTTAGCCTCCATAAATTCACGAGTTAGATTGGTTAAGTATAGATCACTTAACCACATCAAATTAACGAGTTAGATTGGTTAAGTTTGGGTCACTTAACCATATCAAATTAACGGGTTATGTTGGCTAAGTTTAGGTCACTTAACCATATCAAATCAACGGGTTATATTGGCTAAGTTTAGGTCACTTAACCATATCAAATTAACGGGTTATATTAGTTAAGTGTTTAACCTAACCCCCTTTAAACTACCAAGTGGGATTAATTAAGTCTAAGCTAACTTAACCCCATCCGATTATCGTGTTTAGACTAGTTGAGTCTAATCTTAACCCCATCCATTAACTGTATCTTTTGGTTAAGTGTCATTAAGAAAACTTACTTAACCTTGCCAACTTATCATGTTGGATTGATTAAGTGTTGGTTAACTCAATCCCCGTCCACTAGTCGTATAAAAATGGTTAAGCTTCATTAGGCAAATCAAATCACTTAACCTACCCAACCTTGTCATGTTTTGTTAAGTATCATTAGCCTAACCAATTTACTTAACCCATTTATCCATGTCATATTTGGTTAAGAGTCATTAATCAAATTAACTTAACCCTATCATGTGGCATTAATTACTTAATGCACCCCAACCTCTCACATTAGACTTTGTTGTGGTTACTAGTTAAGCCGGTCGGTTCCGGGTAGCTTTACACCACAACTTGGTCTAACCTCGGGTTCAAGCACAACATGACCAACTTCTCACATTGGGTCCTATTGTTTGCAACTACTAGTTAGGCCGGTCGGTTCCGGGTAGTTTTACGTTGCAAACTCAACCCAACCTCGAGTTGGCCACACTTATATTATCTAAGTGTCATGTTCATCATGTTTCCAAAACTTGTTACAAGTTTTTCAAGCATTTCGGTAGACCTAACTTAATAGGTAAATTCCCAAAGGGTAGACCTAAATTAATAGGTAAATTCCCAAGCTTATGTTTTTATGCATACTTACATGTCAACTTCCATGTTATATATCAAGCCATGTTTTCAAGTTGTATTTTCATGTCATTAGAAATTACCCATAACATAACCCAACGCTTTTAAACTCGCATATACGTTCGCAACAACGTAATGGATTAAAAGAAGAGACTTGGCAAAGGAATGACAAAAATGGGTATTAAGCCACAAGTTAATCATGGTGGCAAATGAGGCACAAATGTGTTCATTAGCTTGCATGTTACATTCTTAAGCCTCAAAAACATGCATAAACCCAAACTTGGTACATAAGCGAATCATGGTGACAAAAGACATGGAATGATGGCTAGAAACTCGCATATATCATCATATAAGGATTATGACTTCATATGCAAGTTGACATAATGATTATGAAGATTCTCATGTTGCATAATGCAACATTTCAACATAAAGGTTGTGGCTTTTTGCTCATAAGATCAAGCTAATGACTTCATAGACTTGCATGACATGATAGCATAAATCATACTCAATGACCAAACACAAATTTGCAACATGAACACTTAACTTCATAGTTAATATCTAAGAGTAGGGAAAGGCTTACATTGCTATGAAGGCCTAAATCGATTAAACTAAAGCTTGTGATGAAGCTTATGCATGCCATCATCCAAAAACCCAAAGATGGATGCTCCAAATCAACAAATACACCATCTTTATGAACAAAGACCAAAACTTTTGCCTTGAAATCAACTTGAGGAGCTCTCATACTAACATAGGGACTCTCTAATACTCTCATAATCATGAAACCTCTCATAGAAATGAAGTGGAGGCTAGGATAGTTGAGTGGAGGCCATGAGAGTAGAAATTTGGCCATAGTTTAGTTACATGAGTGAATAATGAGGGTTTAGGGGTAGGTTAGGGGTTTATTTATAGAAGATTAGGCTAGTTAGGACCCTTAGATTAACCCTAGGACCAACCTGAACCGTCAGATTTCAAACCAGGCCCAAAAACCTAGCCAAGATAGAAAATAGGTGCACCAGGCCAGAATCAGTTGACAGGGCAAGTCGACAGCCCTGTCGACATGCCTGTCGACTTGCAAGTCGACAGCCAAGTCGACTTGTCTGGGCGGGAATTTTCCCGCCTGGCCCCATCTCTGCATGTTTCGAAATTCAAATTTCCTGAAAACTTCTTTGTGCCTTAACCGGGTCATACGGACTCCGATTTACAAAATTTCGGACTCTATTTCGCGTATTTTTCCGAGACGAACGCAATGGCATAGCCCGTTTTACTTGATTCAGAATTTAAAATAAATTCTGCCTTAATTCTCGTTTTAACATGTTATCGAAATACGAGTTGTTACAACAAGGAGATGGGAAACAGCGGATTTCTTTGAGAACATGACTCATCAGAACACAAACACAAGATCATTTCATTGCTATTACAATAGTTACATCAGAGTACAAGATATACCAGAGTTTCAATAAATAATGTACAACGAAAATATCAGAGATTCAAATTACAATGCAGCGGAAAAAATAATACATGATTATAATGTACAGAGGAAATCGTCTACAACCACAACTGAAAGAGACATATGAATACAAAGCTTTCCGAATATAGCTCCAGTTGTAATCCAGGATCCTGGGAAAAGAAATATCTGTGAAAACCAAAACTACTAGCTGCCCTTGTGGAAAATATGGGCACCCAGAGTTTAGGTGAAAACAATAAACTCTGAGTCAGTAATGGGGCTAGTGTGAGAACTAAAACAGTAATTAAATCTTTACTTTAATAGTTGGGAAAATCATGGGACCATGCTGTATGTCACAGAATGGGTTTACTCCACATGAATCTCAGTTTAAAATAAAACAACGCAATGCTTTTTCAAAAATGAAGCTACTATAAGACTCATGTCCCATCACACAATGCAACACAAGCCAGAGGATAGAGTTTTCCCTTATAATAGCCAAACATGCTTGATACGTTTAAAACAAATCATTTTGATATTACTATAAGCGCATAGTGTCAAAATCAACTTCAAATATAAATGTATTAATCATAGACGAAATAGGTACCATATATTATGCCACCATACATAGGTTTACAATTAAAACCGAAAAGTCACGTATTAGAAATTGGATTCCATTTATGAAAGAAGGCAAGGGATATTCCTCATCCGAATTCGAGACTCTCTAGCCCGAGCCTCAGGAACAGAACGCATCGTACCTTGGATCTGGCAGGGCCGGTCCATGCTTACTTTAGTGGATTGGCAATTCCTGAAAAATACGTTTCCCTGCATTATAGGGTATAAAATCTGGTCAGTATGTCGACCATCATATCCAAAGTACCTCGTTTTCCATCATCCACATAAGTAAAATGTCTCGGCTCCATACCATGACACCACTTTTAGCTAGAAAGAAACGTATGTCCTCCCTACGGTGCTTCATCTCGTTTCTAGTTCATACCGAGGTGTGAAGCTCGCGAATTAATGCTATACACAAAGCTATGCTAATTAAAGCCATGCTTTGATCATCATCCACAAGACTCTGCTTTTCAACAAAAGCCTTGATCATTTGCATCTTAACATGCCACGCTGTCAATCCATACCATACCATTGATTTCTACCAATATATAACCTCTAAGCTCATACGTCTCAGAGAAAGGTGTTAAGCAAGTGAATAAATTCTCCACCACCATACAGATATATATTTAGCAGAGGTCAACAAATATAGCACACAATACAATGTCAGACATAATCCATTTACAAGTCCGTTCTGGTCTGAACGAAACCGGAGGCACCTCATTCTTTGTCACATATGTCCAATACAGGAGAGAGGCCCTCGCAAATCTGGTCGATCTCCAAGTACGTTCGGACGATCACCAATTATTAACTTGTTTTGGGGGATCAGCCCAATCAAGACATCAGTAATCATCCATACGATGTGAAGATCTCCAGTCTTCGACCATTGTCTTCATCATTGACATTTAATCGTCGTATCAGTTATTCAGAATGGGATAAAACTGGCCTTTCTGAATAACTTGCATATTTTATAATCAATAATCAAATGCTATAAAAAAAACACATCATATGCCTCATTCCAATTCAGAATATTCTTTTATTATAATATTCACGTCGTTTGGGAAAGGTTCCCATTAATTTTACCAAAGATAAATCCTTTTTAACTTATAGTTTTATCTTCCTTTGTACATCATTTTCAAAAGATTTTATTATACTATTATTTTCAACATTTAAACCAAAATAAGGTTTATTAACTAGTTGGGATTATCGAGCCTTACCGAAGTAATCATTTATTTATTTTCCAATCCCAACCTATTCATCCCATAGAGCAAAACTGGTAATACTCCATATCTAACACCCACGGTGTTATCAGTAAATTTAATTACAATTTCAAGTTCAAATCTAATTAAATATTTAACTATCACGTGGTGTAAAACTGGTGGTACTCCATTCTCGATCATTTCACCTGTTTGATAAATTTAATTATCTAATTCACTTTCCAATCTAATTAAAGATTCATTTAAAATTCCATTTCAGCTTTAATCTCGAAAAATCATCAATTGATGATCATTCAACTTTAGAAAAATTAATTCCTGTCTTTAACTGGGTTAAAGAACCAATGTCATTTAAAACACAGTTCACAATAAACACCAAATCACCTTCCATTAACTATGGAATCTTTACGGAAAACAGATCAACATATAATCGATATAAATTTCCGTATCATACTAATAATACAAATGGAATAATGGAAAAGCCTTTTAAATTCCAAATATAGTAATGATCTACCTTTATAGTGGCTCATCTCGATTATTACCAACTGAATTCCATTCAATTCCAATTTAATATATTAAATTGGAAAGCTATACTTTGGGAAAATTTCATTAAATCTTAATAAAAAAAATTACAAATTCCAAATCATATCTTCATTGTTAATTTGGTTAAAGAACAAATGTTATTTAAAACATCGCTCACGATGAACCCAAAATCCAATTCGATTCAAATTAAATTAATTAATTAGTAAACTTCTCTAAATCTTAATTAAAAGATTTATTCTTTTCTCAATGGGGTTTAAGAACGGAGTTATTAAAGATGCCATTCACGACAAACCCCAAAATACAATTTGATATTAAATACTCTGAATAGAAATTAATATCGTCTTGTATATCAAATTCTGGAACTAACGGATATAGTATAGGGAATAACGATATCTACATCTTCCAAATTCCGCCACAATATCTGTTTAATCACGGAATCCAATATCGAAATATTCCAAAGATAATTTCCAATCCAATTTATTCGTTGGAAAATTTTGGTTATATTAAAACCATTTACAAATCCAATTTATTATTTCTAAAAATAATTGGATTATTATTCTAGTTATTAATTAGTTCATTTAGATAAAAAAATATTTTTATCTTTTTAAAACTGGAATTGTCCATCTAAAATCTTTCCAAATCAGTAATTATTATTTTACATAATTTTCCATATTTTTAATAATTTTATTAAGGCCCTTACAGTTGTTTTCCAATACCGTCCACCAAACTGCATCCATAGCGACATTTCCTGAAATTGATTGGGACATAATTTGAAATCCAACCATTCAAATTTGAATCTCTTATATTCATTGGAAATATCTTTTCGATACCCAACGGTTCCTGTTTTAGGAGAATCGGACGGTCGGATCTCCCGTTACATCAATTTGAAGTTAAATGAAACACCCCACCTCTGTTAGGGTCACTCTCAAAGGGAATGCCCTAATTTTGGTGGAGATTTATAAGTATAAGTCACAGATGCACAAGACAGATATAAGTACACATATTTTTGAAACAGCGGAAAACAACAGCAACTTTTTTTATTTCATCAAAATACGTGTTACACAAACCATGCCATAATTGTCTTACAATACTCCCAAAAACATTACATTTTCATAACTGTCTTGATTTCATTATTTAAAGAAGCATAAAAACATAAGTAAAATGCATAAGTCCCATAATTGTTGTCCAAAGCCATAGTCCATAACGAAAGAGATCCAAGCAATACATTCTTTCTCTTCAAGCTGGATGTAAAAACTGGTCAAGCTGCGGTATTCCCTCCCTGTGGACCTAGGGGGGACGAAAGAAAAGAAGACGAAAGAAAAGTAGAGTCAGACATAAAGCCTGAGTAAGTCTAGGACTATTCAGTCTATGAATAAAGAATTGGGCATGATAAGTATAAACTGGAAATGGGAAAGCACTATAACTAAGTTAAGTTGTCGAGAGTCGAATATACTATCGTACCCCATATTAATCTCTGCACCCCTATAAACTAGTTCCCAACAGGCACCCCATAATCAGGGTGAAGTAATCCATTTCTAATGATCGGCTCCTACTCGCATAGTTACATGTGTCTTACGGCCCCCGATGTTGTAGTTACCTATGCTGATCCCACCATGGGGTGTATCAAGTCCCATGGTGGCGGCCCGACACAATTCTAGAATGCACAGGTATACTACTGGTGCCCAGTGCCTAATTTTTCTGCGTCGGAGTGTGTGCACGCCCGCACCCCATTAGAACCTACACTGCTGCACCACCACCGTCGATTTGACCTCTTACAGTCAGCCCAGTAATCGTGCCCCACCCTGCCTAGTTCAGGGTATCCTGATACACCTTGTAGGGTTACTGCTGAAAAGGGTCCCACGCTACTAGGTTTTCTATTTCTAGCCAACATGCTAAGTTGGTTAAGTGTTTTGTAAACCTAACCCCCAATCAGTCTGTATAGTTTTGCATGTTCCATTTTGATTAAGTATTAATTCAATTTACTTAATCCTATCAATCCTGACTCAGCCTTAATTGTCTTATTAAAGCCTCGACCTCTCACATTAGACAGGTATTGTTGTGACTGCCTGTTGCCGGTTGGTTCCCGGCAGTCTTACGTCACAACTCAGTCTGACCTCGGGTCTTTATTGGGCTCAATATTTAACCACCCACATTGGATAGGTATTGTTGTGACTATTGGACAGCCGGGCGATTCCGGGCAGGTTTACATCACAACTCAATCCAACCTCGGGTTAAACACATCGTATTTTCTAAATTTACATATTTTGTCTCTTTTCTTTTTATATGTAAATATTTGCGGCCCATTATTCAAATTCATCTTTATTGGGTAAAATTAATTTATATCACTTAATTGTTTTCAAGGTCGTTGGCATGCGTCAAACATGCCAACACATATGTTTTATATTTTTAACCCAACATCATTACCCCCGTCTTATACGTTTGCTATAATATAACATATGTTGGGTTTAACATTTAAACCCAACTCAGCCACATGAAAAAGGGGAGGCTTAGAACATGGTGTTTATATATTCTAAGTAACATCAAAAGGGGTGTGTGAACGCATGAACTTGCAACATAACGAACTAGTTAACATAAATTAGGCACTTGTGAACTTGCATTGTAATAGCATATAATCATGACATAAAACATACCTAAACATGAATCATGGTTTTTAATCTATTCATGTAAACTTGCATTTAAAATGTAAATCTAACTTAATTATGTGTCACATATATTATCATATGATTTTGATAACAACATAGGCCTAAAACATATTTCGTTTGGGCATAAAGTCAAACCTAAACCAACCATGTTCATAAAGTCAACACAAGTTCACAAGGGTGCTTACTTTTGTCACTAACACAAAAGTATGGTTTTACACTTGAGTCATGATGCCAATTCCAACATAAATTCATATGAATCATAATACTCAAATGGATCCAATTACACTAAAAATGATCATAAAAATATACATCATGTTGGCATAATAGTGAACCATATACTTGCATGAATCTCAAATAAACTACCACAAACATATAGTCGTTAACTTTCAACATGAATCATATACTTGCAATTATCCAATAGGTGTTGTAATAAACTACCACAAACATGTAGTTGTTAACTTTCAACATGAATCACATACTTGCAAATATCCAATAGGTCTAACATCGTTATACCACAACATCCCAAATCGATTAGAATCATAGAAACATACAATTATGAATTATTATCACCACAAATTAAGTACAATTCTATTTCTGATTTTACACAAATCAAAACACATTTATTCATTCACATCGGAATAGCACTCTACTTACAACGTATGACGAATCTTCAATTCAGGAATATGAATTCTGAATTCTGAATTTGGAGATGCTATCCTTTGTTGTAGGCGTTGTTTTGATTTAGTTGTCGTTGCTTTAAGCTTTCAAATTGCCTCCTATTTGTCTCTCAATTTTGATGGCTACTCCTAGTCTTTCCTCAGCAGCATGACGGTCTCATTCTCATTTTTATTTGTATGAATTCGGTGGAGTCTTTGGTCCTTTTTATAGAGTTTGTAATTGATTAGAACCGTCGATGGAGCTTGGATTAATAATAGCCGTTCGTTTGAAGGAGAGACCAATCAAGAGCTGACACCTAGCCCTAGTGACAAGGCAAGGCTCATAAATTCGGCCAAGCACAGACCAGGCCAGCTAGGGGGGCTGGGTTTGACGTGGCTCAGGGGTCAGGCCGACTCCCCAGTCGACCCCCATGTCGACTTGGTAGTCGACCTGGGTAGCCCAGGTCGACTACCCAGTCGACCTGGGTAGCCCAGGTCGACTACCCAGTCGACCTGGGTGCCTTGAGCGGGAAAATTCCCGCCCTGGCCAATCTGGTCCGATTTTTGAAATTTGAATTGGTTTTCTGAGCTGTTTGAATTTTAAACTGAATTCTGAAACTTCCAGAGGCCATATCTTCTTCATACGGAGCCCGTTTTACGCAAACTCAGACTCTATCCCAAGCAGAATTCCGAGAGGAACGCAATGGCGTATCCCGTTTCCCTTAATTCTTTGATTTGAAATTAATTATACTTTAATTTGTGAATTTCACTGTTATAGGATACACGGGGTGTTACATTAATGGTTGAAATTCGCGAACGGTTGCTGCGCAGCGTGTTCTATTCATGCCATTTTTGTATATAATATATATATTTTGTCGATTTCTATTAAAAACCTATTTTATAAAATATTTGTAAATTCGTTTTAAAATGATTTTAACTTCATTTTCAATTTTAAATACAAATTGAATATTCCATATCATTACAATATTAAAATGATAATATTTTCAAAATATCTGATTTTGTAATCAATTTCCTTTTCGTATTCATTATAAAATGGATAAAGTCGATTTATAAACTCGTTCGAGTTAAAATGGCGTTTAATTACTTAACTTGGCTTCACAATTCAATATTTTTGTGTCCATCCAAAATCGGACATCAAAATCATATTTCGATTATTCACTGAATATTATTTTAAAATATTCCTTATTTTAAAATATTTGTTATTTTAAAATACTCGTCATTTTAAAGTATTCGTTATTTCTGAATTGGAATCAGACTCAAGCAATTACCATATAATTTCAGTTATATGGATTTCATTCACTGCATGTATTCAACCATAATGATAAATAATCATTTAACAATCAAACATCATCCAGAGTGCATTCTATAACTTTATAAGCATTAAAATAAATAAGTAACGCTTACAACGGTTTGTCAATCAATTGATTGACACAAAACTAAATATTGGGATTAGTGTATGTCAAATATCATCCCAATACCCGTGTGGGGTTTTTAGACAACCACAGTGTTTGCTCGAAATTTGGGATCAAACACCAAGGGTGTAAAAGTTACACTTCACTGATTCGGTAAGAATATGGAACCGCGTAATCTCAAAATAAACGGATAAAAACAAGCAAGAACACAAAGGATTTTTATAGTTGTTCGATTCAATATGAATCTACGTCCATTTTCAATCAATTCTCATTATGACACTCAAGCTTACAACATATGAATTTTCCCTTATCACAATCATTTCTCTCTTTTAACTCTATTTATGATCTAACTTCTCTTAAATTGGAGAGGAGTTGGCGGAGTCTCTAGCTTAATAGTGATAGAAGTATGGATCTTCAATCCTTTAAGTGCTTTGACCTTTCTCCATGATTTTGTAAGAGTTTTGCGTTAGATCCGGATTTAGAATGAATTAGAGAAGATATGAAATTGCTTGAATGATGTTGGAGTGATTCATCTTGTAGCTCGAATGAGATTGAAGATGCTTAGATCCAATTGCAGAAGGCTCTCATGATCATTGACTTGCATTTGATCTTCATGAAGTTAGAAAAGTGTTAATGAATTCATAGAAGCCATTAAAGAAGTTGTAGATAAGCTTTGAATTTGACGGAGTCTCCTTGTAGAAATGAATTTTCGGTCCCCCCATTCAAATGAATTATGAGGGGTATTTATAGGTGATTTTAGCCCGGGTGGCAATTCTGTAATTTATGCAGGAAAATGCCTTGACTCAACTCGCTATGACTCAATTTCGCCATGACTTCATTTCGACATGACTTATGTCGTCATGACTTGTGTCAAGCAGTGGATGTACTCGGCATGAATCATGTCATGAATCACGACATGGTATGGTGATAGAGACGCAAGCGACATGACTCAAACATATACAAAGGTATGCAGCTGTTCCCAGACTTATGTGGTGAAGGAATTAGCGAATTGCGGCATTACTTATTTATATTGAAACGACTTGGCTTCGCTCGCCATGGTTCCAAACCAACTCATGAATGCAACGTGTGTTTCCTCAAGTTAGATACAGCTGTCCATGTGTATTTATATTACTTCACATTCTTATTCCTTACAAAGTTGCCCATCCACACTTGACTGCCACCTCACTCTCTAATATCACCGTCCTTATGAATTTGAACGACATGGAAT
This sequence comes from Allium sativum, assembly GCA_030737875.1. Lineage (NCBI taxonomy): Eukaryota > Viridiplantae > Streptophyta > Magnoliopsida > Asparagales > Amaryllidaceae > Allium > Allium sativum. The sequence continues at coordinate 784,908,583 of CM060912.1, read as the reverse complement.
AACCTTCTTTTGGAGCGACATGGATAAACTGGTGACGCCTCGACCACACAACGACATGAGCCCACTCGACTTGAATTAATCTCCGTACGTATTACTCATGGCTTGCTCTTACTCCTGCTGCACGACATGGATGGCTGGCGAAATGAACAACTTGTGGCATGACCATTGTCTTGATCCAATGTGGTTATGAAACAATCTGGTCTTTACACAATCTAGTGGCTTATCTTAATACATCATTTATGTTTTAAGCTTCAGTTTCCACGTGGCTTCTTCGCTCAGCCCTTGCGACTTAGATGAGATGAAAAACGGCTTGAGTTTGCTCACACATTGTTCATTTGCCAGCTGTCTACACGGTATGAGTCCTGCGGGATAGATTTGACATTCCCAACGACATGCCTCCATGCTATGACATGATGTATGTATCACATATGACATGAAGACTAGTGAAATGGTTTCTATGGCCCGGGAATGCTTGCATTATGAACAAGAACGGCTTGGCTACCCGGATGATATGATTCATTCTTTCATTATGCACACACAAAGTATCCAATGACATATTTCAGTTCCCCACATGTGTAATGATTTCACTTCAAGTTGTGGCAATGGTATGGATCCTTTACGGCATGAAAGCTCTTTGGGATGCCTTGAACGGTATGCTTCTGGCAACCTTAAACTCTGTGGCTCGATTGGATAGCTGACATGCGGCTTAAGGATAATACACATGAAAAGCATGTCGTATCTGATGGCTTAAACCATGTCTTCCCAAGACTTACGCCATGCAGTATTTGGTTATATCATGAGACCTAGGAGCTGACATCCCATGGCGTTAGATCGGCACTGATTTGAGTTGTATGCATCTCATGTTGTGTTAGCGACATTATTTCATGTCATGTATTTTACGGTATGGATATGCTTGTTGCGGACGACATGAGTGCAATGACTTAGAATCATCTCATGCCAACGACCTAAATTCATGTCGCGCAGATGACTATGGGGTCCATGCCGTGGAAATGACTTAAGTCGGTTGTGTCATGTGTCATTGTCCATTAATGCTTCTTCGTTGTGAACCGTGTTCTAAAAACGGGGTTAACATTTGCCCCTTGAAGCTTGTATTTCTTGCTTGCGAGAAATGCGGGCTTCGAAATAAACACACTCTGCATTGAGATTCTGTCGTAGCTTTTTGTTTTGCTAAGATGAACCAATTTTTGAATTCGTATGCTTCATGCCACCTATTCTGCAATTAAAACAAGTGATTGCATAATTTTGGACTTATACTCCACTACCGATTGTCCATATCAATAGTGGATTAGTTAATCATCAGAAAATGAATTATAGCGATTTTTTTTTGAACTGAATAAAGTGTTTGTACGGAATTATTTTATTCAATGGTTTATAACCCATCATATATTGTCTGCACAAATACGATATTCTAACTTGAATTCGCATCGATGCTTAAAACCAAGTATTCGACTAAGCCGACTGTGGATTTCGAACGTTATCATTTTAATGGCTTATATGATGGTGTGTGATATTTCACATTTGAGAAATACACGTCTGTGATTATTTTTGTTTCTCTTTGGAGAATCTTTGACTATCTGTGCCCCGGCTCTGCAGGTCATCAGTAGTCTTCATTATGAGAAGAATTTTTTTTGTAGCTCAATTTTTGTTTGCTTTGTCGATCAGTTTTGACGTTGGAGATTCCATTGGATGCCCCGTGTTTTGGAGAGGTCATTTTAATCCAATGCTTTGTCTTTTCCTGTCGACTAAGTCGAAATGATGGAACTCATTGAACATTGTTGATATCTCCTATGGAGAAGTCGCTTTCTCTATGGAAAGGGATTTTTGGTTGTTGCATCGTTCCGCAGTGCGAACTCCCGCGAGGTTTGGGTTAAGGCTGCATCGCCCCGCACTTACGAACTCCCCCGCTTCGTCTTGCTTTAGCAAGCTCCCGCGCTTCGTTTCGCGCCTACGGATTCACGCGAACCATTGGGTTAAGGCTGCATCGCTCCGCGCTTACGAACCCCCACGCTTCGTCTTACTTTAGCAAGCTCCCGCGCTTCGTTTCGCGCCTACGGATTCCCGTGAACCATTGGGTTAAGGCTGCATCGCTCTGCGCTTACGAACTCCCATGCTTCGTCTTGCTTTAGCAAGCTCCCGCGCTTCGTTTCATGCCTACGGATTCCCACAAACCATTGGGTTAAGGCTGCATCGCTCCGCGCTTACGAACTCTCACGCTCCATCTTGCTTTACAAGCTCCCGCGCTTCATTTCGCGCATACGGATTCCCGCGAACCATTGGGTTAAGGCTGCATCGCTCCGCGCTTACGAACTCCCGTGCTTCGTCTTGCTTTACCAAGCTCCCGCGCTTCTTTTCATGCCTACGGATTCCAGCAACTTTTAGGGGATGAAGTTTTGGATCCGTGACAGCTTGTTGCTCTATTCGCCGTTTGATTCAATGGGACTTCCTTGATCAATCGTTGAGTCGGTATTATTGGAGTTGCCTCATTTCGTCGGATTCTTGAGGAAGCAAATGCCTACGGAATAGCCTGCAATGAGAAATCAACTTTTAGCAAAATTTTCATATATATTTTGCAAGCCAGAGATTTACACAAGCAGGCAACATTTCACTCGTAGTACTTTTGTTCTGTACAATGCATGTACACCAATATAGAGTTTTTACAAGAAAGTAGAGTATAGTAAAGAGTAAAGTAATGCATAAAGGTGATAGTGATCGCTTATTCTGAGCCGTAGATATTAGTTCATTTTCAACGGTTATTAGTTGATTATCAGCCTTGGAATGATTTGAGCAGAAGCTGCGTTGTTTGGACCATACTAATCATTTGATGCCCCTTGCCCCTGGGGAGCTGCAGAAGGATTTGCATCTTGGGAGTTCTTCACAAATTGTTGCAGACGGTTCTTCCTTATCAATTCTTCAATTAATGATTTCAGGTGCCTGCACTCGTTGGTGTTATGGACCGGTTGATTATGATACCGACATAACTTCCCGGACTTAGTCAGATGGTCGTTCATTTTTATTGGCCGAGGTTCTGGGTAATCTTGTACGTCCTTTATGGCAAGGTAGATGTTCTCGGGAGTATTATTTAGAGGAGTTAGCTCAGACGAGTCAAGAAGGCGAAACTTTTTGTTTGCTTTGTTGTCATTTCTGTCATTTTCTCTCTTCTGTCCTTGGGTATTCTTTTGATCGCACTGAGTAGCAGTACTTTTGGGAGCCTCAAGAAGTTGGTTACCACCGATGATCTGAAGAGGTATAGGATTGTCATCCACTCTCATGTATTCCTCCGCCTTCTTATAGAACTTGTCAAGTGTATTCGGTTCCTTCATCTTTATCCATCTTCCGAACTCGCTTGTTTTGTCTATAGCGTCGAGTAAGGCCATGAGAATTATGCGTGGCTCTGGATTCCTCACTTCAGATAAGGCAACATTGAATCGACTGAGGAAGGCTTTGACAGTTTCCCCTAGATTCTGTTTTGTTGCTGAAAGTGTTATAGCATCTTTGGCTTTAGTAGCGTACAGCCGGAATTGCTCCTTGAACTTTTTGGTGAGGTCAGAAAATCGATCAATAGACTTGGGCGGCAGCTTTGTGAACCATAGTGATGCGGCACCTTCTAAGTAGAGAGGAAAGTATGTGCATATCATCTCATCAGTCGCCTTAGCTGCACTCATATGCCATTCATATTTGAATAGGAAGTAGTTCGGATCAATGAGACCGTTGTACGGAGGCAAAGTTGGAGGATTGAATTTCTTTGGACATTCTGCTTCAAGGATTCTTTCGGTGAATGGAGTGCTATCGGGAGAGAAGTCCCATTCTCTTTCGTCGTTCTTGCTAGCTTGATCTTTTTTCATGGCTCGTTCTATCATGTCCGAAATGTATTCTTCGGTGCTATGGCGCTCTATGAAGCTGAGCTCTTTATCAAATGTTCGTCTAGGCATGTGATCCCGATTAGAGAGCTTAGGCCCTTTGCCTTCTTGATGAAGAGGTGACCCCGTGACAGGATTGGCGGTTTTTCGAGCATTCGCTTCGGAATGGTTCTTAGCTTTGGATCTTAGTTCTTTTATGTTAACTTCGTCCCTGCCACTTGTCCAATCATAATCGTCTTCCATATTATCTTTGCGGTTATGATCGAGAGCGGGCGATTTATAATTTTCCTCGAGATCCACATGCAATTTTGGAGGGGCTTGAATTGGTTGAGAATTTAGAAGGGCGTTCATTTTTTCCATTAGAGCATCATTAGCATCCATCAAAGCTTTATTTGAAGTTTCAATTCGGCGGTTCACATTGGTAATAGCGGCATTTAGTTCATTTCTAGTCACGCCAGCTCCGCTCATCGAGTTTTCACCAACATCGAAATGGTTAGTAAGCGATGTCTCTTCGTCAGCAACCTCATCGGCTTCTATCACGGTTTTGCTAACGGTCTTCTTAGATTTGGCCATAATTTCGGAGAAGGATGCAACTAAGAGCTTTAATGCAAGGATCTCAACTTTGGGAGAGTGCGAGAAGAGGTAGGAGATGCGAGCGCGGCCCCACGGTGGGCGCCAAATGTTTGCTCCAAATTTGGGATCAAACACCAAGGGCGTAAAAGTTACACTTCACTGATTCGATAAGAATATGGAACCGCGTAATCGCAAAATAAACAAATAAAAACAAGTAAGAACACAAAGGATTTTTATACTGGTTCGATTCAATATGAATCTACGTCCACTTTCAATCAATTCTCATTATGACACTTAAGCTTACAACATATGAATTTTCCCTTATCACAATCATTTGTCTCTTTTAACTCTATTTATGATCTAACTTCTCTTAAATTGGAGAGGAGTTGGCGGAGTCTCTAGCTTCATAGTGATAGAAGTATGGATCTTCAATCCTTTAAGTGCTTTCTCCATGATTTTGTAAGAGTTTTGCGTTAGATCCGGATTTAGAATGAATTAGAGAAGATATGAAATTGCTTGAATGATGTTGGAGTGATTCATCTTGTAGCTCGAATGAGATTGAAGATGCTTAGATCCAATTGCAGAAGGCTCTCATGATCATTGACTTGGATTTGATCTTCATGAAGTTAGAAAAGTGTTAATGAATTCATAGAAGCCATTAAAGAAGTTGTAGATAAGCTTTGAATTTGATGGAGTCTCCTTGTAGAAATGAATTTTCGGTCCCCCCATTCAAATGAATTATGAGGGGTATTTATAGGTGATTTTAGCCCGGGTGGCAATTCTATAATTTATGCAGGAAAACGCCTCGACTCAACTCGCTATGACTCAATTTCGCCATGACTTCATTTCAACATGACTTATGTCATCATGACTTGTGTCAAGCAGTGGATGTACTCGGCATGAATCATGTCGTGAATCACGACATTGTATGGTGATAGAGACGCAAGCGACATGACTCAAACATATACAAAGGTATGCAGCTGTTCCCAGACTTATGTGGTGAAGGAATAAGCGACTTGCGGCATTACTCATTTATATTGAAACGACTTCGCTTCGCTTGCCATGGTTCCAAACCAACTCATGAATGCAACGTGTGTTTCCTCAAGTTAGATACAGCTGTCCATGTGTATTTATATTACTTCACATTCTTATTCCTTACAAAGTTGCCCATCCACACTTGACTGCCACCTCACTCTCTGATATCACCGTCCTTATGAATTTGAACGACATGGAATAACCTTCTTTTGGAGCGACATGGATAAACTGGTGACGCCTCGACCACACAACGACATGAGCCCACTCGACTTGAATTAATCTCCGTACGTATTACTCACGGCTTGCTCTTACTCCTGCAGCACGAAATGAACAACTTGCGGCTTGACCATTGTCTTGATCCAATGTGGTTATGAAACAATCTGGTCTTTACACTATCTAGTGGCTGATCTTGATACATCATTTATGTTTTAAGCTTTAGTTTCCACGTGGCTTCTTCGCTCAGCCCTTGCGACTTAGATGAGATGAAAAACGGCTTGAGTTTGCTCACACGTTGTTCATTTGCCAGCTGTCTACACGGTATGAGTCATGCGGGATAGATTTGACATTCCCAACGACATGCCTCCATGCTACGACATGATGTATGTATCACATATGACATGAAGACTAGTGAAATGGTTTCTACGGCCTGGGAATGCTTGCATTATGAACAAGAATGGCTTGGATACCCGGATGATATGATTCATTCTTTCATTATGCACACACCAAGTATCCAATGACATATTTCAGTTCCCCACATGTGTAATGATTTTACTTCAAGTTGTGGCAACGGTATGGATCCTTTACGGCATGAAAGCTCTTTGGGATGCCTTGAATGATATGCTTCTAGCAACCTTAAACTCTGTGGCTTGATTGGATATCTGACATGCAGCTTAAGGATAATACACATGAAAAGCATGTCGTATCCGATGACTTAAACCATGTCGTCCCGAGACTTACACCATGCAGTATTTGTTTATATCATGAGACCGAGGAGATGACATCCCATGGCGTTAGAGCGGCACTTATTTGACTTGTATGCATCTCATGTTGTGTTAGCGACATTATTTCATATCATGTATTTTACAGTATGGATATGCTTGTTGCGGACGACATGAGTGCAATGACTTAGAATCATCTCATGCCAACGACCTAAATTCATGTCGCGCGGATGACTATGGGGTCCATGCCGTGGAAACGACTTAAGTCAGTTGTGTCATGTGTCATTGTCCGTTAATGCTTCTTCGTTGTGGACCGTGTTCTAAAAACGAGGTTAACACACAGTCAATTTAAATAAATTATTGGCTAATAAATTTAACTAATTCAAATTCAGTTTGAATTATTTTTCTACTTAGCAAATTTTCACTGTTCAAATAATAATTCTATATTTATATCACATTTCAACAACCAAAAATGTGTATCCACATTGTTTGAAATACGAGTGTCATATATTTATACAACGCTTCTTGTGCAGATGAGTCGTGAATAGTTCATGTGTTGAACTCAAGCAATGTCACATGCAACAGATAAAAATCAACACTAGTAATTCATATGTTTTCAGTCATAAAATAAATTAAATAACTATACAAATATTATAGTGAGAGAATTCTCACATTCATCTCCACTCTGTCATTCTTTATTTCTAAATTGTTTTAATAAAATTAAACAACCGTTTAATTTTACCAAAAACTGCAATAGCTTCTGTTTCCGTTCTGGTCAGTTCCATTGTGTAGTATTCATCAAGAGGATTCCGACGCAAGTGAAATCACGAAATTCCGATGTCAAACGAACAAGTTATGATTATTTAAATTTTTGATTACATAAATAGCTATTTAAATATAATTAACATTTTAATTAACCTAATCATTTTGCCTCTAATTACATCTTCTCTGTATCGCTCCAGCCTTCAAGCCAACTGAAGAAAAAAATAGCTCGCCACCCACAATCGATCACCACACGAACTCCAAAGCTCCGAACCACCATCTGAGACCTCTACCTCGTAGGACGCTCCTTGCGCCACCGTCCCACTTGACAACGCTGAACTCCATCCATCCTTGGAGCCAGAAATGGCATGCAAATGGAAGGCGTTTAAGCCCTAAATTCATGCACCACAAACAAATAAACCCCATCATGACCGTTGGATCTCTATAGCTCGATGCGTTCTTCGATTTGGCTGTTGGATGATTCAGGAAATATTGCGTGGATTTTGAGTTTTTAGAGGATCAGTGTGATAGCCCGCCCCGCACCATCCGACATTTCCCTAGAAATGTGTTGTACCAATGTCCAACTAGCACGGGACGGTCGTCAAAAGAAATAGATTTGAAACTATGAATCATCAAGAACCTGTTGTATATCTCACAGTGCATGGAATAAAATATAATAATAACATAACTTGACATAAAACAGGAGAGACAATGCATAAGCTGAAAACTAAATCATCATAGCAGCAAAATCCAAAATACAGCTTATGATCCAAACCATCGTTATTACAACTTCAAAATACTGTCTCTAAAGCAAAATAGAAAGGTACACTACTAATGCCCAAAGCAGTGACCGGCAACAACACTGGGAGAATATATGCAAATAGTACGTGGAAGCCTTTTGCTCGTCTTCAAGCAGCTACTTGTGCATAACCACCTAACATGACTCTAGTCTGCTCGTTAGGAGCACCCAGAGTAATAAGAAGAGACATAAAACTCTGGGTCAGACAAAAGTCTTGTATGAGCGATAACAGCAGAACGGAACAATAACAGGTATAAATAATCATACCTGGACCTACAACTAAAGAGTTAACACAACAAAATGTACCGTACACTAAGGTAACACTAACTTAAAGTGTAAGGTGGAAGTATGCATGTCATGGTAATAGCAAACATCAAACATTGCAATCATCCTCACACCTCTCACTCAGTGCGTAAAGCATGCGTTATCCACCACTTTGATCACTAAATCCTTTACTACGACAACTTTGCCCTTGGGAGTCTTAATGACCCCATAGCGCTGGTCCATAGCCGATAATCCTTTGCTATGATCACTTTGCCCTTGGGAGTCCTAATGGTCCCATTGCAATGATCTATAGCCATGCTATGATCATTTTGCCCTTGGAAGTCTTAATGACCCCATTGCGCTGATCCATAACCACTAATCCATCTAACAGTGGTGAACCAAAGCTATAGATATCGATAACCCCTTTGCACACGCCCCGCAGCAAAGCTCAACTCTGGAAGTTAACTCATTGGTTCCCATCTGAATCCTGAGTAATAACTTCCAATTTGGACTTCCTTTGCATCTCGGGTTTTGGTCTCTTCCGGTTTGTGACCTTCAAAATGACTAGTGGTATCTTCTTAGTTCAGTTCGTGGCCCTCAAAGTGCGGCTCATGGTCCTTGAAGTGGTTCTGGCTTATGATGCCCCTGTTCGGTTCGCAGTTCGTGGCCCTAACTCCGGTTTGTGGGGATCGGCTCGTAGTCAAACCTCCAGCGGTCGGCTCGTGGTCTCCACTCGTAGTGATGCAAGTGGCTCAACTCTTGTCTCAAATTCCGAGTCATGATGCACAGAGCATGAGCGGGTGGCTCGTGGAGCTGTAGTGCGAGCGGTTCATGGCCATGCTCATGGTGCCTCCTTAGAGCACCGGGTCGAGTCGCGGAAGTACTTCACGAAAGGGATCATGTACTATTTCCTACAATTCTCTAGCAAGTTATTTATGCCATACGACGGCGTTTTTGACCATTCTAACTTTCCTATGCACTCACAAATCATACCAAACAGTAGTAATAACACATAAGACCAACTATAAACAACAAAACAATAATCTAACATGTTAATATGGATCAACATACCCAAAACCCATGTTTTCCCCTTAATCGTGCTTAACTATATCTAGCAATAGGATTAGCAAACTTAATCCAAATTAACCCAAATTTCTAACAGAGGCATAAAATGATATTTTAGAATTTCTACATATTTTTTTCATATTTTTATGAGTCATAATTTCGCTAATTATCACTAATCACCCCTAATTAGCTGTAATTAGTGTAAAAACATGCTAATTACTCACCTTAAACAAAATTAATCTCAGATATGAAACTATCTCTGATTTGGTTTGGATCCCAATGCAACACAACAGCTCTACCTCCAATTTAATATAAATTTTCCTTGATTTGATGTTGACTAACTTAATATTGGATTAGAATGTGATTAGGAGGTAGTTTAGAAGGTGGAGGTCACTGCTAGGGTTAGAGAAATGTTTGTGGCTGCTAAGAAAATGAAATGAGATGGTTTCCTTACTCATTTCATCCTCCTCATAATCCTAATCCTGAAATGGGTTATGGGCCCATCCACTAATTACCCTATTAAGCCTGCTTAAGCAGTTTTTCACCTTCCAAACCTTGTTTCAGCCATATCTCCCAAACAGTAAGTCCGTTTGATTAATGTGATCACTCCACAGGAAGGTAAACCATCATCTGAATCTAATGGAAGTGGTTTCAGGTCAAAACTCCTTAGCAATGAAAAGTTATAGGCGTAACAAGATTCGACAGGGGTAAAAAGGTCATTCAAAATTCAAAAAAAAATCGTGAACATGGGAAATGACCCCAATAGTCGTTTCCCATAGTTACACGACCATACGACTTTGTATGTGAATAAAATAAACATTCTACGATCCTTCGATGCATAGAATGCAGGTCGTTACACTCTCCCCCCTTAAGAAATTTCGCCCCCAAAATTCCTTAACTAAGAAAACAACAGAGGTTCCCGCATGCCTATCAACCATTTACAATCAATCAAACAAACATGACAAACACAACAAACCTATCTTAGCATGCAGAATAAATATATTACTATTAAAACCTTACCGGGCAAAGAGTTCTGGATGTGACTTCCGTATGCTTTCCTCGGTTTCCAAAGTATAGTCATTCTCATTATTGCCCTATTGGACCTTGACTAGTTCCACCGTCTTCCTTTGAAGTTGTTTCGTGTGTGCGATAATACGATTCGTCCTGCGGCTCCCAACTGCCTTGGATTCTACCTCGATATCATCCAACTGATCTGGTGAAATGGTCATATCACAATCGTACACGAACTTCCTTAACTGGGAAATAAGAAATACGTCGTGAACTCTCGCCATCTTGTCATGCAATCCAATTTTATACGCCAAATTCCCAACTTGTTCGAGAACTGGGAATGGACCAACAAACCTTGGTGCCAATTTACCTCTTTTACCAAATCAAAGTACAACTTTAACGGAGAAATCTTGACGAATACCAAGTCTCTAACGAAGAATTTCAAATCTCTTCGTCTTTTATCAGCATAACTCTTCTGCCTACTTGCGCAGCCTTCATCCGCTGTTGAATAACCTTGATCTTATCTGAAGTTTCTCTTATTACATCTGGCCCCAGCACAAATTTCTCACTGGTTTCCAACCAACATGATGGTGAGTTGCATGGTCTTTCGTAAAAAGCTTCAAATGGAGCCATACCAATACTGGACTGATAAATAATATTATATGCAAACTCAACCAGATGCAAATGGTCATCACATGAACCCCAAAAATCCAATATACAAGCCCTTAAGAGATCCTCTAATACACGATTCACTCTTTCTGTTTGACCGTCGGTTTGAGGATGGTACGCGGTACTGAGATGTAATTCTGACCCTAAAGCCTCTTGTAAGCTCTTCCCAAACCCACTAGTAAATAATGGATCTTGGTCACTCACAATACCTTTAGGTACTCGATGAAATCTCACTACCCCCTTCATATATAGTTCCACTAATTTAGCTGTCGTTTTATTCGACATGACCGGTATAAACCTTGCACTTTTGGTCAATCAATCCACAATCACCCAAATGTTATCATGACCCGGTCTAGTCCTTGGTAAACCATCAATGAAATCCATTGAGACTTGTTCCCATTTCCATTCGGAATTTTTAATGGTTGTAACAAACCACTAGGCTTCTTTTGCTTGGCTTTAACTAACTGGCAATTCATGCACTTGGATATAAACTTCCCAACATCTCTCTTCGTCCCTTCCCAGTAGTAGGTCCACTTCATGTCTTAATACATTTTGTTACCACCGGGATGTATAGTCAGTTTCGAGTGATGACACTCTCTAAGAACTTCTTCTCTCAATCCATTAACATTGGGTATAACTAGTCTCTCATTCTTTCGAAGCCATCCTTCCCGATCGTACTTGTTCATTTCCTCACCGTCGATACCCATCTCTAACTTGGAGATGATTTCCAATAGATTTGGATCGTCCCTCTAACTGGAACTAATCCATTCAATCAAGGTTGGCCTGATCGTCAAACTTGCTAACATCTCTGGATCTAGTTCATAATTAGGTTTGAAATCATATCCCGCGATATACTGCAGTTGCTTCCATTCCAGAAACATAGCCTTCAAACTGGCATGTCTCTTGCTCAATGCATCAGCTACCGCATTTCCCTTCGCGAGTGTGTATACGATATTGAAATCCTATGAGGCCAAGAACTCTAACCATCTCTGCTGACGAAGATTTAAACCCTTTTAAGTGAAAAGATACTTTAAAGACTTATGATCGGTAAACAATCCAAATCTTTCTCCCAATAGATAATGTCTCCACATCTTCAACGTGAACACGATTAGTGCCAATTCCAAATCATGGGTAGGATATCTCTTCTCATGCGGTTTCAGTTGCCAACTATCATAAGCTACAACCCTACCATCTTACATCAGTACAACACCTAGCCGGTACCGCAGGCATCTGTGTATACCGTCATCTCTTCGTTCCCTTTAGGAATAACCATCACTGATGCACACATCAACTTTTCTTTTAGACTCTTAAATGCATCCTCGCACTTTTCATCCCAAGCAAAATCTTGGTTCTTCTTGGTCAACTAAGTTAACGGCGCCGCTATCTTGGAGAAGTATTGGATAAACGTACGATAATATCCAGCCAACCCCAGGAAACTTCTTATGTCCATTGCATTCTTGGGCGTAGACCAATCTTGCGCCGTAGCCACCTTTGCAGGGTCCATGGCAATACCATTATCTGAAACAACATGGCCCAAGAGCCTTACTTCCCTCCTCCAGAAGTGACATTTTGAAAATTTCTCTTTCAATTGGTGTTTCCTCAACACCTCCATACTGTCCGCAAATGTTCCTTGTGTTCTTCCTCCGTCCTCGAATAAACTAAGATATCATCCATGAACACAAGAACAAACTTGTTCAATTGATCCCTGAATAGCCTATTCATAAGATCCACAAAATATGCTGGTACATTGGTCAACCTGATTGGCATGACCAACCACTCATAGAATCCAGACGGCGTCCAAAATGTTGTTTTAGGAATACTCTTAGCTGCTACTCGGAGCTGATGAAAACCTGTCGCGAGATCTAACTGGGAGAACACTCTCGCTCCATTCAATTGATCAAACAAATCTTCTATCCGCGGAAGAGGATACTTAATCTTCCTCGTCACCTTACTCAACTCGCAGTAGTCCACACACAATCAAAGGGAACCATCTGCCTTATTAGCAAATACAAACGGTGCTCCCCACTCAGAAACACTTCTTCGAATAAATCCCTTATTTAAAAGATCACTTACTTGCACCTCGAGCTCTCGCTGCTCCCTTGGCGCCATACAATGAAGTGGCATCACTATAGGCCTGTCATCTTTCACTAAATCAATCTGAAACTCAATCTCTCGGTGTGGTGGAAGTCCGGTCACTTCCTCGAAGATGTCCAGATACTCGCCAGTAATAGGCACATCTTACAACTCATCATGCGGGATGTCGAGGGAATTTATAAAACTAGCCATCACCCCATCACTACGTAGGCTACCTAACAGTAACCTCCGCCCATCATCCACTCTAGTGGTCACCGAAGACCCCTCACAGTCTACCACCGTCCCATACCTTTGGAGCCAATCGACTCCCAAAATAATACCAAACCAAGCAAAGCTCAAAACAAAGCAATACTAAGGCTAGTCGAACCACCGACCGTGTTCGTCACAACTAGAGATCTATCGACAATCTCGGGTTCCAATCCCAACCTATCTAACAGGTCACTAGATGAAGGAATGGGAAGCCCCGGTATCAAATAATACTCGAATAGGAACATCATAAATAGAAAGCATACTTTGGATAAGGACACACTTACCTTTCCCCGTCGCAGTTGGGGCATTCGACGAAGAAGGAACAACATTGATAGCATAAGCTTTCACAATCTGCTTATCTTTAGGAGGTTGTGGACATTTATCCTTGTGATGTCCTACTTGGCCGCAATTGAAGCACTTCGTATCCGTTGGCTTTGCTCGACAATCTTTAACATAGTGGCCCTTCTTGTCACAGCTATAGCACTCAACATCTTTCTTATTCTTCTTCTGACCATCCTTAGCTTGGTTCTGTTTCCTCTTATTCTGCGAATTATTCTTGCCTCCACCGCTTGCCTGCGGCTTTGGTTCCCCTGCAGATGTAATAGCAACCTTAGCCTTTGACTTAGGATAAAGGCTCTCCGACCTCAATGCCTTTCCCACTATAGATTCGAAGGCCTCATCGATGTGGTTTATAAGTCTTTCCCCCAAGTACTCATCTAAGTCGGTTATGAACTTCTCGTTCTTCTTCTCGACAGTATCGATAAGAGATAATCCATACTTCGATAAAGTATCAAATTCAGAAATATATTCCGAGACTGCCCTACCGTTCTGCTTAAGCTCCAAAAATTTCCAAAACAATTCTGATTTCTGAGCAACTGGGATAAACTTATCACTAGAGCGAGTCTTGAACTGATTCCATGTAACTTTATCCTCAGGGGTAGCTGCTTTAATAGCATTCCACCAATTTATAGCCCATCCTTGAAGCTGACTCGATGCTAGCTTTCTCTTTATTGCATCATCGATCCCCAAATCCTTGAAGATGCGCTCACAACTATCCAGCCAATCTTGAACCTCTGTAGCCGATTCCATTCCGTGGAATGGCTTTCCACCAAGATTAGTATAATCCGTGTTAAGCTTGGCGAAATCGGCTCTAGGCGCCTGCACCGCTGCACCACCACCGTTAGAAGCAGTAGGAACTACTCCCTGAACATCCCTAGCATCTCTCGCATGAAGGTAGTGAACATCGTCCCCATATCAGGGACATTCCTATTATTATCCCCTGAACCAATACTCCTCGTATATCGGTTGATCGTTCAATCTGTAAAGAGGAAATGATTAACCATCTCCATAATGGTGCCAGTGCAGTGCGACTACATCCTTATATATACTAATAGTATATATATAGTTTTTGAAAATCAAAATATCACAAATCCGCGCTCTCGTATACGTATACTATCTCTTCCTGATGTCTTCCCCTAGGTTAACTACGCAACCTAGGCTCTGATACCAAGTGTGACGGCCCGCCCTGCTCCAGCCAAAATTTCCCTAGAAATGCGATGTAACAATGTCCAACTAGCTTGGGATTGTCGTCAAAAGAAAGGGATTTGAAGCTATGAATCATCAAGAACCTGTTGTTTATCTCACAGCGCATGGAATAAAATATACATAACTTAACATAAAACAGGCGAGACGGTGCATAAGCTGAAAACTAAATCATCGTAGCACTGAAATCTGAAATACATCTTATGATCCAAACCATCATTATTACTTCAAAATACCGTCTCTAAAGCAAAATAGAAAGGTACATTACTAACGCCCAAAGCAGTGACCAGCAACAACACAGGGAGAATATATGTAAATAGTACATGGAAGCCTCCTGCTCATCTCCGGACAGCTACTCGTGCATAACCACCTAACCTGTTTTTAGTTTGCTCGTTTAGGAGCACCTAAAGTAATAAGAAGAGACATAAAACTTTGGATCAGACAAAAGTCTGGTATGAGCGATAGCAGCAAAACAGAACAATAACAGGTATAAATAATCATGCCTGAACTTGGATCTGCAACCAAAGAGTTAGCACAACAACATGTACGGTACTCTAAGGTGACAAAACATCAAGTGTAAGGTGGAAGTGTGCATGTCATGGTGATAGCAACATCAAACATAGCAATCATCCTCACACCTCCCACTTAGTGTGTAAAGCATACGATATCCACCACTTTGATCAGCAAATCCTTTGCTATGACCACTTTGCCCTTGGGAGTCTTAATGACCCCATTGCATTGATCCATAGTCACTATTCTTTTGCTATGATCACTTTAACCTTGGGAGTCCTAATGGGCCCATTGCACAGATCCACAGCCTGCTACGATCACTTTGCCCCTGGAAGTCTTAATGACCCCATTGCGCTGATCCATAGCCACTAATCCGTTTAACAGAGGTGAAGCAAATCTATCGATATCAACAACCCCTTTGCACACGTACAACAGCTAAGCCCAACTCTGGATGTTAACTCAATGGTTCCCATCTGGATCCCGAGTAATAACTTCCCACTTGGATTTCCTTTGCATCTCGGGTTTTGGTCTCTTCCGGTTCGTGACCTTCAAAACGACTCATGGTATCTTCTTGGTTCGGTTCGTGACCCTCGAAGTGCAGCTCGTGTTCCTCGAAGTGGTTCCGGCTCGTGATGCCATAGTTCGGTATGCGGTTCGTGGCCCCAACTCTGGTTCATAGGGATCGGCTCGTGGTCAAACCTCCAGGCAGTAGGCTCGTGGTCTCCATCTCGGCTCGTGGTGATGCAAGTGGCTCGACTCTTGTCTCAAGTTCTGGGTAGTGATGTACGGAGAACGAGCGGGTGGCTCGTGGAGCTGTAGCGCGAGCGGTTTGTGGTCCTGCTCATGGTGCCTCCTTAGAGCACCGAGACGCAGAGGTGCTTCATGAACGAGATCCTGTACTACTTCCTGCAACTTTCTAGCAAGCTATTAACGCCATACAACGGCGTTTTCGACCATTCTAACTTTCCTATGCACTAAAAAATCATACCAAATAGTAGCAATAACACATAGGATCAGCCATAACACTAAAACAATAATCTAACATGTTAATATGGATCAAGATACCCAAGACCCATGTTTTCCCCTTAATCATGCTTAACTATATCTAGAAATAGGATTAGCAAACTTAATCCACATTAACCCAAATTTCTAATAGAGGCATAAAATAATATTTTAAAATTTCTACATATTTTTCCATATTTTTCTGAGTCATAATTTCGCTAATTATCACTGATCACCCCTAATTAGCCGTAATTAGTGTAAAAACATGTTAATCACTCACCTTAGACACAAATAAATCTCAGATCTGAAAATATCTTTGATTTGGTTTGGATCCCAATGCAACATAACAGCTCTACCTCCAATTTGATGTTAATTTTCCTTGATTTGATGTTGACTAGCTTAATATTGGATTAGAATGTGATTAGGAGGTAGTTTAGAAGGTGAAGGTCATTGCTAGGGTTAGAGAAATATTTGTGGCATCTAAGAAAATGAAATGAGATGGTTTCCTGACTTGTTCAGCCTCCCCATAACCCTAATCCCGAAATGGGTTATGGGCCCATCCACTAATTACTCTATTAAGCCCGCTTAAGCAGTATTTTACCTTCCAAACATTGTTTCGGCCATATCTTCCAAACAGTAAGCTCGTTTGATTAATGTGACCACTCAACGGAAAGATAAACCATCATTTGAATCCAATGGATGTGGTTTCAGATCAAAACTCCTTACCAATCAAAAGCTATAGGTGAAACAAGATTCGCTAGGGTCAAAAAGGTCATTTAAAATTCAGAAAAAATCTCGAACATGGGAAATGACCCCAATAGTCGTTTCCCAAAGTTACACGACCATACGACTTCGTATGTGAATAAAATAAATATTCTACGATCCATCGATGCGTAGAATGCAGGTCGTTATAATCAAAATCTGAGTTTCTTGGCCATTGAAATCGTCATTGGCGGCTATGAGAAAGGGGTTGACTGTTCTTGGCATTTGACTAGGGTTATGGGAGAAGGGTTGATATTTATACTTAATTTTAATAATATTTAATTCACTTAAGTGAGATATTTCATTCGAACTCCAAATCAAACCCAACGACTATTGCCCCTAGCTAAATAACCCCATTCTGGACACAATGGAATATATATCGTAAGCCAATTCGATCATTTTGATCAGTTTTTATCAAAATTAAAATATAAATTAATATAATGGACAATATTGAATTCCAACAACGTACATTTTAATTTACCGAGACCACATAGTGACACCAAAAATTACGAATATTGAAATCTAGCTATGTTTTGACGATACAGACCTAACAATACTAATTTCGTCGAATTTGGAGACCGTTTGAAAAATGGCCTTTTTCTAGTCGATTAAATTTAAACTAAATTGACCAAACGCGTTTAAATTTACCACGCTCACATATTAATTCCAAAAATTATGAAATTTGAAACCTAATACTAATTTGACATTCCGGGTCCAACAAAAGTTATTTCATCGAAAATGGAGGTCGTTTGCAAAATGGCTATTTTTGAACGTTATATATTATTTAAAATATATATAAATAAATTCCATAGTGAGTATTATAAATTTTAAACTGGACATAACTTTCAATTCATATTATGAAATCTGAATTTTTCACATTCATTAGGAAGATATAATTAAACATATTCTAACGTTTCTGCTTTTACTGAGATTCGACTTATATTGAATTCTGTACATTCAATCAAAGTTTAAAATCGAATTTTCAAACTACCGCGCCATTTCAGACTCCTTTTTATAACTAAAATAAATTTATACGTTCTAAGTTCGATTTAAATAAATTTTAAATCATTATTATTTAAATAAATCATTTTAAATATTCAAAATCCATTAAAATAGCTAAAATAAAAAAAAAATTAGTTCAGAAATTCTGGGTTGTTACAAGTTTTCTTTATGTCGACATATCCATAATAGAAATTTGATTTTTGAATATTTGTAAAGTGTTTTGATATAAATATAATTCTGAAAATTCTTGAATTAAAATATAGTGTTATAAACTAATATTATAAAGTAGGAAATCATATGAAAACACAAATATAAACTATATAAACGTATTTATAAAATTATAACATTTAAAACTATATAAATATAAAATGTAAAAATATAAATATATGAAACTTATACAAATTTAGGATTGTAAGCAAAAATTAAAATAAGAAAGGAAAATAGAAAGGATGGAAAATGAAATAGAGAGAAAATAAAATAGAGAGGATTGAAGATAGAATTTGAAAACAGAATTTGAAATGAACTTGGAGTGCTATTTAGAGTCTTGCATAAACTAGACTCTGTTACTATATTAGTTTTGAACTCTTGAAATCTTGAATACTCATGAGTCTTGAAATTTCTCTGAACTCTGATTCTCTAATATCTTTACAACTCTAAAACAATACAGTCTTCAATACTTAAGTCCTGTATACAAAACCTGCATATATATATATATATATATATATATAAATTCTAGATAAAGATGTTAGTATACATTTTATAATGAATGATAATTGAAATAAGGTTGTTGTCATCAAAACTCCATTCTCCAACAATACGTTTTGCCACAAAATATATCACGTCTCTTTTCATCTCTTTCCAATAGAAGACCCTCTTCATATTCCTATACATCTTATCTCATCTCGGATGAATGGTCATCCGAGAGTTGTGGGACGCCGATAATACTGTACTCGTCACATCTCCCGTGTAGGGTACACGTAACCTTCCATCATAGGGTAACAACCCTCTCTCATTAACTGGCTATTTAGAGAGTTGCCTAGAGGTCTTGCCTCCACCTAATCAGTACAAAATATTGGCTAGAGGCTGATCACCACGCTGACTGGATCCAATCTGTTCCAATAGAGTAGGTTTCACCTCAAATGATGTTAATAATACTGATGCATAATTCGTAAATGGACTAAAATTAAAAGATGAGATAAACTCCATACTCCGCCACTCTACAATAATGGGGTTAAAGTCATCATCTGCCTATTCAGAGCATCTGCCACAACATTCCCCTTCCTAGGTTATAAGAAATCTCAAAATCGTAGGATGCTAGAAACTACATCCAATGCTGCTGCTTCAAACTAAGATCTTTTTGCAAAAATAAACACTTGAGAGACTTATGATCGGTATACAACTCAAACCTCTTGCCCAACAAGTAATGCCTCCAAGACTTAAGGGAAAAAAAACAACAGCTGCTCGCACTAAGTCATGGGTATGACAATTCTTATCATGTACTATTAGCTGTATACTCCCATAACTAACAACCCTACACTATTGCATTAGTATTGCACCCAATCCTATACCAAAAGCATTAACATACGCTGTAAGCATCTTATATCTGTCTGTGAGAGTTAATAGTAAAGCAGTCATGAGAGCCTACTTCAATCTCATAAAGAAATCCTTGCAATCCCTGTCCCATGAGAATACCAAGTTCTTCCTAGTAAGACTGGTAAGCGGAGCTGAAATCCATCCAAATTTCTTAGTAAATTTCCGATAAAACCCCGCCAAACCAGGAAAGCTCCTCACTTTGGTCGTAATCTCGGGGACCTTCCACTCTTGCATAGAAACCACTTTAATGGGATCCACTGCTATACCATCTTCCGAAACTACATGCCCTAAGAATCTCATTTTTTCATTAAAAATGACACTTTGAGAATTTTTCCTTCAACTGATGGGCAAGAGGAGTATGGAGAACCTCTCTCAAATGCAATGCATACTCATCCCAATCTCCCGAGAATATCAAGATGTCGTCCACAAACACAGCCACAAACTTATTTAGGAACTCACTAAACACCCGGCTCATCAAATCAAAAAAATATGTCGGTGAGTTGGTTAGCCGAAGGAGCATAACTGGCTACTCGAGAAATCCATCTAGAGTCCTAAAAGCTTTCTTATCCACATTATCATCTGCAACTTGAAGACAATGAAATCCAATCTCCAAATATAACTGAGAGAAAATGAATGCACCCACCAACTGATCAAACAAATCGTATATCCGAGAGATTGGATGGTGATTCTTCTTAACGGCTTTTACAGTTCTCTATAATCCACACATATACGAAGAGAGCCATCTTCCTTAGTAGTAGAAATGACTGGTGCTCGCCACTTAGGTATACTCCGTCTAATAAAGCCTTTCTTTAACAACTCACCCACTTGCTTTCTCAGTTCTTTCCTTTCCCTCGGAGCCATATGACGCACAGACAATGCAACAGGCATAGCATTCTTTGTCGAATAAATCCGGAAGTCGATCTTTCATCTTGGAGGTAGTCGTCTTACCTCCTCGAATACATCCACAAAACTTCGCACTACGTGTATCAAGCTAAGACCATCGGTAGAAGTACTTAGCAACTCTAAGAAGCTCAATATGACTCGCCCTTGCGGGTCGCAAGATATCTCGAGGGTTCTACCATGACAAGTCAACAATCTCACTACCCTCCTCTCACAGTCAAGCAGGGCACCATACATGGTCAACAAATCTATCCCTAAAATATTGGCATACCTTAAAAACCCCATTACATAGGCATCATAATCAAACTCGACGCCCAATATAGAAAATACCAAACCCATCATAGACAAATGAGCCGAACCACTTATAGGTTTGAAACTACTACTGGATTAGAAATAAGAGATATAACAAGGTGCAGAAAATTGATTAACAAAATAGAAATAAATGAATGCGAAGTGCCAGAATCAAATAAGGGCCTAATTGGAAAGTCCTAAAAGAGACCATACCTTCGGATGTGACCTTTTTGACTCTATCTTGACCAACACTAATGTGAGCCACCTACAATGCATGCAACTATGCTCCAGACGAACCAGCACCTTGCCTTTGAGGACACTGCCTACTATAATGACCCTACTGTTTACAATTAAAGCATTTCTCTTTCTTAACAGTCTTCTTGTAATCCCTCACAAAATGGCCAGTCATGCAGCATAACATGACATTTAACATCTTTCTTACCTAAGCTTTCTCTGGCTTCTCGCCCTTTTTCTAATTAACTTTCTTAAGCCACCATTTCTTCTTCCCAAAATTATCCTTAGCCACCTCATCCCTACTTTCCTTGGGATCACCTTTCCCTTCCTTGTGCATAAGTGTCATCTCAACAAGATTCTCAAATGTAGCACCTATCAAAATATGAGTCATAGGAAGTCCCTATAAAGGTTGATTAAGACCCTTAGCAAACCTCACAGCCTTCTTATGAGTTGTATTCACCATCCATTCCAAATATAGCGAGCTCATTGAACTGATTAACATATTCCATCATAGAAAGATCACCCTATCTTAGTACTGGAAACTTCTCCAATTGCATGTCCTCTTCAGTCTAAGATAGATCCAAACCTCTCCGAAAAGTCATTCCAAGTCTCAAAACCATGCTTTGCCACAGCGATCTCCCATCAAAATAAAGCCTCATCCTTCAATTGCCATGCAGCCAACCGAACTCTCCTCCTATCATCAAGGTCCCAAAATCCAAATATGTGTCAGTATTCCTGAGCCAAGCGTGGACCTCAATGAAAGTCTTTGAACCAAAGAAGGTCTTGCCGCTAACAACAGTGAAATCTTTACAGAGCTTAGAGAAATCAGACGTTGGTGGTGGGTTAGGAAGAGCCACCACGGCTAGAAAAGGAGCTTGGGCATTCTCCTGCTCTTCGGCTGGCGCTGAAGCTTTAATATACCTATGGAACCAACTCAGAATGGGGATACCCTCAGAAAAATTGGGATCCCTGGATATGCTGTGAACGGGAAAATAAGAAGGATTCGGGAACAGAATCAAGTAAATATTGTAATTGACTTAGAGGGATATTTTTCAAAAACAACTTTTTATTTTGAAATCACTTTTCTTAAAAGACCTTCTTTTAAAGATAAAAGCTTTTTACTGATCACGTAACCTTAGGCTATAATACCAAATGTAACACCCAATATTTCTTAATGTTATTCGTGTAAGGATTCCTTTAAGATATATGAAGCATTTAGGCATAAATTAACAACATAGAGACTAAAATTCACAATGCAGCATATGAAAATCACAGTAGAACTGATTTTTTTATTTAAAGTGGAATAAAAAGTGCCATTACATCACAAATCATTAAAACCACATATGTCTCCTAAAGCAACATAAATCACGGTACCAGAATGAAAATAATCCCTCTCATCGTCAAATATAGAAATAAACCAAATGTGGAATTATACATGTAAAAATAGAGAACAAGACAAATGAGAATCTCCAATAGGCCAAACTAGGCCAAAGCTCTCTCAGCTGCTAGATTCTCCACCCTGAGAACCTAGGGGGAAAAGGAAGGAAGAACAGAAAAAGAAAACTAGTCAAACATAAAGCTTGGTGAGTTTAGTAATTACTAGCATGAGTGATAAAAGAGGACATCCAAACAGGATAAAAATTTGAAGCTCAGCATAATACATAAAAACAAAAATATACTTCTGTGAATATAGTCGATTATCAAATCATTTAATTTTCTACACCATTAGCTACAACTCATAAATTAGCATATAACCTAATTCTACCCATCGATTGGCTCCTAAACCATAATTGTGATAACCTATGCTGACAATGGTCCCGGGTTTGTCAGACCCGACCCATCAGCTGTAAGGACATAGCATAAATCACCGGCGCCACAGCGTCTTATCTTCTATAATCAACGCGATGTACGCTCAACGCCCTAATGGAACGCACCCGTACCAACCTCGTTTGGACTGCTTTCTACCCAACACACTATAAGCGTGCCTTCGCCTCCTAGTGAGTGTTGGGGAAAATTTTCCCAAAATGCCAAGGGAATAAAACCCAACCTTATGGAAAAACAAATAGGAATAGATTGATGGCAAGGCAAAGCAAACAACAGATAGTCACCAGCAAAACTATCACAGATCAAGCAATAAAAGAAAGAACATAAGAGATTTATAGTTGTTCCACTAACGTCTTGTTAGTGTACGTCCACTTGGGGAGAGGAGATTTTATTCCTTTGCTAAGTAAGAAAATATTACAAGACTGATAATAGAGAAGAAGAAGAAATACAACTTTGAGAGATGTTTCATGCATTTACCTATTCCCTATCCTTATATAAATATTAATACTTGGGGTTGAAGTAATTGATTTATGGTTATAAATCAATGCCTAATTAATTCTCCAATCAAAGAATTAATTCCTTACTTCAATACCCCAAAAGAATCTTCTTCATTATTCTTCCACTTATGCAGGTAATTTAATGCCCTCCCTAATTTTATAAAAAAGGGGCAATAATTTTCTGATATCTTCCAAATCTTCTACAGTTGGAAATATTATATTACTCACATTAACAATATTTCCTAAATCTTCTCTAAATGGAATATTGTATCACCATAAACAATAATATATTCCAGATCTTCTGCAAATGGAAATATTGTATCACAAATTCTAATAGTGAGACCTTCGTATAGTGTGATAAAAATGAAAACTGACCGATAAGGATCCCCAACCAAAAAAATGCAATTTGACATAAGTCACCCCTAGACTTAGTCCCTAATTTAATTTACTAGCGCCAACGCCCCCATAGGATTATTGTTGATCGGCTAGTCATGTGGGGTATTATTATTTAACACTTTTGTGGGTAACTTATTTATAAGATACACAGAAGTGTGCAAAGCCTCATTCCAATATTTCAGTGGCAATGACCCTTGAGATAACAATGTTAGAAAAATTTCAACTATATGTCTGTGTTTTCTCTCAACCATTCCATTTTGCTCAGATATGTGGAGACAAGTTAGTCTATTTTTATGTGTCTTTTGATGAAGTAACTGGTGAATGGTTTGAATTCAATCCAACCATCTGTTTGAATAATTTTAACATTACTATTGGTATGTTTCTCAATAAAATGTAATGAACTAAATGACTGTTTTACATTATTAACACCGTTATTAACACGGTTCAGAAATAATATGTCAAATGTGTAATAGCGTGATGGATCGGTCGATTTAACATATAATGGATCAGACTGTATTTTTGTTTCATGAATCAGAATGCTTTCATGGCAATCTCTAATTAAAACAAAATGGCACTGTACATAAACTATGGACCAAGATGTGTATGATGCATGCCTAGTATGGCTCGCTGACTGGTCGTGTGCATGAAAAAGCTTCATCAGGTCGTTTGTGTTTGTTCAAGGATTATTGGTTATACACGGGGCACAATTGATCCATCTGTATCGTCAATGGATGAAGGATGGGCATATTTTATAATGTATGAAGTATACAACTCATATATACATACATGGGTCATGGAACAAAAGAATACGGGCACATATAAGGGTGATGGCTTGCGCATTATACCCTGCTCGTGCACAAAAACCTGGTCATGCAGTCCTGGGGTCGAGCAGCTTCTCTGGACGATCGAGTGAGCCACCATTCTGGTCGGTCGAGCTGTCCTGGGCGAGCATCATCGCATCGAGCACTATCAAGCTATGGTCAAGTAGTTCTTTGCATAATGAACAGTATAAAATGCATATACGTGATTGGAGCATTCTTCTTTATAATGGCAAGTGGACATTTCGTGTACGTGAGCAGTACAAAGTGCATATATATGAGCAGTACTGTTTAACGGTTAGACAAGCATATTCAAATATAGTATGGTTCGGATATAAATTTGTTCTAGGCAAATATGATAATGGTGAAGTAGTAATTAAATGGATATAAAGCACATAAGTTGTGTACATGTGGTAAAAGAAGCATAAATATGGGTCATGCACATACAAAGTGTGGAGCAGCAAACTGTTAACATGTGGATCAGCTCAACATAAAAGAAGCCGAGGCGTAGTTGTAATTGGTGGGTCGGTAGCCAAAATGCATAATGGTCGGTCACATATTCAGTTAGGGTTGGTCGTGCATCAGATTTAGGGTCATTCGAGGATCATGTTTTGGGATGGTCATGCATAATATTTTTGGGTTGGTCTTACAGTTGGCTACAGCTGTCCAATGGAATTTTCATAAATACGTTTATGAACCACGCAAACCCTACGCACCATAATTTCAGCTTTACCACTACCCCCAAACTACACCTATAAAAATCCCATTCTCGACCATTCAAAGGATCGATTTTTCCACCCCAAAGGGCTGCCATTTTAACTCTTAAGCACTCTAAGCTCCATTGATGGCTTCTCAAGATCAAACCATCTTCCTCCAACAACAAATCGACTAAATCTTCTCCAAATTTCATTAGAAATCTCTCAAACTCAATTCAGGTGACTTCCAAACACCATTAACTCTCTCAATCCTAGATCTAACACAAAATCATCATGGACTCAATGAAGATCATCTAAGGGTTCAAGTGGTTGAAGATTTACGCAACTACCATCACAAATCAAAAGATCTCATTCATTCCATCATGAATTCAAGTGAAATATAAATAGAGAAAAAAATAGAAGATCATTATAAAAGCGAGAAACGAGTGATATGAATGAAGTCGTGTACTTTACAAATCCGAAAGTGATAACCGAAAGTGTTTCTATAGTGGACGTTGGTCTAAATTGACTGAACTACTCTAAAATTCTCGTATTTTACTTGTTTTTATATTTTATGGCTCCATTTTTCTAAATCCTACCTTTTGTTGAAGTGTTATATAAACACCTTTGGTGTTGTGATCACTTTTTGATTTCAACATTTGGCGCCCATTGTGGGGCCACGTTCACTCTCTTAAGGTTAATTGCTTTATGATTGCATTAAAGTGCAAAGCCCGCTTCCACGATAGATCCTTCAAAATTTATGATCCGGGCCAATTGTCGAATTCTCTCCGAAATTCAAAGCTTTGTCCGAGATAATGGCAAAGTCAAAGAAAACTATAAGTAAAACTGTTGGAAAAACCGACAATGTTGCTAATGAGACCATGCCTCTAGCTAACTACTTTGAAGTTGGCCAAAACTCGATAGGTGGAGCCGGTGCGACTAGGAATGAGTTGGACGCCGCTAATCCCAATTTAAATCAACGAATGGATAGTTCTACCAAGGCTTTGATGAAGAAGTTAGATGGGGCACTCAATGCTCGACTAAATCTTGCCCCTTAAAAGGTCCATGCTGATCTTGATGGAAATGTTGATTCATCCGCTTTTGATCAAAATCGGAACAATAACATGGAAGATGTTAATGACTGGTTGAGTGAAAAAGACGAAGCTAACATCGAATACTTGAATCCAAAAGCTAAGAATCATTCCGAGGGGAATGCTCAAAGGGTTACTAGTCCTGTCAAAGGGGAACCTCCTCACCGGGGAGATCAAGGACGTAAGTCTTCAAACCACGATTGCTTGCCTAGGCGAGAATCTGGTAAAGTGGTTGAAGTATTCCCTCTGGAACAACGTAACACCAAAGAGTACATCTCAGATATGATAGAACAGATCATGAAGAGGAATCAAGCTCGCAATGATGATGAAATAAAGTGGGATTTCTCTCCTGATAGGACTTCGTTTACCGAGAGAATCCGAGAAGCGGAATGTCCGAAGAAGTTCACTCCTCCCACTTTGCCTCCGTACAACGGCCTTGTTGATCCTAACTACTTTCTGTTCAAGTATGAATGGCATATGAATGCAACAAAGGTAACAGACGTGATGCGATGCCTATACATTCTAGTCTATTTAGAAGGAGCTGCGTCATTATGTTTCATGCAGCTGCCACCTAAGTCCGTAAATCGATTCTCTGACTTGACCAAAAAATTCAAGGAGAAGTTCCGACTGTATGCTTCAAAAGCCAAAGAAGCTATAACAATTTCAGCAATGGAGCAGAATCCAGAGGAATCCGTTAAATCTTTTCTTAGTCGATTCAATATTGCCTTGTTCGAAGTGAGGAATCCAGATCCATGCATAGTTCTCTTGGCTTTACTCGACACTATGACAAGAGAAGCGAATTTGGGAGATGGATAAAGATGAAGGAACCAAATACGCTTGACAAGTTCTGAAAAAAGCGGAAGAGTACATGAGAGTGGATGGCGACCCCCCTGTTGGCCAGGCTTTTGGCACAAGCACTATTGCTAGGGATAAAAAGGATGCTAATGCTCAAGTTAATCAACAAAAAGCTCAGGAGAAAAAGTGAGCCAATGACGGGAACGACAAAAAGGCTAATAAAAAGTTTCACCTTCATGATTCGTCAAAGCTTACTCTCTGAATGACACTCCTGAAAACACCTACCTTGCCATGAAGGATGCAGAAGATTACCCGGAGCCTTGGCCAATGAAGATGAATGACAATCTAATTAAATCTGGAAAGTTCTGTCGGTTCCATAATCAGCTAGGCCAAATAACAATGAATCTAGGCATCTAAAATCAGTGATCGAAGAGCTAATTAGGAAGAACCGCTTGCAATAAAATGTGAAGAATCCCCAAGCTACAAATTCTTATGCAACTCCCCAGGGGAAAGGGGAATCAAATGGCCAGTCCGGTCCAAGCAATGGAGCTTCTGCTCAAACCAATGCAAGACCGATCAACAACTGATAACCGTTGGTGGTGCTCTAATATCAATGGCTTAGAATAAACAATCTTCTTCGCTCTTACATTACTTCTTGCTAGGTTTGAATTTCTTGTAAAAGTCTGTAATGATTTATATGCATTGTACCGAATAATAGCTTTACGAATAAAGTCTTATATGCCTCTATGAATCTCTTACTTGAAAACTTTTCATTAACACAAAATTTGCTAATGACAATTTCTTCATTGCAGGCCATCCAACAAATGTTTGCTTCGTTAAAGTTCGACCAAGTGAAACAAACTTGATAACACCAATTTATAGGAAAATGGAATAAGTCCTAATGAGTCAAACGGCGAAGAGAGCAGCCAACAGCCACGGATCCAGAACCATAAAGGTTGCGGGAGTTCGTTATGCGAAATGAAGCGTGGGAATTCGCCATGAGAAATGATGCACGGGAGTTCATTACACAAAACGATGCAACCTCACCCATAGGTCACGGGAGTTCGCTGTGCGAAACGAAGCACGGGAGTTCGCTATGTGAAACGACGCGCGGGATTCGTTACGCAAAATGATGCAACCTCACCCAGAGGTCGCAGGAGTTCGTTGTGCGAAATGAAGCAAGGTAGTTCGCTGTGCGAAACGATGCGCGGAAGTTCATTATGCGAAATGATGCAACCTCACCTAAAGGAAGCTGGAGTTCGTTGTGCAAAATGAAGCACGGGAGTTCGTTACGCGAAATGATACAACCTCACCCAAAGGTCGTGGGAGTTCGTTGTGCGAAAGAAGCGCAGGAGTTCGCTATGCGAAACGATGCATGGGATTTCTTTACGCAAAATGAAGCAACCTCACCCCAAAGGTCATGGGAGTTCGTTGTGCGAAACGAAGAGCGGGAATTCGCTATGCGAAACGATGCGTGGGAGTTCGTTATGCGAAACGATGCAACCTCACCCAAAGGTTGCGGGGGTTCATTGTACGAAAGGAAGCATGGGAGTTCGCAATGCAAAATGATGCGTAGGAGTTCATTACGTGAAACGATGCGACCTCACCGAAAGGTTGCGGGTGTTCGTTGTGCGAAACGAAGCGTAGAGTTCACTATGCGAAACGATGAGTGGGAGTTCGTTACATGAAACAAAGAAACCTCACCCAAAGGTCGCGGGAGTTTTTTGTGCACAACGAAGCGCAGGAGTTCGCTATGCGAAACGATGCCGGGAGTTCATCATGCGAAACGAGGCGACCTCACCTAAACCTCGCGAGAGTTCACTATGCGAAACGATGCATGGGGGTTCTCACATGAAATGATGCAACTTCGTCTAAACCTCGCGGGAGTTCGCTTTGCGAAAAGATGCGACAACCAAAAATCCTTTCCATAAAGAAAGTAACCTCTCCACAGCAGAGATCAACGATGCTTAGTGAGGTCTATAATGTTGATTCAGTCGGCAGGAGAAGACAAATGATGGGTTGTAAAAGACCTCTTCATAGTAGGGGCATCCAATGGAATTTCCAATGTTCGAAATGATCGACAGAGTGGACAAACACTAAGCCATAAAAATCCCGCCCACAATAAAAACTAATGACGACCTCCTAGGTAGCGACACGAATATCCAAAGCTTCTCTGAGAAGAAGTAGAAAATAAATCATAGATTCATATTACCCAAATGTGAAATGTTGTACACAATCATAAATCGTTAAAACAACGACGCTTGAATTCTACAATTGGCTTGTATCGACTAGTTGTTCTTAAGCATCAACACGAATTCGAATTAGAATATTGTGTTTATGCAGATAATATTCGATGAGACATAAACCGTTGAATAAAACAGTTCTGTATATATACATCATTATTGTAATAACCCGGAAATTCTGGGCCAATTAAAAAAATTTATTTTGGAAACTTTGATGAATTTTGAACATTTAAAATGAATTATTTTAAATAATAACGACGAGAAATTTATTTTGAATAGATTCGAACATGTATATTATATAGATCGTCGTTAGAATATAAATATTTATTTTATAATTATAAGAGGAATCGAAAATGGCGCGGTACTTCGATAATTCGATTTCAAATTTCAATTGAATGTACTGGATTCAAAATAAACCGAATTTTAGTGAAACCAAAAATATTTGAATCTATTTGTGAATATCTTTCTAATGAATCCGAAAAATCAAAATTTCATAGCAGAATCAAAAGTTACGCCCAGTTGAAAATTGTGAATAGTCGTTATGGAATTCAGGCCCTTAAAAATGGAAATTTTGCAAACGACCTCGGTTTTCGATGAAACAAATTTTATTGGATCTGTGATGTCAAATTATTGCTAGGTTCCAAAATTCAAAAATTTTCGAATCAATATATGAGCGTAGCAAAGGAAAATGCGTTTAACCCGTTTCATTTGATTTCAATCGACTGGAAAATGACCATTTTTCAAACGGTCTCAGAATTTGACAAAATTAGTTTTGTTAGGACCGTATCGTCAATACGAAGCTAGAAAATATTTTTCGGGAATTTTTAGTGTTAGTATTTGGCCCCGGTAAATTGAAATGTGCATTAAAAATTGAATATACTGATTTATATTTTAATTTTGATGAAAACAGATCGAAACGATCGAATCAGCTTACGATACATATCCCATTGTGTTCGGAGTGGGGGTAATTAGCTAGGGGCGACATTCGTTGGGTCTCGTTTGGAGTTCGAAATAAAAATTAACTTTTAGAAATAAAAATATATATTATTATATAGCGGGCCAAGCCCTTTCTCTTCCTTCCACTTCAGCCCCCCCCCCCCCCCCCCATTAAAAAAAATCGAATGGAAAAGAAAAAAAACACAATCGAATCCCGCCTGCCACGCGACGACTCCGACCTCCCCAGCGTCGCTCCCCTCCGGCGAGCTCCCACATGACCGACGCCACCCCCTACTACCTCCTCCTTCACTGATTCAAACCCCCCTCACCCCCAAAGCCAATCACCTGAAACCGCGAGCCCTAGGCCACCATGGTGTCGCCTCCGACCAAAACCCCTCCTTTGCCTCCACCTTAACCCCATGCGCCACCTCTGACCGTTAACCCCGACCCCCGGCAAGCCCGACGCCCTCCGACCACCACCAACAGCGACGATGTACCAGTCTCCCCCCTTTTTCTAGTGACGCAGCCACCAACCGAAGCCCCAACAGCTCGTGCACCTCCAGTCCAGTGCTCCGATGGCTTTCTAATGTCGATTAGAACGAGCTCCTCCCTTCGATGTGAGTTCTTTGATTTTAAATTCGTGAAAGATTAGATTTTTAATATATATAAAAAGCTATGATTTTTATTGAAGTAAAAATAGAATTTTTATATATTGTATAGCGAAGTGAAAATAGAAATTTACTTCAAGTGAAAATAGAAATTTACTTCATTTGAAAATAGGAATTTCCTTCGTTTGAAAATAGAAATTTACATTATTTATAAAATAGAAATAGATGAATAAAAATATGATTTTTAAATCATTTCATTGTATAAAAATATTTATAGCATTGTTTTAAATTTATATAATGGCATAGTAAAGTAAAGATGTGATTTTTATTTCTATGAACATCATACAAAGAAGAGAACGTTATAAACTTTGATTTTAATTGATAAAAGGCGAGATCTTTATTTGTTTAAAAGATAAGAATTGGTAAATTGATAAAGACATGATTTTTATGATGGGAAAGACAAGGTTTTTGAATTATATGAAGTAAAATAAAAATATGATTTTTATTTATTAAAATGAAGCAATAAAAATATAATTTTTATTATAAACAGCGTGGTAAGCACTGCATTGGAATTTCAAAACTGATCCAGACGGTTCAGCAGTTCAGAAGCAAAGCACGGCGGAGTGGATCCCTCGGTGAGAACTCCTCACCTTTGATTTATTTCTAGTTGAAATATATACTAGGATGCAGACGGTGTTTAGTAACACCCGACACCCGTCGTCCACAGACCATGGACGGCTTATATGCTTGTTTGTTGGATTTTGATGTGTAGTTGATTGTGTGATGTGAAATAAAATATTTTATAGTGGAAAATATTTTATAGTTAAAAATAGAATTTTTAACGTGTATATGAAATGAAATGAAATAAAAATAAACAAATCAGACGATTTGTTTATATACACACATTTGAATGATATTGATTGGGACGATAAATTTTACACATCGCCCAACTGCACAAATAAAATATGTGTTTGATTGTTTGAAACCCCACACGGGTATTAGGATGATGTATGACGTACACTAATCCCAATAATTAGTTGTATGTCGATCTATTGATTGACAGACTGCTATAAGCGTTGAATATTCATATTTGATGCTTATACAGTGTAGAATGCACTTTGGATGATGGTTGATTATTTGTCGTTGTTGATATATACATGCATTGTATGGAAAGTCCATAGAAATAAAATCTATGGTAATTGATTGGGCCTCATTCCCGTTTTGAAATAGAATATTTGAAGAGAACTATTTGAATAAAATATTTGAGTATAAATATTTGAAAAGGAAATATTTGAAATAGAATATTTGAAAATAGAAATATATGAAGCCGTGTTGATTAGATTGACGCCATTTTGACGTGAACGATATTTATATCAATTTTATTCATTATATAATGAATATCGAAAGTGATTTCAAAATCTGATATTTTGAAAAGAATTGAAATTCGAATTGAAATTGAATATAAATTAATTTGAATTGAAATTGAATAAAAATGAATTCGAATTGAAATTGAATAGAAATGAATTCGAATTGAAATTGAACTGAATTGAAAACGAACTGAAATTGAATTAGAAATCAATTTGAATTGAAATCAATTTGAAATGAATTTAAAACGAATTTATAAGGAAAAAATCAATTTTGATTTGAATTTGAAAAGAAATTGAAATCGTTTTGAAAACGAATTTAAAACGATTTTTATAATATGTTTTAAAAGGAAATCGACGAAGTATATATTATATATATAATATAATGGCCTGAATAGAACGCGCCGCGCTGCGGCAGTTCGCGAATTTCGACCATTGACTTCGAATTGACGTTGCGGGAGATCCGACCGTCGGATTCTCCTAAATCCAGAACTGTTGGGTTCGTATCGAAAAGATCTTTCAAACGAGTATTAGAAATTATAAATCTAACGGTTGGATTTTGAATTATGTCCAAATAAAATTTGGAAAAGGTCGCTGTAAGTGCAGTTCGATCGCCGTTGATGGAAATCGACTGTACAGGCCTTGATAAAATTATTAAAAATAGTAATAATTTGTGTAAAATTATAAGAAATGATTTGGGAAGGATTGGGATGAAAAACTCCATATTTGAAAAGATAAAAATAGATTTTTATTGAAATGAACTAGTTTTGAACTAGAATAATAATTTATTTATTTTTAAAATAAATAAATTGGATTTGAAATGGTGTTGAAAATAACCAGAATTTCCAATAATTGAATTGGAATGGATTTGAATTGAAATTGTCTGTGGAATATTTCGATGTTGGATTCCATGATGATAAAGTATTGTTATGGGAATTTGAAAGATATATTTATATCGTTATTTCCAATAGGATATTTGTTGGTCGTATAATTTGATGTTGAATATAAGCCGATATATTTTCAATTCAGAGCCTTGTATTTAATATCAAATGTGATTTGGGTTTGTCGTGAATGGTGTCTTCATTAACACTGTTCTTAAGCCCAGTTGAGAAAAAGATTAATTTTTTTTATGTAGATCTAATGAAGTGTACCAATTAAATAATATTTAATTGGAATTGAATTGGTATTGATTTTTGGGTTTATCGTGAACAGTGTTTTAAATAACACTTTTCCTTTAACCTGATAATTAATGGAATGTGATTTTGGGTTTATCGT
Source organism: Allium sativum (assembly GCA_030737875.1). Taxonomy (NCBI): domain Eukaryota; kingdom Viridiplantae; phylum Streptophyta; class Magnoliopsida; order Asparagales; family Amaryllidaceae; genus Allium; species Allium sativum. Next base: position 784,874,871 of record CM060912.1, on the reverse strand, counting down.
GAACCGTGTTTTAAATGACACTGATTCTTTAACCCAGTTAAAGATTAAAACTAAGTGGAGTTTTAATGAATCTTTAATTAGATTGAAAAGATCGAGAATGGAGTATCACCAGTTTTACTCCAGGCGATAGTTAAATCTTTAATTAGATATGAACGTGAAATGGTAATTGAATTTACCAATAACACCGTGGTGTTAGATATGAAGTATTACTAGTTTTACTTCATGGGACGAATAGGTTGTGATGGGGAAATAAATGATTACTTCGTTGTGGTTCGCTAATCCCATCTAGTTTGAATTGATATTCAAAGAAGATTAAAGAATAAATTTAAAGAATTTATCTTTGATAAAATTAATGGGAACCTTTCCCAAAGTATAAGAATATTTGAATAAAAGAATATTCTGAATTGGAATGAGGCGTATATTGTGTTTGTGTAACACTTATTTATTATATACGCGAGTTATTCAGAAAGACCGGGTCTATCCCATTCTGAATAACTTATTCGACGTAGTGTCGAAGATGAAGACAGTGGTTGAAGACCGAAGGTCTTCACGTCGTTTGGATAATTACTGATGATCTTGATTCGGCCGTACACCCAAGAGGAGGGAAACAGTTGGTGGTCGTCCAGACGTGCTTGGAGATCGATGGATATGCGGGGTACAAGGTGCCTTCGGTTTCGTTCAGACCTAGAACGGACTTGTAAATGGAGTGTGTATCTGACATCGGATTTCATTCTGTGACTGATATCGGTTGCATAGAGTGGTTTGCCTGTGTGGCATGCTAAGATGCAAATGATCAAGGCTTCTGTTGAAAAGCAGAGTCTTGTGGTTGATGATCAAAGCACAGCTTGTGTGGTATAGCTTTGTGTAGCGTTGATTCGCGAGATTCACAACCCGGTTGTGAACCAGAAACGGGAGAGGACCTCAGGGGGACATGCGTTTCTTTCTAGCTAGAAGTGGCGTCAGTTGTTTTACACGCCCTGACGAGTTTGACTTATGTGGTTGTTGTTGTTGCGAGGCGCCTCGGTTAGGTCGGACGATCCGGGTCCGATGGAGTCATTCGTTGGCTCATTTACGCCCCAAAGGGCGAGGAAACGTAGTGTTCAAGCATTATAATCCACATCGGTGGACCGGCCCTGACGATCCAAGGGGCAATTGAGGCTGTTCCTGAGACTCGGGCCAGACAGTCTCGAATTGGTAGAGGACTATCTTTTGCCTCGGTTCACAGACGGAAATCCAATTTCCAAATACGTGACATTTGTGGTTTTATTTGTAGAACCTAGTATGGCGACATAGTGGGATGGGGCGCTTATGCCGTCTATGATTGATACTTATGATTTGAAGTTGTTCTATACAATATGCACTTGTAATAGTATCAAATGATTGTTTTAAACGTACCAAGCATTCTTGGCTATTATAAGGTAAAAACCCTATCCTCCGGCTTGCGTTGCATTGTGTGATGGGACCTGGGTCTTATAATAGCTTCATTTTTCTTTATTTAGCATTGCGTTGTTTGTTTTATGCATGGGTATTCTTAGGAGGAAACCCGTTCCGTGTTATACGGCGTGGTCCCTTGATTTACCGAACTTAAAAAAAAAAGATTAATAACTGTTTTAGTTCTCACACCAGTCACATGACTGACCTGGAGTTTATTGTTTTAACCTAAACTCTGGGTGCCCTTATTTTCGACACGGGCAGCTAGTAGTTTTAGTTTTGTAGATTTATATTCATATGATCCTGGTTTACAGTTGGAATGATATCCGGAAAGCTTTGTATCCGTATATCTCTTTCAGTTGTGTATTGTATTATTTTCCGCTGCTATGTGATGTATTGTAATCTCTGATATTTTATAATGTGTAATATTAATTCATACTCTGTATATTCTTGTAATCTGATGGAATTGTTGTAATATACAATGAAATGTTCTTCTGTCTGCATTTTATTTTGTCGTGTTCTCAAGATCATCCGAACTTTCCTAACCGGGGAAGTTACGGGTCTTCTCAGTTAAATTCAAAATATAAAATTCACCATAATTAAAAATTTTAAGTGACTAATCTGTTGTGATATGGAAAGTCGATAGCAAAATATTTGCCCAAAAACATGCAATGTTTTTCTGTTATTACAAAACAGGGCATAGCACTGAAGAAGCATGTTTAAGTTCAAATCATCATCAACAAGCTCTTAAGTGCCCGACACTCAAAACTTAGCGAGTTAGAGATCAAAGAATCCGAAAAGTCAAGATTAAAAGCATGCAAAATTCTTTTAAAGAGTTTCAATCCAAGATGCAACAAACTAAAGAGTCAAAGATTGTGTGCAAATTAATGGGCATAACTAACTGCATTCAAAAGAATAAAGCACCACAAAATCTGGCACCAGATGTTGATGCAGTCGAACCCGACATTTGGGGTTTACTGACCCATTAAGAAAAAAGTATCATGGCCTATCAGTGATGTCTTGTATTGATCCAGTGGTTAAAATTCATTTCGATATGGCAACAATGAATGCTAGCAATCCATCGATATGCTTGACATAAATTATAGCAGCAACGTTCATTTCGGAGCTGGCATTCTTCACAAATAAAAATACAAGCTCCAAAGAGAAAATGTTAACCCCTTTATTAACGCGGTTCAGAAATAGTATCTCAACTGTGTAATAGTGTGATGGTTCGATCAGTTTAACATATAATGGATCAGACGGTATTTTTGTTTGATGAATCGGAATGCTTACATGGCAATCTCTAGTTAACACAATACGACAATGTACATAAGCTATGGACCAATATATGTATGGCGCACGCCTAGTATGGCTCGCTGACTGGTCGTGTGCATGAAAAACCTTTATCAGGTCGTTTGTGTTTGTTCAAGGATTGATGGTTACACACGGGGCACAATTGATCCATCTGTGTCATCAATGGATGAAGGATGGGCACATTTTATAACGTATGAAGCATACAAATAATATATACATACAATGGCCATGGCATAAAAGAATACGGGCATAAATAAAGGTGATGGCTCGTGCATTATACCCTGCTCGTGCACAAAGACCTGGTCAAGCAGTCATGGGGTCGAGCAGCACCTCTGGATGGTCGAGCGAGCCACCATTCTGGTCGGTCAAGCATCATCGCACCATATGCGTCGAGCAGAGCTCTAGGTCGAGCAGCATTAAGTTATGGTCGAGCAGCTTCTTTGCGTAATGAACAGTACAGAGTGCGTATATGTAACTAGAGCATTCTTCCTTATGACGGCACGTGGACACTTCGTGTACATGAGCAGTACAAAGTTCGTATATATAAGCAGTACTGTTTAACGGTGGGACAACCATATTCAAATATAATATGGTTCGGATATAAGTTTGTTCCAGGAAAATATGATAATGGCGAAGTAGTAATTAAATGGATATAAAGCACATAAGTTGTGTACACATGGTAAGCATAAATATGGGTCATGCACATATAAAGTGTGGAGCAGCAAACTGTTAACATGTGGATCAACTTTACATAAAAGAACCCGAGGCACAGTTGTAATTGGTGGGTTGGTAGCATAAATGCAGAACGGTCGGTCACATATTCATTTAGGGTCGGTTGTGCATCAGATTTAGGGTCGTTCGTCCATCATGTTTTAGGAGGTTGTGCATCATATTTTGGGGTCGGTCTTACAATTGTGTATAGTTGTCTAGAGGCATTTTCGTAAATACATTTATGAACAACCCAAACCCTGCGCACCATAATTTCAGCTTTGCCACTACCCCCAAACTACACCTATAAATACCCCACTTCTCAACCATTCAAAGGACTGATTTTTCCACCCCGAAGGGCTGCCATTTTCACTCTTAAGAACTCTAAGCTCCATTAATGACTTCTCAAGTTCTGTCCATCTTCCTCCAACAACAAATCAATTAAGTCTTCTCCAAACTCCATTAGAAATCTCTCAAACTCAATTCAAGTAATCTCCACACACCATTAACTATCTATCAAGCCTAGATATAACACAAAATCATCATGGAATCAATGAAGATCATCTAAGGGTTCAAGTGTTTGAAGATCTACGCAACTACCATCACACATCGAAAGATCTCATTCATTCCATTGTGAATTCAAGCGAAATCTAGAGCGAAACGAAAAAAAATTAGAAGATCATTATAAAAGGGAGAAATGAGTGATTTGAGTGAAGTCATGTACTTTGTAAATCCAAAAGTGATAATGAAAAGTGTTTCTATAGTGGATGTGGGTCTAAATTGACCGAACCACTCTAAAATTTTCGCGTTTTTACTTGATTTTAAATTTTGGCTCCATTTTTCTAAATCCTACCTTTTGGTGAAGTGTTATATAAACACCTTTGGTGTTGTGATCATTTTTTGATTTCAACATACATGCTTCTGACTTTTTTAAGCATGTATATCCAAGTGTATCTTGAATAGGCATCAACATTGGATAGGTAGTACATCTGTCCTTGATATGAACTCAGTGGTGCTGGTCCCCATAGAATAGTTGTTATAAGCTTAGTGGCTTGTCATATGTGGTTTCAGAAATGCTGAATGTGAGTTTGTGGCTTTTACAAAGTTTGCAGTGTGTGCAACTGTACTTATTAGGTATGTTATTAAAAGAAATATAATTATTATTTAAAACAGTTCTTATAGTTTCTAAATTGGGTTGACCCAATTTAATATGCCAAGATTCAATTACATTATTATCATTACTACTACAACTGGCATCTCAATTACTACACCAAATTTCTTTACTCGAAGAGTTTGCAGTTTTTAAGTTGTCAAATTTGTAAATTCCATCATGTAGATTACCCTGTAATAATATTTCTTGACTTAGTAAATTTTAAACTAAGCAGAATCTACGGTGAAACTCAAAGTACATATTATTATCATTGGAAAATTTTGAGACACTTAATATATTTTTGTTTATAGTGGTGTTTAACTTAAGTTGCTTCTTCCCAGATATAGTTGTAATGTCCCGGAAATTTCAAGCTAAATATTTCTAGAACAGAATCAATAATTACATTAATGACCAATCCAAATTGATTTCATTCATATAGAAAACAAGGAAAAAATCATAAGTAATCTTTTCATGCTATATACTTATACATTATCAATTGAGAATTTCCCACTTTTGTATACATTTCATTTGTAGCAAACTCTTAGTTAAACACACTAAGTTAAAATCCAATTTGTTTAAAGAACAAATTTATTAAGTAAATTGTTAATAATAATTTATTCATGCATTGCATCCATATATGAGAAGTGCTAACTTGCGTGCACATGTCATTTAGTTAATATGTAAGCACCCCTCTTAGTTAACATATTAAGCATATATTTAGGAACTAAAATACTTAAGTAAGTTTCTAAATAAATTCTTCATAATTAAGGAGTATGGACAAAGGTGTGGCACTTAAGTGTAAAACCAGATCTAATGGAAAGTGTTTTCTATCATAAAGACTATACACTATTTCCATCAAGCATTTAAGGCAAGATACTTACAACTAAAATTGGTGTTTTTGACAAAAGAAATGAATAGTGGAAATAAAATCTCTGCAGAAGTGATAATGAAATAAACAGAGCATCTAGCTCTTAAGAGAAACATTCCATTTGTGCCATTAGAGTGTGTAAGGGAGGATGTAAATTTATCGCCCAAAAGGACCCTTGCATTTACTGTTTTTGTTTGGAACTAAAACAAGAAGGGATGGCAAAGACTTTTGTTCATATTTAGTACACAAAATGAAACAGGCGCAGGCTCTACTTAACAAAACTAGGCGTCAAGTAGGAGAATCTTTTCATTTTTTTCTCATCAGAACATCAAGCATTGAATGCAAACAATTAATACATGTTAGTTTATATTATTTACTTAGCTATAAAGAGCAACATACTTTCATATTTGTGCACCACATATTTTAGAATGTGAATGAGTCAGCTTGGATGTATATACACATTGACATTTGGATATGCTCTGTTAAGATGCTATGAACACAAATCATTTTGTTGTAAAATATCTAATAGCTTGATGCTAATAAATGAGAGAAAACATTTATTTCCCCTCTGTTTCAAAACTGTTGGTTCATGCCAACATGTTATTATATTTCTGTTGATAAGTATAAAACTTGGAAACTGTTATAAGAAAACAGTGAGTAAAGGAACACCAATTTCCTCATTGTTTATATATGTTATTTTTTCATGTGCTCTCTTATGCTAAACCCTGGTCTGGACTCAAGATACTGGAAGTTTACATAAAACACAAAACATATGGAAATCTGGATTTAAGTTAAAGAAATAAATCTCACCATTTATTTATATATGCACTTATCACTTGGATGTCTACTGAACGATTCACCATATAGGAGTATATAGATTTATTCTATGATATATTACATCACAAATAAATTCAACATATTGAAGTATACATATAGAAGTTCTGTCAAACCTTTGGGAATTAACCTGTATGTTAACAGGAATTGGAAATCTTTAGCTACTATTAATCCAAAAGTCAAAAGCACTAATTCTAAGTTAGAATTAGGATGTCCCGCTAGAATGAGAGTTGTTCTAATATGTTTTAAGAGTAGTTTAAAATTTGTTCTATCTTCAAACTCTCTGTGTACCATAAGATATAGAGATATCACTATCAAGGATACAAAGAAAGTTGAAATCTGATGTTCATATTAAAGGATCTAAACTATACGGTGGTGATAGTTGGTAAAAACCATGAATTTTAAGATAAATCTCAAGATTTTTAATGGTATGAGTAAGGATAAATCTTAACATGAACAGAAAATGGGTTAAGGAAGATTTCCATCAGTTACGGCAGTCGTGGATCAAGGCACTGATACTGTAGTAGTGGGGAAGGGCAGAGGTCATGAGAAAATTATAAAAATAAATTTATATAACATAAATCGAGTTAAAGAAAATGGATTTAGGCATTTTAGGTTGTTTTTCTAGTCCCTGTTTGGTCGGTAACTGCAACGTCAGGGGTGAACTCCATGGCATCGCACCTGGGGGAAAAGGATGGGAGGAGTGCTGACAAACTGGGGTAGAAGCACGGTGATGACTGAACCAAGGAGGTGGTGGCGCGAGGAGGTTTTATGGAGTGGGTTTTGATGAACTACCAGGCAAAGTCCTGTATTCCAATCTGATCGGGCAAGGGAGTTCGTGGTGATCAGAGGGGGTTGGCACGGTGACTAGAGGGTGGTACTTTGGCATTGGGAAAGTACCAGGTGGTACTTTGGCAAAACTAGAAATATACGGTCGCGGCATCAGTTCTAGAGGGAGGAACACGAGCGTAGCAACTTGGCACTTGGTAAATTTGGAAAGTACTAGGTGGTACTTTGGCATTTGCGGAGCAGACGAGAACAGGAGGGGTTTGGCAAGCGAAATCATGGTGTTTTGAAGCTGGTACTTTGGCAAATTGGTATTTTAGTCAATGTGCTTAAAAAATGAGTTTTTGAACAAAGCTTTAATTAAAATTTGTTTTAATTAAAATAGAAAATTAATAAAATTTAAAGAATAATTAAATAATTAAATAAAAAGAGAATTTTTATTTAATTTGACATAGGCAAGTGAAAGGAAGAAATAGCAGGAAGATCGGAAGATAGAAGTTTGACTGAAGAAGTTCAACGAGATTGGAATTAGAGATATAAAAATAATAATTTAAATAAATTATAAATTTAATTTATTTATGATAAATTAGAATCAATAAAATAATTTAACAAGATAAATGAAGTATTAAACATCGTACAAACACAGATGATAAACAAAGAAAATACCGTGTGCGACGCACACGCTTTATTTTGCTCATTTCTAAATGATGGTTAAAACTGAATAAAATCATTTGACTAAAACTCAAAATCAAAGGATGTGTAAACTGAAACATAATCATGTTCGGCTAATAATTATTTATCAACTGTAAAAGATGTTACGTACATCGTTTCGAAGAGACCGGAATAAATATTCCACTTCTACTTAAATTATATGACGCATGTCAGAAAAGTGAAGATGGTGATATGCAAGGGCTACTTTAAATAGTACCTTCGGTATGTTCAATCCTAGGACAAACCAGAATGGACAGGTGTCTGACAACGTATATCTGTTGGATTCTACACATTGAATTTACGTAAGTATATTACGTTGGTGGTAGAGAAATTCGTTTCTCTTAGCTTTATTGCCTGTAGTATATTTAGGAAATCGAATGAGTGTTCTGACGGATAGGACGATGTGACATTCAAAGTAATTGAAGATATAATCTATTAAAAGGATAAGTTTAGCCTCAAGCTTCACAACCAGGAAATGACAAAATCGGGTAGGCAGCATGGCTATGTGGGTAGCCCCCATTAGGTTGTATTATCACCTATCTAGAGATTAATTTTATTCCTTATTCTATCGATGTTGTCCCATTCGGGAAATAGTTGTCGTACACAACCATTGGTGATATACATTTGATACACTCAAGAGAAATGAGTGGTCAGTCATGTGTGGCCAAGTTACAAGAAGTTCTTTTTGAACCTAGTGTATTCCTCTCTAGAGATACACTATCGGAAGGTGGTTCCATACCTTGTCATAGTTGGAAATCCATTATCCATAAGCGTTAAGCAGTTTTGTTCGTATATTATATAAGTAGAATGTGAGATGAAAGCATTTCTACTAGATTCTAAATTATTTGTGGAAACCCTAGACATTATCATAATATCTGGTTTAAATATACAAATTATTTTGATTCTCATATCTGTTTATATTATACAAACTGCTTTGAATCGCGTGTATAGAACCTCTTTCGGGTTTCCAGATCATCCTCATTGAACTTTCTGAAGTCTCTGTGCACTCGTTCGATTATGGATTGATTGATATCATGGTTAACTAGTTGGATGATCCGAAGGTTTCGGATGCGGATCTGACCTGAGTGGCTAGCCGGCTGCGATCGGAGTGGAGGTCGATGATTGGGATCTGGATGTTTGGGTTGGGATTGTTGGTGAAGCTGTGGTGGAAGAAAGAGGGGATCTTGGCAATCTGGGCTTCGTGTAGACCTTTGATGCCGGTTTTGGTGGAGTTGAAAGCGTCCAATTCGGCGATGCGTTGGGAGTTCGCTATGGCATGCAGACTGTAGTTTTCCTAATAAACCGGGGTTCCTTTACTTTAAAGACTAAATCTGTGGTGAATTATCAATTAATTTTATGTGAATTGCTGCTGAACATGGAAATACTACTATAACTGTACAATGATGGGAAAAACCGACCGTTAGATAATCCTAGTTAAAAATAAAATGTGACTTATAGATTGTTGACTGCAAAAGATTTCTTAAACACCAAAGATTCCAATTAATTGGAATAGTTGATTAGGTCGTATAGATAGGAGCATGAAAAATGTAAATGACACAAGAGATTTATAGTGGTTCGTCCCCGTGAGGGGCTTATGTCCACTTTGAAGCGTTGTTGGAATTTTATTAATCATAAAAGAATACAAGGTTGAGCCCACCACATGACACCTCATTACATTTGCTTGTAGACTCGGTAATGTCATCATTATCATAGATGATGTAATAATTGACATATATTAAAGAAAATTGGAAAAAGAAACGTTTGCCCTTCTTCTTCCTTAAAGAGAAGATGCCATTAATGGAGCTCTAATGAAGTCTCAAGATCCCAAAAATCCCCCTCCTTGAAGTGTGTGGCCACAAGGTATTTATAGGACAAAGATTAGGTAGGAGTAGGCGAAAATGGAGGCCTACACCAAGAAATTCGCGCCTGATTTGCACATATGCCAGAATTTCGTGCCCCGTCCCTTGGGGTGTGAATTTCATACCTTGTTGGGTGAGAAATTCGCACCTCATGGGGGATGCGGGATTCTGGCCTGCAGGGGTGCGAAATTCGCACCCCAGGGTACGAATTTCACAACCCTGTGGGGTGCGAATTCTGTACCCTGCTAGGTGCGAATTTCGCACCCTGCAAGGTGCGAATCTTGCACCCGGTGGGGTGCGATTTTTGCACCCTGAGTGATGCGAATTTTTCACCCATGAGGGGTGCGAATTTCACACCTCGAAGGGTACGGAGGTCGCTTATTGGAAGGTGTGGAGGTCCTGGGCATAGATGCTCTGGTAGCTCGTGGTTCGAGTTCAGGGCTCGGACTACGAGATCTTTTGTTGGCGCGATCCTTCTTCATCCTGTTTCCTTCAGTCCTAGATGTCGTCCTGACCTTGACTCCACGCGATGGGCTGAGTTGAGCATGCCCTGCGTACTTTTGGGAACCGGACCAAAAGGCCGGTTAACATAATTTTCTCATGAATTTCAATTAACACATACCGATCTACAAAATATATGTCATTATCAATAATATAGAAACAAATAAATAAATAAAACAATAATAGACTTATGACTGAATATAAGTTAGAAATAGGAAAACAAGAAAATGATTTATGTATGAATGTGTATGTACTTCTATGCTATAACTTTTTCTGCACACAAGTTATAAATAATATTTATGTAAGTGAATGCATAGTTTTTTCATTTCAAATTAAAAAATTATGTATTCAAGGCTTGATACTAATGTTACAGATTTTACAAATAAACATAAAGATTAATTTTCTCTTTCCTTAAACTTATTATAAATAATAAAATATTCTAGCACAAACATAATTTTTATTTCTTTTGAACACTTTTTTTTTTTTGGGAATTGTCTGACCCTCGTTTTGAACTTCAAATTTTAAATACTAATCTTTATCCAATTGTTCAATATCTTTAACAATATTATGCTTTTCATGTGACTCTTCTGCATTAACAATAAAGTAGGTTGAGCTCCGTACTTCACACACGGGCAAATTTTTATGATTCGTTGTGCTTTTCTATGTGTTGTTTTATTATTATAATGTTCTTATTTCTATAGTTTGAGTGATTTGCAAGTGCTTTTTTTGGCATATTCAAGGGTGTAAGGCTAGGATTTTAGGAATATTTTTATTTATATGTAATGTAATTATGCATGAGACAGGTGCATACTGTGATTTGTAAGGAATTGTTCAGCATTCGTTCACCTTGATTATGCATTGGCAATACATGTGTTGCATGTATATGTAAGTTATCAATGTAAAAGTAACTAAATACATCAAATACTCAAGGGATAATAACTCAACATCAGGTAATAAAGGAAATTTAATAGGTCATTCATAATAAGAGAAAACGAGTACCATAATGTTATCTTTATTACAAGCACTTATGGGTTGGGCTCGTAATCATACATTTTCATTATTACACAAATGGGCTTAATAACCGTGTACAATATTTAACAATTAACGTTGTCTATATGTGTATATAAAGGCATGGTACGCTTCATTTTCCAATTCATAAAATTCACTTCTGTAAATCATAAAGCTATTGAGAAATAAAGATCACAATTTCCCTTTTATGGTATCAGAGCCAAAGGCCAAACAACAATATAATACAATCATTTTCATATCAAGAAAAGTTAAATCGAATATAGTAAGTGAAGAAAGGTGTGGGTTTCGCTTCTTAGAGAAATTTCATCATCAAAGGCGAACCTTTCATCACAAGTGCAGCGCTATTCTTATCTTTCCTTCGTTGCCCCGCCTTAAACCAATCAAAGAATCACATCTTTTCACGAATTTCAGCTGCAATACTGATTATCAGACTCATGTCTTCATTTGATAAGTTTTTTCCCTCAGTTTCTATTTGCAGAGAAGGTCAATATAGACTGCTTGTCGTCCTAAAACCATTCACTGACCACCGACTGATTTCTGGTTGCAAAAAAGCCATATACCAACCCCCTTTCCATCCAAGAAACATTTTCTGACCATCTTCTATTTCTGATTTGTATCCAACATAAGAGTAAACAATGATACATTGAGTTCTGCCACGTCAAGAGCTGAATCCAGCGTTTCGACCGCCAGTTCCATCACCCTGATCAAGCCAAAAAGTAATGTCATTAATATCCCCTTAGATGAAGATAATTACATGCTTTAGAAATATCAAGTAGAAACAGCATTAAGGGGATATGTTATTCTTGAATATATCATAGGTACAATTGCAGTTCCACCACCAATGGTTACAGATAAGGATGCTAGTCTGATCCCCAATCAAGATTATGCAATGCATCCGAAGCAAGACAGTTTGCTTGCATCAATGCTCATATCATCGATTAGTGCAAATCTATTGTCACAGATTTTAGGTTGTAATACATCATATGAAATATGGAGTGCAATAAAACCGATTTTTATTGCACAGCCAGCATCAAGAATCATGCGTTACCGTAACTAGTTGCAAAGTATTAAGAAAGACAACATGTTAATGAGCGAGTACTTAGCCAAATTCAAGACTTTGTGTGAAAATTGGGGGTAATAAGTCAAAAATTTTCAAAAAGAGAGCAAGTTTTATATATTACTAATGGGTTAGACGATGATTATGAATCCTTTGTCACATTTATTGCATCACAAAGGGTCATCCCGGATATACAATATGTTCACTTAACACTCCTCGCACACGAAGGAAGAATTGAGCAAAAGAAAATTTCACAGGGGGATTAGTCAGTCAATTATGCAACTACTTCTAAGGGCAAGAATCAACCAAGAAACAATGCCAATCAAACTAACAATCAAGAACCCAATTTCTACAGAGGCAACCAACCCAAAAGAGGTAGAGGAAGGGGTAGATAGAGTGGTAAAAATCGTACTAAATGTCAAATATGTGAAAATTTTGGCCATATTGCTAGTAAATGTTATTTCAAATTCAATACTGAATATAATGTGGCGAGGCAAGGACAGTCTAATCAAGCAAGGCCTAATGTTAATATGGCAAAGATTAATCAACAAAGAAGTAATGCTGAAAACAGTAAAGAACAAGCAAGTAATGTTGAAGATTCTAACAAATCTGAAGACATAAATTTGGATGACTAGTATCCAGACTCAGGCGCTACAAATCATATAACTAATAGCATGCAAAATTTAAACCTTTGCAATAGAATCTATTCAGTTACGCAAGCCATAACCATGGGAAATGGTGAAACGATATGTATATCTCATAATTGTAATGGTTTCATCAATGGTAAAAGGCAGCTATATCTTAATAATTTATTACGTGTTTCTAAAATCAAGAAAAATTTACTTAGTGTCTCACAATTTTCCAATGACAACCACGCCTACTTTGAGTTTCACCCTAAGTACTGTGTTGTTAAGGGCCTAATTGATGATAATGTTTTATTACAGGGTAGCACGGAAAATGGATTGTACAGATTCAACAATTCCAGCATCAAAATAACAAATGCTATAGCAAACATTGTTATAATGTTGAGTTTAGTGCTAAAGCTAATAAGGATTCTTTTAATATTTGGCATAGGAAACTTGGCCACCCTAGTATTAGAACTGTAAAAGAGATATTGCATGATAATAACATTTGTGGGAAAAACCGACCTTTAGATAGTCCTAGTTAAAAATAAAATGTAACTTATAGATTGTTGACGGAAAAAAAATGTCGTAAACACCAAAGATTCCAATTACCAAGAATAGTTGATTAGGTCGTATAGACAAGAGCATGAAAAATGTAAATGACACAAGAGATTTATAGTGGTTCGGCCCCGTGAGGGGCCTATGTCCACTTTGAAGCGTTGTTGAAATTTTATTGATCACAAAAGATTGAAAGGTTGAGCCCACCACATGACACCTCATTACATTTGCTTGTAGGCTAGGTGATGTCAACATTATCATATATGATGTCATAATTGGAATATATTAAGAAATATTGGAAAAAGACACTTTTGCCCTTCTTCTTCCTTAAAGAGGAGATGCCATTAATGGAGCTCTCATGAAGTCTCAAGGTCCCAAAAATGGCCCTCCTTGAAATGTGAGGCCACGGGCTATTTATAGGACAAAGATCAGGTAGGAGTAGGTGAAAATGGAGGCCCACACCCAGAAAATTGTGCCTGACTTGCACATATGCCTGAATTTCGCACCCCGTCCCTGGGGTGCGAATTTCGCACCTCGTGGGGTGCGAAATTCGCACCTCATGGGGGTTGCGGGATTCTGGCCTGCAGGGGTGCAAAATTCGCACCCTAGGTTACGAATTTCACACCCCTGTAGGGTGCGAATTTTGTACCCTGCTGGGTGCGAAATTCACATCCGGCAGGGTGCGAATTTTGCACCCTGAGGGATGCGAATTTTGCACCAGAGAGAGGTGCGAATTTCACAACCCGAAGGGTATGGAGGTCGCTTATTAAAGGGTGCAGAGGTCCTGGGCATAGGTGCTCTGGTAGATAGCAGTTCGGGTTCAGGGCTCAGACTGTGAGGTGTTTTGTTGGCGCAATCCTTCTTCAACCCGTTTCCTTCGCTCCTAAATGTCCTCCTGACCTTGACTCCATGCAATGGGCTGAGTTGAGCATGCCCTGCGTACTTTTGGGAACCGGACCATATGTTCGGTTAACGTTTGCCCCCCAAAGTATGTCTTGTCCTGACATAATGTGCTTTAAATTGGTTAAGATAGTAGTCGGGTTGTCGACTTGTCCTGTTAAAGAAGACATATGTTAATTGTAGGGTTCGCTTGTTGCAGACATACGGGCGAGCTGGTGTTGGCGCGGCATCGTTCTCACTTCGCTAAGTATTCGCAATGTGTGGCCTTCGCATGTTTGCAATGGTCGATATGTGCACATAATACATATACTGAGCGCGTGGCGCGACGATTTGGAGTGCAGAGGTACAAGATTTTTTTCTTTCTGTTTTTTTTGGGTTCGAACCTTTGAACCATGGAAGTTCGGAATTTAGAACACAAGGGTTCAAAATTTCAAACCCTATAGGCTCGAAATTTCGAACCCTGGGGGTTCGAAATTTTGAGGCCCGTGGGTTCAAAATTTTGAACCCGCGGGTTTGAAATTCAGAGGAAGTCGAAGGGACTCTTCTCTTTTTATGATAAATAGCCCCCTTCCCCTCATTTCCTTCCTTTCATTATTATTTTCTTGGCCACCATTGCTGTGAAAGCTTCAGAACTAAACACATTTAATCGAACCTAGGTGATGAACGGGTCGAAGGAAAGTAGGAAAAAGGAGGTCGAAGGGTCAAGATCTAAAGGAGCCTCGAAAACTCGACCCTACCCAGAGGCTCGAGCTCTCGAACCCACAGGGGGTTCGAATTTTTGAACCTGGATGGTTCGAATATCCGAACCTCTAGGGTTCGAATTTTCAACCTGGGAAGTTAGAATCTTCAGACCCTGACGGGGTTCGAATATCCGAACCAATAGAGTTTGAATTCTTGAACCCGGATGGTATTCGAATTTTCAAGCCTTAAGGGGGTTCAGATATTCAAACCCTCGGGGGTTCGAATTTTCGAACCCTAAGAGGTTCGAATTTTCGAACCCCAAGGGAGGTTCGAGTTACTGAGTCCCGAGGCGAGCTTGATCTTCAGGCTAGGTTGATCTGGCGTGATTGCTTCACGCTGCCCCTTGGCGGGGGGTTGCTTCTCTTCTACAAAACTTCGATCTCCTGACTCCCCACCCTTAGTTTCATATACCGCTTGTTTGCTTGTTTGAATGCGCATAGTGCACACGTAGTTACTTGTGCGGATAGGGAGTTGGACCTTTCACATAGGATAGCGCATATACTTGAATTGTAACCGAACTGTTGGCCTATTTAAGTTTTCTTTGTACATCTTAATTTTGCATAACACTGCACGCATTTGTTATTTTTCACCAATATGAGGGGTACCGGTTATTCCCTTGCGATGTCTAATACTGGTCTATTAAAGTATAGTTAGCGATGCAAACAAGATCAAAGACTGGGAAGACCTTGGAGGCTAAGTCTTCCCCTCCCCCCCATCGTCACGTACATCTGATGCTACCAACAACAGTAGCTCGAGTGCCTGCGAGCTTGAGACTACCGAAGTTTCTGTCCCTTCTCAATCGGCCAGTTCACCTGAAGTATCTGATCATGGGGAACAAACTGAGAGGCTATATTCTCCGGTCATACAGGAAGAGGTTGAGAATGTGTACATCATGGGTGGAGATGCACCGAAGGCTCCAGTTTCTCCGGATATGTTGCCTGATGCTGTTATCTTGGAAAATCTGACGGACTCGATACCGTCGCGCCTGGATGCTACAGTAGTTGCGAAAATGGCATAGCGGTTCAATATTCCGGTGGGCGATGCCTACGCACCGGGTGAGGGTGAAAGAGTTCACGCACCGCCCGAGGGTTTGACTGCTTGGAATAGAAAAGCCTGTTTCACGGGATGCGTACCCCCAACCAATGAATTTTATTTGGGAAATGCTTTCCTACTTCCGCCTTGCACCTTCGCAACTGCATCTGAATGCTTACTCCTCGCTCCTAGGCACGTACGTCTTGTACCGAGAGTATTTGAACATGGAACCCACCAGAGAGGACATTCGGTATTTTTTCATCCTGGGAGAACGTCTAGTGGATCACCCTCTCAATGGTTCCTGGAGGCGTCGGCCACCACCGAATTCTTTATCGGGAAGTGGCCCAGGCCCTCAGTGATTAAGTATGATTGGTTCTTCATGCGTTGCCTTCCCAGATTCGCAAGGAGAAGGATAGAAGGGAGTAAGTATTTTCGAACTCCGTTTCCTGCTACAAAATTATTGGATTTCGTGTCTTATCATTTTTTGTTCGTGGCAGGGAATCCAGAGGCACCCACCGGTGGGGAGTGCCAGTAATGTATTAATGCTCTACGAGCGATCCCGGAAGATTTTCGCAAAACTGACACTATGACGAGCCTAGAGTGCCTTCGTCGTGCCGGGCTGCTTATGGATGATCGGGCTGTAATTAGGTTTGCTGTGGCAAGCAGTATGCCAAAGAAGCTATAGTGAAAGACCCTGCGACCCTTGGTCATAAAAGAAAGTTGACCGCTGCGGGGCCCCAGCCAAAAAAGGTTGTAAAGTTCTAGGGAGATGTTGGTAAAGACAGGGCTCGCAGTGAGGAGGCCGCATCTTGGGACAAGGGCTCGATGAGTGTTCCCATCCCGCCTCCGGCAGGGGGAACGGGAGTGTCGATCAGGCCATTGTCCCCGGTGACAGCTTCTGGAGCCACGACCCCACTTGAAGATGAACGCCAATTTGATGGCTTAAATAAACTTGACCTGGACGTATCCCTATGGCCGACTCTGGCTGGCATTGATGGCTTAGCTCTCGCCGCGAGGGAGTTAACTCCTTCGAGTGGAGCACAATCTAGTTTGTTGAGAGAACACTTAGGGAATACACTCATAACCACTACATGGCATAGTGATTACTCTGAATGCGCCACTTGACTGTTCTTATTTCTTTCTATTATCATGTGATATGGCTAGAGGACAGGGAGGACGAAGTCACGGATCAGGAGACCGATGATGACCTCCGAGTGCTTTTCTTGGCGCATTTAGGAGAGGGGCTAGTTTGTATGGTAAGGCCCACCCTCATAGGATCATAGTTGTGGGAGCCGTCAACCCAATAGACCCTAATTTCCTTCGTCTCCTCATCCCCTCCTCCAATCCGAGTGTTTGTGGGAGATTTCCATCTTGACTTAGGGGGATCGAGGCACATGCCCTCAACAACCCCTTCTCCTACCGTTCCTGAGGCTCATGTTCAACCTACTAAGGGGAAGGAGCCATCGCTTGCTCAACCAAGGTCGGATGAGGCAGTTGTGATAGAGATGGGAGATCTGACAGAGGCTCAGGTTTCGGAACTTCTGATTGAGGAACGGAAAGCATTCCTTAAATATTACTTCCTGGGCCATTACTTTGATGAGCTGAAATTTATTCCTGATCTCCGCCCCACCCCGCCTAGGGAGTCTGGGGAAATATTAATGCACGTGAAGGCTGCGTATCACTAGGCTAATGAACTCACCAAGTATTCTCTTTATCTCTTAGAGTTGATGAAGAAGAAGAATCTGGAGTTTCTTAACCAATAATTGACTATTGATTGCGAGAAGACCACGGTTGCCACTCTAGAAAAGGAAATAGGTAAGTCTACCTACTAGTATTCGGGAAATTTCCATTACTCGTTCCTGTATCTTTGATTGCTAATTCTCGAATCTCATTGTTCTCAGCAGAGTTGAGACAAGAGTATGAGACACTCAAGAAGGAGACTGATCACTCCCGGGCTATTTACATGGAAACTATAGTTGACCTACCTACCCAGAACATGGCCCTAAAGAAGGACAATGCTGAGACAGATAAGATCTACATCGAGTTGGAAAAGGAGAATGCAATGGTCGCCCAGTTCTAAGATGACAACAATACCTTGAGGGCGGAGAATGATAGCCTAAAGAGGCAGCTTGAGGAGATGAAGATGGCCAAGGAGGCCACAGAGGCTAGTAACCGGGACGTGTTGGGCACAATGGATGGACTGAGAGCGGCTCATCTAAGAGAGGGGGAGCAACTGAATGAGGAATTTGCGGATATCGAGGTCCGAGTGCAATCATCTGTGGAGGAAGATATCCGAAACATATTTGTCAAAGTTCTGAGGTTCCATGGAGTTTCATGGGTTGGTGATTATCCCCAGGAACTAGCTCGGACTTGGAAGAGGTTGGTTCCGTATGAGGCCTACTTGCGCCAAGTGGACGTTGGGTCCTTGGATGAACGACAGCTTATGATTGACATTTCAACCGTTGAGGAGCGCGAGAAGCTAGAGGAGGGTGAGAGGTTGTTGCTTAAGGATGCCGAGCGAGAGAGGCTGGAGAGGCTCACTGCCAAGAAAGGGAAAGCAACCATGACTGAGAGCACTAGGGTTACGAAGACATTTGCAGAGGCAAGCTCCTATCGGCCAATGGTCTCTGAATCGGTGGTGGTGAGCGGTCTCGCAGCTTTGATTCGGACTTCGACTGAGTATGACCCGGATCACCCCGGGCTGGGAGAAGACCGGATTCACATTACCTACGGCACCGAGTGCCCCTTTTATTCTTCCCATACCATCCCTGACCGGAGGTAAATTCCCTTTACAATGCATAATGGAGGATGATGTGATTACCGAATTCAAAGACTAAACGGTTGTGTTTTTACCATGCAGCCCTTCCTGAATCGACCATGACATCGGACCCTGCCCTCATGGTCCCACAAGGGATTGAGTCTAGGCAAGAGACTACGGAAGCGCAGTCTGGAGGAGGGGATCAGCTTGACACCTTTTCGGATATACGTATAACTGCCAATATTTATGAGGATCTGATGGATGAGGGGGAGAGGGTTGATAGACAGAGCTTTCACGCCAGAGGTCCGGTCGAGGCCAACGTAACTTCGATGGCGGCTATGGTGGAACCTTAGAAAGCCAAGATGGTGGGTAAGAGTGAAGAAGTGGAGGAGAAGCGAGAGCACGATGAGGCTGCCAGGAAGTAGGTCCTAATGAAGACCAGGCAGGATGCTGAGGCGAGGGCCGCTGACACTGTCACGAAGAAGAAAGATGATGAGGAGGCTGAGAAGAAGAGGGCTAATGACGAGGCCCAGAAGAAGAGGGAAGATGAGGAAGCACAACAGTGGACTACCGAGTCCCTTGAGAAAGCCAAAGCTGGTGACGTCACGCCGCATAGGTCCCAAAAGCTCGCTGCTTGGAGGGCTGCCAAAGAGGCTAAGGAGCAAGCTGAGCGGGAAGGCAAGGAGGCCCCTGAGACGAGCGGTGTTGTGGTTGGCCTCGCTATTGGGGGTGCCCCCAAGCCCACGCCGCATGCCACTTTCATTGATATTACCAAGGTCTCTAATGGCGATGGGACGGGCGAGAGACGTCTCTCGGCTTCTCATGAATCGACCACTTCTCAGAGGAGCCGAGATGGAAAGAGAGGGTCTGGTAAGAAGCTGCCCGGTGCAAAGGATGAACCGTCGAGCGCTGAATCTGCAAAAAAGAACAAGCACAAGCACAAGAGGAAGAAACATGATTAATGTCAGTAACCTTAGCAGGAGTTACCTTTTATTTTGGTAGTGTAGGCCGGTAGTTTACGCGAGTACAACCCACGCTTTTGGTTTTTCAAGACACGGTGTGGTTTTCATGTACACCCTGTCATTAAAAAGAAAGTTGTTTAGACATGAAGTATGTTCTAGTGTGTGGGTGTTGTAAATGAAATATGAATTAGTAAAGATCGCAATTTATGTTAAGTGTTTGGATGTTCCTCTTATGTTTTCGGGTGTCCTGTACTTGCATAAGCATACTTATCGTTACACCTAACAAAAATGCGATTGTGTACCACGCTATGGGTTGATTATTCCAGAGGGTGTGAGTACCACGCCCTAGGTCATTATTCTAGAGGGGTTTAATAGAGTGCAGGCTTCTAGTAAGTTTCCCTCATCTCAGGAAACCTGCAATTTGTGAAACCAGGCTGAGCGCCTGCTGTGTTTGGGTTGCCCGGGGTTCATCCCAAGTGTAGCGAAGGCATATGACATTGCGTTATGTGGTCCGTCCGGTGTATGGCTCTTCTGTCGTTCATCGGGTTGAGGAGAGCCATAGGCGCCATTTATTCGCCTAAGAATTGAAGCCCGGATCATCAGCCCGTAGGGTCCGATCGTAGCCATGGGCTACCCATCAACCTTGAGAGCTTCGGGGAAGAAATGGTTTAAGGGTCGGTCTCGGTGCTGCGCCAAGATTCGACCGGTACCCGTAGCCGAGGGAGGAATGTACATCGCTCCTGTCTGGCTATTGGGTGGCTCCAAGTCGCTTGGGACTTGGGCGTGGAACGATTTATCCTCGGTCTCGGCATGGAGCCAAGATTCGAGTTTGTGGTTATTTATACTTGGTCGCGCCATGGGCCACGACTCGAGTGGCATTGCCGGCTCCCGTGCTCGGGGTGCCTGGCGTAGCCATTGTACTTTGGGTCCCAAGGCTGGCTCGAGATTCGGACAACGGTACCGACTCCATGCTTGGAGGCCGATTCGACAACTGACTGTTTGAACGTAAGCTAGCTGTCAAGATTAATCAAATGCATCATGCGTGGAGTAAACACAGTCAGGAAGAGATGGGAAGTTGAACATCATTTCCACTAATCACTTTGGCAGTAACATCCTTTACAATGCCTTGAATTGTTAGACAACAAAACATTGTTGGAAAGTGTAAATAGCTGTGCATAAAATCATGTAAAGTAACGGCAGAGATGTTCACTATTCCATGCCCTTAGGAGTTTATCTCCGTCCACGGTTGCGAGTTTGAAAGATCCATTGTTGAGCTTCCGTTGTATTGAGTACGGACCTTCCCAATGAGGGGCGAGGCCCGTCGATGGAGGGAAGACCCATTTCAAGACGAGGTTGCCGATGTGTAGGTCCTTATGACAAACCCTGGAATTAAAGTATCGGGCGACTCGTTGTCGTTGGGTAGCAGCTCAGAGATCAGCTTTGTTCCTTTTCTCTTCCAGCAAGTCAAGTGATCCCAAAAGTAAATCTTGGCTTGTCTTTGGACCAAAATAGGTGACTCGATAGGTTGGAAGCTTGAGTTCGATAGGAATGATGGCTTCTGATCCGTAAGCCAGGGCGAAGGGAGTATGTCCGGTTGCAGTCTTTTGGGTGGTTCAGTATTCCCATAGGGCTAGGGGAAGTTCATCTGCCCACATGCCTCTAGCCTTTTCCAGGCGCTTCATGATGACGAACTTAATGACCGCTTCAACCTTCCCATTGGCTGGAGGATGAGCCACTGCCGAGAACCTCTTTTCGATCTTGTGCCATTGGCAGAAGGCTTTGAATTTGGCGCTTTTGAATTGAGTGTCGTTGTCAGAGATGATGGCTTGAGGGACCCCATATCAAGTAATGATGTTGCGTACAACTAAGTTGATCATCTTCTTGGCGGTAATCGTTGCGAGAGTTTTGGCCTCTGCCCATTTGGTAAAATAATCAACTGCGACGACGGCGTATCACGCCCCGCCTCTAGCCATTAGGAGAGTTCCAATGATGTCGATTCACCACATGGTGAAAGGCCACAGGCTAACCATTTGTGTCAGTTCTATAGGCGAGTCTCTTGGGATCTTCGAGAAGCGCTCGCATTTGTTGCATTTGCGAGCATAGTCTATGGCATCTTGATCGAGTGTGGGCCAATAATAACCATGTCTAAGTATTTTCCTGGACAGGGTTTGCCATCCAGTATGGTCGCCGCACTCCTTTACATGTACATCAGATAAGATTTTGATCGCGTCATGATGGGATACACATCTAAGCAATAGGATGGAGAAACCTCTACGGTAGAGCACCCATCCATAAGAAGGTAGCTAGCTGAATGGCGGGTGATCACACGCCTTTCATTGTAGCTTCCCAAAAGGGTCCCATGTAGTAGGTAATTCTTGATTGGTGTCATCCAAGACTCAGACTCAGGTTCAGTTTTCATGATTTCCTCAGCTTGAATCGGCTGGATGCTGGGAGATTTGAGCACTTCGACGGGGGCGAATCCCAAGAGTTGTAACACCCCATGATTTTAAATATTAAAATTAACAAATTAAATAATACTTAATTTCAAATGTGAGAATTAAGGGAAACGGATTACGCCATTGCGTTCATCTTGGAATTCTGCTTGAGATAGAGTCCGAGTTTGCGTAAAACGGACATCGTATGAAGGAGATATGGATGAACGAAGTTAGGCAGAAAAAATAGAAACAGACCAGAATGCACTGATGCACTTGTGAAGTGCGCCAGTACAAAAATGCACCGGTGCTCCAACCAATTGCACCCATGTCGGGCTAAAAACCTGCACAGATTTCTGGAGTGTTTAGATCTGAACAGTGAGTCATTGCTGAGTCAATAGGGCTTAGGTGGCTATCTGAATGGTTCTAGTTATTCCTAGGTTAATCTAACGGCTCTTATTAAATTAAACTTCTATAAAAACACTCCCAAACCCTCAACCCTTGTCACACTAATTCATACAAAGAGCCGCCATGCCGTCAATGGGGAACCTAGAGTAGCTGTCGTTCTCTTTCAACTCAAAAGCAAGATAGAAGTAAGAATCAAAATCAAATCTAAATAAGAATAATAATTAGTCTACATCAAAGGCGTGCAATTCAGTTTCAGAATATAGATCCTAGAAAAACAAGACCGTTATTTTGCTTGTGAGTACAATTTCTTTCACAAAATAATTAATTAATTTAATTGTGATAAGTTATAATTGGGATTATGAGAATATGACTTTGAATCATGTGATGTTGTCGTTGACATTTTTTTTATTGTGGATCTATTTCATATGTTAAATTGTACATGATTAACTTGATTCATCTTATGCAAGTTTGGGATGTTAAATCATATGTATATGAATCTTATGCAAGTTTGGGATGTTAAATCATATGCTAGTTTATGAATCGTATGCAAGTCTGTAGGTGGATTATATACAAGTTCATATGTGAATCATGTATATACATATGCTAGTTTATGTGGCATTAATTTACATGTTTAGATCCATATGCAAGTTCACAGCTTTATGTTTAGATCAATATTCAGATCCGTGGTATGCAAATTTATTTTCTATATGTCGGTTGCCTATGCTATTTTTGTATGAGAATCATATGCTAGTTTGAAAGAAATTCATATGCAAGTTATAGGAAAACCATACCCATATGTGCAAGTTCACATCTTTATGTTTAGATCTATATTTAGATCCTTGATAGTTTATACAAATTTATGTATACCCATTGCCTATGCAAGTTATTGGTTATGCAAACTTATGTCATGATTCTTAGATCTATTTTATGTGTTATGCAAAATGTGATGTTTCTTTTCTTTTTATAAGTTAGACTATTTGCGAGACTAACATATGTCATATTAAAACGTACGAATAGGGTGGGGACGATGGGACAATATTAAATATTAATATTGTGAATTGGCATAAAATGGCTTAAAAGGCTCAAAAAGGCTTATAGTTAATTTGAGACATTAATTAGTATAATTGGTATACCTAGAATTTATGGACATAATTTAGGTGACAATTATAGACATAAATTAATTTGTAATTTATTGACAAATTTGAATAGGGATATTAATCCAATATGGGGTTAAATAATTATGTGTAATAATTAACCGCCTAAGACACGAGGTTAGACTCGTTTGTGGTGTAAGACTGCCTGGACCCGCCCGAAAAATCCAGCAACCACAAATGGTAGTCTAATGTGAGAGGTCAAAGGCATAAATTAAATGTGTAACAATTATAAAGACACGAGGTTATGCTTGTTTGCAGTATAAGAATGCCCGGACCCGCCTGGCAAATCCAGCAACCGCAAACAGTAGTCTAATGTGGGAGGTCTATATAAGCTTACGGTTCTAATGAATTAAGTAACACTTAACTATATAAACATGTGGTGGGACATGAGGGTTAAGTGGGTTGCATGGGTGGCATGTGAAATACAAGTAGAAACACTTAACCAAGTTGAAAACATGTAAGAAGACATGAATAAGAAGGGGTTAAGTGGGAAATTCTAGTGGGGACCAAGCATAGGTGGAAAGCTTGTGTCAAGTATGGGGACCCTTTTCAAACCAGTAACCCATTAAGTATCTTTGTGAGCTCGAGTTAGATCAAGGACGGGACACGCTTACTGGGTTTGATTGTAAGAGGTCAAAACGAGTTAGCGGTAGCAACGCAAGTCCAACGGGGTCATGTGCGTGCGTGGGCCCGGGCTGGTTGGTAAGACGTTGTTGCAGCATGTAGATATAAGCCGTGCATCTTTAGTGGTATCGGGTTGCTACTTAGGGGAGTGATACACCCCACTGTGGGACCAACATGGGTATCTACGAGTTAGGGAGCCGATCGCATGGGCGTAGTGGTTACAACTAGTGGAGATAGGGGCAGGCGGCACCTATAAAGGCAACTAGGGGTACACGAACTACCATTATCATTATTATGTTCAGTAGGCGGGATTAACTTTTAGGGTGACTAGTAATGGTGCAGTATAGTAATTATCCTATAGTGATCAGGAACGAGATTAACGCCAGAATATTCCTCTTGTTTGCTTTGTCATGCCCACTTGTTTCACAGTCATTCCTTGTTTTACCAATTTATGCCTTATCCTAATTACTTTAATAATTATATTGTTAAAGTTATTGTACTCGCCAGACTTTATGTCTAAACCCCTTGTTTTCGCCACTTTTCTTCCTTCCCCTCCCCCCTAAGGTTCTCAGGGTGGGACTAGTACTAGTGGAGCTTGATCTTGGATCTCTATCTCTCTCTTTTGGAAGTGCTTGAATTGCTGAAAGTAAAGTTCAGCTCATCTCTTTTATGGCTACTTGTGTTGGGGTTATGCTTTTTACTTTATGTACTCAAAAAACAATTTGTCAAGATGGATATTAAGTGTACTTGGTTTTACAATTGGTTTATGAAGTTGTTGTAATCAAACTATTTCTCCGCTGCAATAAAAGTTGTTTTAAAATTTTCAAGTACCAATATATGTATCTGTCTTGTTATATTCTGTTCTATACACTAATAATTCTCCATGAAAGTTAATGCATTCCCTTTGAGAGTGACATCAATGGATGTGTTACACGTGGTATTAGAGCTTAAGGTTACTAGAACAGATATGAATTTTGAAAAACTGTTTTTCAAAAGCATTTTATAAAGACGTACTTTCAAAAATATGTTTTAAGGAAAGTATTTTCAAGAGAAAAGTTTATTTTAGAAAAACATAACCCCCAAGATCCATATATCTTTTCTTCGTTTCTCGATGTTGAATCTCGTCCTTTTTCTTTTTCAGCATGTCTGGGGAACCTGAGATACCTGAGGGCATACCGATACCAGCCTGGTTTAGAAGGTATCTGGAGGTTTGGCCCACTGCCGCAGGCACAACAAATGTTCCTCCTCCCCCATTTGCAGTCGCTCCTCCCCCGCCTCGCGTTGATACTTTTTTGAAGATATGTAAAGATTGTCGGGCAATGGGCGGGAAACCTTTTCATGGATCAGAGACGTTTGTTGAAGCTCGACATTGGCTTAAGGAGGTGGAAGATTTATTTGGTATCTTCGAGGTAGAAGATGGAAGGAAGGTCCAATTGACTGCTTGGTTAATGAAGGACGAAGCCTCGTTTTGGTGGGAGGTCACGAATGGAGAGTGTCCAGTGGAGACATGGATGGATTTCAGGCGTAGGTTCGAGATGAAATTTCTTTCACGAGCAGAAGAAAATTTATATATGGTGAGGTTCTTAGCATTGAAGGAAGGAATTTTTTTAGTAAAGGAGTACGTCAACAAGTTCAATCAGGTGGCGAGATTTGGCTTAGACTTGGTGAACACACCTGTAACGACCCGTATTCTACGCATCATAGGATCATAGAATATTTATTTCTTTCACATATGAAATCGTATGGTCATGTATCTTTGGGAGACGACTATTGGGGTCATTTCCCACATTCATGATTTTTCCCGATTTTTAAATAACCATTTTGCCCCTAACTGATCTTGTTTTGGACATAACTTTTGATTGGAAAGGAGTTTTGACCTGAAACCACTTCCATTAGCTCCGGATGATGGTTTACCTTTTCGTAGAGGGATATGGCTGAAACAAGGTTTGAAGGGCGAAAAACTGCTTAACTGGGCTTAATTGGGTAATTAACAGCTAGGCCCAATGGGGAATTTCGAGATTAGGGATATATAGGGGCTGATTAGGGTTAGAAAACATTTCTTTCAGCCGCCGCTTTCATTCTTAGAACCCTAGAAATGGCCTCCAACCTCTAAAACATCTCCAAATCACTTTCTAATCAAGGATTAAGCTTAGCAACATCAAATCAAGGCGGATTAGCACAAGAATCGAGGTAGAGCTGCTATGTTGCATCGGTATTCGCGCACAAACAGAGATATTTTCCGATTTGATATATATTGTGGCTAAGGTGAGTGATTAGCATTACTTTTACACTAGTCACAATTAATAAGGGTGATTAGTGTTAATTAGCGAATTTAAGCATGATTAAAATCTGGAAAAATATTCATAAATTCGAAATATTATTTCAGACCTCTGTTTAAAGTTTGGGTTAATTTGGTTAAGTTTTGTTAATCATATCATTAGATTTTCTTAAACATGCTTAAGGGAAAATATGGGGTTTTGGCTATGTTTGATCCATTTTAACCCATCAAGTTGTTGTTTTGGTGTTTGTGGTCACTTCTATTTGTTGCTATGGCTGTATGGTATGCTTTATGATTTTTTAGAATAGATAGAATGGTCGAAAACGTCGTCGTATGGCGTAAAACTGTCGCTGGAAAAGTCGTAGAAAAATTGTGCAGGGTTTCGGATCAGATCGGTTGAAAGGACTCGGGTCGGATAGTGGACTGGGCAAGGGAGCACCGAACTGGAACTTAGCACAAGATAAAGCATGGTGAAAAGGATGGACATTGGGATCGTGTTGGAGTTGGGATCGGGCTGAAGCGTGGCGTGGGGATCGGATCGGATTGGAGCTAGAAAGTGGGATCGGATCGGAATGACGGGAGGGCATGGGATCGGATCAGACTAACTGGAGGGATAGAGGACCGAACCGTATCTAAGAAGAAGCACCCGAACGGAACCGAATTGGAGGATGACACTCGAACCAAACTAAATGAAGGAGCTGAGCCAAACCATGATGGAGAATCCTAACCGAACTGAACGAGAAATCTGAGGATGAGGTATAGCTGAACCGAACCAGACTTGAGCTACTTCTACTCGACAACTTCTTTTGAAGACTAGCTCCAATTCGACCAAAACCCGAGATGCAAAGGTAGTCCAAGTGGGAAGTTTGTATTCAGGATCCAGTTGGGAACCAATGAGTTAACTTCATGATTGGACTTTGCTGTGGGACGTGTGCTAAGGGGTTGTCGATGTCTGTAACTTTGGATCGCTATGTGTAGGGGGTACGTGAACGGATTCAGGGCCACAATTTCCTAGGTTCTACTAAAGAGCTATAGACTAATGAAATGGGGTCATTTGTAAAGATTTGGTCATGACTCCATGGGATAATCTTGGTAATAGCAGTAGTTGTACAAGTCGAACTCCGTCACTACTTCGATGGGTCTAGTGACTGACAGTGGTGGACATCGTATACTTTATGCACTGAGTGAGAGATGTGAGGATGATTGCTATGATTGATTGTTTGCTATCACTGTGACATGCACACCCCTCCCCCGTTATCTTTACACCATCAGTTTAGTGTCACCTCAGAGTATTGTACGGTATGTAGTGCTAACTCTTTGGATGTAGGTCCAGGTTCAGGTATGGTTTAGTATACTTGTTATTGTTCTGTTTAGCTGCTTATTGCTCATACCAGACTTTTTGTCTGACCCAGAGTTTTATGTCTCTTCTTATTACTTTGGGTGCTCTCATGAGAAGACTAGAGACAGGTTAGGTGGTATGCACGAGTAGCTGTACCGGAGATGAGCAGGAGGCTTCCACATATGATATATAGATATTCTCCCTGTGTCGTTGTTGGTCACTACTTTGGGCATTAGTAGTGTACCTTTCTTTGTTTTACTTTAGAGACAGTTTTAAAGTTGTAATAATGATGATGTGGAACATAAGCTGTATTTGAATTTTTCCCTGATATGATGTTTAGTTTTTAGCTTATGCATTGTCTCGCCTGTTTTATGTCAAGTATGTTGTTATTATATTTTATCCCATGCGCTGCGAGACATTCTACAAGTTTTCGATTAGTTCATTCTCTTCTTTCCCTTCTTTGGCGACCGTTCCGTGCTAGTCGGGCATGTGTATAGCGCACTTTCGGAGGAAATGTCGGCTGATGCGGGGGGGGGGGTGTAGGGGGTCACACTTGGTATCAGAGCTCTAGTTTGCGTAGTTAACATAGGGAAAGACACCGAGAGATTGAGTTCCGTATTGATTTAGTGAAAGATGCCAGACCTATAGTGATGCCACTTCGTCGTATGGCACCAAGGGAGCAGTGAGAGCTCGGGGTGCAAGTCAGCGATCTTTTGAAGAAGGGATTTACCAGAAGGAGTGTTTCTGAATGGGGAGCACTGGTTGTGTTTGCTACCAAGGCCGATGGTTCCCTTCGATTGTGCGTGGACTACCGCGAATTGAATAAAGTGACAAGGAAGAATAAGTACCCTCTACCGCGGAAAGATGATTTGTTTGATCAGTTGAGTGGCGCGAGAATATTTTCCCAGTTGGATCTCGCGATAGGTTTTCATCAGTTTAGGGTGGAAGCTAAGAGTATAGCTAAAACGGCATTTTGGACGCCGTCTGGATTTTATGAATGGTTGGTCATGCCATTTGGGTTGACCAATGCACCATCATATTTTGTGGACCTTATGAATAGGGTATTCAGAGATCAATTGAATAAGTTTGTTCTTGTGTTCGTGGACGATATACTTTTTTATTCGAGGACAGAGGAAGAACACAAGGAACATTTGAGGATTGTGATGGAGGTGTTGAGAAAACACTAGCTAAAAGCAAAGTTTTCTAAGTGTCACTTCTGGAGGAGGGAAGTGAGATTCTTGGGCCATGTCGTTTTAGAGAATGGTATTGCGGTGGATCCTGCGAAGGTGGCTACGGTACAAGATTGGACTACGCCCAAGAATGCAAAGGACATAAGAAGTTTCTTGGGATTAGTTGGATATTATCGTAAGTTTATCCAAGACTTCTCCAAGATAGCAGCATCGTTGACTCAGTTGACCAAGAAGAATCAAGCTTTCGTCTGGGACGAAAAATGCGAGAATGCATTCAAGAGTCTAAAGGAAAAGTTGAGATGTGCACCAGTGTTAGTCATTCCTAAGGGTAATGAAGATATGACAGTATATACGGATGCATGTGGTACCGGACTAGGTGTTGTATTGATGCAAGGAGGTAGGGTTGTAGCTTATGCAAGTCGGCAACTGAAACCGCATGAGAAAAGATACCCTACCCACGATTTGGAATTGGTAGCAATCGTATTTGCATTAATGATGTGGAGACATTATCTCTTGGGAGAAAGATTCGAATTGTTTACCGATCACAAATTGTTAAAGCATCTCTTCTCTCAGAAGGATCTAAATCTCCGACAGCAAAGAAGGTTAGAATTCTTAGCTTCCTATGATTTCGACATCGCATATACACCAGGAAAGGGCAATGCGGTAGCTGATGCATTGAGTAGAAGACATGCCAATTTAGTGACTATGTTTCTTGAATGGAAGCAACTAGAGTACATCGCTGGGTATGATTTCAGACCAAAGTACGAATTGGATCCAGAAATGTTAGCAAGTTTGACGATCGGACCCACTTTGATTGAGCGGATTGGTTCCAGTCAGAGGAACGATCCTAACCTATTGGAGATCATCTCCAAGTTAGAGATGGGTATCGACGAGGAGATGAACAAGTATGGGCTTGATCGAGATGGATGGCTTAGAAAGAATGGAAGACTGGTTGTGCCCAATGTCAATGGATTGAGAGTTGAAGTGCTTAGAGAATGTCATCACTCAAAACTGACTATACACCCCGGTGGTAACAAGATGTATCGAGACATGAACCAGACCTACTACTGGGAAGGGATGAAAAGAGACATTAGGAAGTTTATATCCAAATGCATGAATTGCCAGCTAGTTAAAGCTGAGCAAAAGAAGCCTAGTGGTTTGTTATAACTATTAGAAATTCCAGAATGGAAATGGGAACAAGTCTCGATGGATTTCATTGATGGATTACCAAGGACTAGATCGGGCCATGATAGCATTTGGATGATTGTGGACCGATTGATTAAGAGTGCAAGGTTTATACCTGTCAAGTCAAACAGAACGGCAGCTAAGTTAGCTGAACTATATGTAAAGTGGGTAGTGAGATTTCATGGAATACCCAAAGGCATTGTGAGTGACCGAGATCCGTTGTTCACTAGTGGATTTTGGAAGAGCTTACAAGAGGCATTAGGATCAGAATTACATCTCAGTACCGCGTATCATCCTCAAACCGACGGTCAAACAGAGAGGGTGAATCGTATATTAGAAGACCTCTTGAGAGCCTATGTATTGGATTTTGGTGGATCATGGGATGACCATTTGCATCTAGTAGAGTTTGCATATAATAATAGTTATCAATCCAGTACTGGTATGGCTCCATTTGAAGCTTTGTATGGAAGACCGTGCAACTCACTGTCATGTTGGTTAGAAACCGGTGAGAAGTTTGTGCTTGGACCAAATGTGACAAGAGAAGCTTCAGCCAAGATTAAGGTTGTCCAACAGCGAATGAAGGTTGTCCAAGATAGGCAGGAAAGTTATGCTGATAAGAGGAGAAGAGAATTAAAGTTCTCCATTGGCGACTTGGTGTTTGTCAAGATTTCTCCGTTGAAGAGCGTGATACGATTTGGTAGGAGAGGCAAGTTAGCACCAAGATTTGTTGGTCCATTCCCAGTTCTTGAACAAATTGGGAATTTGGCATACAAAGTTGAATTACCAGAGAAGATGGCAGGAATTCACAACGTATTTCATGTTTCCCAGTTAAGGAAGTTCTTGCACGACCCAGATGTGACTATTTCACCTGATCAGTTGGATGATATCGAAGTTGAACCCAAGGCGGTTGGGAATCGCAAGCCTACGTGTATTGTTGGGAACGATACGAAGCAACTTCGAACGAAAGCGGTGAATCTAGTCAAAGTCCAGTGGGGCGAGAATGAGAATGATTGTACTTGGGAGACAGAGGAGAGCATTAGGAAGATGTATCCAGAACTCTTTGCCTGGTAAGATTTCAGTTTCGATTTAGTCTTTCCGCATGCTAGGATAGGCTTGTTTTGTTTATTTTACATGTTGATTGTTGTATGTGGCTGGCAGGCATGCGGGATCCTTTGTATTTTTTGGGTTAAGGAATTTCGGGGACGAAATTTCTTAAGGGCGGGAGAGTGTAACGACCCGTATTCTACGCATCATAGGATCGTAGAATATTTATTCTTTCACATACTAAGTCGTATGGTCATGTAACTTTGGGAGGCGACTATTGGGGTCATTTCCCACGTTCATGATTTTTCCCGATTTTCAAATGACCATTTTGCCCCTAGCTGATATTGTTTTGGCCATAACTTTTGATTGGAAAGGAGTTTTGACCTGAAACTTCTTCCATTGGCTCCGGATGATGGTTTACCTTTCCGTAGAGTGGTCACATGTGAAAAACGGACTTACCGTTTGGGAGATATGGCTGAAACAAGGTTTGAAGGGCAAAAAACTGCTTAACTGGGCTTAATTGGGTAATTAACAGCTAGGCCCAATGGGGGATTTCGGGGTTAGGGTATATAGGGGCTGATTAGGGTTAGAAAACATTTCTTTCAGCTGCCACTTTCATTCTTGGAACCCTAGCAATGGCCACTAACCTCTAAAACATCTCCAAATCACTTTCTAATCAAGGATTAAGCTTAGCAACATCAAATCAATGCGGATTAGCAAAAGAATCGAGGTAGAGCTGCTGTGTTGCATCGTATTCGCGCCCAAACAGAGATATTTTCAGATTTGATATATATTGTGGCTAAGGTGAGTGATTAGCATTGCTTTTACACTAATCACGGTTAATAAGGGTGATTAGTGTTAATTAGCGAATTTAAGCATGATTAAAATCTGGAAAAATATTCATAAAATTCGAAATATTGTTTTAGACCTCTGTTTAAAGTTTGGGTTAATTTGGTTAAGTTTTTCTAATCATATCATTAGATTTGCTTAAACATGCTTAAGGGAAACTATAGGGTTTTGGCTATGTTTGATCCATTTTAACCTATAAAGTTGTTGTTTTGGTGTTTGTGGTCACTTCTATTTGTTGCTATGGCTGTATGGTATTCTTTATGATTGTTTAGAATAGATAGAATGGTTGAAAACATCGTTATATGGCATAAAACAGTCACTGGAAAAGTTGCAGGAAAATTGTGCAGGGTTTCGGATCGGATCGGTTGAAAGGGCTCTGGTCGGATAGTGGACTGGGCAAGGGAGTACTGTACCGAATTGGAACTTAGCACAAAATAAAGCATGGTGAAAAGGAAGGCTATTGGGATCGTGTTGGAGTTGGGATCGGACTGAAGCTTGGCGTGGGGATCAGATCGGATTGGAGCTAGAAAGTGGGATCGGATCAGAATGTCTGGAGGGCATGGGATCGGATCAGACTAACTAGAGGGATAGAGGACCTGTATCTAAGCAGAAGCACCCGAACTGAATCGAGTTAAAGGATGACACCCGAACCGAACCGAATGAAGGAGCTGAGACAAACCGCGATGGAGAATCCATACCGAATCGAACGAGAAATCTGAGGATGAGGTATAGCCGAACCGAACCAGACTTGAGCTACTTCTACTCGACAACTTCTTTTGAAGACCAGCTCCAATTCGACCAAAACCCAAGATGCAAAGGTAGTCCAAGTGGGAAGTTTGTACTCAGGATCCAGTTGGGAACCAACGAGTTAACTTCATGATTGGACTTTGCTGTGTGACGTGTGATAAGGTGTTGTCGATGTCCGTAACTTTGGATCGCTATGTGTAGGGGGCATGTGAACAGATTTAGGACCACAGTGGCCTAGGTACGACTAAAGAGCTATAGACCAATGAAGTGGGGTGTAAAGATTTGGTCATGACTCCATGGGATAAGCTTGGTAATAGCAGTAGTTGTACAAGTCGAACTCCATCACTACTTCGATGGGTCTAGTGACTGACAGTGGTGGACATCGTATGCTTTATGCACTGAGTGAGAGATGTGATGATGATTGCTATGATTGATTGTTTGCTATCATTGTGACATGCACACCCCTCCCCCGTTACCTTTACACCATCTGTTTAGTGGCACCTCAGAGTATTGTATGGTATGTAGTGCTAACTCTTTGGTTGCAGGTCCAGGTTCAGGTATGGTTTAGTATACCTGTTATTGCTCTGTTTAGCTGCTTATCACTCAAACCAGACTTTTTTTCTGACCCAGAGTTTTATGTCTCTTCTTATTGCTCTGGGTGCTCTCACGAGCAGACCAGATACAAGCTAGGTGGTATGCACAAGTAGCTATACTAGAGACGAGCAGGAGGCTTCCACGTATGATATATAGATATTCTCCCTGTGTCGCTGCTAGTCACTACTTTGGGCATTACTAGTGTCCACTTTCTTTCTTTTACTTTAGAGACAGTTTTAAAGTTGTAATAATGATGATGTGGAACATAAGCTATATTTGGATTTTCCGCTGCTATGATGTTTAGTTTTCAGCTTATGCACTGTCTCACCTGTTTTATGTTAAGTATGTTGTTATTATATTTTATCCCATGCGCTGTGAGACATTCTACAGGTTTTTGATTAGTTCATTCTCTTCTTTCCCTTCTATGGCGACCGTTCCGTGCTAGTCGGGCATGTGTACAACGCACTTTCAAAGGAAATGTCGGCTGATGCGGGGCGGGCCGTCACAACACCCGAGAAGAAGGCTCTGAGGTTCGTTAAATCCTTGAATGAGCCGCTACATGGGTTGTATATGACCCACATTCAAATGGGGGCTACCTTTGAGAGATTGGTTGACATGGTGCTTATGCATGAAGAGGAGAAAGGTGCTAATGCTAATAAGGCACCGGAGAAGAAAGGGGATAAAAAGAAATCACAACAGCAAAACAAGAAAGGCGGTAAGGATAACAATAGCAAGGGAAAGAAAAGGTGCTTTAATTGTGGGACACCAGGCCATCTAAGCAAGGACTGTAGGAAAAAGAATAAGACTGGATGCTTCCACTGTGGAGAGGCAGGACATCTAATTAAAGACTGCCCAAGGAAACAAGGGCAAGGGCAAAGGGTAGGGTCCACTTCTGGAGGGCGGATTCAGGCTCTCATGGCACCAGGACAGGCAAGAGGGCAGGTTCATGCTCTCATGGCACCAGGACAGGAGAGAGGTAGAAACATTTCCGTTGAAAGTTTAGTTTTTCTGTTTGATCATCATGTCCGTACTTTGTTTGACTCTGGCGCTTCACACTCATTTGTATCTGCTTCGTTAGTTGAAACACTGCACCCAAATACTAGTCTAGTTACGGATCCCATAGTAGTCTCAAATCCTATTGGTGGTTCAGCTCATCTTTCAATGATTTGTCGGGATTTGAGAGTGTCTATCTTGGGTGTTGGGTTTGAATGCAACGCCTTCGTTCTTGGCTTCATGGGCTACGGCTTGATTCTAGGCATGGATTGGCTAGCTAGATATGGTGCCATCCTAAATTGTGAAAGAAGGGTAGTTAGATTGTTGACTCGTTGTGGAAAGACCATCGGTATTTCTTATGACCCTAGAGGTCCGGTAATGCTTAGCTACCTAGAATCCCTTGACGCATCCAATGATGATTTGGAATCTGTTCATGTAGTCCATGAATATAGTGATGACTTCGATGTGGTTCGAGGTTTACCCCCGAGGCACGAGATAGACTTTCGAATATACCTAGTAGATAATGCAAAGCCAGTTGCATTACCAGTGCGCCACATGGCTTCGAGAGAGAGAAGAAAACTCAGTAAGCAAGTGAAAGAATTGCTTGAGAAGAGGTTCATAAGAAGTATTTCAGAGTGGGGTGCTCCAGTCATTTTTGCTACGAAAGCTGATGGTTCACATAGATTATGCATGGACTATAGAGATCTGAATAAGCTAACAAAGAGGAACAAACACCCAATGACGAGGATAGATGATTTATTCGATTAGTTGATCGGTGCTTTGGTTTTCTCGCAATTGGATTTGGCTACAGGGTTTTCTCTAGAAGTGAAGAAGAGCATGCCCTACATCTTAGGGAAGTCTTAGAGACCCTACAAGCGCATCAACTTAAAGCTAAGTTCTCCAAGTGCCATATTCGGAGAAAATAAGTGAGGTTCTTAGGACACGTGGTCTCTAAGGAAGGGATAGCTGTGGATCCCGCAAAGGTGGTGGCAATCCAAGATTGGAAAACTTCTAAGAACGCAATAGATGTTAGAAGCTTTTTAGGGTTGGCTGGTTATTATAGGAAGTTCATTAAGGACTTCGCGAAGATATCAGCCCCACTTACTCGATTAACGAAGAAGAATTTGACTTTTGCTTGGGATGTTGAGTGTGACGATGTTTTCCAACGTCTAAATAGGGCTTTGACGACAACTCCAATTTTAGTTTTTCCAGATGGGAGTAAGCCATTCACAGTATATACCGATGCTTGCGGGACAGGGCTTGGCGCAGTTTTAATGCAAGAGGGAAGGGTGATATGCTATGGTGGAAGACAGTTGAAATCTCACAATAAAAATTAACCTACCCACGACTTAGAGTTGGCTGCCATAGTCTTCGCGTTTAAGTCATGGCATCATTATTTGCTTGGCAAGAGTTTTGAGTTGTATACAGACCATAAGTTGCTAAAGTACTTGTTCCCTCAGAAAGATCTAAACTTGAGGCAACAAAGGTGGATGGAGTTTTTGGCATCCTACGATTTTGAGATTGCATATACCCTTGGCAAGGGTAACGTTGTAGCCGACGCCTTAAGTAGAAAGAAGTTAACTTTAAGTCCTTTGTTCGTAGAGCGGCAGAGTTTGGAGTATATATCTACCTTTGACTTCAGACCCTCTGTCGATTATGTACCCGGACTGTTGGCATCGTTGGAGGTGCAACCTACACTTTTGGGTCGAATTGGAGAGGCACAGCGGGATGACCCATAGTTGGTTGAGATAGTAGGCAAGCTTATAGGAGGGGAGTCTTCGAGTCATCTTAATAGATATGCTATAGATGATAGAGGCTGGCTGCGTAGAGATGGGATACTTTGCGTACCACAAGACGAGAATTTGAAGAAGGAAATTCTTGAAGACTCACATCGCTCTAAGATGACCATACATCCCCGTGGTGACAAGATGTATAGGGATATGAAGCGAGTTTTCTTTTGGGCCGGAATGAAGAAGGACGTGGCTGAGTTCGTTTCTAGATGCTTAGTGTGCCAGCAAGTCAAGGCGGAGCAAAAGAAGCCCGGTGGTTTGCTCCACCCTTTAGAGATTCCGCTGTGGAAATGGGAAAGTGTTTCCATGGATTTTGTAGGTTGGTTGCCAAGATCAAGGAAGGGTGATACGGGGATTTGGGTAATTGTATACAGACTTACCAAAAGTGCCATTTTATTCCCGTTAAAAGTAGGAGGAGCGCCGCATGGTTATCATTTGTTTATCTTCGAGAGATAGTTCGTCTGCACGGCATACCCTCTAGTATTGTGAGCGATAGAGATCCCATTTTCACAAGCGAATTTTGGAAAGCCTTACAAGATGCGGTTGGAACACAATTGTGCTTAAGTACTGCCTATCACCCTCACACGGACGACCAAACCAAGAGATTAAATCAGATTCTAGAAGACCTTCTGAGGCTATGCATCCTCGACTTTGGAGGAACATGGGAAGAACATCTTCCATTAGTGGAGTTCGCCTATAATAACAGCTTTCAGGCTAGCATTGGCATGGAACCATTTGAGGCTCTTTATGGACGATCGTGTCGATCACCTACTTGTTGGTGAGAATCTACGGACAAGGTTTTTCTTAGACCCGACATGATTAGGGAGACTTCCGAGAAGATAGACCTGATTCGACGGCGAATGAAGACAGCGCAGGATTGACAGAAGTCATATGTTGATAAGAGACGAGCCAATCTTGAGTTCAATATTGGGGATATGGTTTTTAATAAGGTGTCACCGTTGAGAAAAGTAGTCCATTTTGGATCAGTTGGGAAGTTGGCACCGAGGTTCGTAGGACCCTTTCCAATTACAGAGAGGATTGGGCAGATGGCATATAGAGTAGAGTTGCCAGAAAAGCTCATATACGCATTCTCGGATCGGAGGTCAAAAAGCTATGCAACAAAGAGGTCAAGTTAATCAAGGTGCAATGGGGAGATGATCAAGGAGACGCGACTTGGGAGACGGAAGACAAGATGTGTACGCTGTACCCTTTCCTTTTCGAGGGTATGTTTTTATTTTTCTCCTTTTTCTACCACTTTGTTGATACATGTCCTATCATTTAGTATTATCTTTGCGATGATATCTTCGATCTTTAGTTAGGAAGAACCCTATGGTTGCAAACATGTGTTTGAGACATGTTATGTTTGGTGGATGCAAATGGATGCAAGTGGCTGCTTGTGGATGCATGTACATACACATTAGGCACTAGATCGACTCAATCACCTTCATATTGCATATACATGTGTGTGTATATCTATGGATGTATAATGGTTGTGCTATCATATGGACGTTGCATTTTGATGAATGGTTGTGCACGCATGTAGAAATAATATGTATCGTTAGGATTCTTTCGCATACATAATGGATGCATGGCGCTATCATGATTTGCATTAAGGAGGTCAACTGAATCAGTAAACCGCTTGATGTTGCATTAGATAAGGAACATATACACACAATTTTTCATATGTTCATACGACATTAGAAATCTTGTAAGGACAATGGATGCCCATGTTTGATGGTTGAGTAGTTGAATGATTGGATGTTAGGATATACATTCTCCTTAACTTGGATATTTCGGGGGCGAAATCATTTAAGGAGGGGAGAATGTAACACCCCGTGATTTTAAATATTAAAATTAACAAATTAAAGAATACTTAATTTCAAATGTGGGAATTAAGGGAAACGGGTTACGCCATTGCGTTCGTCTCGGAATTCTGCTTGAGATAGAGTCCGAGTTTGCGTAAAACGGACAACGTATGAAGGAGATATGGACGAACGAAGTTAGGCAAAAAAACTGGAAATAGACCAGAATGCACTGGCGCACTTGTGAAGTGCGCCAATACAAAAATGCACTGGCGCATCTGCCAAGTGCGCCCATGTCGGGCTAAAAACCTACACAGATTTCTGGAGTGTTCTGATCCGAACAGTGAGTCATTGCTGAGTCACTATGGCTTAGGTGGCTACCTGAATGGTTCTGGTTATTCCTAGGTTAATCTGACGGCTCTTATTAAATTAAACTTCTATAAAAATACTCCCAAACCCTCAACCCTAATCACACTAATCCATACCAAGAGCCGCCATGCCGTCAATGGGGAACCTAAAGTAGTCGCCATTCTCTTTCAACTCAAAAGCAAGATAGAAGCAAGAATCAAAATCTAAATCTAAATTAGAATAACAATTAGTCTACATCAAAGGCGAGCAATTCAGTTTCAAAATACAAATCCCAGAAAAATAAGACCGTTCTTTTGTTTATGAGTATAATTTCTTTCACAAATTAATTTATTAATTTAATTGTGATAAGTTATAATCGGGATTATGAGAATATGATTTTGAATCATGTGATGTTGTCGTTGACTGTTTTTTTATTGTGGATCTATTTCATATGTCAAATTGTACATGATTAACTTGATTCATCTTATGCAAATTTGGGATGTTAAATCATATGTATATGAATTTTATGCAAGTTTGGGATGTTAAATCATATGCTAGTTTATGAATCGTATGCAAGTCTGTAGGTGGATTATATAGAAGTTCATAGGTGAATCATGTATATACATATGCTAGTTTATGTGACATTAATTTACATGTTTAGATCCTTATGCAAGTTCACAACTTTATGTTTAGATCTATATTTAGATCCATGGTAGTACATAGTTATGCTAATTTATGTTCTATATGCCCATTGCCTATGCTAGTTTTGTATGTGAATCATATGCTAGTTTGAAAGAAATTCATATGCAAGTTATAGCAAAACCATATCCAAATGTGCAAGTTCACATCTTTATGTTTAGATCTATATTTATATCCATGATAGTTTATACAAATTTATGTATACCCATTTCCTATGCAAGTTATTGGCTATGCAAACTTATGTCATGATTCTTAGATCTATTTTATGTGTTATACATGATGTGATGTTGCTTTTCTTTTTTTAAGTTAGACTATTTGCAAGTCTAACGTATGTCATATTAAAACGTACGAATAGCGTGGGGACGATGGGATAATATTAAATATTAATATTGTGAATTGGCATAAAATGACTTTAAAAGGCTTATAGTAAATTTGAGACATTAATTGGTATAATTTGTATACCTGGAATTTATGGACGTAATTTAGG
This sequence comes from Allium sativum, assembly GCA_030737875.1. Lineage (NCBI taxonomy): Eukaryota > Viridiplantae > Streptophyta > Magnoliopsida > Asparagales > Amaryllidaceae > Allium > Allium sativum. The sequence continues at coordinate 784,835,086 of CM060912.1, read as the reverse complement.
TGACAATTATGGACATAAATTAATTTGGAATTTATTGACAAATTTGAATCGGGATATTAATCCAATTTGGTGTTAAATAATTATGTGTAATAATTAACCGCCTAAGACACGACGTTAGACTCGTTTGTTGTGTAAGACTGCTGGGACCCGCCCGGCAAGTCTAGCAACCACAAACGATAGTCTAATGTGAGAGGTCAAAGACACAAATTAAATGCGTAACAATTGTAAAGACATGAGTTTAGGCTCATTTGCGGTATAAGACTGCGCTGACCCGCCCGGCAAATCCAGCAACCACAAACGGTAGTCTAATGTAGGAGGTCTTTATAAGGTTACGGTTCTAATGAATTAAGTTACACTTAACCAGATAAACATGTGGTGGGACATGTAACATCCCACGTCCATTAGTGTCACTCTCAAAGGGAATGCGTTAACTTTCGTGGGGTATTATGGGTGAATAGAACAGAATATAACAAGACAGATACATATATTGGTACTCGAAAAATTTCAAAACAACATTTATTACAGTGGAGAAATAGTTTGATTACAACAACATCATAAACCAACAGAAAAACCAAGTACACTTAGTAACCATCTTGACAAATTGTTTTCTGAATACATAAAATAAAAAGCATAACCCCAACACAAGTAGCCATAAAAGAGATGAGTTGAACTTTACTTTCAGCAATCCAAGCACTTCCAAAAGAGAGAGAAAGAGATCCAAGATCAAGCTCTACTAGTACTAGTCCCACCCTGAGAACCAGGGGGGAGGAAGAAAAGAGGCGAAAACAAAGAGGGTTAGACATAAAGTCTGGCGAGTATAATACCTTTAACAATATAATTATTAAAGTAACTAAGATAAGGCATAAACTGGTAAAACAAGATATGACCGTGAAACAAATGTGCATGACAAAGCAAACAAGAGGAATATTCTGGCGTTAATCTCGTTCCTAATCACTATAGGATAATTACTTTACTGCACCACTACTAGCCACCCTAAAAGTTGATCCCGAATACTGAACACAATAATCATAATGGTAGTTTCGTGTACCCCTAGCTGTCTTTATAGGTGCCACCTGCCCCTATCTCAACTAGTTGTACCCACTACCCCCATGCGATCGGCTCCCTAACTCGCAGATACCTGTGCCGGTCCCACAGTGGGGTGTATCACTCCCCAAAGTGGCAACCTGATACCACTAAAGATGCACAGCTTATAACTACACGATGCAACAACGTCTTACCTACCATCCCGGGTCCACGCACGCACATGAGCCTGTTGGACTTGCATTGCCACCGTTTACCCGTTTTGACCTCTTACAATCAAACCCAATAAGAGTGTTGTAACACCCCACCTCCGCTAGGGTCACTCACAAAGGGAATGCACTAGTTTTGGAGGAGCGTTATCGAGGTAAACAAACACAGAAATATTACAAGACAGAACATAAATAAAATAGCGGAAGAATCAAAAGATAAATTTCATTACTTTCAAAAAGAGTCAAAACCTCTTACATCCAAAGTACCAACTATTATTTTCCATTACAACATGTTCTACCTTGAATAAATAAAGAAGCATAAAACTTAAAACAACAAAATTAGCTTAATTCCCCAAAGGTAGCAGAAATGCAGCCATAGCATAGCTCACGATCAAACCGTACATGAGCTGAACCAAAAGCAAGCGAAATCCAAGCTATGTGATAGAGTTCCCTCCCTGAGAACCTGGGGGGAACGAAAGAAAAAGAGGCGAAAGAAAACGGGTCAGTCATAAAGACTAGTAAGTCCTAGTGACTTTCAGCATAAAAACAGGTAAAGGTAACATGACAAGTATAAACTGAAAGTAAACATAAGGATGATGACAAGATGGGAAATATAAACTAAGATAGCATGATAATTCAAGTATAAATCAAGTATAGTATCGCATGTTCAAGATTCGCTGCACCAACTGTACTAGTATCCCAAACCCATGTCATATATTAACCGTGAAATGATCCCTTGGCCCAATATCAAGAAATGACCCATTTCGGGGTCTTACGGAATGATCCATTAATCGATCGGCTCCCTACAAGTTCTAGCTCGTCATGTGTCTATGTCATACGGCCCTATCACGAATGTAGTTACTTGTGTTAGGTCCACCATAGGGTGTATCAAGCCCTAGGGTGCCAACCACCGACACGAATCAAGCATGCACAGTGTAAACCTACTGATGCCCAATGCTTGCTTTTTCAACTCCGGACTATGTGCACGACCATAGTACGCCTGAACCTACACTGGCGCACCAACTCAGCCGTCGTTCTGGTCGCTTACAATCAGCCCAGTAATCGTGCCCCACCCTGCCTAGTTCCAGGGTACCATGATACATCTAAGTGGGTTACTGCTGAAATGGACCGCGTAACTAGGGTTTCCGTCCAATAGGTTAAGTGTTGTCATTTAAATTCGTGACTTAACCCTTATTAGTCTAGCATGTCAAGTTGGTTAAGTGTTGTCTTTCAATTTCATGACTTAACCCCACTAATCACGTATCAAGTTGGTTAAGTGTTGTCTTTCACATTCATGACTTAACCCTATCATGTGGCATTAATTCATTAATGCACTCCAACCTCTCACATCAAACCTGTTGTTGTGGTCACTGGATATGCCGGGCGGTTCCGGGCAGATTTACACCACAACTCAGTCTGACCTCGGGTTTTCAAGCGCGATATGGCCAACTACCCACATTGGATCCTATTGTTTGCAGTCACTAGATTTGCCGAGCGGTTCCGGGCAGAACTACACTGCAAACTCAACCCAACCTTGAGTTGGCCATTTTCAAGTTCATTCTAGTGTCATGTCCTTGTTCAAGTTTCATGTCATGTTCGTGGCAAGTTTCATGGCAACTTTCATGTCAAGTTCGTGTCAAGTTTCAACTTATGCCTATTATCAAGTTAATGATTCATGTTCATAACCATTTCATGTTTTGCCTAATCTACCCAAATCGTATTCCAATCGCACGTAAACGTGAATCGATCTAAATTACAAGTAAATCCAGATCTAGAAATAAAGGGAATAACATCAAAACTATGATAGGAAAAAAGGACGAGCATAAAGTGATAAAAGGGATTACAAGACTAGCATGACATAACTTGAGATAATTGGTTACAACATCACTGGCATATAGAAAATAATAGGATTTCAAATCTAGCATAATAAGGTGATAGTACCAAACTTGTAAATAATAGACTGATTCAACATCACAGGCATGATAATGTTACGGTCATGAAAGAGTTTGATTTACAACATGAATAGGTCCAAACTGATTTCATAGCAATATTCCCAAATGTCAAGATCCAAGATGGAAACTAAAATAGATGTGAATCGATTATCATACTTAAGTCCAATCTCACTTTATCTCATGTCCAAATTACAATTAACAAGTTTAATTCTCAAAGTAACTAGAACTTACAGATCGTGGACTAAGAAATTGAGATGCAGAAGTCAAATCTAGAAACTAGTCGTCGAATTGTTGAATCTCGATTTGATTGTAGCAGAAAATCCCCAATATGCAATTCCTAGCTGTAGTCTTCAAGAAATAGTCTTCGTGTTTTGATTTAATTTTAGTTTAATTTAGAAGGAGCCATGTCCGTCAAGAATTTGTGCGGCATAAGGTTAGAGAAGAATGGTGTAAAGAGAAGGGGGCTAGAGGGCTGCTTATATAGGATTAGGCGAACGAACCTAGACTAAAAACGAGACCAGAAACATTAGAATGAACTCATGCTCAAAACTGGGCTTCAGCACCAGGTCGACCCCCAGATCGACCATAGGGTCAACCTGGTCCCTGGGAGGTCGACCATAGTGTCGACCCCCAGGTCATCTTGGTCCTGGGCGGGAAAATTCTTGCCCAGTCTGCGCTGGGTTTGAATTCGAATTTCGAATTTGAATTCGAGCTGTTTTTCTATTCAGAAAATTCTTGAAACTTCGAAGGGTCATGTCTCCCTCATACGGACTCCGTTTCTCGAAAACTCAGACTCGTTTCCAAGTAGAATTTCAAGACGAACGCAATGGTGCAACCCATTCCCCTTTATTCTTATTTTAAAATTTAATTCTGCCTTGATTTATGGTTTTAACATGTTATTAAAATACAGGTTGTTACATTCTCCCCTCCTTAAAGGATTTCGTCCCCGAAATCTTCAAGTTAAGAAGAATGCATCCTATCATCCAATCAACCATCTACTCAACTATCATCCACAAGCAACCATTGTCCTTAAAAGATTTCTAATGCTGTATGAACTTATGCAAGAGTGTGTGTATATGTACTTATCAAATGCAAAAGATCAGGCGGTTACTGATTCAATAAACCTCCTTAATGCAAAATATGTTAGTGTAATGAGTCCAAATGTATGCAAATTCCTAACATACTTTATAATCTCTACATGAGTGCACAAACATTCATTCATATGCAACATCCATATGATAGCATATCAAGTTTCCATCCATATACAAGTATAAGCACCCATGCATATGCAATATGAAATATGTGACTGAGCCGATCTAGTGCATAATGTGTGTTATGCAACCACGAGCAACTACTTGCAACCACTTGAAATCATCAACCATAACATGTTTCAATTACATGTTTACATCCATAGGGTTCTACCTAAGGTTCTCAGGATAGGATCGCAAGGATAAACAAGACCAAAAGTACGTACATGATACGAAGGTATGTAAACTTATGGGAAAAAGAGATTGAGAAAGTACCCTAAAAAAGAAATGGGTATAGCGAGCGTATCTTCTCTTCGGTTTCCCAAGTTGCGTCTTCTTGGGCTTCGCTCCACTGTACTTTAACTAGCTTGACTTCTCAATTCCTTAGCTACTTGATCTCCGTTCCTAAGATACGAATAGGAACTCGCCTCAATGTTGCTTCCTTCTCCACTTCTACGCCTTCAAGGATGCTTGGCTCAACCACTTCGGCAGACTCATGTAAGCGCTTTTGGAGATGCGAAATGTGGAAGACATTGTGTACTCCGGCCAACCTCTCAGATAACTCTACCTTATAGGCCATCTGTCCAATCCTCTCGATGATAGGGAACAGTCCTACGAACCTCGGTGCTAACTTTCCAACCGCTCCAAAGCAAACCACATTGTGTAAAGGAGAAACTTTTATAAAGACCATATCTCCGACTTCGAACTTTAGGTCTGTCCTTCTCTTGTCCGCGTAGGATTTCTGTCTATCTTGGGTCGTTTTCATCCGTCTTCGTATCAACTCAACCTTCTCGGAAGTGTCCCTTATCATGTCGGGTTCAAGTATGAGCTTGTCTGTCGACTCCCACCAACGAGTTGGTGACCTGCACGGTCTTCTGTATAAAGCTTCGAATGGTGCCAGTCCTATGCTAGCTTGGTAACTATTATTATACGCGAACTCAACGAGAGGTAGGTGATCTTCCCAAGTACCACCAAAGTCAAGAATGCATAGTCTCAAAAGATCCTCTAGTACCCTATTTACCCTTTCAGTTTGTCCATCCGTCTGTGGGTGATAGGCCGTGCTTAAACTTAGTCATGTACTCATTGCTTCTTGTAAACTATTCCAAAATTCACTAGTGAAAATTGGGTCACGATCGCTAACTATACTAGAAGGAACTCCGTGCAACCGTACTATTTCTCGAAGGTATATAGACGCTAGCCATGATGCGGTCCTCTTGCTCTTCACAGGAATGAAGTGAGCGCTCTTCATGAGTCTATCTACTATAACCCATATGCTAGTTTGCCCTTCCTTGACTAGGCAATCCATCCACGAAATCCATCGAGACACTCTCCCATTTCCACAGCGGAACCTCCAAAGGATGCAATAGCCCACCGGGCTTTTTCGACTCGGCCTTTACTTGTTGGCACACCCTGCACTTAGAAACGAATTCCGCCACGTCCTTTTTCATCCCGTTCCAAAAGAAAATGTGCTTTATATCCTTGTACATTTTATCCCCTTCGGGATGTATAGTCATATTCGAATGATGCGCCTCTTCGAGAACTCTCTTTACTAAGTCTCCCACTTGTGGGACACATAGTCTACCATCACGTCTTAGCCATCCCTCGTCATCTATGGCATACCTACTGAGGTGACTTGACATCTCACCTCTAATTAACTTATCCATGATCTCGACTATCTATGGGTCTTCCTTCTGTGAAGTCCCTACTTGGTCTAGAAGTGTAGGCCTTAACTCGAGAGATGCTAACGTGCTAGCCAACGACTCAACAATAGGTGTGAAATCAAAGGTTGCTATAAACTCTAGACTTTTCCTTTCAATAAACAAAGGACTCAAAATCAACCTTTTCCTACTTAGCGCATCCGCCACCATGTTACCCTTGCCAGGGGTATAGGCTATATCGATGTCATACGATGCCAAGAATTCCATCCACCTCTGTTGCCTTAGATTCAAATCTTTTTGCGAAAAGAGGTACTTAAGCGACTTGTGATCGGTGTACAACTCGAACTTTTCACCTAGAAGATAGTGGCGCCAATTCCAAGTCATGTGTGAAATATTTTTTCTCATGAACTTTAAGTTCTCTACCCCCGTAGCATATCACATTCCCTTCTTGTATTAGGACAGTGCCTAATCCCATGTCGCACGCATCTGTGTACACCGTAAACATCTTACCTCGGATAATGCCAAAACTGGAGCTGTGGTAAGGGCTCTTTTAAGCCTTTGAAAAGCAACGTCACACTCTATGTCCCATGCAAAAGCTAGGTTCTTCTTCGTTAACCTTGTAAGAGGGGCTGAAATTTTAGCGAAGTCCTTAACGAACTTCCTATAGTATCCCGCCAAACCGAGAAAGCTTCTCACTTCCGTTGCGTTCTTAGGAACTTTCCAGTCTTGCACTGCAGCTACCTTTGCGGGGTCCACAGTTATACCTTGCTTAGAAACTACATGTCCAAGAAACCGAACTTCTTTTCTCCAAAAATGACACTTGGAAAACTTAGCCTTTAACTCGTGAATTCTAAGCATATCCATAACTTCCTTGAGATGTCTAGGATGTTCTTCCTCATCCTTTGAGAAGACCAAAATATCGTCCACGAAGACCACCATAAACTTGTTAAGGAACTCTCGAAACGCCCTTCTCATTAAATCAACGAAGTACGCGAGTGCATTCGTCAAACCAAACGGCATGACGAGCCATTCGAAGAAACCATCCGGAGTCCTAAACGCGGTCTTGTCAATGCTATCCTCTGCCACTCTAAGCTGATGGAATCCTATAGCTAGATCGAGTTGAGAGAAAACAGACGCTCCTACAAGCTAGTCGAACAAGTCGTCGATTCTCGGTAGTGGGTGCCTACTCTTCTTAGTCAGCTTGTTTAACTCGCGATAATCTATGCATAGACGAAGCGAACCATCCGTCTTAGTAGCGAATACCATCGGAGCACCCCATTCAGAAATGCTTCGCCTAATGAAATTTTTCTCAAGCAACCCCTTAACTTGCTTACTAAGCTCTTTTCTCTCTCGCGGGGCCATGTGTCTAACGGGAAATGCAACTGGCTTAGCATTATCAACAAGATATATACGGAAATCTATCTCGCGTTTAAGGGGTAACCCCTTAACCTCATTAAAGACATCGGGATATTCTCGGACTACCCTTACTGATTGCAAATCATCGATGGACGAGTCGAGGGATTCTAGATAACACAACATGACCGGATCCATAGGGTTACAAGAAATTTCAATGGTATTACCAAGGCGAGTCACAAGCCTAACTACCCTTCGTTCACAATCGAGAATGGCTCCATTATAGGACAGCCAATCCATGCCTAGAATCAAACCGTATCCCATAAATCTGAGAACATAAGCATTACATGTGAATTCTATGCTTAAGATAGAAATCCTCAAATCCACACAAATCATAGATAAATGAGCGGAGCCACCAATTGGATTTGAAACAATAATGGGATCCTCAACTAGACTAGTACTTAGGTGCAGAGTTTCAACAATATCAGAAGAAATAAAAGTATGCGATGCGCCAGAATCAAAAAATGTTCGAACAGGATGATCAAAAAGATAGACTAAACTTTCGACAGAATTATTTCTACCTCGTTCTTGCGAAGGTACCATGAGAGCGTGGACTTGTTCTCCAGAAGAAGGTCCAGCTCCCTGCCCTTGCTTCCTTGGGCATGCCTTAGCCATGTGTCTTGTCTCACCACAGTGGAAACAGCCACCCATCTTCCTTTTCTTCTTCCAGTAGTCTTTGACCAGATGTCCAGGAATGCCACAGAAATTACACTTTCTCTTTTCATGGGGTTTGTTGTTCTTACTGCCTTTCTTTGGATCGGCCTTCTTGTTCTTTGACCCTTTCCCCTTCTTATCTTGAGGCACTTCTGCTTTTGCCTCATTCTTGCCCTTGTCTTCCTCATTTAAGAGCGCCATGTCTACTAACCTTTCGTAAGTAGCCCCCAAAGGTATGTGGGTCATAGCCAAGCTGTGAAGTGGCTCATTCAATCCTTTGACAAAATGGAGAGCCTTCTTGTGAGGAGTATTCACTAAGTCCAGTCCAAACCGAGCCAGCTAATTGAATTGATTGACGTACTCCTTAACCGTCATACTTCCTTGCTTAAGAGATAAGAACTTTTCCAGCTATAAACTTCGTTCAGCTTGTGAGAGGAATTTCATCTCAAACCTTACCCTGAAATCCATCCATGTGTCAACAGGCCTTTCAGCATTAGTGACTTCCCACCAATAGGAAGCTTCGTCTTTGAGCAACCATACTGCCAACTGTACCTTCTGCCTATCGTCCACCTCGAAGATAACGAACAGATCCTCAGTTTCTTTGAGCCAGTTCCTCCTTTATACGAATGATTCAGTCCCCTTGAAATCCTTTCCACCTATGGCCCTAAAATCTCTACAGATCTTTGAGAAAGCATTTGCACGAGGAGGAGGAGGAACTGCTGCAGCTGGAGGAGGAATATCTATCGGGCCTGCGTTGTTGGCCCTAGCCTCTAAATACCTCCTGAACCAGCTAGGTACTGGCACGCCCTCTGGATGGTTAAGATTCCCAGACATGCTGAAATGAAAAAGAAGAGATTCAAAACGAGGAAACAAAGGATAGTGCTAATGGCTTTTGGGGAATAGGCTTTAATTAAAACAAAAATTTTCTACGGTTTTGAAAATAGTTTTAGAAGGTTTTAAAAACTTTTGCCCAGTCTTGTAACCTTCTGCTCTGATACCAAGTGTAACACCCCACCTCCGCAAGGGTCACTCACAAAGGGAATGCACTAGTTTTGGAGGAGCGGTATCGAGGTAAACAAACACAGAAATATTACAAGACAGAAGATAAATAAAACAGCTGAAGAATCAAAAGATAAATTTCATTACTTTCAAAAAGAGTCAAAACCTCTTACATCCAAAGTACCAACTATTATTTTCCATTACAACAAGTTCTGCCTGGAATAAATAAAGAAGCATAAAACTTAAAACAACAAAAGTAGCTTAATTCCCCAAAGGTAGCAGAAATGCAGCCATAGCATAGCTCATGATCAAACCGTACATGAGCTGAACTGAAAGCAAGCGAAATCCAAGCTATGTGATAGAGTTCCCTCCCTGAGAACCTGGGAAGAACGAAAGAAAAAGAGGCGAAAGAAAACGGGTCAGTCATAAAGACTGGTAAGTCCTAGTGACTTTCAGCATAAAAACAGGTAAAGGTAACATGACATATATAAACTGAAAGTAAACATAAGGATGATGACAAGATGGGAAATATAAACTAAGATAGCATGATAATTCAAGTATAAATCAAGTATAGTATCGCATGTTCAAGATTCGCTGCACCAACTGTACTAGTATCCCAAACCCATGTCATATATTAACCATGAAATGATCCCTTGGCCCAATATCATGAAATGACCCATTTCGGGGTCCTACGGAATGATCCATTAATCGATCGGCTCCCTACAAGTTCTAGCTCGTCATGTGTCTATGTCATACGACCCTATCACGAATGTAGTTACTTGTGTTAGGTCCACCATAGGGTGTATCAAGCCCTAGGGTGCCAACCACCGACACGAATCAAGCATGCACAGTGTAAACCTACTGATGCCCAATGCTTGCTTTTTCAACTCCGGACTACGTGCACGACCATAGTCCGCCTGAACCTACACTGGCGCACCAACTCAGCCATCGTTCTGGTCGCTTACAATCAGCCCAGTAATCGTGCCCCACCCTGACTAGTTCCAGGGTACCATGATACATCTAAGTGGGTTACTGCTGAAATGGACCGCGTAACTAGGGTTTCCGTCCAATAGGTTTAGTGTTGTCATTTAAATTCGTGACTTAACCCTTATCAGTCTAGCATGTCAAGTTGGTTAAGAGTTGTCTTTCAATCTCATGACTTAACCCCACTAATCACGTGTCAAGTTGGTTAAGTGTTGTCTTTCACGTTCATGACTTAACCCTATCATGTGGCATTAATTCATTAATGCACTCCAACCTCTCACATCAGACCTGTTATTGTGGTCACTGGATATGCCGGGCGGTTCCGGGCAAATTTACACCACAACTCAGTCTGACCTCGGGTTTTCAAGCGCGATATGACCAACTACCCACATTGGATCCTATTGTTTGCAGTCACTGGATTTTGCCGGGCGGTTCCGTGTAGAATTACACTGCAAACTCAACCCAACCTCGAGTTGGCCATTTTCAAGTTCATTCTAGTGTCATGTCCATGTGCAAGTTTCACGTCAAGTTCGTGTCAAGTTTCATGGCAAGTTTCATGTCAAGTTCGTGTCAAGTTTCAACTTATGCCTATTATCAAGTTCATGATTCATGTTCATAACCAATTCATGTTTTGCCTAATCTACCCAAATCGTATTCCCATCGCACGTAAACGTGAATCGATCTAAATTACAAGTAAATCCAGATCCAGAAATAAAGGGAATAACATCAAAACTATGATAGGCAAAAAGGATGAGCATAAAGTGATAAAAGGGATTACAAGACTAGCATGACATAACTTGAGATAATTGGTTACAACATCACTGGCATGTAGAAAATAATAGGATTTCAAATCTAGCATAATAAGGTGATAGTCATGGCATAAGGTGATAGTCCCAAACATGTAAATAATAGACTGATTCAGCATCATAGGCATGATAATGTTATGGTCATGAAAGAGTTTGATTTACAACATGAATAGGTCCAAACTGATTTCATAGCAATATTCTTAAATGTCAAGATCCAAGAAGGAACTAGAATAGATGTGAATCGATTATCACACTTAAGTCCAATCTCACTTTATCTCATGTCCAAATTACAACTAACAAGTTTAAATCTCAAAGTAACTACAACTTACAGATCATGGACTAAAGAATTGAGATGTAGAAGTCGAATCTAGAAACTAGTCGTCGAATTGTTGAATCGTTGAATCTCGATTTGATTGTAGCAGAAAATCCCCAATGTGCAATTCCTAGCCGTAGTCTTCAAGAAATAGTCTTCGTGTTTTAATTTACTTTAATTTAATTTTGAAGAAGCCATGTCCATCAAGAATTTGTGCAGCATAAGGTTAGAGAAGAATGGTGTAAAGAGAATGGGGCTAGGGGGCTGCTTATATAGGATTAGGCGAGCGAACCTAGACTAAAAACGAGACCAGAAACATCAGAACGATCTCAGGCTCAAAACTGGGCTTCAGCACAAGGTCGACCCCCAGGTCGACCATAGGGTCGACCTGATCCCTGGGAGGTCGACCATAGTGTCGATCCCCAGGTCGACCTGGTCCCAGACGGGAAAATTCCTGCCCAGTCTGCGCTGGGGTTTGAATTCGAAATTCGAATCCGAATTCAAATTCGAGCTGTTTTTCTGTTTTAAAAATCCTTGATACTTAGGAGGGTCATATCTCCCTCATACGGACTCCGTTTCTCGAAAACTCGGACTCTTTTCCAAGCAGAATTTCGAGACGAACGCAATGGCGCAACCCATTCCCCTTGATTCTTATTTTAAAATTTTAATTCTGCCTTGATTTATGGTTTTAACATGTTATTAAAATATGGGTTGTTACACGTGTCCCGTACTCGATCTAACTCGAGCTCACAAAGATACTTAATGGGTTACTGGTTTGAAAAGGGTCCCCATGTTTGACACTAACTTTCAACCTATGCTTGGTCCCCACTAGAACTTCCCACTTAACCCCTTCTTATTCATGTCTTCTTACATGTTTTAACTTGGTTAAGTGTTTCTAATTGTATTTCACATGCCACCCAGGCCACCCACTTAACCCACATGTCCCACTACATGTTTATCTGGTTAAGTGTTACTTAATTCATTAGAACCGTAACCTTGTAAAGACCTCCCACATTAGACTGTCGTTTGCGGTTGCTGGATTTGTCGGGCGGGTCTGGGATGTCTTATACCGCAAACGAGCCTAACCTCGTGTCTTTACATTCGTTACGCATTTAATTTGTGCCTTTGACCTCTCACATTAGACTACCATTTGTGGTCGCTGGATTTGCCGGGCGAGTCCGGGCAGTCTTATACCACAAATGAGTCTAACCTCGTGTCTTAGGCGGTTAATTATTACACATAATTATTTAAACCCAAATTGGATTAATATCCCTATTCAAATTTGTCAATAAATTCCAAATTAATTTAAGTCCATAATTGTCACCCATATTATGTCCATAATTTATGGTATATAGATTTATACCAATTAATGTCTCACATCAATTGTATGCCTTTAAGGCCATTTTATGCCAATTCACAATTATGTATATTTAATATTATCCCATCGTCCCCATGCTATTCGTACGTTTTAATATGACATATGTTAGACTCGCAAATAGTCTAACTTATAAAAAGAAAACAACATCACAACTTGCATAACACATAAAATAGATCGAAGAATCATGACATAAGTTTGCATAGACAATAACTTGCATAGGCAATGGATTTGGATAAACTATCGTGGATCTTAATATAGATCTAAACATGTAATCATGAACTTGCATATATGGATATGGTTTTCCTATAACTTGCATATGAACTTCATTCAAACTAGCATATGATTCACATACAAAACTAGCATAGGCAATGGGCATACAGAACATAAATTTGCATAACTATGTACTGCCATGGATCTAAGTATTGATCTAAACATAAAGATGTGAACTTGCATATGGATCTAAACATGTAAATTAATGTCACATGTTTGCATATAAACTAGCATATGTATCTACATGATTCACATATGAACTTGTGTATAATCCACCTACAGACTTGCATAAGATTCATAAACTAGCATATGATTTAACATCCCAAACTTGCATAAGATTCATATACAAATGATTTAACATCCCAAACTTGCATATAATGAATCAAGTTAAACATATACAATTCAACATATGAAATAGATCCACAATAACAAAACTGTCAACGATAACATCACATGATTCAAAGTCAAATTCTCATAATCCCAATTATAACTTATCACAATTAAATTAATTAATTAATTTGTGAAAGAAATTACACTCACAAGCAAAAGAACAGTCTTGTTTTTCTGGGATTCGTTTTCTAAAACTGAATTGCTCGCCTTTGATGTAGACTAATTGTTATCCTAATTTAGATTAGATTTTGATTCTTGCTTCTATCTTGTTTTTTTGAGTTGAAAGAGAATGGCGGCTACTCTAGGTCCTCCATTGACGGCATGGCGGTTCTTGGTATGAATTAGTGTGATTTTAGGTTGAGAGTTAGGATGCTTATATAGAATTTTAATTAATTTAGAGCCGTTAGATTAACCCTAGAAGCAATCAAGACCATCCAATCAAGATAGAATAACACCTCAGCCCTAATGACTCAGCAATGAGTCGAAACAGCGTCATCTTTTACATCTTCCCGGGGGAGGGGTAAGTCGACCCCCTGCTCGACCTGTATGGGTAGGTCGACCCCCTGGTCGACCTGGCCCTTGGGCGAGAGAATTCCCGCCCAGCCTGCTCCTCCGTCTGAATTTAAATTTCGAACTGTTTTTAATTTATTTTAATTCTGAAACTTCGGAAATCCATAACTTCTTCATACGGAGTCCAATTCACGCAAACTTGGACTCTATCTCAAGCAGAATTCCAAGACGAACGCAATGGCGTAACCTGTTTTCCTTAATTCTCAAATTTGAAATTAAGTATTCTTTAATTCGTTAATTTTAATATTTAAAATCATGGGGTGTTACATTCTCTCCTTCTTAAAGGATTCGCCCCTGAAATCTCCAAGTTAAGGAGAATGTATATCCTATCATCCAATCATCCATCTACTCAACCATCAAACACAGACATCCATTGTCCTTACAAGATTTCTAATGTCGTATGAACATATTCAAAAAGTGTGTGTATATGTTCCTTATCTAATGCAAAATCAGGCAGTCTACTGATTCAGTTGACCTCCTTAATGAAAATCATGATAGTGCCATGCGTCCATTATGCACGCAAAAGAATCCTAATGATACATGTTACTTCTATGCACAACCATTCATCAAAATGCAGCATCCATATGATAACACAACCATTATACATCCATTAATTTAAATATGCACACACATTTATATGCAATATGAAAGTGACTGAGCCGATCTAGTGCCTGAAGTGTGTGTACATGCATCCACGAGTAACCACTAGCAACCACTCGCAACCATCAACGATAACATGTTTCAAACACATGTTTGCATCCATCGGTTTCTACCTAAGGATAAAGAATAGGACTGAGGAGATATACTTGAAAGATAGATATAAGCATGAATAAACTTATGGAAAAAGAGATCAAGGAAGTACCCTCAAAGAGAAAACGGTAGGCTGCGCGTATTTTCCTCTCAGTTTCCCTAGTCGTGTCTTCCTCAGCATCACTCCATTGAACTTTAACAAGCTTGACTTCACGATTGCGTAGCTTTTTGACTTCCATACCCAAGATACGAGTTGGAACTCTTCTTACAGTTGCTTCTTGTTCCACTTCTACTTCCTCTAGTATACTTGGATCCACTACTTCCGCAGATTCATGTAAGAATTTTCGTAGTTGAGAAACATGAAAAACATTATGAACTCTAGCCAGTCTCTGGGGTAGCTCTACTCTGTAAGCCATCGTCCTAATCCTTTCAATGATAGGAAATGGACCTACAATTCTTGGTGCTAGCTTTCCTACGGACCAAAGCGAATGACATTCCTCAAAGGATATACTTTAAGGAACACCCTATCTCCAACCTTAAACTCAAGGTCGGTCCTTCTTTTGTCTGCAAAGGACTTCTGTCTATCTTGTGCAGCCTTCATCCGTCTTCTTATCAAGTCCACCTTTTCTGAGGTATCTCTAATCATGTCTGGCCCTAGTACGAGCTTGTCTGTAGACTCCCACCAACAAGTTGGTGATCAACACGGTCTTCCATATAAAGCTTCGAAGGGCGCCATTCCTATGGTGGCTTGGTAGCTATTATTGTAGGCGAATTCCACCAAAGGAAGATGATCCTTCCATGTCCCTCCAAAGTCAAGAATGCACAATCTCAAGAGTTCTTCTAATACCCTGTTCACCCTTTCCGTCTGACCATCGGTTTTGGGGTGATAGGCCGTGCTTAAGCATAATTGTGTGCCTACTGCCTCTTGCAAACTCTTCCAAAACTCGCTCGCAAAGATAGGATCTCGATCGCTCAATATGATGGAGGGTATCCCATGAAGTCAAACTATTTCTTTGAGATAAATGGATGCTAGGGACGAGGCAGTCCTTCTACATTTAACAGGTATAAAGTGAGCACTTTTAGTGAGCCTGTCCACTATTACCCAAATACTGGTATTACCCCTTCTTGACCTAGGCAACCCATCAACAAAGTCCATCGAAATGCTATCCCACTTCCACTGTGGGACCTCGAGAGGATGAAGCAGACCACCGGGCTTCTTCTGCTCCGCATTGACTTGCTGGCATATCAAACACTAAGAGAAGAACTCAGCTACATCACTCTTCATGCCATTCCAAAAGAAAACCCTTTTTATATCTTTATACATCTTGTCTCCACTGGGGTGTATGGTCAGTTTGGAATGGTGCGCCTCTTCGAGAACCGTCTTCACTTGTGGGATGCATAACCTTCCATCCCGTCTCAACCAACCCTTATCATCGATGGAGTATCTATTGAGGTGACTAGAAGTCTCACCCCTAACTAGCTTTTCCATCACATCAACTAGCTAAGGGTCTTCTCGTTGCGCGGTTCCTATTGATCCCAAAAGAGTAGACCGAACCTCTAGTGATGCTAACAGACTAGGCATACTTTCAGAGGAGGGTCTAAAATTAAAGTTTGCTATATACTCCAAGCTTTGCCTTTCTACAAAGAGAGGACTCAAGATCAGCTTCTTTCTACTTAAGGCATCCGCTACCACATTGCCCTTGCCTGGGGTATAGGAAATCTCAAAATCATAAGAGGCCAGAAATTCCATCCACCTTTGCTATCTTAAGTTAAGATCTTTCTACGATAAAAGGTACTTCAATGATTTATGGCCGGTATACAATTCAAAATTCTTGCCAAGGAGATAACGGCGCCAAGACTTAAGCACAAAGACGATGGCAGCCAACTCTAGATCATGGGTTGGGTAGTTTTTCTCATGTACTTTCAACTGTTTGCCTCCATAAGCTACTACCTTCCCTTCTTGCATCAAGACAGCACCTAGTCTGGTACCACATGCATCCATGTATACGGTAAACATCTTGCTCCCATCCGGCAATGTCAGAACGGGGGCAGTTGTTAGAGCCCTTTTTAAACGTTGGAAAGCAATATCGCAATCCAAATCCCAAGCGAAAGTTAGGTTCTTCTTCGTTAATCTTGTGAGTGGGGCTGAGATTTTAGCAAAGTCTTTAATGAATTTTCGGTAAAAGCCCGCCAGCCCGAGAAAGCTTCAAACTTCAATTGCATTCCGTGGAACCTTCCAATCTTGCACTGCAACTACTTTTGCGGGTCCATGCCTAACCCCTCTTTGGACACCACATTTCCAAGAAACCTGACCTCTTCTCTCCAGAAATGGCATTTGGAGAATTTGGCCTTCAGCTGATGTGTATGAAGAGTATCCATGACTTCCCATAAATGCAAAGCATGCTGTTCTTCATTCTTCGAGAAGATCAAAATGTTGTCAACGAAGACCAACACAAACTTATTAAGGAATTCTCTAAACACCCTATTCATCAAGTCAACGAAGTAAGCGGGTGCGTTTGTCAAGTCGAAAGGCATGACAAGCCATTCAAAGAAACCATCCGGGGTTCTGAACGCGGTCTTATCAATGTTGTCTTCAGCCACTCTTAGCTGATGGAACCCGGTAGCTAAATCTAGTTGGGGGGAAACAGACGCACCTACAAGCTGATCAAACAAGTCGTCTATTCTAGGAAGTGGGTGCCTAATCTTCTTGGTCAACTTGTTTAGCTCCCTATAATCAACGCATAGGCGAAGTGAACCATCCGCTTTGGTTGTTAATACTACTGGAACACCCCATTCATAAATACTCCGCCTTATAAACCCCTTTTCGAACGGCTCTTTGACTTGCTTACTGAGCTCTTTTCTCTCCCTAGGAGCCATGTGTCTAAAGGGTAGAGCTACGGGTTTTGCATTATCAACAAGGTATATGCAGAAGTCTATCTCCTGCTTTGGAGGTAAGCCCTTCACCTCTTCAAATGCATCCGAGTATTCATGGACTACCCTAACAGACTGCAAGTTTTCAACAGACGCATCAAGAGAATCTAGGTAACTAAGAATAACAGAATGTATGGGGTTACAATAGATTTCGAGAGTGTTGCCAAGGTGAGTCATAAGCCTAACCACTCTCTTTTCACAATCGAGGACGACACCATTATTGGATAACCAATCCATGCCTAGAATCAATCCATAGCCCGTGAAGCCAAGAACGAAGGTGTTGCATTCAAACTCAATGCTCAAAATAGACACTCTCAAATCCCGACAAATCATTGAAAGATGAGCCAAACCACCAATAGGATTTGAGACTACTATGGGATCCGTAACTAGACTAGTATTTAGGTGCAGTGTTTGAACTAACGAAGCAGATACAAACGAGTGTGAAGTGGCAGAATAAAATAAAGTACGAACAAGATGATCAAACAGAAAAACCAAACTTTCAACAGAAATATTTCTGCCTCTCTCCTATCCTGGTGCCATGAGAGCCTGAATCTGCCCTCTTGCCTGCCCTAGTGCCTTGAGAGCCTAAATCTGCCCTCCAGAAGTGGACCCTGTCCTTTTCCTTTTCCCCTGTTTCCTTGGGCAGTCTTTAATTAGATGTCCCGCCTCTCCACAGTGGAAGCAGCCAGTCTTCTTCTTTTTCCTACAGTCCTTGCTCAGATGGCCTGGGGTCCCATAATTAAAGCACCTTTTCTTTCCCTTGCTATTGTTATCCTTACAACCTTTCTTATTTTGCTGTTGTGATTTCTTTTGATCCCCTTTCTTCTCTGGTGCCTTATTACATTAGCATCGTTCTCCTCTTCATGCATAAGCGTCATGTCAACTAGTTTCTCAAAGGTGGCCCCGATAGGAATGTGGGTCATAGCCAGCCCATGTAGCGGATCATTCAAGCCTTTAACGAACCTTAGAGCCTTCTTCTCAGGTGTGTTCACCAAGTCTAAATCAAACCTCGCCAACTGATTGAACTTATTGACGTACTCCATTACTGATAAATTCCACTGCTTCAATGCCAAGAATCTTTCCATGTATAAATTCTCTTCGGCTCGTGAGAGAAATTTCATCTCGAACCTATGTCTGAAATCCATCCACGTCTCTACTGGATGCTCTTCATTCGTGACCTCCCACCAAAGCGAGGCTTCGTCCTTCATTAACCAAGCGGCCAATTGGACCTTCCTTCCATCTTCTATCTCGAAAATACCAAATAGATCTTCAACCTCCTTAAGCCAATTTCGGGCTTCAACAAACGTCTCTGATTTGTGAAAAGGTTTCTCGTCCATTGCCTGAAAATCTTTGCATATCTTCGAAAAAGTATCAATGCGAGGCGGGGGAGGAGGAGGAGCGACTACAGTTGGGGGAGGAGGAACATTTGCTGGGCCTACGGCAGTGGCCCTAGCCTCCAGATACCTTCTAAACCAGCCTGGTATCAGCACGCCCTCGGGTATCTCAGGTTCCCCAGACATGCTGAAAAAGAAAAAGGAAGAGATTCAAAACAGAGAATTCGAAAGAAAGATATATGGCTCTGGGGTTATGTTTTTAAAACAAACATTTCCCTTGAAAATACTCTCCTTAAAACATACTTTCGAAAGTATTTCTTTATAAAACGCTTTTGAAAAACAGTTTTCCAAAATCTCTTATCTAATCTGTCAACCTTCAGCTCAGATACCACGTGTAACACCCCACGTCCATTAGTGTCACTCTCAAAGGGAATGCATTAATTTTTCATGGAGTATTATTGGTGAATAGAACAGAATATAACAAGACAGATACGTATATTGGTACTTGAAAATTTTTAAAACAACATTTATTGCAATGGATAAATAGTTTGATTACAACAACATCATAAACCAACAGAAAAACCAAGTACACTTAGTAACCATCTTGACAAATAGTTTTCTGAGTACATAAAATAAAAAGCATAACCCTAACACAAGTAGCCATAAAAGAGATGAGCTGAACTTTACTTTCAGCAATCCAAGCAATCCAAAAGAGAGAGAAAGAGATCCAAGATCAAGCACCACTAGTACTAGTCCCACCCTGAGAACCTTGGGGGAAGGAAGAAAAGAGGCGAAAACAAAGAGGGTCAGACACAAAGTCTGGTGAGTATATTAACTTTAGCAATATAATTATTAAAGTAACTAGGATAAGGCATAAACTGGTAAAACAAGGTATGACCGTGAAACAAGTGGACATGACAAAGCAAACAAGAGGAATATTCTGGCGTTAATCTCGTTCCTAATCACTATATGATAATTACTTTACTGCACCACTACCAGCCACCCTAAAAGTTGATCCCGCCTACTGAACACAATAATCATAATGGTAGTTTCGTGTACCCCTAGCTGTCTTCATAGGTGCTGCCTGCCCCTATCTCCACTAGTTGTACCCACTACCCTCATGCGATCGGCTCCCTAACTCGTAGATACCCGTGCTGGTCCCACAGTGGGGTGTATCACTCCCCAAAGTGGCAACCCGATACCACTAAAGAAGCAAGGCTTATATCTACACGATGCAACAACGCCTTACCTACCAGCCTAGGTCCACGCACGCACATGACCCCGTTGGACTTGCATTGCCACCGTTTACCCGTTTTGACCTCTTATAATCGAAACCAGTAAGCGTGTCCCATCCTCGATCTAAATCGAGCTCATAAAGATACTTAATGGGTTACTGGTTTGAAAAGGGTCCCCATGTTTGACACAAGCTTTCCACCTATGCTTGGTCCCCACTAGAACTTCCCACTTAACCGCTTCTTATTCATGTCTTCTTACATGTTTTCAACATGGTTAAGTGTTTCTAATCGTATTTCACATGCCACCCAGGCCACCCACTTAACCCCCATGTTTATCTGGTCAAGTGTTACTTAATTCATTAGAACCTAACCTTGTAAAGACCTC
The DNA here is from genome assembly GCA_030737875.1 of Allium sativum. Taxonomy (NCBI): domain Eukaryota; kingdom Viridiplantae; phylum Streptophyta; class Magnoliopsida; order Asparagales; family Amaryllidaceae; genus Allium; species Allium sativum. The sequence continues at coordinate 784,814,567 of CM060912.1, read as the reverse complement.
CCACATTAGACTACCGTTTGCGATTGCTGGATTTGCCGGGGGGTCCGGGCAGTCTTATACTGCAAACGAGCCTAACCTCGTGTCTTTACAACCATTACACATTTAATTTGTGCCTTTGACCTCTCACATTAGACCACTGTTTGTGGTTGCTGGATTTGCCGGGCGGGTCCGGGCAGTCCTATACCACAAATGAGTCTAACCTCGTGTCTTAGGCGGTTAATTATTACACATAATTATTTAACCCCAAATTGGATTAATATCCCTATTCAAATTTGTCAATAAATTCCAAGTTAATTTATGTCCATAATTGTTACCTAAGTTATGTCAATAATTTCAGGTATATAAATTAATACCAGTTAATGACTCAAATTAATTGTATGCCTTTAAGGCCATTTTAAGCCAATTCACAATTATGTATATTTAATATTATCCCATCGTCCCCACGCTATTCGTACGTTTTAATATGATATAAGTTAGACTCGCAAATAGTCTAACTTATAAAAAGAAAAGCAACATCACAACTTGCATAACACATAAAATAGATCTAAGAATCATGACATAAGTTTGCATAGCCAATAACTTGCATAGGCAATGGATTTGGGTAAACTATCATGCATCTAAATATAGATCAAAACATGTAATCATGAACTCGCATATATAGGTATGGTTTTCCTATAACTTGCATATGAACTTCATTAAAATTAGCATATGATTCACATACAAAACTAGCATAGGCAATGGGCATACAGAACATAAATTTGCATAACTATGTACTGCCATAGATCTAAATATAGATCTAAACACAAAGATGTAAACTTGCATATGGATCTAAACATGTAAATTAATGTCACTTGGTTGCATATAAACTAGCATATGTATCTACATGATTCACATATGAACTTATGTATAATCCACCTACAGACTTGCATAAGATTCATAAACTAGCATATGATTTAACATCCCAAACTTGCATAACATTCGTATACATATGATTTAACATCCCAAACTTGCATATGATGAATCAAGTTAAACATATACAATTCAACATATGAAATAGATCAACAATAACAAAACTGTTAACAATAACATCACATGATTCAAAGTCATATTCTCATGATCCAATTATAACCTATCACAATTAAATTAATTAATTAATTTGTGAAAGAAATTATACTCACAAACAAAAGAACGGTCTTGTTTTTATGGGATCTGTATTCTGAAACTGAATTGCTCACCTTTGATGTAGACTAATTGTTATCCTAATTTAGATTAGATTTTGATTCTTTCTTCTATCTTGTTTTCTTGAGTTAAAAGAGAATGGCGGCTTCTCTAGGTCCTCCATTAACATCATGGCGGCTCTTGGTATGAATTAGTGTGATTTTAGGTTGAGAGTTAGGTTGCTTATATAGAATTTTAATTAATTTAGACCCGTCAGATTAACCCTAGAAGCAATCAAGACCATTCAGTCAATATAAAATAACACCTCAGTCCTAATGACTCAGCAATGAGTCGAAACAGCGATATCTTTCAGATCTGCACGGGGGGGGGGGGTAGGTAGACCCCTTGGTCGACCTGTATGGGTAGGTCGACCCCCAGGTCGACTCCCTGGTCGACCTGGCCCTTGGGCGTGAGAATTCCCGCCCAACCTCGTCCCCCATCTGAATTTGAATTTTGAACTGTTTTTAATTCATTTGAATTCTGAAACTTCGAAAGGCCATAATTTCTTCATACGGAGTCCAATTCACGCAAAATCGGACTCTATCTCAAGCAAAATTCCGAGATGAACGCAATGACGTAACCCGTTTCCCTTAATTCTCACATTTGGAATTAATTATTCTTTAATTCGTTAATTTTAATATTTAAAATCACGGGGTGTAACAGGACATGGGGTTACATGGGTGGCCTGGGTGGCATGTGAAATATAATTGGAAACACTTAACCAAGTTGAAAACATGTAAGAAGGCATGAATAAGAGGGGGTTAAGTGGGAAATTCTAGTGGGGATCAAGCATAGGTGGAAAGCTTGTGTCAAGTATGGGGACCCTTTTCAATCCAGTAACCCATTAAGTATCTTTGTGAGCTCGAGTTAGATCGAGGACGGGACACACTTACTGGGTTTGACTGTAATAGGTCAAAACGTGTTTGCGGTGGCAACGCAAGTCCAACGGGGTCATGTGCGTGCGTGGTCCTAGGCAGGTAGGTAAGACGTTGTTGCATCATGTAGATATAAGCCGTGCATCTTTAGTGGTATCAGGTTGCCACTTTGGGGAGTGATACACCCCACTGTGGGACCAGCACGGGTATCTATGAGTTAGGGAGCCGATCGCATGGGGGTAGTGGGTACAACTAATCGAGATAGGGGCAGGCGGTACCTATGAAGGCAACTAAGGGTACACGAAACTACCATTATCATTATTATATTCAGTAGGTGGGATCAACTTTTAGGATGACTAGTAATGGAGCAGTATAGTAATTATCCTATAGTGATTGGGAACGAGATTAACGCCAGAATATTCTTCTTGTTTGCTTTGTCATGCCCACTTGTTTCACAGTCATTCCTTGTTTTACCAATTTATGCCTTATCCTAATTACTTTAATAATTATATTGTTAAAGTTATTGTACTCGCCAGACTTTATGTCTGACCCCCTTGTTTTCGCCTCTTTTCTTCCTCCCCCCGCAAGGTTCTCAGGGTGGGACTAGTACTAGTGGAGCTTGATCTTGGATCTCTTTCTCTCTCTTTTGGAAGTGCTTGAATTGCTGAAAGTAAAGTTCAGTTCATCTCTTTTATGGCTACTTGTGTTGGGGTTATGCTTTTTACTTTATGTACTCAGAAAACAATTTGCCAAGATGGATATTAAGTGTATTTGGTTTTACTATTGGTTTATGAAGTTGTTGTAATAAACTATTTCTCCACTGTAATAAAAGTTGTTTTAAAATTTTCAAGTAATATATGTATCTGTATTGTTATATTCTGTTCTATACACTAATAATGCTCCATGAAAGTTAATGCATTCCTTTTGAGAGTGACGTTAATGGATGTAGGGTGTTACAAGAGTTATGGATCTTCGGAGCTCGCTAGCTTGGCTAGTGAATCTGCTCTTTTATTCTGCTCTTGGGGTATGTGAGTGATGATGAAGTGGTCGAGGTAGGTGAGTAATTCCTGAACCCTGGTTAAGTATGAGGTGAGTCATTCCCCCTTAGCCTGATATCCCCTTTTACTTAACGCACGACGAGTTGTGAATCGGAGAAGATTTGGGCCTTTTTGAGCTTAAACTTGATCGCGATTCTAAGTCCGGCAATCAAGGCCTCATATTCTGCGTCGTTGTTAGTAGCGGGGAAGTTTAGTTTTAGCACGTAGCGTATTGGGCGTTCTTCCGGGGTAATGAATACGACTCCGGCCCCAGAGCATTTGCTGTTGGAGGACCTGTCCACGAATAGTTTCCATTGGATGTTGAGAGACTCTATGTTTTCTGCAAGAGTCTCCTCGGGGGCAGTGAATTCTACTATGAAGTCAGCGAGAGCATGACCGAGGATGGCTTGGTGGGGGATCAATATTATCTCGAACTAGCTTAGCTCCATACTCCATTTCAATAGCCGTCCAGATGCTTCGGGTCGCAGCAGGATTGGTCGTAGTGGCTGTCGATGAAAACCTTTATAGGTGAGATTGGAAGTATGGTCAAAGCTTCCTAGATGATACTAGCAAACAGAACGTCAGCTTTTCCAACTTCGGGTAGTTCTTCTCCGCCCTTGTCAATCGTTTGCTTATGTAGTAGACGGGCCGTTGGAAGCGGTCCTCGAGGCGTATTAATGCCGAGCTGATTGCCTGCATAGAAACAGCCAAATAAATGTATAAATCTTCATGGTCTATGGGCTTAGATATGATAGGTGGTCATTCTAAGTGATCCAGAAGTTCTTTGAATGCGGAAATACAGTCTGGGGTCCACTCGAAATTGCATTTCCGTTCCCAAAGTAAATCGAAGAAAGGAATGCATTTATCGGTGGCCTTAGATATGAATCGACTTAGAGCGGCGACCTTTCCATTTAACCTTTGGACATCCTTGATGTTCTTGGGGATTTGGATGCCCCGAGTAGCTTGGATTTTTCTGGATTGGCTTCGATCCCCCGGGATTTGATGATGAAACCCAAGAATTTTCCTAAAGCGACTCCGAAGGAGCACTTCAAGGGGTTGAGTGTCATGTCGTATTAACGGAGGATATCAAATGTTTCAGAGAGGTGGTGGATGTGGCCACTTGATACTTTGGATTTTACCAACATGTCATCCACGTACACCTCCATGGACTTTTCGATTTGGTTTTTAAAGAGTCTATTAACCATTCGCTGATAAGTAGCACCGGCATTCTTGAGGCCGAAGGGCATGACGCGATAGTAGTAAAGTCTGAGGTCTGTTATAAAGGAGGTATGATCCTGGTCATGAAGATTCATCAGAATTTGGTTGTAGCCTGAGTAGGCGTCCATGGAAGATAGTAGCTGGTATCCGGCAGTTGAATCGACAAGTCGGTCGATCTCTGGGAGTGGGAAACTGTCCTTGGGACACGCCTTTTTCAAGTTGGAGAAGTCGACACATGTCCGCCATTTACATTGGCTTGCTTAACCAGAACCGTGTTTCAGACCCGCTAGGGGTAATCGGCTTCGCAAATGAAATTGTTGTTGAGTAGATTGTCTACTTCTTCCTCAAGTGCCTTGGACCTCTCTGGTCCCAAGAAGCGGCGCTTTTGCTTGACTGGAATTGTTGTAGGATCGATACTTAGACAATGGCAAGCGATCGCAGGGTCGATGCCTTTCATACCAGAATGAGCCCATGCAAACACGTCTAGGTTTGCCTTCAACAAATCCACAAGATCCTCTTTAATTGCTGGATGTAGTTGTGATCCTATATTTTGTACTCTAGACGGATCATCGGGGTTAACGGGAATATCTATTGTAGACTCGACCGGGGTAGCCCTCTCGTATTCAGGCTCTTCGTCCTTTCGAGGGTCGAGGTCCTCGAAAAGATGGCAGTGGCTCCTGAGCCAAGGCCCAGACGCCACTGATTGTTATGCTAAAATTGTATTAGTGCAAGAAGGCGTGGGTACTGCTTTTCACTTGTCCTTCTAGCGTGCGTTCTTCCATTCTATTGCATAACACTCTCTAGCACTCACTTGGTCCCCTGTGACTGTTCCGATCCCATTTTCCGTTGGGGATTTCATAAGGAGGGACCATGGCGACATGCAGACCTAGAACTCTGTGAGAAAAGGATGGCCAAGGAAGGCATTGCAGGGGGATTCGATGTCTATAACCACGAAAGTGAGGATTCGGACCCAACTTTGGTCCCCCTCGTTTAGCTCCATAGGTAGATCGGCCATTCCTGCTGGGCAACTAGAAGCCCCGTTGAAGCCATGGATGGAGGCGCGACACGGCTTCAAGTCATTTGTTTCCAACTTCATATAGTCATAAGCAACATTGAAAATGATGTTGACTGAGCATCTGGAATCAATTAACACCTTTCGGACAGAAGCGACACCGATCTGAGCTATTATAACTAGCGGATCGGTGGTTGGGATTTCCATCCTGGCAGAATCTCTTTCTCAAAATATAATGTCATCTCGCATGGTCTTTTGGAGCTTAGTTGGGATGGATTCGTTGATTATGGAGCAAGTTTCATAAGTAGCATGCTTTACTGAACTAACGTACTCTTGCATTTTTCGAAAGCTGTCATGTGTAGGATAAGGTCCGCCACATATGGTGTTGATTACGATCCCACGCCTTGGGTTAGAAGGACCTGGAGATTCCTTGGCGGCTTCTTGAGGCGCCGGCGCCTGAGGCGCCGGCGCCTGAGGCTTTGAATTTGCTTCGAAAGGGAAAGGTTCTTGGATGTATTGCTCAAGTCACTTCTCGTGGATGAGATTCTCAATTGCATCCCTGAGCTTGCAGCACTCATTGGAATTGTGGTCGTACACGTCATGGTAGCGGCAGTATCTCCCAGTATTCTTCTCAAGGTCGGTTGATTCCCTGCTGTGCGATTTCTTATATGCAAAGTGTTGCATGTCTCCAAGTAAATTGTTTCTAGGTCCTCATTTAGCGGGGTGTATGTCTCGAAGGCTTGGTAAGAGCTGGGCTTTCTTGGCTCGATCGGGGCCTGACCGTTGGTCCGACCACCTTGCCTACCATTGTTTGGTCTTTGCCTATTGGGACCTGCACCCTTGTTTTGATCAAAGGATTCTCCCACTTGTTTTCTTCTAAGGCTGTTGTTTGCAGCGTCTGCCTGAAAGCCATTGGGGGTGACTGGTGGCTGAGAGCCAGTTGCGTCTCGCCTCTTCTTCTCATAAGAACTGATCCGCATTCTCATAGAAGGCGTCGAGGCTTTTTGGCTGCTTCCGATCGATCCATGCCCCGAATTCGGAAGTAGGGAGGACACCTTCGGCCAACAGGAAGAATATGGTGTGAGGGTCTGGATCCTCGACCTTGGTGAGGGCAATGTTGAACCTAGAGAGGTAGCTTTTGAGAGACTCAGTGGGCGCTTGGTATAAGTTAGAAAGGGTGAGGGAATTCTTCAGAGTCAGTATGTGCATCTTGAATTGCTTGACCAATTACGTGCTAACTAGCCGAAGTTGTTAATGGAATCAAGCGGGAGGCGAGAGAACCATAGCAGGGCAGTTCCTGATAAGAAGACCGGGAAACACTTGCATTTGACTGGATCGTTTCCCTGAATTGAGTCCGTTTTCCATTCATACCGATTGAGGAAGACACAGTGGCCAGTGGTGCCATTGTAGAGCGGCATTTGGGCATGCTAAAGCGTCACGACCATTCAGCTTTGTTTACCCTTCTCATGAAGGGATTACGCCTAATGTGCGCTTCCCATGAATCGTGCACATTTCCTTGCATTTCCCTCATGATTCTTCGAAACATGTCGGAAAGGTAAGTTGGATGGGGGTCCGCCATTGGGACCCATGGGTTTTGGCGATGTTCCGGAGTTCTATTGCAAGGGCGTCTTCTATGATGGAAGTCCGGATCGTCTTCCTCCATGTCCTCGACATCTATGATCGGGTCTTGGTGTGGACGGTGAGGTGGAGCGAGGTGATGTGGATCCTGATCTGGAGGAACGCGGGCCATTGGAATAGCGGGCCCATCACCCTGATTAGCGACCATAGGGTTATGTCGAGGAAGATGTTAGTTTGTAGGATCTGGTCCGTCGATGATCAATCGAGAGTGATCTCAGTACTGTGCCCCTTGTTATATGTGACTATAGTTCGGTCATCGTTGTCGTTTCCATTTCCGCTAACATTGCCATGGCCATTGCCAAGAGCGTGGTTGAGAGCGGCGACGTTATTGATGAGGCTAAACCTACAACTTTGATGCGGGCCCCTTGACTCGGAATAGGAAGTTTCCATTATAGTTAGTCGGGGTTGAGCGTTGTTCCTAGTTAGTTGAAGCTGAGCGATGACGCGTTGACTTTCTTGTAGTTGCCGCATAAGGTCGATGTTATTCCTTAATGCTTGGTTGAGCTCGACCACAGTGTTCTCATATCATTCATTAAGCACGCGAATTTGAGCTTGCGTGACGGGCGCTTCGGGGTCTACAATAGGAGGGATGGTTTCATTAGTGGTCGGGATATTTGCCGGTTGAGGTTGTTGGGATGTACCAGCCTCGGCTAAAGCTGAAGAGCCGACCATTGTGTTCTTTGACTTCTTTACCATCGTAAGCGCACTTGCCAGCAGGTTGAGCAAGGAACCTTAAGCTCGTCGAAATCAAGATGATAATGTGGGAGAAAGACTCAAATCTCGAGTTTATTTCTCAGTGAAAGCACCAAATGTTGAAGGGAAAAAATGCCGTAAACACCAAAGATTCCAATTACAAGGAATAGTTGATTAGGTCGTATAGACAAGAGCATGAAAAAGGTAAATGACACAAGAGACTTATAGTGGTTCAGCCCCGTGAGGGGCCTACATCCACTTTGAAGCGTTATTGGAATTTTATTGATCACAAAAGACTACAACATTGAGCCCACGACATGACACCTCATTACATTTGCTTGTAGGCTAGGTGATGTCATCATTATCATATATGATGTCATAATTGGCATATATTAAGGAATATTGGAAAAAGACACTTTTTCCCTTCTTCTTCCTTAAAGAGGAGATGCCATTAATGAAGCTCTCATGAAGTCTCAAGGTCCCAAAAATCCCCCTTCTTGAAGTGCGAGGCAATAGGGTATTCATAGGACAAAGATTAGGTAGGAGTAGGTGAAAATGGAGGCCTACACCCAGAAATTCATGCCTGACTTGCACATATGCCATAATTACGCACCCCACCCCCTGGGGTACGAATTTCGCACCTCATGGGGATGAGGTGTGAAATTCACACCTCATGGGGGGTAGGGGATTCTGGCCTGCAGGGGTGCAAAATTCGCACACCAGGGTATGAATTTCACACCCTTGCGGGATGCGAATTCTGTAACCTGCTGGGTGCGAATTTCGCACCCGGTAGGGTGCGAATTTTGCTCCCGGTGGGGTGTGAATTTTGCACCCTGAGGGATGTGAATTTCTCACCCCTAAGGGGTGCAAATTTTGCACCCCAAAGGGTATGGAGGTCGCTTACGCTTATTGTAGGGTGCGGAGGTCCTGGGCATAGATGCTCTGGTAGCTCGCTGTTCCGGTTTAGGGCTCGAACTGTGAGGTCTTTTGTTGGCGCGATCCTTCTTCAACCTGTTTCCTTCGCTCCTAGATGTCCCCCTGACCTTGACTCCACGCGATGGGCTGAGTTGAGCATACACTGCGTACTTTTGGGAACCGGACCAAAAGGCTGGTTAACATAGATTTCTCTTGAATTTCAATAAACACATACTGATCTGCAAAATATATGTCATTATCAACAATATAGAAACAAAGAAATAAATAAAACAATAATAGACTTATGACTGAATACAAGTTAGAAATCGGAAAACAAGAAAATGATTTATGTATGAATGTGTATGTACTTCTATGCTATAACTTTTTTTGCACACAAGTTATAAATAATATTTATGCAAGTGAAAGCATAGTTTTCTCATTTCAAAATAAAAATTTATGTATTCAAGCCTTGATACTAATGTTATAGATTTTACAAATAAACATAAAGATTAATTTTCTCTTTCCTTAAATTTATTATAAATAATAAAATATTCTAGCACAAATAAAATTTTTAATTCTTTTACACACATTTATTTTTGGGAATTGTCTAGCCCTCGTTTTGAACATCGAAATTTAAATACGAATCGTTATCCAATTTTTCAATATCTCTAACAATATTATGCTTTTCATGTGACTCTTCTTCATTAATAAGAAAGTAGGTTAGGCTCCGTACTTCACACATCGGCAAATGGTTATACTTCGCTATGCCTTTCTATGTGTTGTTTTATTATTATAATGTTCTTATTTCTAAAGTTTGAGTGATTTGCAAGTGCTCTTTTTTTTGGCATATTCAAGGGTGTAAGGCTGGGATTTTAGGAATATTTTTATTTATAAGTAATGTGATTATGCATGGGACAGGTGCATACTGTGATTTGTAAGGAATTGTTCAGCATTCGTCCACCTTGATTATGCATTGGCAATACATGTGTTGCATGGATATGTAAGTTATCAATGTAAAAGTAACTAAATACATCAAATACTCAAGGGATATTAACTTAACTTCAGGTAATACAGGAAATTTATTAGTCGTTCATAATAAGAGAAAATGAGTACCAAAACGTTATCTTTATTACAAGCACGTATGGGTTGGGTTCGCAATCATACATTTTCATTATTACACAAATGGGCTTAATAGCCATGTACAATATTTATTAATTAATGTTGCCTACATGTGTATATAAAGGCATGGTACGCTTCATTTTCCAATTCACAAAATTCACTTCTATAAATCATAAAGCTATTGAGAAATAAATATTACAATTTCCCTTGTATGGTATCAAAGCCAAAGGCCAAACGACAATATCATACAATCATTTTCATATCATGAAAAGCTTAAATCGAATACAGTAAGTGAAGAAAGGTGTGGGTTTCACTTCTCAGAGAAATTTCATCATTGAAGGCGAACCTTTCATCACAAGTGCAGCGCTGTTCTTATCTTTCCTTTATTGCCTCGCCTGAAATTGATCAAAGAATCACATCTTTTCATGAATTTCGGCAGCGGTACTGATTATCAGACTCATGTCTTCATTCGATCAGTTTTTCCCTTAGTTTCTGGTTGCCGAGAACGTCAATATAGAGTTCTTGCCATCCTAGAAACCATTCACTGACCACCGACTGATTTTTGGTTGCAGAAAAGCCATATACCAACCTCCTTGTCATCCAAGAAACGTTTTCCGACCATCTTTTGTTTCTTATCTATATCCAACGTGACAAGAAACAATAATACATTGAGTTCTGCCACGTCAAGAGCCGAAGCCAACATTTCGACCGCCAGTTCCATCACCCTGATCAAGCCAAAAAGTAATGTGATTAATGTCCCCTTAGATGAAGATAATTACATGCTTTGGAAATATCAAGTGGAAACAGCATTAAGGGGATATGGTCTTCTTGAATATATCAGAGGTACAATTACTGTTCCACCACTAATGGTTACAGATAAGGATGGCAGTTTGATCCCCAATCAAGATTATGCAATGCATCAGAAGCAAGACAGTTTGCTAATGCATCACTGCTCATATCATCAGTTGGTGCAAATCTATTATCACATATTATAGGTTGTAATACGCCATATGAAATATGGAGTGCAATAGAACAGATTTTTATTGCATAATCAGCATCAAGAATCATGCATTACCGTAACCCGTTGCAAAGTATCAAGAAAGACAACATGTCAATGAGAGAGTACTCAACCAAATTCAAGACTTTGTGTGACAAATTGGGAGCAATGGGTCATAAAGTTTCAGAAAGCGAGCAATTTTTATATGTTACTGGTGGGTTAGATGATGATTATGAATCCGTTGTCACATTTACTACATCACAAAGGGTCATCCTGGATATACAATATGTTCACTCAACACTCCTCGCACACGAAGGAAGAATTGAGCAGAAGAAAATGTCACAGAGAGATTTTTCAGTCAACTATGCAACTACTTCTAAGGGCAAGAATCAACCAAGATATAATGCCAGTCAAACTAACAATCAAAAACCCAATTTCTACAGAGGCAATCAACCCCAAAGAGGTAGATGCAGGGGTAGATGGAGTGGTAACAATCGTACTAAATGCCAAATATGTGAAAATTTTGTCCATATTGCTAGTAAATGTAATTTCAGGTTCAATACTGAATATAATGTGGCGAGGCAAGGATAGTCTAATCAAGGAAGGCCTAATGTTAATATGTCAAATATTAATCAGCAAAGAAGTAATGCTGAAAATAGTAAAGGACAAGCAAGTAATTTTGAAGATTCTAACAAATCTGAAGACATAAATTTGGATGACTGGTATCCACTCAGGCGCTACAAATCATGTAACTAACAGCATGCAAAATTTAAACCTCGGCAACATAAGCTATTCGGGTACGCAAGCCATACACATGGGAAATGGTGAAACGATACGTATATCTCATATTGGTAATGGTTTCATCAATGGTAAGAGGCAACTATATCTTAATAATTTGTTACGTGTTCCTAAAATCAAGAAAAATTTACTTAGTGTCTCACAATTTTCCAGTGACAACCACATCTACTTTGAGTTTATGCCTAAGTATTGTGTTGTTAAGGGCCTAATTGATGATGATGTTTTATTACAGGGTAGCATGGAGAATGGACTGTACAGATTCAACAATTCCAGCATCAAAAATAACAAAAGTTATGGCAAACATTGTTATATTGTTGAGTTTAGTGCTAAAATCAATAAGGATTCTTTTAATATTTGGCATAGGAAACTTGGCCGCCCAAGTATTAGAAGTGTAAAAGAGATATTGCATGATAATAACACTTGTGTTGAAGAATTACCTGATATGTTTATCTGTTCTCACTGTCAAATAGGCAAGTGCCATAAAATGCCAATTATTGATTCTGAAACTATTTATAATAATCCACTTGAACTAGTTGCAGCAGATGTATGGGGACCCTCTCTTGTTCATACTGATCAAGGATACAGGTACTATCTACCTTTTGTTGACGCATATAGTAGACACTGTTGGGTGTTTTTTCTTAAAGCAAATTCAGAAGTATGCAATGCAGCAGTTTAGTTCATTAAATTTGTTGAAAAAACAAATCAATCACAGTGTAAAATGCTTGCAAACAGACGGTGGAGGTGAGTTTAAAACTTTAAAGAAATTTTTTGATGATAAAGGAATCAAATATAGAGTAAGCTGCCCAAATACATCTGAGCAAAATGGTCTAATAGAGAGAAAACACAAGCACATCGTTGATACAGGACTGACACTGATGTCACAAGCATCCCTGCCACTTAAATTTTGGGTAGAGGCATTTGCCACAACAGTGTATTTAATAAATAGAATGCCTACAAGGGTTATAAATGGGAAAAGTCCGTATAAAAAATTATATGAGACTAAACCAGATTATAATGCACTAAAAACCTTTGGGTGTTGTGCTTTCCTTATCTTAGACCATACAAACGACATAAACTCAGCTTTAGATCCAGACCATGCACTTTTTTAGGTTACCCAAATAATTAGAAAGGATATAGGTATCTGGACAGTAATTGCAAAGTTTATGTATCTATGTCATTTTTAATGAAAATATTTTTCCTTTTTCAGAAAAAGATGTAAAGACTACTAGTAGAATTATTGAAATAACAAGCAATTTTAGACTACCTATGGCTTTAGCTGACTGCCACGGCAGCAAATATACAGAATATCAACATGAAGAACCAAGTGACTCCCTTACAGTTGTGAGTGCCAAATCTGATTATAAAACAGATGATGAAAATGTGTAGACACAACAAGTTATAGTAGAAAATTCTATCATTAGTACTAACAGTAACGATAGCAGTAGTGGGAATCATAGTGACTCAAGCAATTGTGATAATGAAGCTACAGTAGAAAATGCAAGCAAGCAAGCCACTGATAGAAATGTTCATCACATGATGACAAGAGCTAAAAGTGGGATTTTTAAACCGAAAGCCTACACTACATTACTTGGCAATAGAGAAACCAATACGTAAGAGGAAGCTATCAATAATGCAAAATGGATGACTGCAATGAATGAGGAATATAATGCATTAATTAAGAATGAGACGTTGACTCTTGTACATCCACCCAAGCATAAAAACATCATAGGGTGTAAATGGACATATAAATTGAAGAAAAATTCAGATGGAAGTGTACTTAAATACAAAGCTAGGCTGGTAGCCAAAGGATATTCACAGCAACATGGATTCAACTTCAGTGAAACATTTTCACCAGTGGTAAAACACACAACCATCAAAGTTATAATGTCTATTGCACTAAAAAAGGATGGAAAATCAGACAACTGGATGTGTACAATGCATTCCTTAATGGAGAATTACAAGAGGATGTGTACATGCAACAGCATATGGGATATGTTAAAACGGAAAAAAGGGGCTTGTTTGTAAACTGCACAAGGCTATATATGGGTTGAAACAGGCTTCAAGGGTCGGTATGATAAGCTAAAGGCAACTTTTACTGATCTAGGGTTTCACATGGCTAAATTAGATTGCTCGCTGTATATAAAGGTAAAGGGTAATGTGACCACATATGTTCTAGTTTACGTAAATGATATTCTGATTACTAGAAATAACGAGGATGAAATCAACAGCATCATTGTTTACCTCAACAAGTAATTTTCAATTAAAGACCTAGGTGTTGCCAACTATTTTTTAGGAATTCAATTCAAGTATTTGTCTACATCTGAAATCAAGTTATTCCATAGAAAATATATTACTGAAATCCTTGAACGTGCTAACATGGATAAGGCAAAACCATTACCTACGTCACCGACAAGTAATCTACGTTTATCTAAAAATAGTGGTGATGTAGTTGAAAATGTCAAGCTTTATCGGAGTATTGTATGTGATCTACAGTATGTGACAATAACGAGGCCTGAATTGTGATTTAGTGTGAACAAGGTATGTCGGTTTATGCAGAACTCATTAAGCGAGCACTGGAAGGCAGTAAAATGTATTTCAAGACATCTAAGAGGAACCCTAGTTCATGGATTAGTGTTAAGATCAAGAAAAAATGTAGACATGCGAGCTTACAGTGACGCAGACTGGGATTCTGACCCAGATGATCGCAGATCTACCTCTAGGTGCTGTGTTTAGTTCGGATCCAACCCTATATCGTGGTGCTCAAAGAAGCAAGCTACTACATCACACTCTAGCATCGAACCAGAGTACAGATCGGTTGCAAGCACCATAGCAGAACTAATGTGTATAGGATACCTACTTCAAGAGCTTTGCATAGACTTGAAGCACAAGCCAATCATTTGGTGCGATAATCAGAGTGCAATATCTCTATCAGCAAATCCAATTCAGCATTCTCGTACAAAACACATAGAAATAGATTTGTATTTCGTACGAGAACAGATAGCAAAAGGGAAACTGAAAGTTCGACATGTACCCTCGTATTTCCAGAGAGTCGATGTGTTTACCAAAGCGCTTTCAGCAAGGGATTTCCATATATTCAGAGAGGAGCTACTAATTTCAGATAGAGATGATGAAGATAAGATTGGAAGCAAACCTAACCCTAGCTCGTTTTGAGGGTGGTAATAAGAGAAAATGAGCATCAAAACGTTATCTTTATTACAAGCACTGATGGGCTGGGCTCACAATCAAACATTTTCATTACTACACAAATGGGCATAATAGCCATATACAATATTTATCAATAACTATTGTGGAACACCCCACCTCTGTTAAGTTCACTCACAAAGGGAATGCATTAGCTTCAGTGAGCATCATAAGTGTATAGAGTAGATAAATTACAAAACAGACAAAATTTAAACAGCGGAAAATAAATAAAACTTTACTTTATTGATAAAATAGCTTGGTAAAAGATTTTTTTTCCAGCACCAAAACACCAATACCCATTACAACAAAGCATCTGTCTTGTTTAACAAAATAAAGAAGCATGAAATGACAATGATATTCCCCAATAAAGCATGAGCCATCCATAGTAGTGGAAAAGAGAGTCCAAAGCAATACATCGTCTATCTTCGAGCTTGGAAAGAAAACTGAGCTATTCCGGAAATACCGAAAAAAGAAATACCACAGTCGAACTATTCCTGTCTCCATTTTCTTCCTTCGAGCACGAATCTGCCGGGGATGAGAAAATGCAATCAATCCAAGGCCCCTAATATATGGGGTTTATACTGGGCCCGAGTTCACTAGGGAGCTTCAGACTAAAAGAATGAAAGGATGAAAAGCAAGAACCCAATCAGCTGGTAATATTCCCTCCCTGTGAATCTGGGGGGGGGGGGGGACGGAAGAAAAGAGAGCGAAACAAAACAGAGTCAGACATAAAGCCTAGTATGTCTAGTGATTATTCAACATGTAAACAGATAAAAGGATCATGACATGAATAAACTGGATACCAGACCATAACCATGATAACAAACATAGCAAGACAACAAATGATGATCGTTAGATATGACAAGGTAAGATACATTGAATGCGCTTCGGTTCTTTCTCTGATTTCCTATTTTCCCTACACCACCCAACTAGCATCCTAACTAGTGTCTTTTATAGAACGATTTGTATTCCCTACTAGTGTCCCAACTAGTATCCTGTGAAAAAGGATCTGTATCCCCGACTAGTGTCCCAACTAGTATCCTGTGTTATAAAATAAGGTGATCCCAACCCCGCACTTGTGGTAGCCTTCTGGTATACATCTAGTATGAGGATCTTACCTCAACCAGCCTAATTGCCATGAAGATGTTAGATGTACCCTTACTACCCTATCGACTGGCTCCCTACTTGTATTAACTTTCCTTGTGTCTGTGTCAATCGGCCCCCTCTTGCGTGTAGATACCCTGTGCTGGTGCCACCATAAGGTGTATCATTCCCTATGATAGCAACCCGACACAAAATCTAGATGCACAGTGTATACTACTGATGCCCAGTGCCTGGTTTTCCACTCCGGAGCATGGGCACGCACATACTACGTCGGAACTACACTGCTGCACCCCCTGGGGCTACTTTGACCACTTATAATCAGCCCAGTATTTGTGCCCCACCCTGCCTAGTTTCAGGGTACCGTGATAAATCTATGTGGGTAAATGCTGAAATGGGTCCCCATTACTAGGGTTTTCGAGGGTCTATTCGTATACCCCCCAAATTGGCTAAGTGTTATCCATCCATTCAAGTTAACTTAACCCATCCACACGCCATGTCATGTTGGTTAAGTGTTTCTTATTTACTTAACCCTTCTCATTTATCATGTTGTAATTGGTTAAGTGTTTTCTATTAACTTAACCCTGTACATTCATCTTATTATATTGGTTAAGTGTTTCCCATTAACTTAACCCAACTCGTTCATTGTTTAAGTGTTAACTTAACCCTACCACTGGTCATGTTACATTGGTTAAGTGTTGCCGTCTTGTGTTACTTAACCCTACCACTTGTCATGTTACATTGGTTAAGTGTTGCCCTCTTGTGTTACTTAACCCTATCACACATCATGTTATATTTATTAAGTGTTGCTCTCTTGTGTTACTTAACCCTACCACTTGTCATGTTACATTGGTTAAGTGTTACCCCCTCTTGTGTTACTTAACCCTATCACACATCATGTTATATTGGTTAAGTGTTGCTTTGATTAACTTAACCCTGCCATTCTTAGCCTATATGTTTCTTAGATTTAATTTAATCATTAAAGCACCAACCTCTCACATTAGATCTATATTGTTAAGGTCGCTGGATGTGCCGGGCGGTTTCGGGCAGCCTTACACCGCAACTAAATCTAACCTTGGATTTTTGGGCTTAAATGCGCTAACCTCTGACATTAGATCTATACTGTTGCGGTCGATGGATGTGCCGGGCGGTTTCGGGCAGTCTTACATCGCAACTCAATCTAACCTCGGGGTAGGCATGTTCATCTTTAGCCAATTTACATATTTGTCATATGTGTCAAATCAATGTGTCAAATTTTCCACAAGTCTAGTAAATACAAGTTTATGCCACATTCCCAAGCTATGCCCAAAATTTACTAAATTAAATTATACCCAATTTTCCCGGCGTTATAATCGCACGTACAACGAGATCCAATCTAAGTTCCGAATGAACTTAGTATTCACAAAAGCAAGTAAAAAGGGGAAAAATAGAGAAGGAGCAAAAGAATTGACATAAGGAAAAATAAGTATGTGAAGGTGTACCAAATTCAAGAATCATGTTTCAATGTTGTACATTAACACTATGTGTAGACAAGCTAAGCAATTCACACCATAGGTATAAAGATCAGATAGAATTGGACATAAGAGAATTACTAATTTAATGTACAATGTGATAAGTCCCATTTGATAAATCACAATAGTCTCATAGGCATAGGTTGTACAACATGAAAAGTTCCATCTTATCAATCACAACAGTCTCACAGTCATGATAGGTTCATTTATGTCAGTCCAACAGTCTCATAGGCATGATAGGTTCTATTATGTCAGTCCAACAGTCTCATAGGCATGATAGGTTCTATTATGTCAGTCCAAAAGTCTCATAGGCATGATAGGTGCCATTACATCAATCACAATAGTCTCATAGGCATAAGTAATTTAGATTAGACAAAAGGATAGGCACGAATCAGAATTAGGCATTGTTCTAGATCCGGTTATTACAGTCATGATTTATATTAGATGTTTAAATATAAATAATAACTAAACTTATAGAAAAAGGATGGCTCTTGTATTCTGGGATCTGATTTCTGAATTTGAAAAGCTATCATTTGATGTAGACATTTGATTTGAAGTTCTTCTAATTGATTACTAGTTTGGATTAATTTTTCTAGTCAGGAGAAGATGAAGGAGGCTAGGCTAGCTTGTAGATGAACAGCACGATGACACCATTGTCTTAGGGTTATGAGGTTAGGGTCTATGTTTGGCTATGTATATATGGATGTGTAGGGTTAATTCTAGCCTTTAGATTAGTCTAGGAGAAATCAGAGCCATTAAACCAAAGAGATGTGTCATCCAGCCAACCATAGCACGATACATAATCCCTAACACCTCAGAAAGTAGTCATTGGCCAATCAGAGAAGGCCACAGCAGCTTAGGACTACAGAAATTCGTCACAGGAAGCAGATATCAAAGGGGTTGACTCCCTACGCCGGGGGGGGGGGGAGGGGGTCGACACCTATGTCGACTCCCCTATAGGGGTGTCGACTCCCCTTGGAGGGGGTCGACACCCTGAGCGGGAATTTTCCCGCTCAGCCTGTTCTTTCCGAATTTTGAATTTTGAACTAGATTTATTATTTAATTATTATTTTCTGTTTATTCTTAAAATCTTCTGAACTCCATAACTTCTTCATACGGAGTCCGATTCACGCAAACTCGGACTCTATCTCAAGCAAAATTCCGAGATAAACGCAATGGCATAACCCGTTTCCCTTAATTCTTCTTCTAAAAATTAAGTATTCTTAGATTTGTTAATTTTAATATTCACAGAAAATACGGGGTGTTACATTCTCCCCTCCTTAAAGGATTTGATCCCCGAAACCTCTAAGTTAAGAAGAATGTATCCTAACATCCAACATCCATCTACTCAACCATCAATCACAGGCATCCATTGTCCCTAAAAGACTTCTAATGCTTTCATGATCATATGCATAGTGTGTGTATATGTCCTTATCTAATACAAAATCAGGCCGTCTACTGATTCAGTTGACCTCCTTGACGTGAATCATGCCAGTGTTATGAGTCCATCACGTATGCAATTTTTCCTAATTGTATTTTTGTAACTTGTAACACCCCACATCCGTTAGTGTCACTCACAAAGGGAATGCACTAAGTTCCGTGGAGCATTTTAAGGTAAAAGATGCAGATGAATTACAAGACAGACAAAAATTAAAACAGCGGAAAATAAAACTTTGCTTTATTGATAAAATAGTTTGTACAATGTTTTCTTTACAATATCAGAGTATCATCTGTCTTACAAAATAAAGAAGCATAAAATAACATTTATATTCCCCAATGTAGCAAGAGCCAGCCATAGCATCTGAAAAGAGAATCCAAGCAAAACTTCGACAAATCTTCAAGCTGGGAAAGAGTGACAGTCCAACTTAACCTAAGCTATATTATTCCCTCCTTTACTACCTGGGGGTAACGGAAGAAAAGAAGACGAAAGAAAAACAGAGTCAGACATAAAGCCTGAGTAAGTTCAGTTACTTCTAGCATGTGAACATGGAAAAACAAAACGACATGAATTAACTGAATATAAGATAACACCATGGTGATAGGGTCAGCAAGATTAGACAAGATTGACACAAGATATGCTAAGATAAGATAAACTGGATATGCTCTAGTACTTTTGCCACTTCGCTATTTTCTTGTTATACTGGTTTCTATATCTCTGCACCACCTAACTAGTGTCCCAACTAGTAACGATAACGTGATCCCAATCCCTGTATTTTCCATTGCCTTCAGGCATACATTTATTATTTATTACCTAGATTTAATCTAGGGTTTTCTATCAAGTGCTTTCTAGATTCAACTAGAGTTTACGCTATCTGCTGAACGCTTCTCAGATTCAGGGTTTATGCCACCTAGTCCAACTAGGGATTATGCTACCTATCGAACGATGCCCCCAAGTCTAGGACACACTACCTAGAGTGGTATATGTTCCTAGACTTCCCCACGCATGTATCGCGAATCGTTGTCGCTTGTCCAGATGCACATGTCCTGTAATGTGCGGCCCGAGTCCTATGGCAGGGCAAATCAAGAAACACCGAACTCGGTCGGGAGCTTTCAGATATCTGCCGATGCAAATGCTAAGGTCTGTTTTTATTCCAGTGGCTATGGTCCCACTTGACCCCTCCCTCAACTAATGAAAGGCACACCTTGAAAAATGAGAACTATACGCAGGCCCCCTATGCCCCCACTAACCTATGGCCATCCTCACCCATAACTAGATAGCAAGTATATGGTCTTTTGGAGTTCTCCGCCTTTCTGCTTCACGTATCTCGATTGACTCAAGATGGATGGTAGACGACGAGTTGCTATCACAGGGCTACCGGTTTCTCGCCGAATCACGCTGGTCCATCCTAGTCTTTAGGTTGCCATATTTTGCAACCAAGGCATACCCTTGGTTCTTCTACCGCAGACCTTAACCTCTGTGAGCCCAGGAGGATCATCTGCAGCCTCACAAAGGGATACCAAGAGTACCCTCACGTCCCCTCGAAGCCTCGGGCTTCGTAACCCAATTCGTTGGAGCCTTCTTTTTACTTAGACGGACGTTCGCTCCTTCCCGTGTTATGCTAAGAATTACTACTTAGTTTTGCTAACTAAGGTTTACCACTTAGTTTCCAGAATCGTTGTTTTCTTAACTAAGGTTTACTACTTAGCTCCTTTTAACTAAGGTTTACTACTTAGTTCTCTTTCTCGTCAATTTGGATTGGTTAAGCGTCATTAGTCAATTCAAGCTAACTTAACCCTCTTCATTTATCCTGTTAAACTGGTTAAGTGTTATCAGTAATTCATGTTGACTTAACCCTACCACAAACCAAGTTATATTGGTTAAGTATTTCTTATTACTTAACCCTACCCATTCATCCTGTATTGGTTAAGTGTTCCTTTTTAACTTAACCTTGCCCATTTGTTTTAACTAACATGTTAATTTGGATAAGTGTTTTCTTAGTTACTTAACCCCTACAAATCTTGTCTTATTACGATGTTAAGTTTGGTTAAGTGTCCCTATGGACTTAACCCTCCCATTCTAGCTTAACTGTGTTAAGTGTCTGTATGAACCTAACCCCACCCATCGGTTTGGTTATCATGTTGAATTGGTTAAGTGTCTTAGTTAACTTAACCCTACCATTCTAGCTTTAACTAAATAAATTAAAGCCGCGACCACTCACATTACACAGGTATTGTTGCGAATACTGGATGTGCCGGTTGGTTCCGGGCAGGTTTACATCGCAACTCAGTCTAACCTCGGGTTAGGCATATTCGTGTTTTCTAAGTTCAAAGGGTTTTGATTAATTTTCAAATCAGGTTTTGAAAGTAACCATCCCGTTCGTCGGATCAGTTAGGGATAGCCAGGGAGAGCATGAAACTTGTATTTTCCAAACCCAAGCCTAGACACTATCCTCTCTGTCACCCTAGAACTTTCTGGTGTATGTATTATTAAAGGAGATGTCATTAATAAACCTTTCTTTTGTATATATATAAATTGTTGACAATTTATCCTCAAAGTCCATTTTCCCTTTCTAAATAAATTTTGGCCTATACCATATACATTTGCCATGCCCACTAATGGACTTATATTCTAGGCCCAAATCTTGATTTGCCTATCTTACAGTTTATAGCAATTTAGATCCAACATCCTTATTTACAGTTCTTGCCAAAACTAGATTTCATATTCTAGTTCACCGTTTATGCCCAAAACTTAATTTGCATACCAACTGCCTACTTTGTGGCCCATTTAACCATTTACCATTTACGCCCAATGTATGTAAATTATTCACAGTTATGCTAATATACTTATCATGCCTAATTTAGCCATCCAATTCTGATTTAATATTCTAATTTCAGTTCATGTCAAAACTAGACTTGTTATTCTAATTTTCATCTTAATAGTCATGCTATAATGCATGTTCCCAAATTATGCCAATTTCCAAGTTTAGTCAATTTCATGTTTTTCCCTAAAACGTATTCCCATCGTTCGTATAATCGTGATTCAACCTAGATTATAAATAAATCTAGATTCGTAGATAAAAGGGAATAAACCAAAATGTCATGAAAGAATAGACATAATAACTGGCATAAGATGATAATTCACAGGCGTATAGATCTGGTAATATTACGACATGAAAAGGGTTGAATAGTATAGGTTCAAGAACATGGGTAGACCTAACTTAATAGGTAAATTCCCAAGATCAAGATCCAAGGATAACTAAGAATAAACTGAAATAGAAAGTCAAGCCTAGATCCAATATAATGCCAGTTTGGGGTACAACATGGTTTTGTAACTACAGTGTCATGGGCATAAATAATAATCTTATATCCATAGTCATAGGAAATAAATCCTCACAGTTAATGAATCACAGTCATAGGCGACGTTCATAGTCAAAGGAAAATAATTCTCACAGTCGTGAGTCACAGTCATAGGCAATGTTCATAGTCAAAAAGGCATATGGTTTTTAAGGTCCATAGTTTCATAGTCACAGTCTTATTGGTCATCGAATCATAACAGTTCTTAATTAGGCCCAAGGATATAAGCACTGATTCGAACAGAAAGATTTGGCATATTCTTTTATTCCTTTAATTTCATGTCACGAATAGAGAAAACGTTCAAATCTAAAAAGTAACCGACTTACAGAGATTATATTAGATTCGTAGAAAAACAGTCGTTGAAGTCGTTTGAATCTTCACTTGAATCCTAACTTGTTTGAATCTCCTCTTGAAGGTCTTGAGCAACATTTCCTCGTCTTGATTTATTTTATATATTATTTTATTTATTTATACATTTTCTCAGAGGCAGCATAAGGATAGAATGAAATGATGTAGAGAGAAGGAGGCTAGGAGGCTGTTTATACAGGATTAGGCGGACGAATCTAGGCAGAAAACGAGACCAGGTACATCAGAATGCACCCAGGCCCAAAAGTGGGTTTTTGCACCCAGGTCGACACCCATGTCGACTGGGCAGTCGACCTGGTCAGGGGGGGTCGACTACCCAGTCGACCTGGGTCCTGGGCGGGAATTTTCCTGCCCAGCCTGCTTCTGGGTTTGAATTCGAATTTCGAATTTGAATTTCGAGCTGTTTTCGATTCTGAAAATTCCTGAAACTTCGGAGGGTCATATCTCCCTCGTACGGACTCCGATTCTCGCAAACTCGGACTCGTTTCCAAGCATAATTTCGAGACAAACGCAATGGCGCAACCCGTTTCCCTTGATTTTGATTTTAAAATTTAATTCTGCCTTGATTTGTGAATCTTAGTGTTACAGAATTACGGGGTGTTACATAACTTCTACATGAGTGCACAATCATTCGTACAAATGCAACGTCCACATGATAACACATCAAGTTTCAATTCATATATGCATATGCAATATGAAAGTGACTGAGCCGATCTAGTACCTAGTGTGTGTGTATATATGCATCCACGAGCAACCACTAGCAAACACTTGCATCCACTTGCATCCACCAAATATAACATGTCTCAAACACATGTTTACATCCATTGGCTTCTACCTAAGGATCGAGGATAGGACCGAGAGGATATACTTAAAAAATAAAGACTAGCATGCAAACAAACTTTACTGAAAAAGAGAGATCAAGGATATACCCTCTAAAGGGTATTATGCGCACATCTGGTCTTCAGCCTTCAAAGTCGCATCTTCTTGAGCTTCACCCCATTGTGCTCTGACTGTCTTAACTTCACGATTGCGTAGCTTCTTAATTTCTGTTTCCAAAATATGAGTTGGAACGCATTACCTCTTATCCTTCTAGTATACTCGGGACTACAACTTTTGTTGTGTCATGCTAGCATTTCCTCAAAGGTTCTTCAAAATTCACTAGAGGGTATTCCATGTGGAAGAACTATCTCTTGAAAATAAACAGATGCTAACCATGTTTCCAAGTGTAGTTATTAAGGTGATTAGAGGTCTCTTCTCTACTTAACTTATCTATTGGGTCAACTATCTGAGAGTCTTTTCTTTGTGAAGTCCCTATTTGATCCAAAAGCGTAGGTCTTACTCCTAAGGATGCCAACTACTAACTTAACCGAAGGTTTTAAAATCAAAGGTTGATGTGTATTATAAACTTTTCCTTTTCACATAAGGAGGACTTGAAGTCAACCTTTTTCTTCTTAAGGCATCCACTACGACCTTACCCTTCCTTTTCACATCAAAATGGCACCTAGTCCCATGCCGCATGCATCCGTATATACCGTAAACCTTTTACTACCGTAAGGTAATAGTCAAAACTGGGGCCATTGTAAGAGCCATCTTCAATTGTTGGAAAGCGACATCACAATCAATATCCCAAGCAAAGGCTAGATTCTTCTTCGTTAATCCAGTAAGTGGGGCTAATACCTTCGCAAAGTTCTTAATGAATTTCCTATATTAACCCGCTAGACCAAGAAAGCTTCTTAATTCTGTTGCATTCCTTGGGAGCTTTCAGTCTTGCACCGCAACTACTTTTGCGGGATCTACTGTTATCCCTTCTTTGGAGGCTACATGTCCTAGAAACCTTACTTCTTCTCTCCAAAAATGACATTTTGGAGAACTTCGCCTTAAGTTGATATGCTCGAAGTGTATCCATGACTTCTCTTAAATGCAAAGCATGTTCTCTCTCGTTCTTTGAGAAAATCAAGATATCGTCCACGAAGACTTCTACAAACTTATTAAGGTACTCCCTAAGCACCCTACTCATTAATTCATCAAAATAAGCGGGTGCATTCGTCAAACCGTAAGGCATGACGAGCTACTCAAAGAACCGTCAGGGGTCCTAAAAGAAGTCTTGTCTATACTGTCCTCAGCTTCTCTTAGCTGATGAAACCCTGTAGCCAAATCTAGTTGGGAGAAAACAGACGCACCTACAAGCTGGTCAAACAAATCATATATTCTTGGAAGTGGGTGCCTATTTTTCTTAGTCGGCTTGTTTAATTCTCTATAATCCACGCATAAGCGAAGTGGACCATTTGCCTTAGTAGCGAACACTATTGGAGCACCCCATTCAAAAATACTTCGCCAAATAAACCCCTTCTCAAGAAACTCTTTAACTTGCTTGTTGAGCTCCTTCCTCTCCCTAGGAGCCATGTGTTGTACGGGTAATGCAACTGGGTTGGCATTATCAACAAAGTATATGCGGAAATCTATTTCACGTTTTGGGGATAAACCCTTCATTTCATCAAAGACATCTGGATACTCATGGACTACTTAAACAGATTGCAAATTATCAACAGATGTATCAAGAGATCCTAGGTAACTAAGCATGACAGAACCCTTAGGGTTACACGAGATTTCGAGGGTATTACCGAGGCGAGCCAAAAGTATAACTACCCTCCTTTCTTAATTGAGAATGACACCATTATTGGATAACCAATCCACCCCTAGAATCAACCCATAGCCCATGAAACCAAAAACGTAAGCATTACATCTAAACTCAACGCTTAGTATAGATATTCCCAAATCCAAACAAATCATAGATAAATGAGCCGAACCACCAATTGGATTTGAGACAATAATGGGATCTTCTACTATACAATACTAAGGTGCAAGAGGCTCAACTATGGAAGCAGATACAAAAGAAGGTGAAGCACCAGAATCGAACAAAGTTCTAACAGGATGATTGAAAAGAAAAACTAAACTTTCAACAGAAACGTTCCTACCTCTCTTAGGTACACTAGCAGTGAGAGCATGCGATTGCCCACTAGAAGATTATGTCTTTTGCCCTTGTCCTTATCCTTCGACAATCCTTGATAAGATTCTCTGCTTCACTATACTGAAAACAACTACCTGTCTTCTTCTTCCTACAATTAAATGACCCGCTATGCCACAGAAAAGACACTTCCTCTTGTTGCGGGATCTATTACTTATTCCACCCTTCTTATATTCCAATCCCTTGTTTGTGAATCCTCCACTTTGGCCTCTTTCTTTTCACCTTTCTCATTTTGCATGGATTAAGCCATATCAACAAGCTTCCTATTCTTGGGCTTGTACTTCTTAGCCCAAACTCTCTTATTCTCATCCTTACTATCCTTGTGTAGCTTGTTGATAAGTTCCTCGAAACTACCTCCATCGCGCGACAACCTACAAAGCTTGAAAGAAGATTAACCACGGGTGAAACTACTGCAGCTACAGATGGAGGTTGGGCGCTACTTCACCCTCGACATGTGCCGTATGCCTTTGAAACTATGGCGGAAAGAAAGGAAGAAGAGATTCAAATAGAGAATTGAAAAACAGTGCTCATGGCTCTGGGGAATATGCCTTTTAAAACAATACTTTTCTCTTGAAAAACACTTCTTTATGTAACACCCCTTTTAAAATATGCTTTTGAAAAATCTTTTATCTGTTCTGGTAACCTTTAGCCTTGATACTACGTGTAACACCCCACCTCCGTTAAGGTCACTTACAAAGGGAATGCATTAACTTCAGTGGAGCATCATAAGTGTATAGAACAGATAAATTACAAAACAAACAAAATTTAAATAGCGGAAAATAAATAAAACTTTACTTTATTGATAATACAGCAGCTTGGTAAAACAGCTTGTACAAAGATTGTTTTCCAGCACCAAGACACCAATACCCATTACAACAAGGCATCTGCCTTGTTTAAAAAAATAAAGAAGCCTGAAATGACAATGATATTCCCCAATAAAGCATGAGCCAGCCATAGCAGTGGAAAAGAGAGTCCAAAGCAATACATCCTCTATCTTCGAGCTTGGAAAGAAAACTGAGCTAAGTGGTGATCCCTGTGAACCTGGGGGGTGGGGGAAACGGAAGAAAAGAGAACGAAACAAAATAGAGTCAGACATAAAGCCTGGTAAGTCCAGTGATTATTCAGCATGTAAACAGATAAAAGGATCATGACATGAATAAGCTGGATACCAGACCATAACCGTGATAATAAGCATAGCAAGACAACAAACGATGATCATTAGATATGACAAGGTAAGATACACTGAATGCGCTTCGGTTCTTTCTCTGATTTCCTATTTTCTCTGCACCACCCAACTAGCATCCTAACTAGTGTCTTTTATAGAACGATTCGTATTCCCTACTAGTGTCCCAACTAGTAGCCTGTGAAAAAGGATCCGTATCCCCGACTAGTGTCCCAACTAGTATCCTGTGTTATAAAATAAGGTGATCCCAACCCCGCAATTGTGGTAGCCTTCAGGTGTACATCTAGTATGAGGATCTTACCTCAACCAGCCTAATTGTCATGAAGATGTTAGATGTACCCTTACAACCCTATCGATCGGCTCCCTACTTGTATTAACTTTCCTTGTGTCTGTGTCAATCGGCCCCCTCTTGCGTATAGATACCCTCTGCTGGTCCCACCATAAGGTGTATCAATCCCTATGGTAGCAACCCGACACAAATTCTAGATGCAAAGTGTATACTACTGATGCCCAGTGCCTACTTTTCCACTCCGGAGCATGTGCACGCCCGTACTCCGTCGGAACTACACTGCTGCACCCCTTGTCGCTACTTTGACCACTTATAATCATCCCAGTAATCGTGCCCCACCCTGCCTAGTTTCAGGGTACCGTGATACATCTGTGTGGGTTACTGTTGAAATGGGTCCCCATTACTAGGGTTTTCTAGGGTCTATTCGTATACCTCCCAAATTGGTTAAGTGTTATCCTTCCATTCAAGTTAACTTATCCCATCTACACGCCATGTCAAGTTGGTTACGTGTTTCTTATTAACTTAACCCTTCTCATTCATCATGTTATAATTGGTTAAGTGTTTTCTATTAACTTAACCCTGTTCATTCATCATATTATATTGGTTAAGTGTTTCCCATTAACTTAACCCCAGTCGTTCATTGGTTAAGTGTTAACTTAACCCTACCACTGGTCATGTTGCATTGGTTAAGTGTTGTCGTCTTGTGTACTTAAACCTACCACTTTTCATGTTACATTGGTTAAGTATTGCCCTCTTGTGTTACTTAACCCTACCATTTTTCATGTTACATTGGTTAAGTGTTGCCCTCTTGTGTTATTTAACCCTATCACACATCATGTTATATTGGTTAAGTGTTGCTCTCTTGTGTTACTTAACTCTATCACTTGTCATGTTACATTGGTTAAGTGTTGCCCTCTTGTGTTACTTAACCGTATCACACATCATGTTATATTGGTTAAGTGTTGCTTTGATTAGCTTAACCCTACCATTCTTAGCCTGTCTATTTCTTAGCTTTAATTTATTCATTAAAGCACCAACCTCTCACATTAGATCTGTATTGTTGCGATCGCTGGATGTGCCGGGCGGTTCCGGGCAGCCTTACACCGCAACTCAATCTAACCTCGGGTTTTTGGGCTTAAATGCGCTAACCTCTCACATTAGATCTATATTGTTGTGGTCGCTGGATGTGTCGGGCGGTTCCGGGCAGTCTTACACCGCAACTCAATCTAACCTCGGGGTTGGCATGTTTATCTTTAGCCAATTTACATATTTGTCATATGTGTCCAAATCTATGTGTCAAATTTTCCACAAGTCTGTAAATAAAAGTTTATGCCACATTCCCAAGCTATGCCCAAATTTTACTAAATTAAATTATACCCAATTTTCCTGGCGTTATAATCGCACGTACAACGAGATTCAATCTAAGTTCTGAATGAACTTAGTATTCACAAAAGCAACTAAAAAGGGGAAAAATAGAGAAGGAGCATAAGAATTGATATAAGGAAAAATAGGCATGTAAAGATGTACCAAATTCAAGAATCATGTTTCAATGTTGTACATTAACACTATGTGTAGACAAGCTAAGCAATTCACACTATAGGTATAAAGATTAGATAGAATTAGACTTAAGAGAATTACTAATTTAATGTACAACGTGATAAGTCCCATTTGATAAATCACAATAGTCTCATAGGCATAGGTTGTACAACATGAAAAGTTCCGTCCTATCAATCACAACAGTCTCACAGGCATGATAGGTTCATTTATGTCATTCCAACAGTCTCATAGGCATGATAGGTTCTATTATGTCGGCCTAACAGTCTCATAGGCATGATAAGTTCTATTATGTCAGTCGAACAGTCACATAGGCATGATAGGTGTCATTACATCAGTCACAATAGTCTTATAGGCATAAGCAATTTAGAATAGACAAAAGGATAGGCACGAATCAGAGTCATGCATTGTTCTAGATCCCATTATTACGGTCATGATTTCCATTAGATGTTCAAATCTAAATAATAACTAAACTTATAGCAAAAGGATGGATCTTGTATTCTGGGATCGGATTTCTGAATTTGAAAATCTATCCATTGATGTAGACATTTGATCTGAAGTTCTTCTAATCGATTACTCGTTTGGATTTATTTTTCTAGTTAGGAGAATATGAAGGGGGCTAGGCTAGCTTATAGACGAACAACATGACGACACCATAGTCATAGGGTTATGAGGTTAGGGTTTAGGTTTGGCTATGTACATATAGATGTCTAGGATTAATTCTAGCCTTTAGATTAGTCTAGGAGAAATCAGAGCCATCAAACCAAAGAGATGTGTCATCCAGCCAACCACAGCACGACACATAAGCCCTAACACCTCAGAAATTAGTCATTGGCCAATCAAAGAAGGCCACATCAGCTCAGGACTACAGAAATTCGTCATAGGAAGCAGATCTCAAAGGGGTCGACTCCCTACAGTGTGTCCACACCTATGTCGACTCCCCTATAGAGGGATCGACACCTTGAGCAGGAATTTTTCCGCTCATCCTGTTCTGTCGAATTTTGAATTTTGAACTGGATTTATTATTTAATTATTATTTTCTGTTTATTCTTGAAATCTTCTGAATTCCATAACTTCTTCATACGGAGTCCGATTCATGCAAATTCGGGCTCTATCTCAAGCAAAATTCCGAGACGAACGCAATGGCGTAATTCTTAGATTTGTTAATTTTAATGTTCACATAAAATACAAGGTGTTACACATTGCCTATATGTGTATATAAAGGCATGGTACACTTTAGTTTCCAATTCATAAAATTCACTTCTGTAAATCATAAAGCTATTGAGAAATAAAGATTACAATTTCCCTTTAAGTTCATGATCCTTTCTAGAGTCCATTCCAAAAATAAAAGTAAAAAATATTATGAAAAATGTATAGTAAAGAACAACTAATAGTTATATATAGAAATTGTTACACATATACAACTATATAGTAATTAAAACAACGGACAATAAATAAAAAACAGATATGATAGAAAAAAGGAGTGGGGAAATTATAAATATGCGAAAGGTAAGAAATCAAGAGAAATCCAAAATCTCCATTTCACCCTGTCTAATATCATCACCTTACTTAAGGACCCACACATTTTAAAGTTTAATTCCATTCTGAGTAGTTGGACCGGGATAACATGCTAGAATATCAAATAGTAACAAATTACATGAGAAAATAAATTTATCTACTATATGTTTAAGATAAAATCTCAATTTTATTAACCATATAAAAATATTCCTACTCAAAAAAATATGCCAGTACTAATTTCATATAGTTCATTGTCATTAAACACATTACGGATGCCATTTTACAAAAACGCAAATTAAATAGACACTATGAATAAATTTAGTGCTTTTTGTAATAGCATTCTAATATATAAAACATGATCATATATCTATTTCTATGAAGTATTCCAGAAAATCATAAAATTTACAATAAAATTCAAAACAACATTAGCTTAAATGCATATACACAAACATCCATTCCTATTCAGGTATAACAACCACCAAGAAATTTGTTAGGAACGAATAATGATTTACTTATAAAAATAAATGACCACAGAAATATAAATGTAAACTAATAATCTAACCATATGTGCTCATGGAAAATAATTATAGCAAAGGACAAATATAGACAAATTGATAAACTAATCCAATCCAACGTTAATATAATGGTGCATTCATAATCCAATGCAATGTTGAACGCATTGCATTAGAGACACTTATCTACCAAAAAATTGGCAAAGGGTCATTGTAACTTGGCAAAGTAAAGAATTACTGTAACATGTATGTGTCCCTTCGTTAGCTTCTTCCTCGAATTGGACATAATAATATAAGAAAAGAATCAGACAAATACTCATAAGCCAAGAATAAACAAGTTGTTTGACCAAAGAGTATATAATACAATGTAACGTAAACTACTTGTACACTTTACCATGCATAGTAGTTGTGTACAAATCAGTAATTTATATTGGCGCACTACTGGAATTAATTAATAATTTATATAAGACGTAGAAAATTAAAGAATATTTAAAAAAGATAGATAATTTGTTGGATACACTAAAATAACTCCTAAAGTTGGCCAGTGGCAATTTTGTAGGATATCAGGAAGTGTGGAAATGTGTTTAGTGTTGAATAGGAGTTTGTTCACTTCAGTGTGAACAAAACACCATTTCCCATTGGTGGAAATCAGTAGGTCTCATATGGAACCCTCTGATTTCCTCCAATGGGAGATGGTGTTTTGTTCACACCGAGGCGAACAAACTCATTCTCTTCAGTGCTGCTGCTACTAGGGTTGATTTCCGAGTCAGATTCAACTACTTGAACTTCTTTTGAGATTGATGTGTTGTTGACTTTCTCTAGTAAATATGTGTGATTTCTTTCCTTGAGTGCCTTTCTATGTATATCTCAGCATAACTCTCCAAATATAAATGAATGGTTCAAATATTTGAAGCTTGTTATAAATTACTATACTATCATGAATTGGGAGCCTAGTACAAATTAGAAATTTAGAATTAGCTATACTTGAACCTCCATGTAGTTGAAAATATATTATCACTAACTCAAAACTAAGTCTTGCATTAACTTGAAAATTATTTTCTCAATCAGCAATGAGTCTCAAAATCTGTAATTATTTTATCTACTTTCCCCATTATCTGGACTCTTAATCTTGTTGAAACTAAAACTCTATTGTGTTTCGATATAGAATCAATCGCCTCCTAAAGTCACGTCACAAGACTAGCAAGGCTTATTACTTGTAATAAAAAAAATCAAGGGTTGTATGTGTATTGTCAAAGGGTTTCAAAGCTTGTTTTTATACCTTGTGTTTTTTCTTTGATCTCAGTGATCAACAAAGGTTTCATAAATTAATTTCAATGGATTCGACCATAAATTACTAGAACCCCTCTTTATTTTGTTATGCACTAGATGTCTTAGCTGTTGAGTTCTAACTGCGCTAATTTACTTAAATTATATTGCTCAATTTTGCCACAACCATTTGGTAACTTTTTTCAAAATTGGAATGGAAAAACGCTAGAGATACATGATGGTATTTAAAATTTGCAATAGAGTAAACAAATAAAAAGCTAGAAACATGTACTACAATTCCCGTGCATTCAGATTACATCTAATTGGTCTGAGTTCCAAATGATTAGTGTATGATTTTTCCTCTTTTATTCATTGATATATATATATATGATGGTTACGACTGGATGAATGTAATTTAGTGTTTCTCATAAATCCCTGTTTCCACAGACTGTAGTGCTTAACAGTTTCTGCAATACACAAAATGAGCTCTCATGAGGAATTTTATTCACTATACTAATGAATATTCACTAAAATTATTCAATTAGCAATTCAGTTGCCGTCCCAAAGCACTATAGGATTAATAATTTTTATTTATTTATAGTTAATATGTATGCGAAGGGGATCATATCAAAGTCCTCTAGCAACTATATTAGATGTCATAGTATTATTTCAGCAGTCATTGGCATAATACGATAGGTAGATGAAATGAAGAATAATAAACCATGCTACACAGTGAAAAGTACACTCAAGTAGGGAATTTACTTAATAAATAGTAATCCATATATCCCTCAAAATTATATTATATGATATCATTGTAAAATAATTTGCAATATTGCTCGCAATATACTCGAACATGATAACAAATTTTTATATCATATATAATTATCTTCAGGTTTATTGAGCTACTTCCAGTTCTCTTATTTACTTCAACCCGGTCAAAGTGATGTTGCCTCATCCTCTCAGCTCTAACGTGACATGCCTTCGCTTCTATAGTTCAAGGCACTGATACTACTTGTCAAAGCCTAACCCACAGGTTTCATACAAATAAAGATACTTGCACTGTTGCTTCTAAATGTGCAAAGGGCATTAAAACAGTGCCATTCGTTTAAAACAACTTAGAATGCCCTATCATAAAACTCGAAGACCACAACCCCCAAATGCAGAAGGAAAGAAGATTATAACTAAAATATCTCGGTGCAATTCTTCAATCAATACTAGTGACAGTGGAACAATAATTGTGAGACCTTGTATGTTTTGCGCAAGCATAAGTCCCGTGACCTACATTTTCTTAAGCGAAGACAAAGGCTAACAGTGACAAATATACGTAATGGACTATTAAATTTACAGTATAATGTTTTACTCATTTCCCAAATAGTAAGATATACTTGATCGTCCAGAAGTTCATTGCTTACTTCGTCTAAAGATTGCTTCTTGACTAACATTGTAACAATAGTTCTTGGGTGTGAGTTTTTATGTAGTTCACATCTATTAGAAATAATCAAATAGCCATTTAAAAATGAAAATTAATTAATAATTCAAAACTAGTCTGAAGGTATCCAGGAAAAAATAATACATACACTATCTTAAAAACTTCTACCTATGTACTTTTCTATACCCCATAACCTTGAAAATTTCAAGCATATCAACTTGTGTTAATAAAAAATGTTAAGTTGATCCCTTTTCATCTATTCTAAAACTGCAATAATTGCAACTAGACTATACTGAAATGTTCATTGTAAATCTGACAACATCGATGATTCCACTATTAAAGCTTGAGAATTAGAAAATAAAATAACAATCATAACCCATAGCGGATCATCGGCTAGGGTAGCTGCAAAGCCACCCAAATTCACATTCATATCAAGCACATTTTTTTACCTACACTTATTCTCTACGCTACTAATTCATCAAATACACATGATACTATTTTGATCATTATCACATAGATCGACCTAACAAAAATTCAGCTTACCATTGAGAATAAGTTTCATACCTGGCATACTGAAGCAAACCTCCAATTGATAGAACTCCAACTCAAAGTATTGGATAAAGGGCTAAGAAGCTTACAGTAATCTAATGTCTAAGCTTTGAAAGTTCCTTCAAATCCTCTCAGTATTTGCTGCCCTATAATTCTACTCCTCAAATTTATGCTTCTCGCTGCTTCATTCGCCCCTTAACCCCTCATAATGTTGCTTCTTGCTGCTTCGTTCGCCCCTCTATTCGATTTTGCCCCTCAAATCCATTTCGTCACTCAAATCAATTCAGCCTTCCTGAAATCTCTCCTAAAAAGATTACGTTGTTTATTATCAATATTTTTAATTTTTTTTTTAGAAAAAACATAGTTTTAGGGATTTCGGATTGTAATCCTTTTTAAATTATTTTATTTGTAGTAGAATTTGATGAACATGTACTTAGGCATTGTGCTATTCTTCTTCTTGTTGGGTTTATGAGGTTGGCTGGTGCAAATCGGAGGTAGATGCATTTGATTGATCATCTAACGTGAGTGATAAGGATTTCAATTGAAAAGGTAGATCTCATTGCTGTCATATATGGTAAATAATTGTGTTAATGATGAGAAACATAAATAAATACAGCAATCAGTAGCTGATGCATGTTTGCTTTCACGCACAATTCATGACTTCAATCATTTCTAGGGACAGTGGAACAACAATTGTGAGACCTTGTATGTTTTGCACAAACATAACTCCCATAACCAACATTTGTTAAGTGAAGAGAAAGTCTAACAGTGAAAAATATACGTAATGGACTATCAAATTTACAGTATAATGTTTTACTTATTTCCCAAATAGTAGGATTGACTTGATTGTCCAGAAGTTCATTGCTTACTTCGCCTAAACCTTACTTCTTGACTAACATTGTAACAATTGTTCATGGTTGTGAGTTTTTATGTAGTTCACATCTATTAAAAATAATCAAATAGCCATTTAAAAATGAAAATTAATTAATAATTCAAAACTATTTTGAAGGTATCCAGGAAAAATTAATACATGCACTATCTTAAAATTTCCTACCTATGTATTTTTCTATACCCCATAGCCTTGAAAATTTCAAGCATATCAACTTGTGTGAATAAAAAATGTCAAGTTGATCCCTTTTCTGTCTATTGTAAAACTGCAATAATTGCAACTGGACTATATTGAAATGTTCATTGTAAATCTGACAATGTCAATGATTCCACTGTTAAAGCTTGGAATTAGAAAATAAAATAACATTCATAACCCATTGCGGATCATTGGCTAGGGAAGCTGCAAAGCCATCCAAATTCGCATTCATATCAAGCACATTTCTATACCTACCCTTCTGCCCTACGCTACTAATTCATCAAATACACATGATACTAATTTTGATCATTATCACATAGACCGACCTAGCAAAAATTCAACTTATCATTGAAAATGAGTTTCATACATGGCATACTGAAGCAAACCTCCAATTGATAGAACTCTAACTCAAAGTATTGGGTAAAGGGCTAAGAAGCTTACACCAATCTAATGTCTAAGCTCTGAAAATTCTAGAAACAAAAGTAGAAATGTTTGGATAATCAGATTGAAAAACTCAAATTAATTTGTAAAATAAACAAAACGATAAATTCTAATGAATACGAAGTGAAGTAACTGATGAACTCAAAAAAAAAATCTTAATATTCATTTCAGGAACGATTTGAGAGGCTTAGCAGCAACGAATGCTCGTGTAACACCCCACGTCCATTAATGTCACTCACAAAGGGAATGCATTAACTTCTATGGAGGTTTTAGGTGAATATAGAACAGTAAAATTACAACAAGACAGATATGAAATAGTACTTGGAAATTTAAAAACTTTATTTCAATTGCAGCAGAAGTCAAAACATGTTTGATTACATCATAACACCATAATCAAAGTCAAGTACAATATCTATCTTGATAAAACAAGTACATAATCCCATTACATAAATAGCCATTAAAAAGAAAGATAACAAGCTGGACTTTACTTCAGCAGTCCAAGCTTTCCAAGAGATAAGCAATCCAATTAGACTCCACTAGAACTTGGCCCAACCTGAGGACCTGAAGGGAGAAAAAGATGGAAAAGAGGGGGTCAGACATAAAGTCTGGCGAGTATGATAATTCTACAATACTATTATCAAAATAACTGGACTAAGGCATAAGCTGGAGAACAAGGAAATGTCTATGAAAGAGCAGATTAAGGACATAGACAATCGCTAAAGGCAACGTTATAGGCGCTCCTAAATACTAAAGGATAAACACTATACTGCACCACACCAGTCACCCTAAAGATTGATCCCACTTAGCTTCACTTAGAAACTTTCTTAATGGATTTACGTACTCCTAGCTGACTACATAGGTGCCGCCTGCCCCTATCTCCACTAGGTGTACCCCACTTCCTATTTTTCGATCGGCTCCCTACTCGTAGATACCCGTGTTGGCCCCACAGTGGGGTGTATCATTCCCTTAAAGTGGCAACCCGATGTAACGGAGATGCACGACTTATACCTACACGATGCAACAACGTCTTACCTACCAGCCCGGGTCCACACACGCATATGAAACCCGTTGGACTTGCATTGCCACCGCTCCCTGTTTTGGCCTCTTATAGTCAAACCCAGTATGCGTGTCCCGTCCTCGACTTGGGTCGAGCCCATAAAGATACGTTTTGGGATACTGGTTGAAATGGGCCCCCATTATTTACCACAAGCATTCCACCTAAGCTTGTCCCCATTAGTCCATCCCACTTAACCCACTTAGTCATTTTCATTTACATGTGTGTTTGGTTAAGTCTAATCGTATTTCAAAATGCCTCTAAAGGCAACCACTAGATTCCTCATGCCACCCAAGGCACCTACTTAACCCCCATGTCTCACCTTACATGATTATCTGGTTAAGTATTTCTTAATTCATTAAGGCCATAACCTCATAAAGACCTCTCACATTAGACTGGCATTTATGGCAGCTGGATTTGTCGGGCGGATCCGGGCAGTCTTACACCATAAAAGAGTCTGACCTCGTGTCTTTACAACTGTTATGCTTTAGTTTGGGCCTAGGACCTCTCACATTGGGCCGACATTTGTGACTACTGGATTTGCCGGGCGGGTCCGGGCAGGTTTACATCACAAACGGGTCCAACCTCGTGTCCTAAGCATTGATTATTATTAATAATCCACCTTCCCCAATTTTAATAATTCCCTATTTGAATTATTAATTAATTCCAAATTTAGCAATGTCCATAATTGACTCAATTATGGACATCCATTTAAGGCATGCAAAATCATATCAATTGCACCCCAATATATTAATTTCCTAATATTACCCCTACCCCACGTTTGAACGTTTATTCGCAAAATGTATGCTAGACCCGATTAGTCTAACTCATAGCATAAAAGAAAATATTCACAACAACAACATATATATGTGACTAAATAAATCATAACAAGGGGTGAAACTTGCATACATCCAAAATTACAACTTGCATAAGGTTATACATGTCATGGATCTAAGGGTGTCAACTTATTCATAATTCACATAATATGATTTTGATCAAATTTCATAAACTTGTATAGGACATGTGTGAATCAATATCATCTAATCTAACAATATGGGTTTATATGGGTACACCTAACTCAATAGGCAAATTCCCATAATAAAAATTCATTTAGTCATAGATTCATGCATATGGGTACACCTAACTTAATAGGCAAATTCCCATATTCAAGATCCAATTTAAATTGTGGATTCATGTATATGGGTACACCTAACTCAATAGGCAAATTCCCATAATCAAGATCTATTATAAAAAAAACATGAACTTTAAACATGATCCAATTCGCATAAATAATAACATCATGATTTTACAACTTGTATGATTCAACACAACTTAACATGACATCATTATCATATAACATAAGTATTTCAACATATGTGATAATATGAGATCTACAACATATATAAGATTTACAACATAGCATATCATAATTTGCAACATAGCATGATATGATTTACAACATAGCATAGCATGATTTACAACATGGCATAACATGATTTATAACATAGCATAGCATGATTAATCATATATGACATAGCATAGGATTATTTACAACATAATCACTACAACATAACAACATATATATGATAACATAATAGCATAACAAGAGATCCACAACATAATTTACAAATACATAACAATTCATATCACTTTCTTGTGATCCATTCATAACTTAATCAAATTATTTTATAATAATATTGTGAGATTCATCATACTCACAATTTAAAGAAGAGAAATAGATAGAGTCTTTGATTTAATTTGTTTGTTGAGTAGATTTAGTTGTAGGCTAGGCTTTCTCCTTCCTCTTTAGTTTGTGACGGCTACGCTGAACTCCATGGCAATGGCATGTCGGTAGCTCTCCAATTTTTCAAGTGATTTTGGGTTAGAGTCTACCCACTTATTTATAGATGTTAGGATGCATTTAGGCCATTAGATTTACCCTACAATAGATTAGAGCCATTAGATTTCGCCCAGCCTTCAAAACACAGCCCGAAAACCCAACCAGATGCACCCAGGTTACCTGGGCTCGACCAGGGAGGTCGACACCCAGGTCGACTCTAGTGTCGACCTGCCCCCCCCCCTCACCCAGGTCGACTCCCAAGTCGACCCCCAGGTCGACCTGGTCTGGGCGGGAGTTTTCCCGCCTGCCTCCATTTCTGTGTTTTTGAAATCTGTTTTAAAATTTGAATTTTTCGTGAAACTTCTCGAGGCCATATCTCGGTCATACGAACTCCGATTTACAAAATTTCAGACTCTATTTCGCGTATTTTTCCGAGACGAACACAATGGCGCAGCCCGTTTCCCAATATTCTTATATTTGAAATTAATTATTCTTTCATTTGTGAATATTAGTATTAACTGATTTACGGGGTGTTACATTCTCCCCTCCTCAAAGGATTTCGACCCCGAAATCTTCAAGTCAAGAAGAATGTTTAACCTAACATCCAATCAACCATCTACTCAATCATCAAACACTGGCATCCACTGTCCTTATAGACTTCTAATGCTTTTATGTTTAAATGCATAGGGTGTGTATATGTCCGTATCTAATGCAAAATCAGGCGGTCCACTGATTCAGTTGACCTCCTTAATGCAATTCATGATAGTGCCATGCATCCATTATGTATGCAAAAGATCCTAATTGCTTACATACTACTTCTATATGCGTGCACATCCATTCAACCAAATGCAGCATCTATATGATGGTATAACCATTATACATCCATTATACTAAATACATTCATTTATGCAATATGCAATATGTAGTGACTGAGCCGATCTAGTGCCTAAAGTGTGTGTATATATGCATCCACGAGCAACCACTAGCAAACACTTGCATCCATTTTGCATCCATCATACATAACATGTCTCAAACACATGTTTCAACCATAGGATTATCCTAACTAAAGGTCAAAGATACTAATGAGAGGACATACTAAAGATAAGATAAGATAAGATAAGCGATAAAGGAGAAATTAAAAGACATACCCTCAAAAAGAAAAGGGTACAACGAACGCATCTTCTCTTCTGTCTCCCAAGTTGCGTTGCTCTCATCATCTCCCCATTGCACTTTAACCAGTCTGACCTCTCGATTCCTCAACTTTTTGATCTCCGACCCAAGAATGCATGTTGGAGCTCGTCTAATTGTTGCATCACGCTCTATTTCCACCTCTTTAAGCAAGCTCGGCTCTACCACCTCCGCGGTCTTGTGCAAACACTTTCTCAAATGTGATACATGGAATACGTCGTGTACTCGACTAAGTTTCTCAGGCAACTCCACCCTATACGCCATCTTCCCAATCCTGTCTTTTATAGGAAACGGCCCTAAAAACCTTGGCGCTAATTTCCCAACGGACCCAAAGCGAACAACATTCCGTAACGGAGACACTTTGATAAAAACCATGTCCCCAATGTCAAACTCAAGATCTGTCCTCCTCTTATCAGCATACGATTTCTGCCTATCTTGTGCTGCTTTCATCCTCCTTCGAATCAAATCAATCTTCTCCGAGGTTTCCCTAACCATATCGGGCCCAAGTAGGATTTTATCGGTAGATTCCCACCAACATGTAGGCGAACGGCAAGGCCTTCCATAAAGAGCTTCGAAAGGTGCCATGCCAATACTAGACTAAAAGCTATTATTATATGCGAATTCTACCAACGGAAGGTGCTCTTCCCATGTACCCCCAAAGTCTAGGATACAAAGCCTTAAAAGATCCTCTAGAATACGATTCACCCTCTCTGTCTGGCCGTCCGTCT
This sequence comes from Allium sativum, assembly GCA_030737875.1. Lineage (NCBI taxonomy): Eukaryota > Viridiplantae > Streptophyta > Magnoliopsida > Asparagales > Amaryllidaceae > Allium > Allium sativum. The sequence continues at coordinate 784,774,414 of CM060912.1, read as the reverse complement.
GAGGATGATATGCGGTGCTCAAACATAGCTGAGTCCCTACTGCCTCTTGTAAACTCTTCCAAAATTCGCTAGTGAAGATGGGATCACGGTCGCTTACTATACTAGAAGGAATACCGTGCAAACGAACTATCTCTTTAATGTATACAGAAGCCAACCACGGAGCAGTCCTCTTACTTTTCACGAGAATAAAATGGGCGCTCTTAGTAAGTCTATCTACTATAACCCAAATCCCCGTATTACCCTTCCTTGATCTTGGTAATCCATCCACAAAATCCATTGAGACGCTTTCCCATTTCCATAGTGGAACTTCCAATGGGTGAAGCAACCCACCGGGTTTCTTTTGTTCCGCTTTTACTCGTTGGCACACCAAGCATCTAGCGACGTACTCGGCCACATCCTTTTTCATACCGGCCCAAAAGAAAACTCGCTTCATATCTTTGTACATCTTGTCTCCGCCGGGATGAATGGTCATCTTTGAGCGATGAGCATCATTAAGAATGGCCTTCCTTAAGTCTTCGTCTTGTGGTACACAAAGTCTATTATCCCTTCGTAACCAACCCTTATCGTCTAGGGTATACCTACGAAGATGGCTAGACGACTCCCCTCCTTTGAGCTTTTCCACTATCTCAACCAACTGTGGGTCGTCTCGCTGTGCCTCACCTACCCGTCCCAAAAGTGTAGGTCTAACCTCCATGGATGCTAACAAACCGGGTACTAAGTCAACAGAGGGTCTAAAGTCAAACATGGAGATGAATTCTAAGCTTAGTCGTTCAACAAACAACGGACTCAAGAACAACCTTTTCCTACTTAAGGCGTCTGCTACCACGTTACCCTTGCCCGGGGTATATGCTATTTCAAAATCGTAGGAGGCTAAGAATTCCATCCACCGTTGCTGCCTTAAATTCAAATCCTTCTGAGAGAATAAGTATTTTAATGATTTGTGGTCAGTGAACAGTTCGAATTTCTCACCAAGAAGATAGTGACGCCAAGACTTAAGCGCGAAAACAATTGCGGCTAACTCAAGGTCATGCGTAGGGTAATTATTTTCATGAACCCTCAACTGCCTTCCACCATAGGCAATTACTCTTCCCTCTTGCATGAGGACCGCGCCGAGTCCCGTCCCACAAGCATCAGTATAGACGGTAAACGGTTTATTCCCGTCTGGCAGCACTAAGACTGGGGCTGAAGTTAAGGCTCTCTTTAAACGTTGGAACGCATCATCACAATCTTCGTCCCACGTAAAAACCAGGTTCTTCTTCGTTAACCGTGTTAATGGAGCTGATATTTTTGCGAAGTCTTTGATAAACTTCCTATAATAGCCAGCCAACCCCAAGAAACTTCTTACTTCGGTTACATTTTTCGGGACCTTCCAATCTTGGATGGCCACCACCTTTGCGGGATCCACTGCTATCCCTTCCTTGGAAACCACGTGCCCTAAGAACCGTACTTCTTTCCTCCAGAAGTGACACTTAGAAAATTTTGCCTTAAGGTTATGCGCTCGAAGGGTTTCCAACACTTCCCTAAGATGTAGGGCATGCTCTTCTTTGTTCTTAGAAAAGACTAAGATGTCATCCACAAAGACTACCACGAATTTGTTAAGGCACTCCCCAAACACCCTACTCATCAAATCAACAAAATATGCGGGGGCGTTTGTCAAACCAAAGGGCATCACTAGCCATTCATAGAATCCGTCAGGAGTCCTAAAAGCAGTCTTATCTATACTATCCTCAGCCACTCTCAGTTGATGAAAGCCAGTGGCTAAGTCCACCTGCGAAAACACTGAGGCGCCAACTAACTGATCAAAGAGATCGTCAATCCTTGGCAGTGGGTGTCGGTTCTTTTTAGTAAGCTTGTTTAGTTCTCTATAGTCCACACAAAGTCTAAGGGACCCATCCGCCTTTGTAGCAAATACTACTGGAGCACCCCACTCCGATATACTACGTCTTATGAACCCCTTCTCAAGCAACTCCTTCACTTGCTTATTAAGTTCCCTCCTTTCACGAGGAGCCATGTGGCGCACTGGCAAAGATACAGGTTTAGCATTATCCACAAGATAAATTTGAAAGTCTATCTCCCGCTTTGGAGGTAAGCCCTTCACCTCCTCAAACACATCCGGATATTCCCGGACCACCTCTACCGATCGCAGATTCTCTACAGACGCATCAAGCGATTCAAGATAACTCAGCATAACGGAATCTATGGGATTACAAAAGATGTCGAGAGTGTTACCAAGGCGAGTCACAAGCCTAACTACTCTCCTTTCACAATCAAGAATGGCCCCATTTCTAGATAACCAATCCATTCCTAAAATTAACCCATAGCCCGTGAAGCCCAATACATAAGCATCACATCTAAATTCAACGCTAAGTATAGAGATTTTCAAATACAAACATATCATGGTCAAATGAGCCGAACCCCCAATTGGATTTGAAACAACCAAGGGATCCTCTACTAAACTGGTGTTCAAGTGCAGTAATTCAACTAATGATGCAGAGATAAACGAATGAGATGCGCCAGAATCGAATAAGGTACGGACAGGATGATCAAACAGAAAAACTAAGCTTTCAACAGAAATTGTTCTACCTCTTTCTTGCAGCGGTGGGGCCGCAATAGCCTGAACTTGCCCCCTTGCCTGCCCTGGTGCCATAAGAGCCTGCACCTGTCCTCCCGAGGTAGACCCTGCCCTCTGCCCCTTCTTTAGGCAGTCCTTCACCAAATGTCCCGCGTCTCCACAATGAAAACAACCAGTCTTCTTTTTCTTTCTACAATCTTTGCTTAGATGGCCAGGTGTCCCACAATTGAAGCATCTCTTCTTCCCTTTGCCATTATTGTTTTTACCACCCTTCTTATTTTGCTGTTGGGGTTTCTTCTGATCCCCTTTCTTTTCAGCTGCCTTATCCTCATGCATAAGTGCCATTTCTACTAGCCTTTCAAAGGTGGCTCCCATAGGGATGTGGGTCATAGCCAACCCTTGCAACGGTTCATTCAAGCCTCTAACGAACCTCAAATCTTTCTTCTCTGGCGTGTTCACCAACTCCAAGCCAAACCTTGCTAACTGATTAAATTTATTGACATATTCCTTCACTGATAAGCTCCCTTGCTTTAATGTCAGGAATTTTTCCATATTTAAATTCTCCTCTGCCCTTGAAAGAAACTTTGCCTCAAACCTTCGTCTAAAATCCGCCCATGAATCAACTGGATGTTCCCCGTTAGTGACCTCCCACCAAAACGAGGCCTCTCCCTTCATTAACCAAGCAGCTAAACGGACTTTCCTCCCATCTTCCACTTCAAAGATATCCAACAATTCCTCAGTCTCCTTAAGCCAGTCTCTGGCCTCCACAAACGTCTCAGTCCCTTGAAAAGTTTTTCCTCCCATAGCCTTAAATTCCTTGCACGTCTTTGCAAAAGTGTCAACACGAGGAGGAGGAGGAGGAGGAATGGGTGCAATTGGGGGTGGAGGAACATCTGCTGGGCCTGCAGTGGTGGCCCTAGCCTCCAAATATCTCCTGAACCACCCTGGAACCGTCACACCTTCTGGGAGATTAAGATCTTCAGCCATGCTGAAACGAAAAAGGAAAGATTCAAAATGGGGAATTCGAAAGATAAAGATAAGGATATGGCTATTTGGGATTATGTTTTTCATAAAAATTCTCTTTAAATAACATGTTTTTGAAAGCCCTTCTTCCAAAAATACTTTAGAAAAATATTTTTCTAAAAATTTTATCTGTTCTGGTAACCTTATGCTCTGATACCACGTGTAACACCCCACGTCCATTAATGTCACTCACAAAGGGAATGCATTAACTTCTATGGAGGTTTTAGGTGAATATAGAACAGTAAAATTACAACAAGACAAATATGAAATAGTACTTGGAAATTTAAAAACTTTATTTCAATTGCAGCAGAAGTCAAAACATGTTTGATTACATCATAACACCATAATCAAAGTCAAGTACAATATCTATCTTGATAAAACAAGTACATAATCCCATTACATAAATAGCCATTAAAAAGAAAGATAACAACCTGGACTTTACTTCAGCAGTCCAAGCTTTCCAAGAGATAAGCGATCCAATTAGACTCCACTAGAACTTGGCCCAACCTGAGGACCTGAAGGGAGAAAAAGATGGAAAAGAGGGGGTCAGACATAAAGTCTGGCAAGTATGATAATTCTACAATACTATTATCAAAATAACTGGACTAAGGCATAAGCTGGAGAACAAGGAAATGTCTATGAAAGAGCAGATTAAGGACATAGACAATCGCTAAAGGCAACGTTATAGGCGCTCCTAAATACTAAAGGATAAACACTATACTGCACCACACCAGTCACCCTAAAGATTGATCCCACTTAGCTTCACTTAGAAACTTTCTTAATGGCTTTACGTACTCCTAGCTGACTACATAGGGCCCGCCTGCCCCTATCTCCACTAGGTGTACCCCACTTCCTATTTTTCGATCGGCTCCCTACTCGTAGATACCCGTGCTGGCCCCACAGTGGGGTGTATCATTCCCCTAAAGTGGCAACCCGATGTAACGGAGATGCATGGCTTATACCTACATGATGCAACAACGTCTTACCTACCAGCCCGGGTCCACACACGCATATGAAACCCGTTGGACTTGCGTTGCCACCGCTCCCTGTTTTGGCCTCTTATAGTCAAACCCAGTATGCGTGTCCCGTCCTCGACTTGGGTCGAGCCCATAAAGATACGTTTTGGGATACTGGTTGAAATGGGCCCCCATTATTTACCACAAGCATTCCACCTAAGCTTGTCCCCATTAGTCCATCCCACTTAACTCACTTAGTCATTTTCATTTACATGTGTGTTTGGTTAAGTCTAATCGTATTTCAAAATGCCTCTAAAGGCAACCACTAGATTCCTCATGCCACCCAAGGCACCTACTTAACCCCCATGTCTCACCTTACATGATTATCTGGTTAAGTATTTCTTAATTCATTAAGGCCATAACCTCATAAAGACCTCTCACATTAGACTGGCATTTATGGCAGCTGGATTTGCCGGGCGGGTCCGGGCAGTCTTACACCATAAAAGAGTCTGACCTCGTGTCTTTACAACTGTTATGCTTTAATTTGGGCCTAGGACCTCTCACATTGGGCCGACATTTGTGACTACTGGATTTGTCGGGCGGGTCCGGGCAGGTTTACGTCACAAACGGGTCCAACCTCGTGTCCTAAGCATTGATTATTATTAATAATCCACCTTCCCCAATTTTAATAATTCCCTATTTGAATTATTAATTAATTCCAAATTTAGCAATGTCCATAATTGACTCAATTATGGACATCCATTTAAGGCATGCAAAATCATATCAATTGCACCCTAATTTATTAATTTCCTAATATTACCCCTACCCCACGTTTGAACGTTTATTCGCAAAATGTATGCTAGACCCGATTAGTCTAACTCATAGCATAAAAGAAAATATTCACAACAACAACATATATATGTGACTAAATAAATCATAACAAGGGGTGAAACTTGCATACATCCAAAATTACAACTTGCATAAGGTTATACATGTCATGGATCTAAGGGTGTCAACTTATTCATAATTCACATAATATGATTTTGATCAAATTTCATAAACTTGTATAGGACATGTGTGAATCAACATCATCTAATCTAACAATATGGGTTTATATGGGTACACCTAACTCAATAGGCAAATTCCCATAATAAAAATTCATTTAGTCATAGATTCATGCATATGGGTACACCTAACTTAATAGGCAAATTCCCATATTCAAGATCCAATTTAAATTGTGGATTCATGTATATGGGTACACCTAACTCAATAGGCAAATTCCCATAATCAAGATCTATTATAAAAAAAAACATGAACTTTAAACATGATCCAATTCGCATAAATAATAACATCATGATTTTACAACTTGTATGATTCAACACAACTTAACATGACATCATTATCATATAACATAAGTATTTCAACATATGTGATAATATGAGATCTACAACATATATAAGATTTACAACATAGCATATCATAATTTGCAACATAGCATGATATGATTTACAACATAGCATAGCATGATTTACAACATGGCATAACATGATTTATAACATAGCATAGCATGATTAATCACATATGACATAGCATAGGATTATTTACAACATAATCACTACAACATAACAACATATATATGATAACATAATAGCATAACAAGAGATCCACAACATAATTTACAAATACATAACAATTCATATCACTTTTTTGTGATCCATTCATAACTTAATCAAATTATTTTATAATAATATTGTGAGATTCATCATACTCATAATTTAAAGAAGAGAAATAGAAAGAGTCTTTGATTTAATTTGTTTGTTGAGTAGATTTAGTTGTAGGCTAGGATTTCTCCTTCCTCTTTAGTTTGTGACGGCTACGCTGAACTCCATGGCAACGGCATGTCGGTAGCTCTCCAATTTTTCAAGTGATTTAGGGTTAGAGTCTACCCACTTATTTATAGATGTTAGGATGCATTTAGGCCATTAGATTTACCCTAGAATAGATTAGAGCCATTAGATTTCGCCCAGCCTTCAAAACACAGCCCGAAAACCCAACCAGATGCACCCAGGTCACCTGGGCTCGACCAGGGAGGTCGACACCCAGGTCGACTCTAGTGTCGACCTGCCCCCCCCCCCCCCAAGTCGACTCCCAAGTCGACCCCCAGGTCGACCTGGTCTGGGCGGGAGTTTTCCCGCCTGCCTCCATTTCTGTGTTTTTGAATTCTGTTTTAAAATTTGAATTTTTCGTGAAACTTCTTGAGGCCATATCTCGGTCATACGAACTCCGATTTACAAAATTTCGGACTCTATTTCGCGTATTTTTCAGAGACGAACACAATGGCGTAGCTCATTTCCCAATATTATTATATTTGAAATTAATTATTCTTTCATTTGTGAATATTAGTATTATCTGATTTACGGGGTGTTACAGCTCGTGAGGCAGTTTGAGGGACAGAGCAATGACTATCGATTCAAGAAGCGGAGCAGCAATTATCAATTTGAAGGGCGCAGCAGTGACGAGCAAATTTGAGGGGTAGAGCCATGATTTTTGGTGCAGTGAACTATCAGGGCAGGTGGCGAAGTAGTGTTGTATTTGGAAGAAAGATTGGATTTCATAAGAAACCTGGAGAAGAAATAATCATATGAGAAGAAATAGGGTTACAGAGAGAAAATAGTGTGGAGAAGAAATAGGGTCATGGCGAGAAAACATCGTCGAAACACGCATACGAGAAGAAATAGGGTTACGAAGAGAAAATAAGGTGGAGAAGAAATAGGGTCACGGGGTGAAAACATCGTCGAGACATGGGCACCATTTTTTTGGCTTCAAAGAAATTGATTTTGGCCAAGTGACAGTAAGCAAACTACCCAAACGGTCGGTTTAATAATGAAAAATGTTTCAGTGTCATAAAATAAAGCAGAATGTATAATAAAAAAGAAGTTATTAGAGAGAACAGAAGATATAAGGAGAGACTGTTATTTCTATTGATTCATGTGTATCTAATTTCTATTACATTAGCTCCTTTATATATAGGTTTTGGAGCTGATGTTAAACTTATTCCTATGATGTAGGACTAAACAAAATATTATAAAAGCATATTCGCTTTCATATATTACAACATTCCCCCTTTAATATGCGTCTTCAAAATCTTGAATGCTCTGCTAACTAGAAGTTGCCCCTTTAAAACATATATGATGATTGCTCCCCCTTACTATTATCTTGCTTGGATATATCCGTTCAATCGATACAATTATTGTCTATTGCCTTCAAAACTCTATCAGGAAAATCCAGTGGGAAAAACCTTGAACAAGAAAAAGAGTACACCGTTTGACATTATGGATATCATAATAAAATGATATCCCTTAAAAGAGTTTGATGCTTTGGGATCAAAACAATGCCTCATTAAAAACATTTTCCTGAAAAACCCTGTGGGAAAAATCATAAACAAGGAAAAGAGTGCAAATTTATTTCTTCATTAGGTAACATGTTTTACAATGTTATAGTAAGGGTTGATACTTCAGGATCAAGATAATGCCTCATTAAAAACCTTACTAACAAAAACCCAGTGGGAAAAATATTAGTGAAGGAAAAGAGTACATTATAACATATTTTTATATGCTTCCCTTATTTATAATGCATCATTCAATTAGTCTATTGATGTAGTCAACTCACGCCAGTTACATACACTATCTTCTTGAAATGTTGATTTGGAAATTTCCTTTGAGAACATAACTACCCACTTTTAATGAAACTGAATCTGTTTCTCCTCATTCTTGTTATCCTTTCATGTTTCATATGTAAAGAGAAATTTAGAAGAAATATGCTCCATCCTTTCACTCTTGAGATAATTCACTTGAATCTGAACCATACAAGCTTCCTTGTCCTCATAAATAATACATCAAAAGATGTTTGATACTTCTAGATCAAAATGTTGCCTTGTTAAAATCTTACTAAGAAAAACCCAATGGGAAAAATCTTAGCAAAAAAAAGTACAATATAAAATGTCACATTTACTATGTAAAAAGGAGCATGATACTTCTAGATCAATATAATGCCTCGTTAAAACCTTAATAAGAAAAACCCAATGGGAAAAATCTTAAATAACGAAAAAGAGCACATTATAACTTAGTTTTGTATGTTACTTTTGGTTTGATACTTCTGGATCAAGATAATACCTCATTAAAACCTTATTAAGAAAACCCAATGGGAAAAAACTTAGTCAAGGAAAAAGAGTGCATTATAACATACTTATGGATGCTCCCGCTGATATAATAATTTCCTCTGAATTTGTATTCTTCTTTCAATAACTCAAATTGCTTACAGATACTTCTTAATGAAGTTTTTCTTTTAAAACTTCATGTGCATTTCCATGCTTCAGGCATGTTTTCTTATTTAAAACGCCTTCTTTTTGTGATTTATATGTTACTAATATTCATTCATGAATACACTTGGTGTGCTTACAATTTTGTGTTTTAATCGAGCTCGCATATTGCATTTGATGAACAAGAAAACTTTCATTACAACAATACTAAGCAAGAAGTATCTACTCATCTTAAAGTATATAAAGATTTTCATTACAATACTTAGAAGAATGAAGTATAACAAGATTTTCATTACAATAAAACTAAGCAGGAAGTAAATTACTCATTTTGGACTATATCAAGATTTTCATTACACCAATACTTAGAGGAATGTTGTAATCTATCGTCCATGTTCTTGGTATTCTTTATAATAAAAAATGTTATTTATATTCTTCAGGAACTTATATATTATAATAAGTTTTGCATATCGCAGCTACCACTTCAACAGATATTAAGAGTTTCATTACACAATTCTTGAAAGCAGGAAGTGATCTACTCATCATGAATTATATCAAGATTTTCATCACAATAATACTTAGAAGAATGTTATAATTTACATTTCATGTTTTTTTCATTCTTTATTTCAACCAAAGTTATTTAAATTCTTCCTGAATTTGTATACTTTCATCGTTTAAACCTTAAGGGTATTGTAAGCGTTTTAAACAGTTTCACTATTTTAATCAATTCAATTATCTCTGAAAGTACAATGCTCATAACATGTTTACACCGTATGGTGCTTTAGTAACTTTCGTGTGCTTTTGTCATTTCATATATTTCTAATTTTGTCTTATGAACTACAGGTTCATATCTTATGGACAACAGGTCCATTTAACTTATTTAGGAGAATTTCATGATGGCCAATTATGTTTCTCTCTAATATGGGATTTTTAATCCATTTATAAATAAGTGCTTTATTATTTATTAATTTATCATCGATAATTATTTCTTGTCAGTTCTATACATGATTTATTGAGATCTCAAAACTTATTATGTTTTAGGTACCTAAACCACTTCTATGGTTATTTGATGATCATGTCATGAGTTTCTTTCAAAGCACCCTTAAGTGTTTCTCCCAGAACACTCACCTCCATTATTTGACATCTTTATGACTTACTCCCAAAATATTTTGAACTGACTTTTATACCACATTTTCAGCTATGGTTTACACCTTTTGATCCTTCAAGGATTCAAATCTATACCGAAGAAAGTCTATTAGGGACATAATTGATAATTTATGCAAGTTACTTAATACCTTGCATAATTCTATATGTTAGCAAGTATTTAACACTGATGATCCCTTTATCCTCCCCCTCAATATTGACAAACAATGTCACATTAAATAACAAACCATCTTTGGATTCCCATTTTTGATCCATTATCGCATTAAAGCTAGCAAATACATTAGATGTATTTCAATTGTAGGAAGATAATGCTCTTATTAGTTGATAAGATGCATTCATATTGTATTTCTTATTCCCTTTCATTGGTCTGGTAACTTGAAGAAATTTTCTATCATTTGAATATGCACATGACTTCAGGTCATTCAATATTGATATCAATCGACTTTTTGAATTACTAAATAATATATGCATAATTTATAATAAGCTCATGAGGTTGTTAATTAAATATCTGCATATATGTGTATATACATGTGTCCATGTATTCCATATGTAATTGATTTACATATTCTTTCTCGTTCGAGTTATCGATCTTGGAACAAATTTATTATAAGATTTCAATCATTAATTTTTGATTATCAAGCAATGTCAATGAGAATATTAAAAATCGTATCATAGTATGCAAAACATCTGATTCGGAACTGTATTGAACTTTTGGTTCATATAAAATATATAAACTATAACAACCCGTATTTTTATAACATGTTAAAACAAGAAATCAAGCAGAATTAAATTTTAAAGTCAGAATCAGGGGAAACGGGTTATGCCATTGCGTTCGTCTCGAAATTTTACATGAAATAGAGTCCGAGTTTTCGAAAAGCGGAGTCCAGATGAAGAAGTTATGGCCTGTACAAGTTTCAGCAGTTTTCAGGCAGCATTGGACCAGGGGGTCGACCTACCCCCCCCCCCCCCCCAGGTCGACCATAGGGTCAACCATACGGTCGATCTACCCCCCAGGTCGACCATAGTGTCGACCCCCCACCTTACAGGTCAACCTGGTCGGCCTGGTTTGACCCAGAACTCATTTTTGAAGCCTGAGACGTGTTTTAACAGTCCGGATTGATTCTAGGGTTAATCTAAGGGCCTAAACTAGTTGCTACACCTATAAAAATACCCTTAGACCTAACCTAATTCATATCAAATCATTCTTACACTATTATGCTACTAAAATACCTCTTAAACCATGGCTGCCGCCCCCAAATTAAAGAACAAGCATTCAAACTCAATCCAATTCGAAGATTAAAGCTTGTACAATGATTCAAGACAATAAATCAACACTATTACAAAGTTCTATGACAATTTCACTTCCTAATTCACTAGCCATGCTCTGTAAGTTCTAGTTGTTTTTAGATTTAAGCATTTAATTATAATATGGACATGAAATAAAGTGGAATTGGATCTAAGTATGTTTATCAATTCTGCTATATTTCTGTTGCTCCGTGAATCTTCTGTTTTGGGACTTGTCCATCTTTATGTTCATGACAAGTTTATGATCTATTCAGCAGTTTTCTTGATTTGTGATGACGTTATCATCAAGTTGTAATATTTATGCCTATGATGATGTTTTCCTCTGATCTCATTTTTTTATTCAATTTCTATCTCCCCCAATTTATTTTCTTTTCATGAACCTTGGTCAATTTCGGACCTTGGCCTAAAATCTTGATTTGCGTACGATATGTATACAGGGGAATTATGGGATTATTGCCTTTATGAACATGATGTAATAATTGGCAACATGAAATTGGATATTATCATTGTATTTGCAAGTTTGGGCTTGATCTGTAAATTTTGGTATAATCTTGTTATGAAAATTTTTGCATAAATATTATATACATGGAATTTGGCACAAATAGGATCTATGTAATGTAACATGAGATTTGGTATATATAACAAGTATGTAATTTGGAATGTAAATTAAACCACGAGTTCGGGCCTATGTAAATTAAATCAAAAGATTTGACTTACGATTGGGCATATGTAGAATTGGGGATTTGAATATAAAGGCGATTGTAAATTTGATAATTGGCATAAATATGTATTATGAACTTGGGTAGTTGGCGTGAGTTGTAATAAAAAGATTACACTTTGGGATAACTACATCATGACTCATGATTTGGGTTTATTTGGGCATGATACATGCAATTTTGGCTAGAACTCGATATGGGTGAAATAGCATAAACTTGGCATACATGTAAATAGGCAAGAATTGGACATATGTAAACTGACTAGAATTGGGTATATATATCCATATATATATATATATAAATTGGCATGTAATTTTGGAACTTGGGCATATGTTTATTAATATGTAAAGTTGGGAATTTGAAACATGAAAATGACTGTGTATTGGATAATTGACTTGAACACGAACATGAACATTTCTATATGTTAAGCACGTGAACTGACATTGGGGTTTTGGGGGTAATACAACCATTAATGAACCTTTGACACGAGGTTAGACTCAGTTTGTGGTGTAAATCTGCCCGGAACCGCCCGGCAAATCCAGTAGCCACAAAGTGTCAGTCTAATGTGAGAGGTCAAAGGTCGAATTGTAGGCATAACATTTATGACACGAGATTAGACTCAGTTTGTGGTGTAAATCTTCCCGGAACCGCCCGACAAATCCAGTGGCCACAAAGTGCACGGTCTAATGTGAGAGGTCATGATTCGTTCGTCATAATGAATGAATTAAGGAATACTAACCATAATAAGACGTGGGTATGGTTAGAGGGTTAGGTGGGATAACATGGAAATTTGACATGTAAGTGTGGAGCTAACCGGTATGAGTTAAGAACATGTAAAACTTACAAGTGTAGGCTTAACCAACGTAACAGTTAATCAGACCAATGGGTGGGTTAAGTAATATGACTAGACTAATGACACTTAACCGATATAACATGACACGTGGCAGGGTTAAGTCAACTGGAACATATAGATAATACTTAACCAACTTTGCATGATACGTGGGCGGGTTAAGCCATGAATTACTTGAAATACTTAACCAATTGGACACGATGATTTGATAGGGTTAAGTCATGAACTATTTGAATATACTTAACCAATTTGACACGATGATTTGATAGGGTTAAGTCATGAACCGCTTGAATATACTTAACCAATTTGACACGATGATTTGATAGGGTTAAGTCATGAACCACTTGAATATACTTAACCAACTTGATAGATGATTCGTAGGGCTAAGTCATGAACTTGAACGACAACACTTAGCCAATTTGACATGACACGTAGGCGGGTTAAGTCACGAACTTGAATGACAACACTTAACCAACTTGACATGCTAGACTGATGGGGTTAAGTCTCGAATTTAAATGACAACACTTAACCTACTGAACGAAAATCCTAGTTGCGCGGTCCTTTTCTGCAGTAACCCACTATATGTATCACAGTACCCTGGGACTAGGAAGGGTGGGGCACGATTACTAGACTGATTGTAAGCGACCAGAACGACGGCTGAGTTGGTGTGCCATTATAAGTTCAGGCGGACTATGGTCGTGCACGTAGTCCGGAGTTGAAAAAGCAAGCATTTGGCACTAGTAGGTTTACACTGTGCGTGCTTGATTCGTGTCGATGGTTGGCACCATAGGGCTTGATACACCCTATGGTGGACCTAGCACAGGTAACTACATTTCGTGATTGGGTCGTATGACACAGACACATGAACGAGCTAGGACTTGTAGGGAGCCGATCGACTAATAGATCGTTACGTGGAATTCATTAGGTAGCATAATCCCTAGTGGTCCTAGGTGGCATAAACCCTAATCGAATCTAGAAAACGTTCAATAGGTAGCATAATCCCTAGTGGTCCTAGGTGGCATAAATCCTAGTTGAACACGCGATAGTTCATGATAAGGAAACCTAGCCAGAACAAGGGTGGCAGTCCAAACGATTTCAAGAATGGTGGCACTACATTGAAGTAGTATAGAAATACGTGATGGAACCCGTACGATATACGGCAAGGGACTGTACATATACATGGAAAGGATGATACGGGTTGGGATACTAGTACAGTTGGTGCAGAGAATATAGGAAATCAAAGAAAATAGTGGAATGGTGAAGCTTAGAAATCTTGCGATGTTATACTTAGTAGAAACCTTGCAATGTTATACTTGATTCACCGTGCCTGTAGCTTACCTTGTCATCATGCATATGTTTACTTTCAGTTTATTCATGCCATGTTATCTTTACCTGTTTTTATGCTGAAAGCCACTAGGACTTACTCAGTCTTTATGACTGACCCAGTTTGTTTCGCCTTTTTTCTTTCGTTTCCCCCCCAGGTTCGCAGGGTGGGAATACAGCTTAGTTCGGATCTTACCAAGCTCCAAGGCTCTTTCATGTACTGCTTGGATCTCTCTTGGATATGGCTTGCTTTGTTGTTTTACTTGGGGAATGATTTATGAGTATGGTTTTATGCTTCTTTACCATTGCAAGACAGATTTCGATGTAATGGATTTAATAGCATTTTGATGTAAAAGGCTTTAGACCTTTCTAGATTTTAAAGCAATGAAATTTGGTTCTTCTTCCGCTGTTTTATATGTTCTGTCTTGTAATATTTCTGTGTATGTTTACCTAGATAATGCTCCACCAAAGCTAGTGCATTCCCTTTGTGAGTGACCCTAGCGGAGGTGGGGTGTTACATAAACAACATTAAGTTGTTAAACTGTATTGAACTTCCGGTTCAAATAAAACATATAAACAACTTCAAGTTGTTAAACTGTATTGAACTTCTGGTTCAAATAAAATATATAAATAACTCCAAGTTGTTAAAATTTATTCTTCAACACAATATTTAGATATAAATATATAAGCAAGACACAACTCATTTTTAAAATTGTGAAATCTTTGGATGCATTATCATTACCGCATATAATGTAACTTCTTTAAGAAGTACAATGTTATTATTTCACATAGTTTCAATAAAGCTTCAGGCTTTAAATTATGAAGCATTTCAAGTCCATTGATTAAGGAACTTCAAGTACTTATGCATATATATATACACACATACATATTATATCAAGTTTATTAATTTATGATGAACTTCTGGTTCTCAATCTTTTAACATACTTCTAATTTAGAAGCTTTTACATTCTTGTTAGTTGTCAAGATTTCTAACTTGTAAACTTCATCAAAAAGTTTCTTTTTTTCATAATTCAAGACTTCGGGTCTCAAACCTGAGTTATACAACTTATTCCATTACATTAGATATTAGTTGCCAAATACATCGAACAATAATCATATGTCTATTCTTATTCCAAACACAAGCATACATCATTAAACTTACAATAACTAATGCGTTTAATACATTTATATAACATGGTAATACAATATATGTTACCATAATGATACATTTAATGCATTTGTTATAAAAATAATAGAAATAACCATTATACGGTCTAAATATATGAATCAAATAAATAAATTTTACTTAAATCAACAGAATAAAGTTTGGATCTAGCTAGTATTGATCAACCACAAAACTGAAATAAACAACTTCTAGTTGTACTGCATCTCTCAATAGTCAAATTTTCTAAAATACCATATATATGCATAATTTCCTGTAAAAAATTGAGTAGAAATGCACAATTATAGAATAGAGATTTTACATTCTTTAATACTAGTATAACCGCACAACGGTTTCGAACCAACCGTTAGATTGCATAGTTTAAATAAAGAATTTTTTTATTAATCTTAGTTGAAAATAAAAAAATAACATGATAAAGACTATTTGAAATTAGAGAGATCTAAGAAGATAAAAATGGAGAGAGTTAATGGAATTAGACGAGTAAGAATTGAGTAAATGTATTTGAAGAGATTATAAGAGACATGTTTCAGACATGTTACATGTTCTTTTGGCTTCACAAAAGTTTATTTTGGCCAAGTATCAGTAAGCAAACCTTCCTAACGGTCGGCTTGATGAATGATTCGAGAAACTTGCAGATATACACATAAAATTCACAAACATTAAAAAAAATTACATGTCTTAGATTCAAATTATACAATCCATATATGGATCTTTTAGATCTTTCTTTTTACATCCAAACTATCTCTTACCATTATAGGAACTGCAGGTTCTAAATTTTCCATTTTAAGACAAAATTTGCTTTTGCATTCACTTTTGATGTGCAAAATTAAGATCAGTATTTAGATCTTAACTTGATATGATCTTCAGGATGCATATTTTCTTTATAAATTTTTTCCTAAGAAACATTAAAATATTGTGACGACCCCAAAACGCCGTACGACAGTGTTAAGGGTAATCTTTGGAATATAACACATAAACAGATAATAGCAGAACAGAAATAAATAAATACACCAGATAATGCACAATAGAATATACTGGATAAACGTAATCATCAGAGTTACACAGTTACAGGATCATACTTAGTCCAAATACAGTTCAGCTATACATAAATGTCTACAGCGGAAAACAGAACATAATGTACAATGGAAGCCGAACAGCATAAAAAGAGATAAATGATAGAATCCATCTTCAGCTCCAGCTATCCAGAAAGAGCCTGCTAAAACCTGAAGACAAGGCTGCCCGTGTAGGAAAAGGGGCACCTGAGTTTGCAAGTGAAACAAACTACGAGTCAGTCATGGGACTGGTATGAGAAATCTACTTAACACATTTATAATAGGGCTAATCACAGGACCACGCCACTTTCGCGGAACGGGTTTACTCCATTGGATTGCCGATGCTTTAAAACAAATAATCTTTTTAAAACATCGCAATGCTTTTTATAAAAATGAAGCCAATATAAGACTCAGTTCCCATCACACAATGCAACGCAAACCGGAGGATAGAGTTTTACCTTATAATGGCCAAAATATGCTTGATACAAATAAAACAAAAGCATTTGATATTATTACTAGTGTTTACATGTTTCAAAAACAATTTCGAATCATAACTATCAATCATAGACGGCATGGGCACCATATATCATGTCGCCATATGTATATACAATCAAAACCGCACGGTGTCGTATTTGGAAATCGGATTTCCATCATGAACCAAGGCAAAAGATAGTCCTTACCGAATTTGAGACGCTCTAGTCCGCCCCTCAGGCAAGTACTCACTCAAGCCTTTGGATCGTCAGAGCCGGTCCACCGATGTGGATTAAAATTCCTGAACACTACATTTCTCCGCCCTTTGGGGCGTGAGTAAGCCAACGAATGACTACTCCATCGGTCCCGGATCGACCGATATATCCGAGGCGCCTCGCAACAGCAACAACCACATAGTTGAAAATAATATAAATGTCAGCCAGTTCAAGCACTGACACCACCTCTAGCTAGAAGGAAACGCATGCCCTCCCCGAGGTCCTCTCCCGTTTCTGGTTCATACCGGAGTGTGAGGCTCGCGAATTCACGTTATACACAAAGCTACGCCACACAGGCGGTGCTTTGATCATCAACCACAAGACTTCGCTTTTCAACAGAAGCCCTGATCACTGCATCTTAACATTCCACACAGGCAATTCACGTCATGTAACTGATGGCTATCAATCACACAGAATGAATTCCAATGTCAGGCACACAGTCCCTTTGCAAGTCCGTTTTGGGTCTGAACGAAACCGGAGGCACTATATACCTCGCATACGCATCGATCTCCACGTACGTCTGGACGGTCACCACTCATTATCCATATTTCGGGATACCTTCCAATCAGGACATCAGTTACCATCCAAACGAGGTGAAGGTTTCCGGTCTTCAACCACCATCTTCATCTTCGATTTCTTATCTCGATTCAGTTATTCAAAATGGGATAAACCCGGTCTTTCTGAGCAACTCGCGTATATAATAAACAAGTGCTACACAAACACACATACGCCTTATTCAAATTCATTAGCCACTAACCGTAAATTAGTAAGAGAATGATTTCCCAAATATAAACCCCGAAGGCCGAAACCAACATCAGATCAAAACCCAGGAAACCATTTGACTCAGCTAACCTTCAGTTAATTTCTAAATTTCACATTCCACATCGTTTATAAAATTTTATAATGATTTATCGCTATTTTTATTTATTTAAAAATAGCCTATTTATTCAAACGAGCTTCAGGCCATAACGCGGCCGTGGCGCTGTTTTTCTTCAGATTTGATTTACACATATCTGAAAATCTAACCATTGGATCATCACAAAATTTATATCATTAGAAAGATCTTTTCAAAACGAATCCAAAGGTTCTAGTTTTTGGGAAAATCTGACGTCGGATCTCCCGGTACAATCGTTTGAAGTTTCGATTTCAAAATACGAACTGCAGCGTCGTTATTCGATTTAATATAATCATATATATATATATATATAATCGATTCTGGCGCTGTTTTTCTTCAGATTTGAATTAAACATTCCAGACAATCCAACCGTTGGATCTTCACAAAGTTGGTATCGTTGGAAAGATATTTCCAAAGCGAACCCAACGGTTTCGGTTTCGGAAAAATCCGATGGTCGGATCTCCCCCACTAGTTGTTTGAAATCACGATTTCAAAACACGAACTGCAGCGTCGTTATTCGATTTAATATAATTATATATATAATCGATTCTGGCGCTGTTTTTCTTCAGATTTGAATTAAACATTCGAGATAATCCAACCGTTGGATCTTCACAAAGTTGGTATCGTTGGAAATATATTTCCAAAGCGAACCCAACAGTTTCGGTTTCGGGAAAATCTGATGGTCGGATCTCCCGCACTAGTCGTTTGAAATCACAATTTCAAAACACGAACTACAGCTTCGTTATTCGATATATTTTAATTATATTTATATATATATATATATATATAATAGATTCTTCGATTCCAAAGCTATATGCTTTTCATACATTTGATAAAAAAATTATTTTTATCTAACTGACTTCTATTCCAACACTTCCCTATTTTTAACAATTCATGTATATAATAAAAATGTGACTTTCATTGTAAAACTATTTATTTCAAAACACGACTATTTTATATAGTTCATATAGATGATAAAAATATGATTTTTATTGTAAAACAATTTATTTTAAAACACTAATACCACTCAACACATGAATTTCTATTCAACGAATGAATTTCTATTCAACACATGAATGTTTTCTATAGTTTGTATATATATAGTAAAATTGTGATTTTTATTGTAAAATGATTTATTTCAAAACACAACTATATTATATAGTTCATATATATGATAAAAATATGAATTTTATTATAAAACAATTTATTTTAAAACACGAATACCACTCAACACACGAATTTATATTCAACGAATGAATTTCTATTCAACACACGAATATAGTTTCAACACATGAAAATAATTCTAACACATGAATATTATTCAAAATTTCGGCAGCATAACGGCAGGGTAGTTAAACTGGGGTCGTCCCTAGTACGGCTCCTCGCTCTACCTTAAAGCCTCGTAGCTTTTGACAATGGGAATTTCATGCATCTAGTTCGCACGTAGGCGGCATGTATTTTTTTTCATTTCCAGAAACTAATCTTATGTGGTTTCAACCAAATAATTCTAAACCACAAACGGGTATTTTTCAACCACAATCAATCAATTTCAACCACAAACAATTCCAATCAATCATTCGCTATCAACCAATTTTTACAATAATTACAACCAATAAATATCGTCCATGGTTTGTGGACGAGGGACATATATATATATATATATATATATATATAAGTATATTTCACTTCCATTCAACACATATATAATTTTTACAATGCATATATAACTTATACATCGAACGTACAACTTATACAATGCTTATACAAGAGGTGTACAGTGCTTATATAAGTCATACATCGACTATATAATTTATACATCGTCGTTTTCCATAACGTTTATAATTTAGAAATTTCACATTGGGTTCCACTCCTCCAAAAATAGCAGAAGGCTCAGAAATATATGCGGTCTCTTCTAGAATGTAGAAGACGTTCACATGAGTCCACTGTCTCTTGTTTCACTGAATTTCGTCAAGAAACGAAAAAGATATGATTTTTACAGTGAAATCAAAAACCGTAGCGCTTTAAACTGCTATTAAATAGTTTAAAATAGTTTCAGCCGTTACCTCACTAATTTGTTCAAAACTAGGTTTGTAGTTTCCACAAAAACCAAGCAGCGTGGAGACGATCGGAGGGTACCACCTCGTCGGCCTTGGAGAGGGCTTTCCGGCGATGGGGGTCTTGGCCAGTTCGACGGCCTGAGGGAGTGGCGGTGGCGCTCCGAACGGCGCCACTTTGAGAGGTCGATTCAGCTTTGATACTCGACGAGGAGGGGTGGTTCTGGTCTGAATTTGAAGAGGGGAGGGAGGGCTTTCGAGATTGGGTGGTGGCAGGGGTCAACAACGATCGTGGATGCCAGAATCAGGCCTGGAACGAAGGAGCAACTTCCCGCCGTCAAGCGTGAATAACCGAGGGGGGGGGTTCTGATGTGGACCAATCATTTTTTTTTTCATTTATAAAGTTTTAAAAATCCAAAAATACCCCTTGCCTCCCACGAACTCCGATCCAAACCCAATGACTGTCGTCCCTAGCGTTTTACCCCCATTCCGAACACAATGGGATATGTTTCGAAGGCCCATTCGAATGTTTCAGTCAGTTTTCATTCAAATTAAAATATAAAACATTCAATATTTGATTTGAACGGACATTTCAATTTGCCGGGGCCACATACTGATTCTAAAAATTCCCGAAAAATATATCTAACTATGTTTTGATGATACGGTCCCAACAAAGCTATTTCATCGAATTCTGAGGCCGTTTGAAAAATGACCCTTTTCTGGTCGATCCAATTTAATAGAAATCGACCAAACACATTTTCCTTTGCCATGCTCACATACTAGCTTCAAAAATTATGAAATTTGAAACCTAGCAATAATTTAACATCCCGGATCCAACAAAAGTGGTTTCGTCGAATTCCGAGGTCGTTTGCAAAACGGCCATTTTCACGGGCTATATAAACTCCATAGTGACCTTTCAGAAAATTCATTTGGCCATAACTTTTGCTTCCCGCTATGAAACTTCGATTTTTCAGATTCGTTAGAAAGATATTCACTAACAAATTTAAATATTTTTGGTTTCACACAAATCCGTTTTGTTTTGCACTCAGTAGAGTCAGTCAAAGTTTGAATTCAAATTTTGAAACTACCGCGCCATTTCATTTAGAATCAATTATATTCATTTTCAAATGTCGATTCAAACTTACTTTTCATCGTTATTATTTTAAATATTTAAAATTCACCAAATTGACCAATTTAAAAAATTTAAATTGGTTCAGATTTTCTGGGTCGTTACAAATATTTCTTCTGGAAATATAATATGTTCTAAAATGACTATAAAAAAACTTCAAGTTTTATCATAAATCATATATTGTTGTTGTATATTTTAAATTGAAGCAGCTTTTCTAAAAGTGCTTTTGTTCACATATGAGAGTCATTTTACTATTTCTCTTCAAGAAAATAGTATTTATTATAAATGTAACCATCTCTTCTAACAATAAATTTCTTCAGAAAATTATGTATAGCATAAAATTGGAATATGAACTTCAGGTTCCCTTTTTGAAAAAAATTGCATATGAACTTCATGTCACTTGCATATGAACTACAGGTCCCTCATTTGAATGAACTTGTTTACATCATGAGTTTTCAATTTCACTTTCAGTGATAAATCAATATTGCTATTGAACTTAAATGCTACATCATTATATTTTATACCCATAATCCTGTTGGATATGCAAAAAAAATCATTTTTTCAAGAGATATTCTATCTTTTGGGTATACATAAAAAAATCATTTTTTTCAAGAGATATTCTACCTTTAGTCTATCCCAAAGAATTACATACGAAAAATTGTAGTAGATCACATTTATGCTCTCCTCTTCGACCTCTTCAGTTTAAATCGCTTTAAATATCTCTTCTATCTCATGCTCGTATGCAAACAGAACAATCACATTCTCCACACTACCACAACAACTCAACCACCATCACTGCTACTTTAATAGTGCATGAATTTTTTAACTAATTTACATTTTTCAAGATGTAGATCACATAAGTAAGGTCTAATTTGTGCATTTTTGATCGAAATTGGAGAATTGAGGTCAAAATCTTTGTGAAAATTGTGTTTCAGTGAAAACTAGGTATTTGGTTTTCCAGGTTTTGAAATGAAAATGGAAAGGAGGAGGAACAAAACTAATTCGGTTGTTATTCTTGTGATGAAAACCTAAAGGACGAAGTTTTTGCAGTTTTAATTGAAATGACACAAGAGTTGACATTATGCTTCCTTTTTTTCGTTTAACTAGTATAACAAGTTCACTTGTTTATTTATTTATTTTATTTTTTGGTCCTAATGGATAGCATAATTTCGGCATCGGCTATCTATTTTGGCAAGACTGACATATTTTTATAGTGATTCGTAATACTTTTTATTATAACAAAAAATAAATACAAATATTGCATGAGACAGACTGATTATCTACCTACTACATAGGGTTTTTAAGATGGACCGTGTAACAACTCGGTTGTTAACTAGTTAATTAGTTAAATTTATTTAGAGAGAATTCATGCTAGATTGTAATTTATGGAATTTAATGGTGAAAATAAAATCATTTCTTTGAATAATTCAATAGTTTATTTTAGTTAATCTTAAGATAATTCTGGAAAAAGTTTCAAAAATAAATCAATGTTTGGGTTTGGATATTTTGTTCCAAAATAAGAATTTCAACAAGTTAATTGATTTGTGATTTTAGTAAGATATGGGGTATATGGAAAGTTATAATAATAATAATAATGCTTTATAGTTAGAAACTTAAGAAAATTAGGGACACTTTACTAGTTTTCACAATATTAGTTTAGGGCTCCTAACCTATAACCTCTTGGCCAAAGAATGATGAGTTAAGTGGAGAAACAAGTGTACATAAAATTCATTTCTTCATTTCAGAAAATAATTAGTGAAACCAATCTTCCTTTTCTCTATCGAAACCCTAGCTTCTAAATTATCCAAAATCTAGGGAAAATCAAAGGGGTTATGGTTAATACTTGTAGAAATCAAAGCTAGGGAATCTTCTCTGCTCTCTAGAGTCATGAAAATATGATTTATTATCTCATTTTTAACTTTGAAGCGGTTGATTAGTTTTAGGTTTCTGAGTCTTTGGGTGTTATGATGATTAGCAAAATGATTGCAAGCTTGTAGCAAGGCTTTATAAGAGATTAGCAAGCTATTGGAAGCATTAAAGGTGAGTTATTCGACTCACACAATCTATCGCTGAAAATTTTGTTGCATGTTAGAAATTTTAGCTTAGATACAGTTGATTTGATGATTGATTGGGTTGCAATATGGTTTTGGATTCAAGTGGTTGTTTGATTTTGTATGCTGAAAATTTTGGTTGAAATATCACTGTTGTAAAACAATGATAACTTGTAGTTAAATTATCCAAATTGACTCGATCTTTTTGCACTAGAAAGCTATTTCAATTTGCTACAACTTTTTTCTTTAGGCATTTTTCAAACTTATGCTTTCTAGGAGGCCAAAACCCAGTTTTAAACTGAGCATGTAGCTCAGGCTTATTTTAAAATCATAGTTGATAGCTGATAGTAAAATGAACATAACTTTTGAATCACTTATCAGGATTTTATAATTTTTTATATTTGGAATGATAATAGTATAAGCTATAACTTTCGCTTGTTGTGTTTCTGTTGATTTTGAAGTTTAAATGGTGAAAAACTCATTTGTTTGTCGCTGGGTTGTCGTTAGGAAATCATGAAAATACTCAAAACTGAGAATTTGTTTTGGTCATAACTTTTGAGCCACTTATCAAAATTTGATAATTCTTAATGGAAAGCTAATAGATTAAGCTACAACTTTCATTTATGGTGCCTCTTGTGATTTTGAAGTTTAAATGGTGGAAAACCCATTTGTTTGTCGTTGTCCAGTCATTGAGAAATTGTGTCAATACTCAAACATGAGAAATTGTTTTGGTCATAACTTATGAGTTGCTTATCGGAATTTAATAATTTTTGATGTTTTGGAAAGCTAAGAGTTTTTGCTATAATTGTATGGATTAAGTTTTGTTAAATTATATGCTTAAGAAAAATTGAAATTGCACTTTAAAACTAAGAGCTTTATTATGAAATTTTGGAAACAATAAAATAGTTTTGTGAACAACTAAGTAAGCGTTTTAAACAATGGAATTCAAAAGAGATAATAGTTTTTAGAGTCTTAATTCTATAATCTGGAATGATCTAATTTTCGACTTAATGTTGCCGATTGTTTTATATGCTCTTGTGAAACATTTTGTTGAAAATGGTATATTCCAATGTATAGAATGTTGCAGTGGAATTTACTAATTCTTGATCGAATACTCGAACCCAACCGAATAGTATGGGATGCTTAAGTTAGAACCTTATAATCTATTTTGAGATAGTAATTAACACTTTAGGGTTGTATTCTTTTATGGTGTGCGACAAGTGGTCTCAAGATCCGTTTCAGGCTTTCCCGATATATCTATAATAAGTGAAATTTACTAATTCTCAGTAAATACTTGTGTTTCACTAGGTGGTATGAGACATCTATGTTAAACTATAGTGGTTACTGCAGGTGATAGTATTTGGCACTTTAGAGTTTCCTTTCTTTTGGTGTGCGACAGAGGCTGCTAGATCTTTAAGAAGGTTACTTCTGGATTTCTTTTCTAACTTGTAAATATAAAAAGATTGAGAAATTCATTATTTTAGTAGATTGGACTTTTATGAATACAGTTGGCAGTAAAGATTTTAAATAAAATAATGATTAATATGGATAGTAAAATTATGGTTGCAGTTATCTTTATGATTGTTGAAATTTTGTTTCTTTGATTATTGGGATCAGATATATAGTTCCTTAATCCCTTAAATTGAGCATGTGGGACTTCGATCTGCATAATCGTATGTTTATTGATTCCTCAATCCGTTATATTGAGAATGTAATTTCCTCGGTCTCAATAATCATAAAAATTGATTGTCAATTGCTTGTTTCCTTGTATTTCCTCGATCAGGTCGATTGAGGATGAGTATCGTGCATGAGTTTCAAATTTCCTATTTTATTGCGTTTCCTTGTGTTTCCTCGATCAGGTCGATTAAGTATGAGTCCTCGATCCTAGTGATCGTGCATGAGTTCCCGATCTTTGGTATTAGATCGGTGTGAGCAATACCACCAGGCCTCGAAACCATCTTGGATTTTGGAATGTATGTTTGTTTGTTTGATATGTCGATTCTTGTTCTCCCTTGGTCATTTGACTGAGAAAGAGTTCCTTGATCGGATTGGTTATGAATGAATTGTGTTAACTTGTCATGCTTATAATAGTTCCTTGATAAGGTCGGTCTTGAATGAGTTGAGTTAACTTGTCGTGCTTATAACATGAACTCTTGATGGAGACAAAAACCATAATTGGAAACCAAACATACATCATTGTGAAACAATAAATTATTGCTGATATCATTTTGTGGTTGAACTAAAGTTTATTTGTATGTTATATATATGGATCTCACTTTTCTTATATTTAGAGATAGACTGATCTGGAATTTTTTGTTTCCAGGTCAGATTGGAATTTTCAGGTTTATAGGATGCTCAAACTTTTGGACAGGTGAGCTAGCCATGGATAGACATATTGAGACCCTTGGTTTATCTTTTGTAGGATACTCACTTAATGTACTATGAGATGTATTTGTTAAATTAGTGATTTATTTTGAAAGTTGTAGAATGTAAAATTAGAAGTATATTTTGCGGACTTACTATAAGTACACTATTATATATGCTTTCTGCTGTGATCTGTGATTGTTATGTGGTTGATATATTTTTCTGATAAAGCTTAGTTGGTGTGTTTATTACTTTGTGTTAATACTGAACACGTCAAATTCAGATAAGACGTTAAGTAAAAAGGTACAAATGACGTGTCAGTGTTATTATAAAGATATATTCACATTCGATCACCCATATCAAGCTGTATTCTTCGGATTAGCAGACGATGTTACTTGTAATGTCCTTTGCTAAACTATGTATAACAGTGGGGACGTTACAGATCGTCCACAGGAATGGTTTTTAGAGTGGGTCGACCACTAATATCACCATGTAGGGTGAACACATTCATAATAGGTTTCCAATGAGGACATTTGAAAACTAGGAACTCTACGCAAGGAGATTATCACACTCACATTAACACTACACTCTCTCATAAAATTTGCAAAAAGATAAATTTACTACAACTTACAAACAATAGAGAAAATGCCAAAGTAAATTACATAAGCCAACAAATAGCAGTTATCATACCTGAAGCCATTCAAATAGAGCACTACACCAAGGAGACATGAATACACTCTTGCACCACACAAACTACAAGAGAGAAACAGCCTGCAGCAGAATTCTTGCAAGATGAAAACCAAAAGCATGTCACTTACTCCATTCATCTCCCGTAGAAACAAACATCCATCATCACAACAACACTCATCCCAGACAATATCCATTCCATGACGTGCCTCGAACAATTCAAAACCTCATTGTAGACAAATAGTCGAAAACCAGCGATGCGCCAACAACAGCCAAACTTCACTACAGGTCCAGTGACATCCAGATAAGAAACAAAACATTAGAAATCACCAAGCAGGATAAAACAGTACGTAACCCAACACAAAATAAACAGCCTATGTTGATGTGGGTACAAGAGGAAGGCACACTCAGTTTAGACAGTGTTACATGTGAATGGCATCACCAGAAAAGCAGAAAAGTGGTGAAGTCACGAAGCAAAACATAGCAACGACGACCAGAAAAACAGAAGGGCACACCATGAAAAAATGCACGACTACCTCACCAAAATCAAGATGAACCACCAACAATTTCCAACAACTCAACCGAAACAGGCAAGTGAAAAACATGTACCAACCAAAATTCGAAATCACATCAACTCCAGTATGAAATTCAGGTGAAAACTCAGGACAAAAAACTCACCAAAAAGAGGAATTACAGAGTAGCGTTTCACCACCACCGACCAGATGGGGAACAAAAAAATTGGTAGACCTTAGGTAAATCACAAGCATAAAGACCAAAATTGGAAAGTTTTAGGGGAAGTCACAAAACATATTTAATCTACGAGTAACGAGAGGAGCTCTAGTGGCAATAGGGAACCCCATGATAATGGCAAAGCAATGTACGCTGGAGATCGAACGATCAAGCGTGGCGTGAGCGATAGATGCCAAGATTTGAAAAGAGAGATAACGAAAAGAGTGAAACAGGAACACTCTTAACAATCTTGGGAAAAACTAAGGAGAAGGTGATTGGAAAAGAAAGATGAAAGGGGATTGAAGGAGAGGGAAAAAAGAGAACAACGAATAAGAGGGAGATTACCCTAGTCACCAAAGAGCATCTCCAACGGTGCCATATCCCTACCCTTAATCAGTAATACAGAGTGTTTGTGTTCCCCAACAGATATTGGAGAACATAATATTCAGAGAAATATTACGGGACTAATTCTGAATTGGCCCCGAACGCCAATTTTATTGGCGCGATATGAATCGCTCTGATTTTTTCCAGCGTGCTTTGATAAAATCGGAACACTTCTTATTGCATTGGTAAAATTGGCGCTTCTCCACCTTAATATTTTACACCACTATTAATGTTTTTTATCTATCCTAACTCATATACAACGATGATATTTCACTATGACAAAATAAAATCATTATTATTTTCGCACCGTGAATATAATACAATTATGTTTGCTTAGACCAAAATGAGGTTTTTATAAATTTTAGACCGTTCTCAAAATAATATAGCTTTAGATGTTAATAATAGATGCTTAATAACACATACAAATTCAATAGAATAATTATTCTAAAACAAATAACTTAATCATCATTACTGCAAAAATTCGTACAAGCATAAAATAAAACACGAGTTCAGACAAGCAAGCATCATAATAAGGGCATTAAGATAACTAACTAACTCCATAGAGGCTCTAATAGAACTAATTATCGCCATAGTGGTTCTATAAATGATTCATAAGGTCTTTTTGCAGCCTGTTATAGAGTTGTACATCTCTAAACGTAATCTGATGGTCCAAATGAATGTTGAATGCCTCTTCTGTTATTGATGTGTTTTGTCAGAATACATCGGGTGCTTGTGAAGCAACTTCGTATTCGTAGTTGTGTTGGCTGTCTCCATATCTCTTTTATCTTCTATAATCATGTTGTATAGAACAATGCATGAAAACGTGATTATAGACATCTTTTTCCTAAACCACAACCGACAAGGATTACTTATAATTGCAAATCTAACTTGTATAACACTGAATTCTCATTCTACATCTTTTGTTTGTCCCTCCAGCATTGCCACGAATTTGGCTTGTTTAGGAGTTAACGGATTTGGATAGGTTTTAACAATGGGTGCTCCATTTCAGGTAAATGTCATTACCTAGGTAATAGCCATGGTTATAAGTATTTTGGCAAATGGTAAATGTTAATGGATGTACCTAGCCTTGAGCAAGAACATTGAATAGATGTTATCTTTCTATAACATTTAGGTCATTATTCGAACCGGGCATTCTGAAGAAAGCGTGCCATATCCACAAATCGTACGATGCTACAACTTCCAAAATTATGGTTATTCACCTTTCCTTGTCGTTATACGCACCCTATAATTCCTTAGGGCAGTTCTTCCATTCCCAATGCATGCAATCCAGAATTCCTAACATGCCCGACCATCTTTGCTTTCATGCATCTATTTGATTTGCACTATATCAACTTCGTTCGTTTGGAGACCTTAAGTACTCTCCATAGATGTCTATAACAACCTGACAGAAATTTTCAAGTGTTTTAAGTGTTGTGCTCCTTACCATTCGGTACGCATCATCCAATGCATCTATAGGAGTGCCATAAGCTAACATTCTCATAGCCGTCATTTTCTGTTCACCTGTTAACCCCTGTGTCTTTGATGCATTTTATTTGTACTTAAAGTAATCATCGTTACCTTGTATACCCTCCAATATCCGAAGAAGTGGATCTCTCTGCATCTTGTATCTTCTACGAAACATATCAGGCCCGTAAGTGCAATTGTCATTGAAGTAATCTTGTATCAGTGACTTATGGTACGCAGCTTTATTTCTGTATATGAACTTCCTTCCAGTAGTCGATCCCCTTTGAGTTGTGGATGATGAATCGTAGGCTTCATTGTATATGTCTTGTATTTCTTTTGCTTCCTCTTGAAGAATTTCCTTTTCAGCCGAATTGTCCTCAAATGCCACCATGCATATAAAATAGGAATCCAATTTTTTGTAAGTATGTTTGGGTATGAGGTATGGTTTGCAATGTTGTTATTGTATATAAGGTATGAGGTATTGGTTATGATGTAACTTTATTGTTATCTGTGTTGCTTTAATAACTTGTGTGTAGCTTTATTGGCTGGAGTAGGTTGTTGTCGGCAACAGTGTGTTTGCATTGTGTTGTGTGAAGCTTTATTGGTTGGAGTGGGCTGTTGTAGGTAACAGTGTGATTGCATTGTGTTGTGTGAAGCTTTATTGATTGGAATGTGCAGCTTTATTGGCATAAGCGTCCCTTTGTCGATAAGTGTGTTGTTGGAGTGCTCAACTTTATTGCTTTGACTCTCCATTGAGATATCTTAGGAGTTAAACGTGTAGGGTCATCCTCTAACATAGCTTTGGAGTTAAACGTATAGGGTCGTCTCCCAATATATCGTAAGAGTTAAACGGGTAGGGTCGTCCCCGGGTATAACTTAAGAGTATAACTTAGGAGTTAACCGGCGTTTGAACGTAATATTTATAAACCATTTAAAAACGAGCTCGTAATGTCGCGACAGTACGTACTTATAAGTTTTGAACTTCAATCGGCTCTACATAGTCCAATATGCATCCAAATTAATTAAAAATACATTCATCCGGATTTATGTGATTATTGAACTACAATGAAAAAGAAAGATCGAGATTTCGTTTTGTAGATTTCAAGTTATATCAAACTCAAATTTTCAAAAGGTCACTTTGTAATCATTTATGAAATATCTCGATTTATTTAAATAATAAAAAGGTCGTTGCATTATATCCAAAGTGGCAACAATATAGTCAAAGCACTTGGCAGGTTTGTCATTAACCACTACGCTACAGTATCCAATGTGACTTCTCAACACGATACCCACTAGGCAGTCACTATTCATGATAATTACTTTGTCTGTGCAATGTGCATTGACATTCCTTTACTAGCAATCACTACAAATCAGAGCACTAGTGGCATGTCTTTTCATTTGGATGACAATTGCTCTGGATATCGCAACATGTAAAGCAAAGTAGAAACAATGACCGATCACATCACAATTTGTTTTAATCGCTCCATAGTACACGGCTATATATCTCTACGGATTTTGCCCACCATTCTACACTCAGAAAAGTATATTTGTTTTCCATAATTTAGCATACCGAAAGCAATGCCTTCATAGCGCTTGTCTATGGATTAAGACTTTCCTTGGAATCAACAAGCTCCAATAGCTAGTTCAAGAACCGATGTTGATTGGCTTATAGAATACCAAGAGCGACACTACGAGGAGGTACGTCTTGAGTACCCAGATTTGAGCCTACTTAGACTCCCGAAACCAATTGATTATATCCTAGATTTTAGTCATATGGTTGTTCAACCTGTACACGAACAAGAGGCACAAGCGGCTAATGTTACTCACCGTCCAGCATAAGAAGTGATAGATCAATTCTCAGCAGTTCAACCTTTATATGAACAAGAGACACAAGCAACTGCAATTACCAACCTCCAAACGATCATGAGGTGAACTCATATCCCGTTTGCTGCCACTATGGGTATGCGATGGAGGTGGTGGTAAGGGCGAATGGAGAAAATATTGGTCTTAAACTCCAGTTATGCTCATTATGGCCGAATGCTATTACTCTTAATGGATTGACGACCATTTATTTCCTTGGGGTATTTCTTATGCCAACAAGTTAGAACAAGAGATTAGGTGGATTAAAACTGCTTTAGAATCCCTTGAGATTTAATGTAACAATTAGTTTGCTTGCGTATTTATTTTCCTACATAACTTCGGTCTAATCGTTAATTATAGTACCTATTTCCTGGGTAACGTTTGTTGTATTTGTATCGTTCTACTTAATATTAGTTGTATCGTTATGTTTATGAGAAATTGTTTCTTATGCTTTATCAACAGTTGTATCGTGACTTTTATGTACATGCAAACGTTTTATATCAACCTAAACTACTAAATAAACCTAAAAGGGATAATAAACTGATTTTTACAGAATATTATTGTTTAGTGGTTAATATATTTATTAACCTAAGGAAAAAAAATAACCTAAATTACAATCTTAAAAACTTCCAACAAATCGCCGAATTTATCGACGTGTTATCTTAAAGCACTAAAATTATTAGTGCACTTCGATAAAATGGGAGCACGCCGTTAAAATTGATGTGCGCCTGTTGGGAACTTTTCCCCAATTCATCCAAGATCTTATGAGTCGTTGACTCGTAAAACCATTGGAGATGCTATAAGAATTAAGAAGCTTATATTTCTTTTGTTATTGATTGGTTGGCTATCTTTAATTCAGAGAACACTAAAACCACTTAAACAAAGGCTCGGAGAATTTAAATTTAAAGTAGCCTCGTATTAGAAAATAATTTTGCTACAAATCTCACTTTTTCTTTTTTAACAGATGAGAAGAGTAATATTTTATAAGTTTGATGTTAAGTATTAGGAACATAGTTTCAGTAACAACTAGTATAACTGCATAACTATCGGAAAACCAATTGTTTATGCATTTAATATAAAATATAAAATTTATGTTAATTCGAATTTTAATGAAAAATTTATAGCGTAATGTAATAGAAAATGAAAGTTATTATATAACAATTATCCTTTGGATCATAAAATATTCTTATTTGCCCAATTTTTTTTTAATTTCGATCAATATTTAAGTATCAAAATTCAATGTACATCTTTCCTTATATAACAAAGATTGAAGTATTATAATACAACTTATAGTCATTCTCCTCACATAAACATAAAAAAACCCAAATAACTTCAAATATCATAACCTAGAAACAAGTCAATAAACTTACTACTTAAAGATCAAGTATCACAAGTCTTCAACCACGAAAATTCTGAAAACAACACAAACAAATCTTAAGCGAATTTTTATGTAAAATATTTAATGAGGTTGGATGTCCTGAATTCACAAGTTCATTCGATGTAACAAGTATGGACTTGAGTTTTGAATAAAAATATCTATTGGAATTCTAAATATTGTCACTTGAGTAAATTTCGACATGCAAGAACTAAACAAACCAAATTTTCAACCAAAATTTGAACATCAGTGAACGTAAAACTTAAAAAGAACATGTATAGTGATATTATAAATTACTTAGAATAACTCAAATTTTAAGATAAGATGAATCACATTATTGAGTGTTAAAATTTTAAATTAAATTTATAGAGGTTAACTTAATGCATACAAATGAATCAGCTAATGTGAAAACAAAATAATACTTGCATGATACTAAAAACTACCCAAAATGCCTAAAATGTAAAATGACACTAGGAAGTGAACAATAATAAAATTCAATTTCATGTTTACAAATTCTATTACAGTGAATAAAATACCAATGTTTTAACATTATTTATTTTTGAGAATATTACAAAGAGAACACAGAATTCATCTGGAATCCTATATCCCAAAGCTAGCAAGAGTCTGTCTTCATGTGATATTCTTCCACAAACTACCCGTTTAATATATATAATATTTAATTAATGAACGGTAGTGAGAAATTAAACAAGCATACAAATGACAACAATTGATATTACATGATAATGATGGAATAACTAGGGATAACAATAGGATAGCAATTGAACTTCAAACAAAAAAATTCAAATGAGTTTAATCAACCATTCTTTAAGCATATAAATTATACAGGACAATAAATATGCAACATATATATTGCAAACATTTTAAAGTCATAATTCAAGACTAATATTCATAGTTTACGTAATACTAAAAAAAATTAACTACTATTTTTGATGTCATTGCCTTATAAACCTGCCAATGTTTGCTCTCTGCAATGGCTTACACACAGCTCCGGCCTTTTCAAGTTGCCAGCAACTATTCAAGCTGAAGAGCGAGCACTTTAAATTGCGTTCGCTCCCATATCATGCCCTGTATGATAGCGTGTCAGCCCTGTGCAGCAAATTAACATTTATTATAATCTGAAACAAATCAAACATGAAGTGATTGTGTTTGCACAAAACATTCACTTTCAGAAGGCACTCAATTTATATTCCAGAAAAAAAAAAAGACTAGTCATAATCTTCAAACAAAACAGAAAGAAAAAATAACCAAAATTTGATGAACTGCAAATCTTAGGACAGACAAATTTGAGAATGGAGATAACAGCTCTTTGTTTCTTATGGAAATCAAGAAGAGTTTCAAAAAGGGAACATGGAAAACCAGTTACATACAAATATGGCTGCTATGGGGAATGAAAAAATTTCGCCCCACCAAAGTTTAAACACAACATAACAACCCAGAATTTCGAAAGTCCCAGCAATAACAAAGTAATCAGAATTCTCAACATAAAAGTTTTCATCAATAGATTCCCTTGAACAACTTTGCTTCAGAAACTATTCTCTTCATTGTTATTCAACAATCAACACTTTATAGAATCCAATTATTTTTTATGCTGGAAACTAGAACAAAATGTTATTTAGCTTTCTTAAGTTTTGTTATGAGGTAACGATACATAAAAAGATATAATATCGTATTTAGCTTAAATATATTAATAAACACTATAAATATAGCAAAACGGAATGGAAATTCTACTAAATTTGGTGTAACCCATCATTATCATAGGATTTAGAGAAAGTAACAACATAAATATTTAGGCGTGACTCCTTTTCCTGTTTATTTCATAATAAATTTGGATACATTACAAAAATGTCATGCAACGCCTAGGGTTAGTCCATCATCTATAATACCATAATTACTAGGTAAGCTTGGTACATATATCTCAGCAATAAAGAGAGCATGCTCATAATTAATACCATGGGGAAATCATATATGTAACATCAAATCTGGAATACTGTGTGGGTTTTCGAACTAACTTTTGTTGAGTCATAGTCAGATGTCCTCTAACAGACAATTTGTTCATTACCAAATTAGATTTTAGTGCGTTAGCAATGACCAAGACTTAATTAGAAGAAAAAACTATAACAAATAAGTATTTTTTTTTAGGGGATTGTTAAAGGGACTCCACTTTTGGTTAAGGGGAGGACAATTTTAAGGGGACTCCACTTTAAAAATAAGTTGTTAAGGGAGGGTTTGGTTTTTTTTTTATTTAAGAAAAAACATGGACTAAACTACCCCTTATCACAACATACAATTCACTATTGTTTTTTTATATTTCGCGCTGATTTACATACACACGAATACAATTTCTTATTATTTCCAAGGTGCAAAAACATCTGCATCTCAATTAATGTTCCAATTATACATATTCGATCAGATTTGTTCATGAATATTTAAGTATTTTAAATTGAACCATCGAATTCTAAAATGATATTCATTAACTTACCTGATCTGATATCTTTTGATCCAAACAACTTTCTTATGTCTCCATTATGTTAACTATATCCTATTTTTTATTTCATTAAATTGTGCTCATTATTTAGGGTTTATCTTTCAAAGTTTACATTAAATAAGATTATGGGGTTAATATTGGAATTTTTAATTAAATGTTTAAGGGAGGGCTAATTTTTTTGATCCTCCCCTTAACAATTGAACAATAATTTAAATTTTATCCTCCCCTTAACCAAAAGTAGAGTCCGTTTAACAATCCCTTTTTTTATTGGATATTTGTAAAAGTAACAATGAACGAATAATGGAAACAACAATAATTAAAAGTAAATATACCATAATCCCTGCACCCACTTCTTTCCAAATACATCAAGATTCTTAGTGGTAAAGCAAGATTTTAAAAAATTAACTTCCTACATTAGTAAATAATTATCATTGTTAGCCAATAAATGAAAAGTGAAGCAGGGTAAAAGAAAAACAAAACTAAGAACAAAATCTGGTGTAGTTGAGTCAACTACAGCTGCATCATCATTAATTATCTGACGAACCTGAGAACTAATATAAGTTACATAGAAAATCATTTACACGATTATAATAAAGTAAATAACATGTCAATGATTATTTCAAACTTTCATGTTATTAAAGCACATAAGACAGTTTTGGTCGAACATTGAACTTTACAATAAATCTAGGGACTTACTGATTCCTTGAGCTATAGCGACTTCCAATGTAGCATTTATAACTTCTTTGTAATTTCCTTTATACATCTTTAGCATTTGAGCTTTTATTAAATCCTGTTCAATATCTAATAATAGATTTAAGCAATAAAGAGAAGAATCTTAAGATCATATTACTATATCAGCATTGAAGTGGCATATTGCTATACCTTGAAGTCGTTTTTCTCTTGCCCAGTTGATGGTAAGCAACCGTCATGTGCTTCGGCCCATTTTTCTGCAATCCTGATAAGTATGACAACATATTTGCAACATAATCTATTATAGTTAAATTAATGCTATTTGCAACACCTGTGAAAAGCAAAGATAAAAGGGATTGCAATAACGAACTAGTAAAATGAACTTCTTCATTTTGAAAATTTTACCATTTTTCAATTAATTTAATGCGTAATTTCCTTAACAAAATAATAAAAGTAAAATGATTTCTGGAGAAAGCATATATCACTTACTATTTAAGTTCAGATCTCGATTTATAAAGCCGCAAATCATCTAAAAAATGGTCAGTTTATGAATATTACATGCAATTGAAGTTTAGCTTATTAGTATTTTATACCCACAACAATGAGTGATCAAATTATCTAGTTTAAAAAATACAATTTTAGTTAACATAATATAATGCAAGCAAAGAGACTAAAGAATTTTCAGTCATGTATGAAAATTCAGTTATTAGAAAGCATATTAAACTCCACATGGGTCATAACCACTAAAAAACCTCAAAGATAAAGATACGGCGCATAAACAATTAACCATTTTGGTTTTCTATTATTTCTAAACAAAATGTAACACCCCATAATTTTAAAAACATTAAAGAGGATAAATTAATTGATAATTAGTTTAGTTATTAGAATTAAGGGAAAGGACTGCGCCATTAAGTCTGTCTCGAAATTCTTGTCAAGATGGACATTTGGTTTGCGTAAAGCGGACAACGTATGAAGAAGTTATGAAGGTTTGAAGTTTGTATATGCGTAAGATATATATATATATATATATAGGGACTAATAATTCAAAATTTCAGTACAAATTTCGAAAATCCCGTAGGCGGTATAATTCTCGCCCTAGGGGGTCGACCCCATAAAATGGGGTGGACCCTACAAAGGGGGGGGGGGGGTCGATCCCTCTAGGGCTGAGGTGGCAGTCGATTTCTGGGTGGCTGGAAGCTATAAATAAAGGTCCATTTCTCTTATTTTCTTCACTGAATATTAATGGAAGCCAAATGCTGTTGGTGCCTAAACTGAATCCTTTTCTTCTACAGCAATCAACTTTGAGCTAATCAGTTAGAGATTCACATATTGATCTGAGATTCAACACCAATAAATTCTCTTCTATCTTCTAAAATCCAAACACTGCGAGTTTAGTTACTTTTAGGTTTAAGTAATTAAAAGTAAAACATGATATGACTGTGATTTGGATCTGTTATAAGTTGTGAATCCATGATACTCTTGGATCTTAAAATTTATCATGCTCGATCTACCTTTATAGATATAATTCACTTGTGGTTAATTTATCATGTCACATTTATGGATCTTGGCCTTTGTCTATGTCTATGGTTAATTTGGATCTGTCATTATTTGGACAGTTAAATCCTTGTTTAGATCTAATTCTCTATCTAGATCATCTTGTACCTATCATGTTCTGGTTAACTTAGATCTGTTATTAATTAGACATATGAACCCTTATTTAGATCTATTCATGCCTACTATGACGTCCTTAGTATGTCAGATCTAGTTTCATTATCACATGTTAACTAGATCTATTTTTATATGTCCACCTTATCACTATGCCAATTACATGTTTATGTCACTTTTGTTAGAATAATCACTATTGTCATCTTCCCACCACCTTTCCCTTTTATTGTTTGTGTCTAGGCTACTTTCTAGCCTAGGCATACCGCAAAATATATGCGAATGCATTAGGTGGGGAATGGGGGAAAACATGGAAATTGCCTTAACTTGAATAGTTTTTATGAACATTAAATTGGGTATATAATCCATTATGAATATAATTGGGTAAATGGACATGAACAACTATAAAGACATAGGTATAATTAATTGGTTAATAATTAAAATGCCTAGAATTACAGTAATTAGAAACTATAACTGCACTTATGACACGAGGTTAGATTGCATTTGTGGTGGAAGTCTGCCCGGAACCGACCGACATACCCAGCAACCGCAAATGTTGAATCTAATATAAGGGGTCTAAGTGCACAAATACGAGACGGACTAAGACACGATGTTAGGCCCAACTTGTGGAAGAATTCTGCTTGGACCCGACCGGCATATCCAGCATCCACAAGCTGTAGGCCTAATGTGGGAGGTCTAGCCCATTATAAACCATAAATGGACATGGTAAGAAATTGAAGTACTTAACCTAGTTGAATCCATAAGGATTGGGTGAATATAAACATGAATAGGAGTTAAGTAAACTTGGTTGAATAATGGGAGGGTTAAGTTTAGTATATCTGAGATGGATGGGTAATATTTAAATATAGACCCACAAAGCTTAACAAATTGGGGGTTATGTATTAAACACAACTATAGGTAAGCATAACCGGTAGAAAGATTGGAGTTATATAATTAAAGACACCTTTTGGGTAAATATAACTGTGAAAAACCTAGTGGGGTGTACAAGACAAAGGGGAGAGCTTGTGTCATATTGTGTGGGACCCATTTCAGTCAGTAACCCGGAGTAGGTATCAAACAAAGTGCTCTGAACTAGTTCGAAAAAGGGGCACGCTTACTGAACTGATTGTAAGATCCCACAAAGGTGGTTGCAGTGCACGATTGGCAGATTCCAAAAAATGCAACAGAGGTGAGAAGCTTTCTTGGATTGGCAGGCTATTATAGGAAGTTCATTAAGGACTTCACAAAGATATCAGCCCCTCTCACCAGACTGACGAAGAAGAACTTGGCATTTTCATGGGATATAGATTGTGATGCTGCTTTCCAACGTTTGAAGAGGGCTCCGACAATAGCCTCTGTCTTGACCTTGCCTGATGGGAGCAAAGTATTTACGGTTTACACTGATGCATGTGGTACAAGGCTTGGTGCGGTTCTGATGCAAAAAAGGAAAGGTAGTGTGTTATGGGGTAGACAGTTGAGAGTTCATGGGAAGAACTATCCTACTCATGATTTAGAGCTAGTTGCCATTGTATTTGCGCTTAAGACGTGGCGTCATTATTTGCTTGGAGAGAACTTTGAATTATACACTGATCAAAAATCTATCAAGTACATGTTCTCGCAAAAGGATCTTTATTCAAGGCAACGAAGGTGGATGGAGTTCCTAGCTTCTTATGATTTTGAAATCGCTTATACTCCCTGGCAAGGGTAATGTGGTGGCCGACGCACTAAGTAGGCAGAGGATGTCCTTAAGTTCTTCATTTGTGGAAAGGAAGAGCTTGGAGTTCATATCAACTTTTGACTTTAGACACTCCATCAAAATTTTGCCTAATTTATTTGCATCACTAGAAATACGACCAACTCTTATGGATCATATAGGAGCTTCGCAGCAAGGTGACCCACAGATTTTAGACATCATGGATAAGCTAAGGAAAGCGGAGACTTCTATCCACCTCAATAGATATTCCATAGATGAAAAAGGGTGGTTGTGACGAGATGAAAGACTTTGTGTTCCTTAAACTGGAAGCTTGATAAAGACAGTCCTAGAAGAAGCCCACCATTCTAAAATGACTACTCGTCCAGGTGGTGATAAGATGTAAAGAGACATAAAGAGGGTTTTCTTTTGGGCTGGGATGAAGAAATATGTGGCAGAGTTTGTTTCTCAATGTTTGGTTTGTCAGCAAGTCAAAGCTAAGCAAAAGAAGCCCAGTGGTCTACTTCATCCTTTAGAGGTTCCACAGTGGAAGTGGGAGAGTGTCTCCATGGATTTCATAGATGGTTTGCCTAGATCGAAGAAAGGCAACACCAATATCTGGGTTGTAGTGGACAGACCCACTAAGAGCGCTCATTTCATTCCAGTTAAGAGTAAGAGGACGACATCATGGTTGGCAGTAATTTATGTTCGTGAGATAATCCGTCTTCATGGAGTACCTTCCAACATCGTAAGCGATCGTGACCCCATCTTCACCAGTTGGAGGAGCTTGCAAGAAGCATTAGGTACATAGTTGTGTTTGAGCACCACTTATCATCCTCAAACCGATGGGCAGACGGAGAGAGTGGACAGAATTCTTGAAGATCTTTTAAGGCTGTGTATCCTAAACGTCGGAGGGACTTGGAAAGAGCATCTTCCTTTAGTAGAGTTTGCCTACAACAACAGTTATCAAGCTAGCATTGGTATGTCACCCTTCGAAGCATTTTACGGACAACCCTGTAGATCACCAACTTGTTGGTGGGAATCTACAGAAAGAATATTACTTGGACTAGATATAGTTAGAGAAACGTCCGAGAAGATTGACCTTATTCGACGACGAATGAAGACAGCTCAAGATAGGTAGAAATCCTACGCAGACAAGAGAAGGACTGACATCGAATTTGAAGTGGGAGACTTAGTTTTTATTAAAGTATCACCTCTGAGGAATGTGGTGCGCTTCGGATCTGTAGGGAAGTTGGCACACAGATTTGTGGGAACATTTCCCATAACCGAAAGGATCGGCCAAATGGCCTATAGAGTAAAGCTACCAGAAAATCTATCCGGCGTTCATGATATTTTCCACGTTTCTCATCTGCGGAAGTGCTTGCATGACACCGCGGAAGTTGTTGAACCAAGTATATTAGAGGAAGTAGAAGTGGAGCGGGAGGCGACAGTCAGACGAGTCCCTACCCGTTTTCTTGGATCAAAAGTTAAGAAGCGACGCAATAAAGAAATCAAGCTGATTAAGATTCAATAGTGAGATAACCCAGAGGATGCGACTTGGGAGACCGAAGACAGGATCTGTGCTTCGTACCCTTTCTTTTTCAAGGGTATGTCCTTAACTCCTTT
Source organism: Allium sativum (assembly GCA_030737875.1). Lineage (NCBI taxonomy): Eukaryota > Viridiplantae > Streptophyta > Magnoliopsida > Asparagales > Amaryllidaceae > Allium > Allium sativum. The sequence goes on along the minus strand of CM060912.1, from coordinate 784,734,043 downwards.
TCCAAAGTTTTATCTATGCATGTTTCTATCATTTGAGTATGTCCTATCAATAGTATTTTCGACCTTTAGATAGGAATCCCATGGATGTAAACATGTGTTTGAGACATTTTATGTTTGATGGATGAAAGTGTTTTATGTGGTTGCCTGCGGATGCATATACACACACATTAGGCACTAGATCGGCTCAATCACTCTCATACTGCTTATGAACGTGTGTGCGTTTTTCTTTTAGTGGGTGAAAATAGGTGTATTAACATATGGATGTTGCATTTGGACAAATGAGTGTGCACACATATAGAACTTACATGTTATAATAGGACTATTTGCATACATATTGGATTCATGGCACTAACATACATTGCATTGAGGAGGTCGGCTGAATCAGTAGACCGCCTAATCTTCGCACTAGCATTGGGACATATACACACATCTTTGCATATGTTCATATAAGTATTAGAAGTCTTAAAGACAATGAATGCCCACTAGTACAGAATTTGTCATTTGCGTCTCTTGATTTGCATCTGATGTATAAACAACAGATGCAAGTAGTACAATTTGCAGCTGCTCCTAACCGGAAACGGACGAAAATAAGGGAAAACAAAAATTTTACCAATCTATGCACCAGTTGTCGTCTACAAATAGACGCGGTAGGGTGAAAATGAAAAATTAGTATTGGTATTTACGTCTGTTCATTGTATAATAATAAGACGCAGATAGGTGACAAAATAAATTGTTTACGAATGCTATGTTAAAAACGGACGAAAGTGTATTATTTACGTCTGCATAGTTGAAGGTGGACGCAAAGTATTGTTAAGTTAAAACTCTGGAGGGATTAGAGAAGAAAATAGAAATAAGCCATCAAAAGCACGCGGGTATCGTGGTCCCGAGGAGGGGAAATGAAAACGCTCAGTGCACTTTTCTAAAACAGCATGGGAAAAATTAAACCCTAGATTCAATTCAATTTCCGTTTCTAAACTAGGTCGTAATTAATCGATTATTGAAATCTTGAATCTCCAATTCCGTATTCTTTAATGGTGTAATCTTTAATCAATCTCGTCTCTTCAAGCCCTTGCTTTAGGTAATGCTCTTATTTCTGTTTATTTTCGCTGTAACATTATTTTATTTTACTGCATTGACAACTTAGATTACTTCACAAAGCATGATAATTATAGAGTAAACGCACTTGTGATGTATTTAGCACCCTCCATTATAAGAAAAAGCGTTTGAGACACCCAGTTGGAAATTTATTTCCATTATCCAACTTAATTAATATAGATATCACAATTTGCATATATTGACTCATGGCACTTACTTTTGTTAACTATTTATGTGAAGTATTCCTGTGAAATATGACGCAGTTGTTAATGTACATTATGTTATAAGTTGATTACAATCAAAGAAAATGCTAAATTCACCTAACACTCACATGCAGAATATACGGTTTTGGAATCAAACGGAACGTATAATTAGAGGGTGCGATGTGATCGCGCATTGCAGATTTCTTCCGGTTCAGATCAATTGAATTATTCCTGGTTAAACTAGCTGAAACTAAATAGGGACCTTATAACGGATACAGTGGCGCCATACCCCACCCTATCTTCGACTTTGTCTGACCGGACAACGGAGGTTGATCTGGGTGAGTACGAGGTGATCCCATGCGGTAGCTTGATTTGTGTTGCCATCTGATTGTTATTGCATGGGTATATTTTTTTTATTTTTATTTTTATCTGTTTCTCTAACCTTTTTTTCTAGATTTTCCCCAGGAAATGAAAGTAATTTAGTTGAGTAATTTGGTATGGCCATTAAGCTAGTTTAGTTGAGTAATTTGGAATGGCATTAAGCCAACTCATTTAAGAGTTAACCCTACGACTTTGGTAAAATATCGGTTTCCATGAATTAAAAATAGTTTATGGTCCTGTATTTTGTTTAATTTTGAACTAGTCATGGAGATCTTGAACGAACAAAATCAGTTATCATGGTTTTTACATTATGCTAAGGATAGCAGGCTAAAAATAAGGGTTATAAAGCAGATAAGTGCATAAAACATCTAACTAAGAACATACCCAAAAATATTGTTTTGGATTTCTAACATCAAACTTGCTGGCAAAAGAACCATTCATGTCTTTATTTTCTTTAAAAGTAATAATAAATATTTCAGCTTCATAGGTGATGGACTGTGAACTGGATTGAGGTGGCCTGGTTCCGAAATGAAATGCAAGATGGGTTATAGTGGTTTTCTTTTTGCTGCTAATTGAGTTGTAGGTAATCGAATAGGTGGTGATGATTAATGGATGCGGGTGCTGCGGTTGGCGTTGTAATCGGTATATGCTGGGTGTAGGATGTGTTTGTGGTATGATGCGTGCATGTATGCGAGGGAGCGGATGTTTCATCTTTTATATTATCAACATATTGAATAAAACATATTAATTAGCTTTGTGTTAAAACAGAGTGAAGCTTGATGTAATACAAGTTCAGTACAGTTTCCGTCATATTTGCATACTGTTGGGGTTTTGATTTTTATATATATTATGAAGCGACCGTGTTCTATACAAGTAGTTTCAACATTGTCTTGATATATTGAATATGCAACAGTTTGCACTTGCTTGTCCCTGACTTCATGTTCTTGCAATGTAGATTCTTCCTGTGAATATTAACAGTCTTGCTGGCAGTGTTGCAACTCTTGACAATTGGTTGACTGCCTGGATGATTATTATGACTGCCAATTTGCTTTTGACTTGGAACAACAGAGGTTCTTTCTTACACTTGTGCACAAACACACTCACTTGCTCACAAACATTCTTTGATTTATGAACTTAGCATAGAATAAGCGCTTAGGATACACATGAATGCTGTACATATTGTACTTTGCTTGCATCCACATCTTTTTCCCGAAACTAGAATTATAAGTTTTCTAAGACAGTTTATGCCACTCTTGTGCAAAATAAAATTGGTGATTTCATAAAAGAACTCACCAGCTGTGTTTTTGTTTTTGTAATCTCAGTCTCTTATCTGGGTTTATGGCCCATAAACTGATTTTTGGTTTACATTTTTGAAAACATTCTGTTGATAAGGCTGAAAATATAATGACAACGTATCATCTATAGGAATATTGGAGTAAGATTGATACATGCAGAAATCTAAATGAAAATGTGCTTTTATTTGGTTTGAGGACTGCAGAATGTTTGAGGACTTCTTTGCGAGATTACAATTTGAAGTTCAGCTCTATTCTCAATGAACCTGATCTAGCGTCTTTTAGAACCTTGCCATAGTTCAATGATTTACAAGAAGAGGTGTTTATGCTAAAAATTCTAGTAAAGTAGTGATTTGATTTCTCTGTGTATACATCATTCATCAACTTTTATAAATATAAAACAGAAATAATATGAAACAATATTCTCTGAATTAAACACACTAATTGTATAACATAATGTTTTTTTGCGAAAATTTAGCATTTTCAGATGTTAGTCTAGCTCAGCGACCGGTAATATTTAGACAATGTGCAAAGTTTCTGGTTACCATTGAATGGAAAGTAAAGGTTTATAAACATTTTCCTAAGAAATTCTACTGCAGTTTCCATAGCATATACAGTGTTCAAAATTTAGACCAAGGCTCACAATATGATATTCAATGGATATATCACTTTTGCAAGCCAGTAGCCAACAAAAAAACAACTAATGTGATTAGCAACATGTTCACTTCCAGTGGAGTCGTATGCATTCCTATTTAAGTATATATTCAGTTAGAATTGTGCTATCGAATTCCGAGTTTTACATATTTGAAATTTTCTTTTATATTTGATAGGCAAGTAAAGGTGATGAAGATGTAGGCTATGGATTTAGAGACCTCAAGCTTATCAATGAAGTTCAAGCCTCTTTTCGAGGAGTGAGAAGGTTCTTTTATGTAGCATTTACTGCTGCTGCTGGTATTTCTACATTTTTTACTGTTCCTAGACTCATACATGCAATTCAAGGTAGCGAGGGTGCTCCTAATGTCTGGGAAACTGCTGGAAATGTTGCCATTAACGTCGGAGGTACATGGCTTTAAACTTTCAATGCATTATTATTATTTTCCTAGAAAAAGATGATAATATAGTTTTAGCAAGAAAGATATTCTTATGCTTGAATTTTAATAAAAGTTTGTCTACACAATGCCACAAACAAGTAAAGTCAGTAACCCACTATTTTCTCCATGTGCCATTTCTTAAATGCAAAGCTATTTACAATATAAATTAAAAGTTTGTGGGATTCCATCATGATGCATGTATTTATTTCTTGTTATGTCTGGTTACCTTGTAGATTATATGATTGCTGCATTTACAACCTTCTCCCTATGTATGTCCTTGTAATGTTTGTGTTTCTAAAGAATGAGTTGTTAGTAATTAAGCTAATGTTTCTCACCATGAGTAATGATGATCATATCATAAACTATGTTGAACTAACTATTTGTAATTTCTACATGTGGTAGACTGACCTTGCTGTCATGGTCCATTGAGTTTTTGCCCTTAACCGTATGGATTGCAATTTTAAAAAAGTACATCTTCATATGACTATGCTCTTAGGTCATTTTATTGGAACGTCCAAGCATATTCTCTGTATAATTTTGTTTCTGTAATCATACTTACTTGAGATGTCTAAACATCGGCTCTCGTGTTAAAATTGGATTATATTAATTTCCATGATCTGTTAAGTGTTTTGTGAAATGGAAAATATTGACATGTACTAGTAAAATTATAAAGATAACCAAAGGGAGTTTCGTAACTGAAAATTATAATTTACATCTCTCTGGTTTAGTGACGAGTTTTAACAATATGATTTAGTCACACGTCAACACAATCCTTGTAATGTTTTTATATCATCACTTTAATCTTAATTGAGCATGCTATTGAATCGGCACTCTACAGGTATCTTCGTTCTCGTAGCCCTGTTCATTTGGGAGAATAAGAAAGAAGCAGAACAGATAGTTCAGATAACACGAAATGAGACCCTGTCACATTTGCCTTTAAGGCTTTCCACTAACCGAATCATCGAACTTGAGGCTCCTCTGGCCCTCTTCTCAGAAACAGGTTTCAAGTTACTGCCCAAATAATTCTCCGCTATATTTCCATTTTTTTTCTTTCACAAATTAAATTTTCTCTTATTTAGTTCTTCAATTTGGATGTATGATAACCTTGGATGCTCATGCTTTGGAAAAATATAATTAAGTTCTTGAATCTTCAAAGGAAAGCGTCGTGTTACAAAAGAAATAGGGCTCACGTTTGCAGATTTTACGCTAGAGGTGAATGCACTTGAAGCTCTGAATGTCCTTGCCAACCCAAACGAATTTTGTTCAGCTTTAGGTACATTGTGGAAGGATTGTGTGTATTCCCACTTTTTACCGATTTATTATTAGCCTAAAATTTTAATATTATGTGATGGTGTTGTTTTGATTTCCCTGTACTTTCTACTCAGCATGTTTGCGGATTTTTATGTTAGAGGTGAATGCACTCAAAGCTCTGAATGTCCTTGCCCCCTCCCCGCGGGGGGAGATTCCTGAAGGAGATTTGTCTTCAATTAAAGCTCTGTTTTTTTTTTTTTTTTTTTTTTTTTTTTTTTTTTTTTTTACTTACAGCCTATTAATGCTTTTCATAGTATCAATACTATTAGATGTATCCTTTATAACATTTATCTTTATAGTACTTGTTTGCAGTCATACATTTACTGCTCAGTTCATTTAACTTACAGACTCAATCAGCCATATTCCTTTGTTGTTAATAATCATTTCTGTTATTATATTATCTATACAATTTTGTTTTTTTATAGCACGTGTGCCAATTAAGAGTAACCATGACTATGAGCCAAAGTACACGCCGATTGTTGTTATTTCTTTTTAAAAAAAAAATGGTTTTATGTACGCATGCATCGCACGATCCAATGACATCATTCTTCAACCTCTAATTTGATTTTGAATCGTGTAAGTTCTTAAAACCATTGGGTTATAGAATGAGGTGTTATGAAAGCAAGTTTAGCTTACACACAGAGATAGAGGGGAAGCCTGGGGGAGCGCAATCGTTAAGGGCCACATTTATTTAGAATGCTTTTTCTGTTCTTGATTTTTAAAGTATAACATTATAAGACAATTTGTCTGAAGTTAACCTGTACCAATGGTATATCCATCTTAATTATTTCTGCTTAACTTTTCAGCAGGAGTTCTTCTAGTCTGCAAGCATGCTGGTTGGCAGATTTTTTATTGGAACGGGGATGGGTGTGGGTCCACCTGTTGCTTCATTTTACATAATTGAGGTACATAATGTGATCTTAGAAAAATCACTCATGATCAAAGTTGGCTTGCTTGTATCTACTAGTTACACTGATGTCTTACTGCTACTGCCACTATGTCTCTCCTCCTTCAGTAAGAGGAACTTATGGAAGCTTCGTTCAAATTGCAACTTGTCTCGGACTTTATCGCAACACTTTTTGTGGGAATTCCGGCAAGGGAAACAGTTGGATGGTAATCTAATCTACAGTATATTTCCTTCTCTTTTCATCTGAAAATTGGAATAGTGTACCAAGTCCAATATACTTTGAGTTTTCAGGTGGCGGGTTTGTTTTTGGGTTTCTGCAGCTCCAGCTACATTGCTTGCTCTTTGTATGGAGTTCTGTGCTAAAAGTACTAGTTGGCTATACAAGGTAAAATGGTTTTCCTGATCAAAATCACTATGTGTGTACTGTGTAGATGAATTTGTTTATCGTAAATCTTTATAATCTTATTTAATATGCGATTGGACTTTGCTCATTCCAGCATGTGTGTTCAGGTAGTTCTTCCACTTAAATATAAAATTACCATGTTTTTGCTTCAAAATTCAAACTCTCACATTGCACAAATAAACAAAAAAAAAAAGCATATATGTAAAAAAGTGAAATTGCCTAAATACATAGTTTAGATTCTTTTGGTTACTTATTGGTAATTCTGAAATTTGTTGTCCCATGCATTCAAAATGGAGAGTCCCACAGCTTAACATAGATTATGGTTGTAGTTGTTGGAGGTCATGTCTGTTAAGATGCAATGTGGTTGTGATATGATAAACAAAGAGTGCACAACATTATGTCTTTTAAAGAAATGATTTTTTTCTTCTTCTGGTCTTTATGAGCTTAGGGTCTGAATTGATTCCTTCTGCTAGTAACTTTTAAAAAGTCAGACCTATTTAGCTGATACTTGCGTTTAGATAATGTGAACATGGTGAGTATTTTATCTAGGCATGCTCCATTTATTTTCAGCTTGTAAGTTACTTGATGGAGCGTAACGGGAAATTCATTTTTACATATAATTTATGAGGATAGTAGTTCTGTGTTGAGTTGAGATTTTAGATGTAAAGCATAGTTTAAGAAGTGCTGCAATTTGAGAAATTATGTAACCATAAGTTGAAAAACACATTCATATAAACTCATGATTTGTGTGTGTGGTATATGTATATGTATATATATATGTGTGTGTGTATGTATGTATGTATATAGGTATATGTGTATATATATATACACACACAGACACAGATACACACACATACGTTTTACTAGTGGTTGTATGGTAGAAATGGTTCCAAAATGTTTAGCTACTCGAGTCCACTAAAGGATAATTTTGAAAGAAACACGGTCGTGAATGAGATTAGTGTATGCAAACAAATATGTTTTATGCTCTATCTTAAACAAATTATGGTCCATTACCATGTTATACATGAACTTTTTATTATTTTTCAATTGTATTTTATTGCATTTCCATATGTTTCTTTTATTTTGTTCAATCTAATGGTTTATCCATATGCCTTTGTTTTTATTTAATATTATTTTGAAAAAGCGACACGCAATGTTCAATTGCTCGATTTGAAATGCTATTAATCTTTGTAATTTTCAGCATGGAAGAATCGTTGAAGTTGAAGATGAACTTGATAGACTCTTGGGAGAGAATCATGTAAAAACAGCCCCAGCAGAATTATCACGCTCAGATAGAGGGGATGATGGAGAGGGTGTAAAGATTTCAGAGTTATTCTATGGTCATCATTTCAAAGGTACTAATTTCATTTTGCCACCTTCTTTATTGATACTTCTCAGAATATATGTGTTGTAAGATATTCAGTTGCTCTCTCTTCATACAGTTGTTTTTATTGGGACGATGTCGTTTGCCCTACAACAGTTATCACGCATTAATACTGTGTTTTATTTCTCTTCTACTATATTCAGAAAGGCTGGTGTGTCTTTGTATGATGCCAATATATGTGTAGGAATTGCTAATTTCTCAGGTCTGTTATCATTAAAATTGCATCAAATCTATGCATCATTGTAATCTTTTGATTGAGGAAATTTGTCCCTGTTTTTAAAAGTTCGATTGCTGCTATGCTTTTAATAGATAAGCTTGGAAGGAAATTGCTATTGATAGGATGTTTTCTTGGAATGGTAATTTTTATGTTCACATTAATTTCGTAGTCGCTGTTCAAAATTTTACATGATCTGATCTTAAACAAATTATGTAGTTGGTAGCAATGTGCATTCAAGCTGCTGCCACAACGTTTAGTGTCCCAGGTGTTGGTTCATTATATTTCTCAGTTGGTGGAATGCTGATGTAAGTGAAGTCTCATCTTTCTATTTTATTTCATGTTTTCTCATTTTATATTTTTGATTGTCAGTTCACTCAGGAAGTATACCATAATATTGCATGTTAATCTATCTTTCTAGCCAGTACAGCATAATGCAGTTTTCAAAACTGTCATACCAGTAACTTGTTGTTTGACTGTTTAAACTTTGAACTATGAATATAAATTAACTGCACATGAAGATGCAACGAATGAAGTGTTAATTGTTAACACATCACAACATTTTCCATGATGCATCTATATTTTTGAAGGCTTTGGTCGGTTATATGCATCCTTTTATATGAACTTGATCCCAGGCATCTCATATTTGTTGTCCGGAAAGTGGAATCCACAACTCTAATCTTTTGGTGTTGCACGCATCTTGATAATCCATAAATTCATATCGTCCATCTTTATTATGCAAATGAATATTGAGAATTGATTAACTTAACAATGTTTGCATATTTGGATATAATAAAATTGGATCCGTGCAATAATAAATATATGCAGATAACTCGGTGGACACATTGAAGGAATACTAAAACAAAGTTAATTGCGGTTAAAAAAAATTGTACAGGTTCGTTTTGGTTTTCGCATTGGGAGCTGGCCCAGTCCCTGGTCTTCTGTTGCCCGAAATCTTTCCAAATAAAATCCATGAAAAGGCTCTATGCACGTCAGTTCACTGGGTATGTGTTCATTGTATAATTTTAGTTTTTCTTTTTCTTTTTAATATCATCAAAGCATTGATTTGGTAAAAATTTATATTTCATTCATGTGTTCAACATAACATGAGTATTGCCTTGCCCTTGGTCTCTACGACGTGCTTCTTTGCAAAAATTGCTGCTACCAAGCAAAATTATGTGAAAATGGAATACAAAATTTGTGCACCCCGAAGCTCCAGGAGACGCAAGAAAAGAAACCCAACAAAGAAATTCACCACCTGAAACATGGAACTTCTTAGTACAGACAGATACCAAGGGTATGTACTAATGTTTTATCTTTTTCTTTGAAATCATTTTATGGCAATTCAGATTGTTTTCCTGGTACAAATCTCCGTCCACTGGCATATTTTACCAATTCTGCATGGCCACTTGTAATTTTGGGTAGTTTTGAGCAGGTTTCTAAGGTCTAAACTTCTATGTATCCGAGTAGTATCGATCCTTAGTCTTTTTTCTGATTCTGTTCTTCAGATCCATACCCTTTGCAGAACCCCCAATGGCTCGCTACTATGTCAACTACTTACAATGCTGCATCGAATCCAGTTTATCCTCTAATATCATCTTCCGGTGTGGTATTTCAGATTCCCCTCTCCTCTTTGGATCATCCGCTGTTATTCAGGTTCTTTAGTTTTCTATATTGATTTTAGCATTATATATGTATTATTAATTGATAGAAACGATAATACAAATTAGTCCTTATTCAGTGCGTTGTGACTTTTTTGTTGTAGTTTGAAAGTTATTTTATGCAGCTAACTAGTTTGAAATTATTAGCTGTATGTATTTGTAGTAGTAGATGAGTTTGTACTAGTTGATTAATAGTCAACTTCCTTAGAGGAGAGGTTAATTTGGTTGATTAGTTTGTACTAGTTGAAACCTTCTTTAGTTGATCAATTGTCTGATTTCTGAATCTGTTTAATCTGGTGGGTTCGTATTATTTTCTTGCTAGTGGATGATTCAAATAGTTAATGTAATAGCATCAACTTTAAGGACACCTGAATGTTTTAGTATAGATGATGACATCATTTTTTTTGGGTCATATGTGTGCTTAACTACCTAATGTATTAAATAGTTTATGACAAAGCTAATTGGTCACGAATGGGTCTACAACATGTGACATTAAACTATACATGTGGCAGTAGACCCTTCAAATATAGGTTAGTATCATTTGACATAATTCTTTTTTTTTGTCTTTTTACTTGCAAATATGCCTAAATGGGGGAGCAGACAGACACTGTAGCAAGGTCATCTTTTAAGTCATTCTGTATTGTATATTGTTATTGTCACCAGGCAAATCAATTATCGAATGTTGTATTCTTTTAAAACATCCGCTCAGTTCCAGCTGGCTCAAGCAAAAGCAACGATGATAACATGTGCTTGGGGATAATGTGTAAGATCCAGGTTTAATTTTCATGTTTGTGCTGTGTATTGACATTTAAAATAAATTTATAATTAAGGTTAAAGTAAAACTATTTTTTGATCACCGACTTAAATTTGACTAAATCTAAATGTTTAAATTTTATTCCTCTTTCTTTTTGAGTTTATAAAGATAGGAAATAAAATAGATATGGTGACTGGAAAGGATCTGAACAGGATTTACTGTGAACATACAAATTTTTCATTGTATTATTTTACGTACTTTTTTATTTTGATGCCACATACCTTTATAAACAATCAAATTTGTCATTGTATGGTGCCAAGCGAGCATCTCAGTTTATCTAAACCGCGTGCTCTGTGCATTGAAATTGATCTCGCTCAGCTCAGTTCATTTAAAGTGCGCTTGCTGCTCAGTTAATCACTAAGTGGTAATAACTAAACACTGAGGCCAACTACAAATTGAGCGCTAAGCCAAGTTATAAGCCAAGCTTAGACCAGTTTACTAAGTGAGCAGTAAAGCTCAGTTGTTAACAAAGTAAATCACTAGTAATTTTTATTAGATTTGGTGCAACTTGATTTTTAAGTACAATTATGCTTTGTAACTATTTCATAATCTGAGCATTGCTAATTGCAAGCTTTAATTGAAAAGGCCGTAGAAGAAAAGAAAAGAAAAATCAAAAGTGAATAAAATTTGGACTAGTTAGTTGATGAAAGTTTTGTGATTTAACTAAAAGTTGTATTCCTTGTTTGTAAGCTATTAAATATTATGTACGGGTAAAGTTTGGAGTTACCATACAATGAACTTTGTGGAGTTGGCATGAAGTATTTAGTAGGTAAAATTTGCCTCTGCATTTTCGTCTAACTTAATGTCTTCATTTTTTTTCAGTATAACGAAATCAGAAAACAATGCAACGGGAGTCTCTGTTATGATTTTTCAAACATGGAAAAACTTTCTCAACTTAAATCAGTGAGAGGTTCTGTAGCGGTTGGAGTCATAGAATTCGAGTCATATAGTCTAGCAGTGTAAAGTGTAATTTCTGGTAATTGGATGAAAAAATTGGAATTTGGAATTCTAAACTTAATCGAAGACTGTATTAAGATGCTCAGATATGCAAGAGAATATGATTTAATTTGCAACTGGCAATGTTTACTTTACTGGACTCTACCATAAAATTCTACTTATTTTTACGTATGTCATTTACTGAAATGATTTCTGTGTCTAATCATTGTGTATGTGGAAGCAAATATATTACTTGTTCCATAAGTTGACAAGAAACATTAGATGGGTACAAGCTATGCAATGGCCAGGTCACAAGGACTTTTCAAATTCTCAAAATGTTCATTTTGTTGCAAACGGTGCAAATGCTGGAGAGCTCATAAACCATGGATGACTCAGTTTCTTAGAGGTTCTTATTTCCGAATCTGATTTTACACTGCAACCCCATATAGTTATGCTTTATCTTTCTCAACTTTCAAAGATAATTGTGAGAAATTGTAGGTATATGATGTTGGAAACATGGTACCAATGGATTAACCAAAAGCAGCACTCGAAATGTTTAAAAGGTAGAATCAAGACAAGTTTATGTTATGATGTTCACATACACTGTTATGGTCCTAAAGTATACCACTTGGATGAAGGCATTGACAATTTCTCTCTCAGGCATGTTTTCTCCATGTACCATTTCAAGAAATGTAGGCTTTTAGTTTGTGCATTTTCATTTTATTATACATTGAAACAAATGTCTGTTTATTTAAAGAATTAAACCAGAGATAAACAACAAATACATGGTTTTTCACATTTCTATTTTTATGTGTGGTATTTCATTGTAGAATTTATAAGATAACTTGATCTTTGTGGCTAAAATAAATAATATTGCAAGATTACCAAATAATTAATTATGATAATATTATCTTTTGCTTGCGGTTAAAGATCTCATGCATGAGTAAAGATGGAAGCACTGATCTTGAATATTTGTTGAAAGATTGGATTTTGCATCACAGACATTATCTTCTTGACAGGTGCTGCTTTTCATTGCAGCAACAAACAGGTACTATTAAATTGTATCTTTGATCATCCTTCTTTGTGTTTGGTCTATTCACATGATATGATACGAATGTATACATGAGCTTTAAAATATATTTGTTTGTTTCTACAGAGTTTGCTTGGTGATGACAATGAAATGGATAGCTGAAATTTGCGATTGAGGCGACCAACTTTAGTCAGTAAGATCAATAAAATGATTTCAGTTTTATTTCATTGCGTTGGTTATATCAGAATAGTTCATGTTGGTGGGATTTTTTTTTTATATATGCATCAGTTGTCAAAACTTTGCTGAAACGTTTGTGGAAAGCTGTTGAATTAAATAATTTTGCTGAACAAAATAGCAACTGAATAACGTCTAGTAATTTTGTTTCATGTTGGAGAGTAGTTATTTTTCTTCTAGCTTAGATGCACTGAATATCAAATGTTAATCTTATAGATGCATCCCACGTGGATTTATGTTGTTTTATTCGATTTTATATTGTGCAAAATTATGTGATGTTTCATTTGATTGTATTCAGATTTGCTAATTTTATATTGTGCAAAATTTTTTGCATCTACCGTGGTAATGGGGTAGATGCAAATACGAATAGTATTCGCGTCTAATTTAGGGTACAACAGACGCAATTGCATGCATTGGGAGTAACCTCCCATAAGCAATTTGCATCCGATGTAGTAATAGAGCAGGTGCAAGTACAAGTATTTGCGTCAGATTCATGACACAACGACGCAAATATACCATATTTGCATCTGTTGAAAATCAGAAGCAAATTATTTTTACAGTTTGCGTCCATTGCATTTGCATCTACAGTGGATCATATGCAAATGGTACAAAAAGACGGATGCAAATACTCTATTTTGTAGTAGTGGCCTGTGATTGTTGGATGAGTAGATAGGTGATGGATGGTAGGATATACACTCTTCTTAACTTGAAGATTTTGGGGACGAAATCCTTTGAGTAGGGAAGAATGTAACACCCCATAATTTCAACAACATTAAAGAGGATAAATTAAATGATAATTAATTTAAAAATTAGAATTAAGGGAAACAGATTGCGCCATTGTGTCCGTCTCGAAATTCTGGTAAAGATAAACAATTGGTTTGTGTAAAACGGACAACGTATGAAGAAGTTATGAAGGTTTGAAGTTTGTATACGTGGAAGATATATATATATATATATATATATATATATATATATATATATATATATAATATAATATATATATATGTATGGGCCAGGAATTCAAAATTTTAGTTCAAATTTCGATAATCCCGTAGGCGGTAAAATTCCCACCTCAGGGGTGTCGACCCCATAAGGGGGGTCGACCCTGGCGTCGACTCCTTAAAGGGGGGTCGACCAAGCTAAGGCTAAGATGGCAGTCAATTTCTGGGGGGCTGACAGCTATAAATAAAGGTCCATTTCTCTTGTTTTCTTCACTGAAAATCAATGGAAGCCAAATGCTGCCAGTGTCTGAACTGAATCCTTTTCTTCAACAACAATCAACTTAGAGTTAATCAGTTAGAGATTCACGTATAGATCTGAGATTCAACACCAATAAATTCTCTTCTATCTTCTAAGATCCAATCACTGTGAGTTTAGTTACTTTTAGATTTAAATGATAAAAAGTAAAACATGATATGAATGTGATTTAGATCTATTATAAACTGTGAATTTATGAAACTCTTGGATCTTAATCTTTATCATGCTCGATCTAACTTTATAGATCTAATTCACTTGTGGTTAATTTATCATGTCACATTTGTGGATTTGGCCTTTATCTATGTCTATGGTTAATTTGGATCTGTCATTATTTGGACAGTTAAATCCTTGTTTAGATCTAATTCTCCATCGATATCATCTTGTACCTATCATGTTGTGGTTAACTTAGATCTGTCATTAATTGGACATATGAATCCTTATTTAGATCTATTCATGCCTACTTTGACATCCTTAGTATGTTAGATCTAGTTTTATTATCATATGTTCACTAGATCTATTTTTATATGTCCACCTTATCACTATGCCAATTGCATGTTTATGTCACGTATGTTAGAATAATCACTATTGTCATCTTCCTATCACCTTTCCCTTTTATTGTTTATGGCCATGATACTTTCTAGCCTAGGCACGCCGCTAAATATATGCGAATGCGTTAGTTAGGGAACGGAGGGATAACATGGAAATTGGCATAGCTTGAATAATGTTTATAAACATGAATTTGGGCATATAATCCATTATTAATATAATTGGGTAAATGGGCACGAACACCTATAAAGACATAGGTATAATTGATTGGTTAATAATTAAAATGCCTAGGATTATAGTAATTAGAAACTATAACTTTACTTATGACACGAGGTTAGATTGCATTTGTGGTGGAAGTCTTTCCGGAACCAACGGCATATCCAGCAACCGCAAATGTTGAATCTAATGTGAGGGGTCTAAGTGCACAAATACGAGATGGGCTAAGACACGAGGTTAGGCCCAACTTGTGGAAGAAGTCTGCTCGGACCCGACTGGCATATCAAGCATCTACAAGTTGTAGGCCTAATGTGGAAGGTCTAGCCCATTATAAACCATAAATGCACATGGTAAGAAATTGAAGTAGTTAACCTAGTTGAATCCATAAGAAGTGCGTGAATAGAAACATGAATAGGGATTAAGTAAACTTGATTGAACAATGGGATGGTTAAGTATATCTGAGATGAGTGGATAATATTTAAATATAGACCCACAAAACTTAACCAATTGGCGGTTATGTGTTAAAGACACCTACAGGTAGGCATAACCGGTAGAAAGATTAAGGTTATATAATTAAAGACACCTTTTAGGGTAAACATAACCTATGGAAAACCTAGTGCCGGATACAAGACAAAGGGGAGAGCTTGTGTTATATTGTGTGGGACCCCTTTCAGTCAATAACCCGGAGTAGGTATCAAACAAAGTACTCCGAACTAGGTCGGAGAAGGGCATGCTTACTAAACCAATTGTAAGAGATCCAAATGTGGAGGACGGTGTGGGCAGCGCAAACCGACCGGGTCCTGTGCGTGCATGGGCCAGGCAGAGGGGATAAGACGACCATGACGCCTGTAGATATGGGGCTATGCATATCAGCGAAGGGTTGCCACTTTAGGACGTGATACATCCGTTGGTGGGCCGGCATAGAGTATCTACGCGGATTAGGGAGCCGATCGATTAGGGTAGTAATTAGGGTATATTTGGACGTATGCATAAGTCTACCACCTTATAGTGGAAGGGATCGTCCCATTCTTGTTATACTAGTAATAGTGCAGAGTAATCACTAGGGAAGTGTATACACTCCATCATGTTACCTTGTCATGCTTACCTTTTGTGATGACACCTTTCTTATCCACTTTATATGCCTGTCATGCTACTTTTATTTATTTACTTGCTAAAGTAACTGGACTTGCCATGTCTGAACCGTTTTTATTTCCTCTTCTTTCTTCTGTTTCCCCCCAGGTACTCAGGGCGGGAACACTCAGGCTTGACTGTGATTCTGCTTTATCTTGCTAGGAGCTGCTGTTGAAGTATTGCTCAAGTTCTTATCTCACTATGGCTTTGTCTTCTTTTGGGGAATTATGTTTTTTTATGTACTCTGATGGAACAAGGCAAAAAGTTTTATATTTTTGTAATGACTTTTATGCAGTTTCAGACTTGTGATATTTTGGACCATGATGTTATGACTTATATTTGAAATAAAATTTAAATTCCACTGTAGCTTTTATATCTGTCTGGTAATAATTCTGTTTCTGTTTACCTATAACACTTCACGAAACTTAATGCATTCCCATAGTGAGTGACATTAAGGGACATTGGGTGTAACACCCCACCTCACCAGGGTGGCTCTTGCAAGCACTCTGACTTTGGAGGGGCGTTTGAATCAGGTAAACATGCATAATGATATATCAAGGCAGAACAAGAACATATGTATATATGTAAACAGAGTAAATAACATATATAAAACAGCGGAAGATTTCAAATCATTTCAAAACAAGTCTGGTACAACATAATGTCAACTTTCCAAATACACAAGTCTAGATAAAAACAACATTGCTGAAAAACTGAAATACATAAGTACTATCCCCAAAATAAGTGATAACCATAGCTAGCTTCATGTCAAGACCGTACATGAGCTAAAATCCCACAAGCAAGTGATCAGGAATCCAAGCTAAGCTCCAATATTCCCTCCCTGAGAACCTGGGGGGGGGGGGGGAACGGAAGAAAAGAGGCGAAAGAAAACATGTCAGTCAAAAAGACTGAGTAAGCCCTACTACAATCAATGTAAACTGATAAAGTTAACTGGCATGATGAAAGCTGAGATGAACATATGGATAACTACATACTAGCATGATGATTAACTAACAAGGTAGATAAAGGTGTCATCGCATAATCAGGTTTAAGGTCTTGCACCACAGGTGTACTAGCAAACTAGCATGACTTGAATAAACAAGTATTGATCCCTTGGCCCAAGCTTTGGCCCAATAACATGAAGTGCCCCTAACACGAGGTCCAATAACATGAAATGACCCTACGAGGTCCAACCAAACGGTCTAGTCGATCGGCTCCCTAAGCCTAACTCATCACGTGTTGGTGTCAATGCGGCCCAAACATAATTGTAGTCAGACTGTGCAGGGTCTCCCGTCGGGTGTATCAAGCCCTAGGGTGGCAACCCCTGGACACCATAAACATGAGTGCACAGTCTCGATCTACTGGTACCCGTGCATGCTTTCCCCGGCTTCGGACTATGTGCACGACCATGGTCCGCCCGGAACTACACCGGCGTACCCTCTGCCGTCGCTTTTGGTCACTTACCTCCAGTCCAGTAATCGTGCTCCCTCCCTAGCCTAGACCCTAGGGCCTTAATGATACAAACTTGGGATTACTGCTGGAGTGGACCCCCATTGCTAGGATTTTTCTAGTGGGTTAAGTACGGTTTAACCCTCTTGCTAATCATGGATTAACTTGGTTAAGTGTAACGATGAGTTCACGACTTAACCCTGATTAATCTACCAAGCCCAAATTGGTTAAGTATTAAGTGGACCATGACTTAACCCTAATCACGAGGCATTAATTAATTTAATGCGCCTTAACCTCTCACATTAGACCTTGTTGTGGTTACTTGTTAAGCCGGGCGGGTCCGGGTAGCTTTACACCACAACTTGGTCTAACCTCGGGTTCAAGGTACAACATGACCAACTTCTCACATTGGGTCCTATTGTTTGTAGCAACTAGTTAAGCCGGTCGGTTCCGGGTAGGTTTACGCTACAAACTCAACCCAACCTCGAGTTGGTCACACTTATCTTTTCTAAGTGTCATGTCCATCATGTTTCCAAAACATGTTACAAGTTTTCAAGCATTTGGGTAGACCTAACTTAATAGGTAAATTCTCAAAGTGTAGACCTAACTTAATAGGTAAATTCCCAAGCTTATGTTTTTATGTCTTTTAAGTTTACCCAACCCCAAACGCAATCCCATCGCTTACATATCGCAATAGCGCATAAAGGATAGAAAGAGGGAACTTGGCATAATCATGACATAAAGGTGTTGAAGCCACAAGTTTAACATGGTGGCATATGAAATGTACATATGTTCATATACTTGCATATTACATTTTTGGCCTCAAAAGCATGCATAAAACCAAACTTAGCATATTGGTGATACATGGTGATAAATGACATGTAGAAATGGCCATAAGTTCGCATTTAGCCTCACATGCAAGTTATCATAAGAGATATGATAACTTACATGTTGCCAAAATGCAACCTTTAGCATAAAGCTTGAAGCTTTATGTCCATATACTCAAGATAAGCTTGCATAACGTGATAACATGAACAAAATGATCATCCCAAACTTGCATAACATACTTGCATATCATATGACGAACTTGCATATCAAACTTGCATAACATAACATGATAAACTTGCATATCATAACATGGCAAACTTGCATACATAACATGATAGACTTGCATATTACATCATAGTAAACTTGCATAACATACCATGATAAACTTGCATATCATATCATAGCATACTTGCATAACATGATAAACTTGCATATCATATCATAATGATCAAACACAACTTGCATCATTCATTAACTTTAGAGTTTAAGTATGAAAGTAGAAAAGGGCTTACAATGCTTATGAAGACACAAAAATATGACAAAGCCCTTATGCAACCAATTAAACCCAAAATGAAAGCTTCAATAGAAAAACCCTTAAGCCAAAATGATCAAAACCCTTGCTTTATGATGCAAATATAGAAACTTGACTTGAATGCAAGCTAATGATGCTCATACAAGTTTAAAAACACTTGTATGCATGGAAAATCTCTCATAGAAATTTATTTAGGATTTTATGAAGAGAGTGGAGGCCATGAGAGGATTGATTTTGCCATAGTTTAGTTGTATGAATGAATAATGATGATTTAGGCTAGGTTTAGGGGTCCTTTTATAGAAGTTTAGGTTAGTTTAGGCCATAGGATTAACCCTAGTTTAGATCTAAACCATCAAAAATCGTCATAGGCCAGCAGAGCAGACCAGAGAACCAAAACAGGTGCACCAAGCCAGCCAGGGTCAAGCCAGAAAGCTGTGCAGGTTTCTGGCTCGACACGGGCGCACTTCCCAAGTGCGCCAGTGTATTTTTGTGCTGGCGCACTTCACAAGTGCGCCAGTGCATTCTGGCTTGTTTTCGGTTTTTCTGCCTAACTTCGTTCGTCCATATCTTCTTCATACGGACTCCGATTTTTGAAAACTCGGACTCTATTTCGCGTATTTTTCCGAGACGAACGCAATGGCACAACCCGTTTCCCTTGATTCAGAATTATAAATTAAATTCTGCCTCGATTTACGTTATAATAGGTTATTGAAAATACGGGTTGTTACATTCTCCCCTCCTTAAAGGATTTCGTCCCCGAAATCTTCAAGTTGGGAAGAACGTATCCTACCATCCAATCATCCATCTACTCAAAACATCATCCACGAGCAATCATTGTCCTTACAAGATTCTAAATGTTGTATGAACATATGCAAAGGTGTGTGTATATGTACTTATCTAATGCAAATATCATCAATGCAAATTATGTTAGTGAAATGAATCCATATGTATGCAATTCCTAACATAATGTATAACATCTATATGTGTGCACATAACATACATCCATATGCAACATCCATGTGATAACACAAAAATTTTCATCCATGAATAAGCATAAACACTCATGCATATGCAATATGAGGAGTGTGTGAGCCGATCTAGTGCCTAACGTGTATAATGCATCCACGAGTAACCACTTGCAAACACTTGCAACCACTTGCAACCATCAAGCATAACATGTTTCAAACACATGTTTCATCCAAAGGGTTTCTACCTAAGGTTCTCATGACAAGATTAACACGATAAACTAGATAAACATGGATAGCAAAGAGAAAGATATGCTAACAAAGAAAAGAGATTGAGAGTGTACCCTCAAAAAGGAATGGATAAAGCCCACGCATCTTCTCCTCGGTTTCCCAAGTTGCGTCTTCTTCGGCTTCACCCCATTGAACCTTCACCAACTTGACCTCTCGATTCCTTAGCTTCTTGGTCTCCGTCCCCAAGATACGAATCGGAGCTCTCCTCAAGGTAGCCTCTTTCTCTACTTCCACATCTTTCAGAACACTTGGCTCAACAACCTCTGCTGATTCATGTAAACACTTCCGGAGATGCGAGACATGAAAAACATCGTGTACTCCGGCAAGCTTCTCGGGCAACTCCACTCTATAAGCCATCTGCCCGATCCTCTCTATAATAGGGAATGGTCCAACAAACCTCGGTGCTAACTTCCCAACGGCTCCAAATCGGACCACATTTCGCAAAGGAGAAACCTTCACGAAAACCATATTCCCAACATCAAACTCCAAATCAGTTCTTCGCTTATCAGCATAGGATTTCTGTCGGTCTTGGGCCGCTTTCATCCGTCTCTGAATCAACTCGACCTTCTCGGATGTATCTCTGATCATATCAGGCCCAAGTATAAGCTCATCTGTAGTCTCCCACCAACATGTAGGCGACTTGCACGGCCTCCCATATAAAGCTTCAAATGGTGTCATCCCTATGCTTGCCTGATAACTGTTATTATATGCAAACTCAACAAGAGGAAGATGGTCTTCCCAAGTACCACCAAAATCCAGAATACAAAGCCTCAACAGATCCTCGAGTACCCTATTCACCCTTTCGGTTTGACCGTCCGTCTGTGGGTGATAAGCCGTACTTAGATTCAACTTCGTGCCCATAGCTTCTTGCAAGCTATTCCAGAACTGACTTGTAAAGATTGGGTCACGGTCACTGACTATACTAGAAGGGACTCCATGCAGTCTCACAATCTCACGAAGATATACAGACGCTAGCCAAGATGCGGTCCTCTTGCTCTTCACCGGAATGAAATGAGCACTCTTCGTAAGTCTATCCACAATAACCCAAATGCTCGTATTCCCTTTCCTTGACCTTGGTAGCCCATCGATAAAATCCATGGAAATACTCTCCCACTTCCATAGTGGAACGTCTAGAGGATGCAATAGCCCACCGGGCTTCTTCGACTCGGCCTTAACTTGCTGGCAAATGATACATCTAGAGACAAACTCTGCCACATCCTTCTTCATCCCAGGCCAAAAGAAAATGCGCTTCATATCTTTATACATCTTATCTCCGCCCGGATGTATAGTCAACTTAGAGCGATGCGCTTCCTCAAGAACTTTTCTTACTAAATCTTCAACCATTGGAACACATAACCTTCCGTCTCTCCTCAGCCAACCCTTGTCATCAATAGAATATCGAGCGAGATGACTAGACGCCTCTCCTCGAATCAGCTTATCCATAATCTCAACTATCTGAGGGTCTTCTCTCTGCGAAGCCCCAACTTGATCAAGAAGGGTAGGTCTGAGTTCCAGGGATGCTAAAGAACCGGTCATCGACTCAATCGCCAAAGAGAAATCAAAGGTTGCCACATACTCTAAATTCTTCATCTCAACGAATAGAGGACTCAGAGTCAACCTTCTTGTACTCAATGCATCTGCTACCACATTCCCCTTGCCAGGGGTATAAGCTATCTCAAAATCGTAGGACGCCAAGAATTCCATCCATCTTTGTTGCCTCAGATACAGATCCTTCTGAGAAAAGAGATACTTCAATGACTTGTGATCGGTATAAAGCTCAAATCTTTCTCCCAGAAGATAATGGCGACAAGCCTTGAGTGCATATACTATTGCTGCCAACTCTAAGTCATGAGTGGGATAATTCTTCTCATGCACTTTGAGTTGTCTACCGCCAAAGCATATCACCCTTCCTTCTTGCATCAGAACAGCTCCTAACCCCGTGCCACATGCATCGGTGTATACTGTAAATAACTTCCCTCCATCGGGCAAAGCTAGAACAGGTGCTGATGTGAGAGCTCTCTTGAGCTTCTGAAAAGCAAGCTCGCATTCTATGCTCCAAGCAAAAACTAAATTCTTCTTCGTCAATTTAGTGAGAGGAGCGGAAATCTTCGCGAAGTCCTTGATAAACTTTCGGTAAAAGCCTGCAAGACCTAGAAAACTTCTCACTTCGGTTGCATTCCTTGGAGTCTTCCAATCCTGAACTGCAACTACCTTAGCGGGATCCACTGCTAAGCCTTGCTTAGATACTATATGCCCAAGGAATCTAACTTCCCTTCTCCAAAAGTGACACTTGGAGAACCTGGCCTTCAACTGATGCGCTCTAAGCGTATCCATCACCTCCACGAGATGCCTTGCGTGCTCTTCCTCGTCCTTAGAGAAGATCAGAATATCATCTACGAAGACCACGACAAACTTGTTCAAGAACTCCCTGAACACCCTACTCATCAAGTCCACGAAATATGCAGGTGCATTAGTCAAGCCGAACGGCATGACAAGCCATTCGAAGAATCCATCTGGCGTTCTGAACGCAGTCTTGTCTATACTATCTTCAGCTACCCTGAGCTGATGGAATCCAGTAGCAAGATCAAGCTGAGAGAAAACAAAAGCACCGACAAGCTGGTCAAAGAGATCATCAATTCTCGGTAATGGGTGTTTGTTCTTCTTAGTCAGCTTATTCAACTCTCGATAGTCAACACAAATTCGGAGAGAACCATCTGCCTTGGTAGCAAATACCACAGGCGCTCCCCATTCAGATATACTTCGTCTAATGAAGTTCTTCTCAAGCAACTCCTTCACTTGCTTACTTAGCTCCCGCCTTTCACACGGAGCCATGTGCCGAACGGGCAAAGAAACCGGTTTTGCATTATCCACCAGATAAATGCGGAAATCAATCTCTCGCTTAGGGGGCAACCCCCTAACTTCATCGAAAACATCCGGATACTCTCGAACCACTCTCACAGACTGAAGAGTTTCCATTGACGAATCGAGTGATTCAAGATAGCACAACATGACGGGACCTCTCGGATCACAAGAAATCTCTAGGGTGTTTCCGAGGCGAGTCACGAGCCTCACAACCCTATGCTCACAATCAAGAATGGCTCCATATCTGGACAGCCAATCCATGCCCAATATCAATCCGTATCCCCTAAAACCAAGAACATAAGCACTACACAAGAACTCTACACTCAGTATAGAGATCCTCAAATCCCCACATATCATAGACAGATGGGCGGAACCCCCAATAGGATTTGAAACACAAACGGGATCCTCCACCAAGCTAGTACTAAGGTGCAAACTATCAACAAGATCAGATGAGATAAAGCTATGCGATGCACCAGAATCAAACAAGGTACGAACTGGAAAATCAGAAATATATACAAGGCTCTCAACAGAAATACTACCTCGATCGGGAACTGGAGCGGTACTGAGAGCATGAACTTGCCCTCCTGAAGGTCCAGCACGCTGAGTCTGACCCTGGCCTTGCCCTTGCTTCCTCGGGCAATCCTTACTGAAATGTCCAGTCTCACAGCAGAAAAAGCATTCACCATTCTTCCTTTTCCTCTTCTTACAATCCTTAATAAGATGCCCAACTGAACCGCAATAATGGCATTTCCCCTTGTTGTTCTTGCCCTTGTTGTTGTTCCCCTTGTTGCCTTGACTTTTGTTCTGATTGCCTTGACTGCTCTGACCACTTGGATTACCCTGATTTCTTTTCCCCTGGGAATCAGTCTTCTTGGCTTGAGTATCATTCACCTTGATCTCTTTCTTGACATCTCCCTGAAGTAATGCCATATCAACCAAGCTCTCAAACGTGGCCCCATGGGGGATATGTGACATAGCCAATCCCTGCAACGGCTCATTCAATCCTCTAGCAAAACGAAGAGCCTTCTTCTGAGGAGTATTAACCATATCCAAGCCAAAACGAGCTAACTGATTGAACTTGTTCACATATTCTTTGACAGACATATCTCCTTGTTTCAAAGTTATGAACCTCTCCATTTGCAGATTCTCCTCAGCAGAAGATAAAAACTTAAGCACGAACCTTGCCCTGAAATCGGCCCAAGTCTCAACAGGCCTAGTACCATTGGTGACTTCCCACCAATAAGCGGCTTCATCCTTCATAAGCCAAACCGCCAACAAGATCTTCCTCTGATCGTCTAACCCCAAGATAGCAAATAAATCCTCGGTCTCTTTCAACCAATTTCTGGCCTCTACAAAAGTCTCAGTGCCTTGAAAGTTCTTGCCACCCATTGCTTTGAAATCTTTGCAAGTCTTTGCAAAGTCAGCTTGAGGATGCTGAGGGGGAGGAGGAAGAGGAACCTCAGCGACAGGAGGAGGAGGAACATTAACTACTGGAGGAGGAGGAGGAGGGACATCTGCGGGGCCGGCTTCGGTCGCCCTAGCCTCCAAAAGTCTCCTATACCAAACAGGTACGTGTACTCCCTCCGGAATAGCAAAGTTATCGTCCATACTGAAAATGAAGAAAAAGACAGATTCAGAATGGAGAAAAACGAAGGAATTTTGCTAATGGCTTTTTGGGGAATAGCCTTTAAAATAAACTAGACTTTTCTTTGGAAAATACTTTATACTTGGTTTTGAAAATAGTTTTCCAAAAGTTTTATAAAAACCTTTTTGTTCCTTCTCGTAAACCATATGCTCTGATACCAAATGTAACACCCCACCTCCGCCAGGGTGGCTCTTGCAAGCACTCTGACTTTGGAGGGGCGTTTGAATCAGGTAAACATGCATAATGATATATCAAGGCAGAACAAGAACATATGTATATATGTAAACAGAGTAAATAACATAGATAAAACAGCGGAAGATTTCAAACCATTTCAAAACAAGTCTAGTACAACATAATGTCAACTTTCCAAATACACAAGTCTAGATAAAAACAACATTGCTGAAAAACTGAAATACATAAGTACTATCCCCAAAATAAGTGATAACCATAGCTAGCTTCATGTCAAGACCGTACATGAGCTAAAATCCCACAAGCAAGTGATCAGGAATCCAAGCTAAGCTCCAATATTCCCTCCCTGAGAACCTGGGGGGGGGGGGGGGGGGGGTGGAACGGAAGAAAAGAGGCGAAAGAAAAAGGTCTGTCAAAAATACTGAGTAAGCCCTACTACAATCAATGTAAACTGATAAAGTTAACTGGCATGATGAAAGCTGAGATGAACATATGGATAACTACATACTAGCATGATGATTAACTAACAAGGTAGATAAAGGTGTCATCGCATAATCAGGTTTAAGGTCTTGCACCACAGGTGTACTAGCAAACTAACATGACTTGAATAAACAAGTATTGATCCCTTGGCCCAAGCTTTGGCCCAATAACATGAAGTGCCCCTAACACGATGTCCAATAACATGAAATGACCCTACGAGGTCCAACCAAACGGTCTAGTCGATCGGCTCCCTAAGCCTAACTCGTCACGTGTTGGTGTCAATGCGGCCCAAACATAATTGTAGTCAGACTGTGCAGGGTCTCCCGTCGGGTGTATCAAGCCCTAGGGTGGCAACCCCTGGACACCATAAACATGAGTGCACAGTCTCGATCTACTGGTACTCGTGCATGCTTTCCCCGGCTTCGGACTATGTGCACAACCATGGTCCGCCCGAAACTACACCGGCGTACCCTCTGCCGTCGCTTTTGGTCACTTACCTCCAGTCCAGTAATCGTGCTCCCTCCCTAGCCTAGACCCTAGGGCCTTAATGATACAAACTTGGGATTACTGCTAGAGTGGACCCCCATTGCTAGGATTTTTCTAGTGGGTTAAGTACGGTTTAACCCTCTTGCTAATCATGGATTAACTTGGTTAAGTGTAACGATGAGTTCACGACTTAACCCTGATTAATCTACCAAGCCCAAATTGGTTAAGTATTAAGTGGACCATGACTTAACCCTAATCACGAGGCATTAATTAATTTAATGCGCCTTAACCTCTCACATTAGACCTTGTTGTGGTTACTAGTTAAGCCGGGCGGGTCCGGGTAGCTTTACACCACAACTTGGTCTAACCTCGGGTTCAAGGTACAACATGACCAACTTCTCACATTGGGTCCTATTGTTTGTAGCAACTAGTTAAGCCGGTCGGTTCCGGGTAGGTTTACGCTACAAACTCAACCCAACCTCGAGTTGGTCACACTTATCTTTTCTAAGTGTCATGTCCATCATGTTTCCAAAACATGTTACAAGTTTTCAAGCATTTGGGTAGACCTAACTTAATAGGTAAATTCCCAAAGGGTAGACCTAACTTAATAGGTAAATTCCCAAGCTTATGTTTTTATGTCTTTTAAGTTTACCCAACCCCAAACGCAATCCCATCGCTTACATATCGCAATAGCGCATAAAGGATAGAAAGAGGGAACTTGGCATAATCATGACATAAAGGTGTTGAAGCCACAAGTTTAACATGGTGGCATATGAAATGTACATATGTTCATATACTTGCATATTACATTTTTGGCCTCAAAAGCATGCATAAAACCAAACTTAGCATATTGGTGATACATGGTGATAAATGACATGTAGAAATGGCCATAAGTTCGCATTTAGCCTCACATGCAAGTTATCATAAGAGATATGATAACTTACATGTTGCCAAAATGCAACCTTTAGCATAAAGCTTGAAGCTTTATGTCCATATACTCAAGATAAGCTTGCATAACGTGATAACATGAACAAAATGATCATCCCAAACTTGCATAACATACTTGCATATCATATGACGAACTTGCATATCAAACTTGCATAACATAACATGATAAACTTGCATATCATAACATGGCAAACTTGCATACATAACATGATAGACTTGCATATTACATCATAGTAAACTTGCATAACATATCATGATAAACTTGCATATCATATCATAGCATACTTGCATAACATGATAAACTTGCATATCATATCATAATGATCAAACACAACTTGCATCATTCATTAACTTTAGAGTTTAAGTATGAAAGTAGAAAAGGGCTTACAATGCTTATAAAGACACAAAAATATGAAAAAGCCCTTATGCAACCAATTAAACCCAAAATGAAAGCTTCAATAGAAAAACCCTTAAGCCAAAATGATCAAAACCCTTGCTTTATGATGCAAATATAGAAACTTGACTTGAATGCAAGCTAATGATGCTCATACAAGTTTGAAAACACTTGTATGCATGGAAAATCTCTCATAGAAATTTATTTAGGATTTTATGAAGAGAGTGGAGGCCATGAGAGGATTGATTTTGCCATAGTTTAGTTGTATGAATGAATAATGATGATTTAGGCTAGGTTTAGGGGTCCTTTTATAGAAGTTTAGGTTAGTTTAGGCCATAGGATTAACCCTAGTTTAGATCTAAACCATCAAAAATCGTCATAGGCCAGCAGAGCAGACCAGAGAACCAAAACAGGTGCACCAAGCCAGCCAGGGTCAAGCCAGAAAGCTGTGCAGGTTTCTGGCTCGACACGGGCGCACTTCCCAAGTGCGCCAGTGTAATTTTGTGCTGGCGCACTTCATAAGTGCGCCAGTGCATTCTGGCTTGTTTTCGGTTTTTCTGCCTAACTTCGTTCGTCCATATCTTCTTCATACGGACTCCGATTTTCGAAAACTCGGACTCTATTTCGCGTATTTTTCCGAGACGAACGCAATGGCACAGCCCATTTCCCTTGATTCAGATTAATAAATTAAATTCTGCCTCGATTTACGTTATAACAGGTTATTGAAAATACGGGTTGTTACATTGGGTGTCACACAAAGGGTATCAACTGATTAGTAAAGACATATTTAGTTGTATAATATGAGTGCATTACCTAATACGAAGTCAAATGAGTTAAGTATTCAACAAATCATTATTGCATATGTTGCATTATGCTTGACAAATCTGTCACCTATTTTTTCTTCTTTGTTTTTTTGGTGAACTTATATTCTCTAAACTCTAAATAATTATATAAAGACATTAAGACTATGCTATCGTAAATATTTTAAACTATAAAACCAACTTAAGTTACTTTCATAATCTCAGTCTCATGGGCCTATAGTGATTAACTATAGTGTAATAATGGCTACAGATATAAGGAGTTGCAAACAAAACTGGGTAAAAATCCTCAGGAAACTGGGTAGAAATGCATTTCCTTAATGATCACTTCAGAAAGTTCTTCTCTCATAAGATATTTTATCATAAACTCAAACTAGCTGAAAGCAATTTCATACGTTTCATTGAAGAACCTGTGGTTAAATTAACAATGGTATACATATTCATCCTCACGATGTACTTTGTCTTTTTGATGAAAGATTAAAACTTATACTCTATGTCAGTTGTCCATCGATTCATTTTTCCCAAATCTTAAACAATAGTTTCACATACGAGTTCAAACACGAGAAAGTCTATTTAGGCACAAAATTTAAACATAATTGGTGACACAACTAATCTTCACCACTAGATCACCCCATGAATTCCACTTCTCCAAATAAAAACAAAAAGATCCAATGGTCGAGGCATTGTGTCTAATTTTGCATCCAAATAGCTGCCCGTTTTCAAAGCTAACGGCAAAACAAATGACCTCAGTCATGCACTATGAATTATAAAAAAATTGATATCAATTGGTTTCCATATTGTAAATGATGTATAAAAAAACAAGATGCATTGGAAATATTAAATTGAACTACTCACCTTTTACAAAATCCCATGCGACTGTTAAATGAATGAAGATTTCTGGTTGATGATAACTAATTTTGACACCGAAAATAAAATTAATTTAGGTTTTGGAGTTTATACTAGTTTGGTCATAAACAAAAATGTTGGGGGGCTCACATACTTTATTTTTTACATTTCCATTTACCCTCATAATAACATCAGTTACCATCCCATTAATCCCAATCAATTTCAAATGCAAAGAAAACAAACCCCCAAATTATTTGAAAACAAAGCGATTGTTTGAGGAGAAATAATGGTATGAACGAAGAACGTGGTACCATATTAAAATAATAATTGTTCGATATATGTATATCGATTTCCTATCAATGATATTTTTTCATCTGATTTGATTCATATCAACAAATGAGATTATTGATAATTTGATATAAAAATCTGATGCAGTTCGACTAATATACCCTAAAAAATTTTGATTAACAGTTAAAAAAGAGATTATTGTGAAAAAGGCTAATTTGGTAAAATAAACTTTATTTGTTAAGAGGTGCTTACTACATTGGTACCCCCCTTAACAATTTTTTTTTAAAAAAGTGACCTTCCCTTAATAATATTTGGAGTGTCAATAACAATTCCCAATTTTTTAATACTTGGATATGTAAGTTTTGTCGATCTGACGGTAGCAACGCGTTAGTGTTGTGGTTCCGAATTTGGGGTTTTAGTGATCCAAACGCAAGATTTAGGGTTCGGATTTAGGAACTCAAAAAGAAGTAGGCAAACTTAGGTGATTATCGGCATTTGGAACGACAATTGAAAATCTAGGGACTTAGCGTAATAATGAAACATTAGTAAATGAAGGAAAATTGATTGAAATATGCGTGCTTTTATTTGGGTTTTGGAGCTTTGTTCAATTAGCAGAATCAAAGAAGAATTGATATATGGAAGGAGAAACAAGGGCATCAGATGTCGGGTAGAAAACATCATCGAGAAAATGGCATTTTTATTTTGGCTTCACGAAAATTGAATCTGGCCAGTAACATTAAGAAAACCTCCCTAATGGTCGTTTTAATAATATTTTCGTATATACACACTTAACTTAATTTACATCTTCATGGTTTGCAACAACAACAAAAAAA
Organism: Allium sativum; assembly: GCA_030737875.1. NCBI lineage: Eukaryota > Viridiplantae > Streptophyta > Magnoliopsida > Asparagales > Amaryllidaceae > Allium > Allium sativum. The sequence continues at coordinate 784,704,086 of CM060912.1, read as the reverse complement.
TGTTTAGGGTTTAGGAAAGTTAAGGCCAGCCCTTACATAGCATAACAATGAAATTTTTTATAGTTTGTTTACGATAACATGGGGTCATTTCGGAATGATTGTGAAAAATTTACAAATATCAGAGCGTAGGCTTGATATTATTATTATTATTTTTTTAAAAAAATTATGTCATGAAATACGGCATTGAGTTTATATTTTAATTTGATCATTAAACAAAAGTGGGGAAAAGAAAAAAAATAAAATAAATAAATAGAAGTTACAAAAAGGGATATTAAAAAGCGTATGGAATACTTTGCATGACTATATCAATTGTGGGAAGACATATATCTCACAATATTCAATCGTACTACGATGTCTCTTGATTAACATTATTCTTCACATATCACACTAACATTCTTCTTCATATACCATCTTAACTTGCATGAAACTGCATGTTATCACAGCTTGAAATGGGTCAATGCAGACTGGCCATTAATCCCTTTACCGTTGAAGTACAATGCATAATCCCTAACAGTAGTCTCCCGATACAACGGTGGATTATCATCCGAAAGCAATTCCTTGATAGGACCAAAAAGATTAGAACATGGCACTAAACTTGTGGTTATAAAAGTAGCAATTGATATTCTAGGTCCAGTCTCATTTGCAAGTACTCTGTTCTCAACTCTCTTAAACCTATCATTTGTTATCAGCTGCATTCCGACATTCATACAGATATTGATCATAGCTAAAAAGTTTCACATGTCAAGTAGTTATACAATTTTACAAGATAAATACCTGCATAAGGTCACCAATGTTGATTACGAATGCACCAGAAGCAGGAGGAACATCAACCAACTGATCTTGATAAAGAACCTGGAGACCCCTAATATGATCTTGTAAAAGAACAGTAATGAAATTAGGATCAGTGTGCTTGCACGTCCCAAGTGTTAGTTGTGGCTCTGGGCATGTTAAGTAGTAATGCATTGCTAAAGATATACCATCTGCACATCCCAGTTCTTCCAAATGATCCGTCTTCAGCCCCAATGCTTCAGAAAACAATCCAAATATTATCTTTCTTAGCTTTTGCACTTCATTTGTGCAAAGCATAGCGTACAGAGTATAAAGCTTTTAGTACTTGCATGAGTAGGGCAACTCTTCGGGTTTAGGGCTATAAGGTGCCATTCTACAGAACAAATTGCCTCGCCGGTTTGCTGAAGAAACTCTATAGAGATCGAAATTACTGTTGAACATCACCTTCTTGCTAGAAACGCGTGTATAGAACTTCATTCTGGTTTCTGGATCGTCCTCGTTGAACTTTCTATAGTATCCGCACACTCGATGGATTATGGATTGATCGATACCACGATTAAGCAGCTGGAAGAATACGAAGGTTTCAGATGCGGATCTGATCTGATCTGGGCGGCCAACTGGGTGCGATCGGAGTGGAGGTTGACGGTTGGGATTTGGGTGTTTGGGTTGGGTTGTTGGTGAAGCCGTGGTGAATAGCTTGGCAATATGGACTTCGACCAGACCTCTGACGCCGGTTTTTTTGGAGTTGAAAGCGTCCAATTCGGCGATGCGTTGGGAGCTTGGCATGGTATGCAGACTGTGAGTTTTCTGATATGCCGGGGTTTGTTTACTTTATAGACTAAACGTGTGGTGGATTATCAATTACTTTTAAGTGGATGGCTAATGAACACGGAAATGTGATGGAAAAAGTTTAAATTTGAAAGTACGGAAGTACGATGGAAAAAGTTTAAAGTTTAAGTTCTTCTAAAATAATAGTTGTTTGCTCTTCTCTTATTCTACTGGATGCGGTTTTAAAGTTCATGCTACTTGTGATTCCGAATAGTTTAATATGTTTTTCAGTCGAAAATTAGTTAATGAGCATTCTTGTGGTGGTGGACCTATAAATTTGAGCAGTCCCTATCTTTCTAGCTCATTTATTAAATCGTTGATTATAGATGAAATTCGTGATCATCCACCTAAGAAGCCTAAAGAGATCATAGCTGATTTTCGTAGAGAATATAATATTAAATTGGCTTACCTATTTGCTTATTCTGCAAAACAACTTGCTTTGACTGAATTGTATGGTAATGATGCTATGTCTTATGATGATTTGAGATGGTATTTGGAGTTACTAAAAAATCACAACCTAGGTAGTTAAGTTGCCTTAGAGGTTAATGACAACACTGACCAATTTGAGAGAGTGTTTATTGCCCTTGCTGCTAGTATATGTGTGTTTGATTACTGTCGAACCATGATTTTTTAGGCGGTATCCACTTAAAGGGATGACCATGTGTTTTGATGGGAGTCAGCTCAAAGGAAGGTGATCAAGGTATAGTTAATTGTTTTTTGTATTGAGACATTTATCTGGTTCTTAGATATCTGTGTTAGGTGACTTGTAGTATCAGCTTATGTTATGTCCTATTTTTTTATTAATTTTTCTGGTTTTAATATATCAGTTTTAGATGCATTATAGTATTAGTTTTAATGATTTCTTGTTAAAATTTATTTTTTTCCAGTTTTTATGTATTAGTTGTATGTACCTTATAACGACCCGGGGAAAAACTCGATACTCGAGTTTTTGATAATAATACATAAACCCATATCACTTGCCAAAAACCCAAGTATCGAACCCCAGATTGTCAATAGAAAGAATTTAGAGCGTGAAAAAGAAAGAAAGAATATTAGAATAGAAGAAAGAAGAACACCACATTAGAATCTCACAGCGGAATGAATAAAATATAAAAAAAATCCTTTATACAAAGAAACTGTATATACATACTAATCATCAGAGTACAACAGATATTAGTCACAGCGGAAAATAACTTTATATAACTAGCGGTGAATCTGCCTGCTTCCAGCTCCTGAAACTCCAAGCGAAACCTAACCTGGAACATACTCGGTCTGACCCGAGCGCATTTGAAGCAAAGCAAAATACACCGGGTCAGTCTGGAATACTATCAGTGATAAATTCACAGAACACACAACTTGTTTAACTTTGTAAAATCCTTTATGAAATCAAAGGATAATAGTAAGACCAGCCCACACATAAACACGGACGGTTTTTACCTTAATATGACCCAAAACATTTTCGAAATCATAATTTAGTCTGATATTATCACAGTGTCTAAATATAAGTAAATATCAATCTAGCGGAACGCTTGCATCTCATGCTCCACATATATAGTATACAATCGAAAACTGCGGGCGCTTATTGGATATTGGATTCCAACTTGACAAGGTCTGGGACCACCTTCTGAACGTGTATCTATAGAGGTGAATATAATTTAAACATTATCTTTATTCTAAATTTTTGTTATAACAAAAACTATTTGATATGTTTTGAGTTGGTATATACATATATACCAAACCATCCACTTCCTTTACTATAGGAAATATCATTATATTAATCAAAACCCTTATTTACACTTTCTTATATTCAATCATCTCGATATATATATATATATATATATATATATACTTTAATGGTATGAAACAATTTACCTATTCTAATTTGGTTAAAGTAAATGTCAATTATATAATTTAAAACCACTTTTCCATTTCCTTAAATCCTGGCATCATGATATATATTTATATACATAATAGTTAATGGACTAAACCAAATTACCACTTTGATATGACAAATCAAAATGTCAAATTTATATAACTTAAAGTCAAATATTCTTATTTATCTTGTAACCAACATTTTTATTCAAAACTTTATACTCAATTCAATATTTCTCATATGGGATAATTAACCGATTCCAACACTTTGCACTCACCACCAAACGAATATCATTCCTCGATAATAGTGAAGTCGTTCAAGCTGGGGTATTTTATTTACCTCTCCGATCTTGATCGACCACATTCTTACCTTATAGTAATATTGGTTTGTCACTTAACCATTAGCATCTCATTTTCCCCTTTTGATTTCAAATCTGGTTTTATAAACCTTTTCTTACTTTTGCAATCTTTGTTCGATGATCGCTTTACCTAACTCCTTCAAAGTATCATTCCATTTGAATTTGCCTTACTTAATTGGAAATATTAAGTAAAACTTTACTTGAATTCCCGCATTCACTTAAAAAACTTATTTACAAACCCCATATGAACTTTTCAATTATAAATTTCTCATAAAACTCTTATCGCCTTTTAGCTTAAACTTCATAACTACCTAAACCCTTTCTTAGTTGAATTCCAACTAAAAACCATCATTTAATTATTGTTAATTAAAATATTGATTAACTTTATCATTTACTATATTAGATAAAATAAACCATGCTATTAACAAGAATAGGTTCACTATCACTTTCAAAGGCTTATTGAATAATAACTAACTATATTAACCCTAAACAATTTAATAATTACTTGTATTTATAGTTAATCGAAGATTAACTAATATTTTACACTATTCGTTAATTTAACGACTATCCAGAAAATCAAATTAATTCAATTATCAGTTTTAATTACCAACGGTTGATTTTTTTGTCAACCCTACCTATCAGTTAACTACTAACTGATTTAATCGTCATTTCCCCTTTTAAATTAATTAAATAACTCAATAAAATTTAAAAACACAATTTAATTGTATTAAAATACAATTGTTCTACCTTTCCAACCCGTATGTAAATCTTTGGGTTTTCTGCTACCTTTGCATAAACCATTTCAATAATTTCTCGTACAAACTCGAATAAATTTATTTATAAATTTCTACTTTAATTGTTTAAATAAAATGACTGAAAAGTTCAGTTCAAATTATAAAATAATTTATAACCTTTAAACTACGTTGATTCACTGAACGGTAATATGACGTCTGAAACAACACATTTAGGCCATTCACTGCCAATTGCCAAATCAACACTATCGGTTGGTTTTAAACACAACACAGGTGAACATTTGTTCAACCATCACGTTCAAACAGGTTTAACTACTCTGGGGTTCAATCAGTTCAAATAACAACAATATAAAACAAACAACATATATAATATTTGAGGAATTCGGTCGGATCCCTCCAACCTGTCATTCCCTGCATCACAGCCTGTTATACATTTCATAATAATGTATGAGATAAATTTCAATAATCTAATATTTAAACGATAAATAACAGCAACCAACAAGCAACTAATCAACCAATTTATATTTTTAAAGGTAAATTATATTTTAATATGAATTTACCACATCACAGGATTCCAGAAGGTGTGAGAATTAAATCACCAGTTCATTTCGATTAACGGTGGACGCGTTTTGAAACGACCCGCAAATCCGTACCCTTTGAGTCAACTAATAACACCACACGTCCTACTCAAATTGCACAGAAATACGAATCATTATTAGAAAGAAGTTAGAGGGTGAGAATTAGAAAGAAAGAAATATTAGAATAGAAGAAAACGAAGATCACAACTCACAGCGGAACGAATAAAATATATTAGATAACATACTTTTGAAATATAAAACAGTAACTGTATATATGCATACCATCATCAGAGCACAACAGTTATCTCTGGAACAGTTATAAACACCTGTTTCCAGATACAACAAAATACACAGCGGAAAATATGATAGTCTATAGCTAACTGGTAAAGCCTCCTGCTTCAATCTTCTCCAAGTGAATCTGAAAAATCCCGACTACTTGACTGCCCGTACAAATTTGGGCACCCAAGAGTTTAGGGAAAACAAACAAAATAAACTCTGGGTCAGTCATGGGACTGGTGTGAGTAAACTCCAACCATTTTTTTAACTTCCAAAATCCTTTCGAAAGAAATGATAATCGTAAGACCGATCCACACATAAACACGGATGGTTTTTACCTTACGATAATCAAAATATATTTTTGATATCAAATCCAGTGATATTATAATAATGTCTACATCAAATAAATAGAATCTAGCGGAACGCTTGCATCTCACGCTCCATATATAATATTGAATCAAAACCCGCATGGCGCTTATTGGAGATTGGATTTCCAACATGACAAGGTATGGGACCACCTGCCGATAGTGTATCTCTAGAGACGAATACACTGGGTTCAACAAGAACATCTTGCAACCCGGCCCACACATGACCGACCACTCATTTCGCTTGAGTGTATCGAATGTATACCACCGACGGTTGGGATCAGCAACCGTCTCCCGAAAGGGACAGCATCGATAGATTAAAGAACAAATGGAATTTCTCTAGATAGGTGGTTATACCTCCTAATGGGTGCGACCCACATAGCCATGCTGCCTGCCCGATTTTTGTCCTTTCCTGGTTGATGAGGCTTGAGGTCATAACGTATCTTTTGACAGATCCCACCTTCATTACTTTGAATGCCACATCGTCATACCCGCCAAACCACAAATTGATTTCACCAAAAATACCACGGGTATACAGCTAAGAGAAACGAATTCCTCCGCCACCAAACGTAAGTACGTTTGAAGAGATCAACTTACGTAATTTATTGGATATACTCTGTCAGACACTCGTCCATTTACGTTTGTCCCGGGACTGGACAAACCGAAGGCACTATTCAGTACATCCATCTTAGGCACTGTTATCTAAGACTTATACAATAGCCCTTGCACTTCACTCCGTCTTCAAGATATTCAGCATACTTGATTCGCAACGCTTATGCCAATACGGAGTGGTTCTCTGGATAATAATCCAACCGGTCTCTCCATATTAACAACGTTAAAATGGTCAAAACTTTGATAGTCGGTGATTTAACTATCAAATGAAAACATGTCGGTGTGCAAACAATGATATTATTTCCAGAAGGAAATTATATCGATCAATCATCATTCAACGTTTATCTCTTTAGTTCATAAATTTACTTATCTCATGTTTCTATATATTCTAAATTCTTATTTCTATTATCAGAAAACATTTCTGATTCTCGTTTGGAAAACATTTCCAAAATTCCTTCACGATCAAACCTTACCATTCCTTAGTTAAGAAGGAAGTCAATTAAGTTGGGGTATAATTACCTCTCAGACCTTAACTGAACAATGTTTTAACTTTGAAATGGTCAAAGTTTATCTTTTAAATCTTTAACAACTTCTTATGTAACTCTCGGATTCAAATCTAAGAACACACTTCCTTTACAGAAACATGTTGATTATAACGGTAGCGTTATAATCGCTGTCTCCAAATATTTGATTTATAAAACATTGCTTTTAACAACAGCGTTACAACCGCTGTCTAAAATTTATTATAGCAATAGCGTTAAGAACGTTGTTAAGATTCACAAAACATCTTTATAACAGCAGCGTTAAAATCGCTGTCTAGAATTTACCAACACTTATTATAGCGGTAGCGTTAAAATCGCTATCTAGAATTTTCAAAACATTTATTACAATTTATATTCCAAATGTTGGAACAAAACTCTTCGTTTTCATTTTAAACAATTATCCATTTCCCTTCCTTATTCAAATTCCACTTCGATTTCATATTTCAAATCTAAAATTTCTTTTAGATATCTCGGTTTGCAACATATTTTGCTTCAACCGTTATTCACTTTAATCGTAAACATATTCCTTCTATATATAATCAAAATCAGTTCGATTTTCATACTTAAATATAATATCTTAACCCCAACTTCTATTTATAACCCCTATTCAAAATTACTCACATAAGTCTCACTTCTTTTTATTTTAATCATTTAAAATCTCGTTTAACATTTCCTTTGTTCAGAAATATCCTTATGTTTCACCAACTCCTTTATTCTCTTTTAATCTTGAAACATTGTTTCAAATTATCGAACCATTTTCCATAACTCTTATCATTTCAAATAAATCTATAGTTTTGAAACCACTTCCCTTCCTACTAGCATTGGAATATCGTCATACTTTTAATTACATTATATAGGAAAAATCATATTTCATTTTCTGACCCCAATTTAATCCTCTTCTCATTTTAAACCCAAATAGTTCGATCTCATTTCTAAATCCTTATAATAAATATAATATTCTCTTAATAAATTACTCCCACTCCTTAATTAGGTAACTTTCTCGACAACTCTTATTTGCCATTTGATTCAACTATGGTATTATAACCCCCTTCTCTCATTGGAAATTTCCGTTGACTCTCTTTGCTTAATTAATTAATCAAGTAAATATTCAAAACTCCCTTTTTTTTTTTTGCCTTACTTTAACCAACTCCCTTTAGTTGATTAAATAAACCCTTATTCGAACTCTCCTCTTTTCTTACGAGCCATTTTTACAAACTATGGTTGTAAACTGGATTAAAATCCTTTTAACCAAATCTTAATCAAATTTTATATCCCTTTTTGAGAACTTTCTCATTTAATCAAATTTCCAATTTTCCATATAAATTCAAATTTGAATTTATATTTCAATATATCCAATGATAAATAATTCAACTAATACATGTTCTCGTTCATAACAAATCCTTGATTTTTTCCATTTGAACAAGTTTTCTATTTTCAACTCTATTCAAAATTAAAACTCTATTTTAGAAAATAAGTTTCCTTTTTAACACTCCAATTTCCCTTTCGATACCTGGAAATATTTCATGGTATTTAAATACCAAAACTCTAGGTCAGGGTGATTCAACACAACAAAGTCAATTACTGATTTTATATATATCCTATTATACATCACAACCAAGGAAAAACAGTAATATAAATATTGAGGAACCCAGTTGGGTCCCTCCAACCTGTTTCCCTGCATCCACAGATGTTAATAACATCAATATTATTTCACATCACTTATGAAATATCATAACTAATCAACGATGTAATCATATCAACCATTTTTTCAACCAAGCAACCATTTCACAGTATAAACATCAACTAAAAATTTCGTTTATATAAAAATATAAACGAAGCAGAGTTGGTGAGGTTACTCACCTTGGTTCGCAGTTGATGATTCTGCTTTCGCGTTTTTTTAAAACCAAACGAGTGTTTGATTTTTCTACGAAATCCCAGCAGTTCAGTTTTCAGCGAAATTAGCTTCAACACGTATATTTCGTCATTTCGAGCCATCGGATCTGGTCGCGTCCAATTCGTTTTATTTCTTCAGTTCTTTGCTTTGAAAAATGCCAGCTCCCATCTTCCTGGTAAACACCCACGGTCGATGTTCCCACTGACTTCAACAAATCTAAATAACTATCAACACCTCTTATCCTCTCTGTTAGTCACCATTCTCAGTTATAAATGTCTTCGCTAATGACCAAAATTAATTAATGCTAACTTCCCATCAACATATTCTCCTTTTAAACTTCTTCTCCACTTAAAAACCATTTGCCAAATACTTCCTTCACCAGACCAAACTAAACCATCTCTACTGCGCTACAGACAAACCTCCTCCCCTTTATCACACACGAACACAGCCCATCACTACCTGTCATCATCGTGTTTTTCTGGAGCCAACAAACCCGGACCATCCCTCATCACCACTGCCTCGTCATGCTACCAGGTGGCCACCGAACCCCTCTTCTCCCTCCTATAAAACGTCAGCGCCCCAAATTGTCAAAACAAAATGCCCAACCTACATCACTTCGCAGCCTTCTCCTACCGAACCCCTTCAAATTTTCTTTCCAACTTTTCACTGCTACAGCCGAACTGGGCTTCTCCACCAACATCAACACCACCAGACAATGGTGGCCCCACCCCAAAATTTGCTGGCGAACCCCACAATCACCATCGCACTCGATGAACCCAGGATAGAATCAAAGAGCACAAGAACTAGCTGCCGTTCGAAACTCGAAAATACCCAGTGAATATCGCACCTCTATCTTGAATACCAGACAAATCAACTCGAAACCCTCAAAGCAACGCTCGCAGTTCCCCTAAGGTTTCCGTCCAGATCTCGGCATCTACACGAAACCGCGACATCCATCATTCCCAAACCAAAAGCCCTATCCCCCCCTCTCTAGTTCTGCAGTTGGACGCTTTCGTGAATTAATGTATGGTTAAGCGGAGATTGAGATGGAAAGAAAAAAAAAATTTAATCAATTTTGCTCGATTGTAGTGAGGGAGGAACCGCTGTTTTCATTTGAGCAAAGAACGATTTTTTTTGGGAAATAAAGGGTCAGTGATTTGGTTTGTTAGACAGAGGAGTAAACGATAAATTTTTATAGGAATTTTTCTTTATTTTCTTCTTTGAGATCCGAAAAAAATAAAAAGAAATGAGCACTATATTTAAAGGAGACGGTAGTTTGGCACCCACGCTTGAACAGCTTGGCACTCACGGTATTGATGCCTTGATGCGCACGGAATTGATAACGTGGATAGCACGCTGTCTAAAGTTTGGCCATCAAGCTGTCCTTTGTTTATTTATTTTTCTTCTAATTTTTTTTTCTAAAGTAAACAGCGTCAATCCTTTATGTTGTTAGTCGATTCTTACTAATTTTATACATTTGGATATCCTATGTCATTTGTACTCCTTGTTGGTTTGGTCTTATATATTTATCAAAGGAGAATGTCCATTTGGGATGCAACAGGAACTATTAGTGTAATTTAGAAGATAGGATAAAACAATTGCATATATATAAATTTAGAAAAATACAGGTACTCCGTAATATACTACTTTATTTATATTCGAACCTCAAACAACAGAAGTAGGAATACGGTCGTGTCCAGCGAGGTACCACGGTCCCAAAAATATAATAATATCGGTAGATTAATTCATATTGTGAAACCCTAAAATATTGATAAAGGGTGCCAAAAACCCCACATAAAAAGTTGTGTATTTAATTAATTAAAAATTACAGTAAAATTCTAAAAATTAAATTATAACTACGCCTCAAAAGAATCTTGTCCAAATTCAAGACCGATATTTAAAATATATCAAATAAACCGTTATGGTCTATATGCGATTCCATAGCGACTTTCGGAAAATTTGAGTTGGACATAACTTTTTATTCCTGCCATGAAATATGGATTTTTCACATTCGTTGGAAAGATATTTTCAAACAGATTCAAATATTTCTTGTTTCGCTAAAATCCGATTTATTTTGAATCATGTACATTCATTGGAAATTTGAAATCGAATTTTCAAACTACCGCGCCATTTTGAATTCGTTTTAGATTATATTATAAATTATACGTTTAAATATCGTTTTATAAATAAATTCGTATATATAATTCAAATAAAAATATTTAAACCAATTTAAATATTCAGAATTCAACGGTTGAAAATCCGGGTCGTTACACGTTTGTTTCTTTTAATCTGAAACGAACGTTTGAAATTTGCAGAAATTTCAACTGCGTCAAATCAGTGCCTAGTCAGTGCCATCGTCTAGGTCTCGTCCCTGCGATCCCAACGGATCCTGTTTCACGTAAATCCGATATTGTATGTAAAAGTTACGCTCGATTTAAGTTTATATAATTTAAACGATAATCAAAATAAACTAATTATTAATTAATTAATAATATACCTTTATAAAACTGCCACGTCATCCTTAATCTTCACGGTTTACTGTTCATACGCGTTTTCCTCATTTCAGATTGGAAAAACCCGACTCTCCTTCCACATCACAATCTAACCCAAGTCCGACTTCACCTCGCCGGCGGCACCTCAGCCCGCATGGGCTCCAGTTGACCATCGCCATGCCTCCCTGATACCGAGAGCCGCCTATGCCCGAGACGCCGACCTAGCTAGCTGCTCCAAATCGCCAGATTTTTGGGTTGAACGTTTTCCGTTCAACTTCCAAAATCCGACGCCACAAAACACCGGAACCCACCGGATCGGTGCCAAACTGACCGCCTTCTCCTCCCCTTTGATCGAGCTTCAGACTCCTTCGCCTGAGATGACCGTAGCCACTGGAAACATCAAAAACCCACTGTCACTTTCAAAACCGACCCCAAAAACAACATCCCCGTTCATCTAGCCCCCACGACTTCCTCCGACCACCGTAGGACCTCTAACCGGTGCCAAAAGAAAGCCTGATGTCCCCTCTACAAAACCCCTAAGGTTCGTCTCCTCAAATCAACCCAAACCCCTCAATTTTGAAGAAAAACGAAAATGTCCAGTTTGGGTTTTTGGACGATTCCGACCACCTAACTCAACGAAACCTCCCCAATTTTCTCCAGTAGCTAGATAACATCCTGATCTATCACATTGTTTCAGGTCCCCCTAGCAAAATCATCACAGATTGGAAAATATAATTAAATTTGTAAAGAGGGGCTTTATTGCAAAATTACATGATGATTTCAGAATTTGGTGGCTAGGGTTTCTGAATAGGGGGTATATATATTGTGAAAATAATATAATTTAAGTTGATGTGACGAGCGACATTGACTAGCGATATATTATTTCGTACATATCGCGTTTTCGAACGTTGTTTATTCGCTTCTGCGCTCACGTACGAACTCCGTTCGAGACGCGAATGGGCGACATTGTATAATTTGACGATACAGTCCTAATGAAACTTGTTTCGTCGGATTCCGAGTTCGTTTGCTCGAATGGCGCTTGTTCACGTTCAAATGGTCGTTTTTATTTACATTTTATTTTGCCACGCTCACAAATTAACCTAGATTGACGCGCCACTTGAAATCTAGCAATAATTTACTGTTGCTGTCCCAATAAAATTTGTTTCGTCGAAAACTGAGGTCGTTTGAATAAAGGCCCTTTTATAACTGCCCAATTCAAATGGAATAAATCAAATTTTAAAGTACCTCAATATAATATTATTAAAATATTGAAATTGGCCATATACGACCAGAATATCGTATAATACCACAATAAAATACCCCGTGTTGAATTCCAGGCCAAATCGATATTATAAAATTTAAAAACCCCTTTATTCAATATAAATAACGATAAAATATATAACGAAATTCCACAGCGACTATTTCAAAATTTGATTTGGACATTAAACAAAATCTACGCTATGAAAACTAGATTTTTCTCTTTCATTAGAAAGATATTATCCAACAGATTCCGACATTTCTTGTTTTGAGAAAATCCGACTTATTTTGGGCCCTGTACAGCCTTTTGAAGTTCAAAATGCCAAATTACGAACTGTCGCGCCGCTGCAGCTCGTTTTATAATTAAATTATAAATTAAACGTTATAACGTCGTTTTATAAACGAAATCGCGACTATAATTTAAATAAAATCAACATTAAATCATTCTAATTTGCCCGATCACATTACACTGCAAATTTAACATTTTCCCCAAATATTCTGAAAATAAAATATTATTATATTATTAATATAGTTAAATATTCAAATTGAAATGGTCAAATCGATTATTTAAATTCAAATCAATATTTTAAATAAATAAAATATTTCAATAAAATGGCCAGAAAAATATGGGACATTACATTCCTTCCCCCTTAAAATAATTTCGTCCTCGAAATTGCTAAGATAGAAAGAACGTTACAACCCTTTATCTTTATAATAATAATAAATTAAAGAAAAATCGATTTTATTTTCAAAACTAATCTAACTTGTTGTAAAACCAAATTAATTCAAATAAAAGAATTTTCCAAAAAATTTCAAAAATTTTCTAACACCTTAAATTTTCGAAAAATTTCGGCAGAGTCTCCCCTATACGGAGAACATCTGCAAAATCGCAGGTTCAAGAAATAAATATTCATCGACTCTCATGGTTGGAAAAAATCAAAATCCAAACTCAAAATCCCAAATGAAAACCAAAAATTTCATATATGCGTAGGCATACCTTTTTGCGAGTGTTATCACGCGATAAACGATATATTATACACGAGCTTGCTTAGTTATTACATAGCTCTATTCGAACTGGATTCAATTAACTCCAGAATTTCTCCTAAATGGATTTTAAAACTGAATTGGTACCTCTGCACCTGTTCTTAACTCAATTCAATTTATTAGTCCACAAAACAATATCAATAAGGATCAAAACATCCATATTATTCATATCAACCCATTTTACACATAATTCAATCCATACGAGGTTATAATTATTTATAATCACTTCATTTATTTCTTTAATTATCCATTCAAAATTATTTAATGGATTGATTTATTCGAATTATTTATTTCATATTGGCTTTAACTAAGTCGATTCAGGTTCAGGTTGATATCCATGAGATCGAGCACACCATCCAAACATACCACACAAATCAGCATTAACAAATCCAAATAATTTGCCCATATTATAATAATTTGTGAAAATCATTACCATTATTATTTTATAAATAAACTGGGCAAAAATAATTTTAATATCAAACCACAAATACGTGCTCTCATATATATAAACAAACTCAATTCAGGGTGTTACTAACCCCATCTTTATTGAGTCATGCCACAGAGCCAATGTTATCACTAAACCAATAGCTCTGATACCACTGTAACGACCCAGGGAAAAACTCGATGCTCGAATTTTTGACAATAATACATAAACCCATATCACTTACCAAAAACCCAAGTATCGAACCCCATATTGTCATAGAAAGTATTTAGAGGGTGAGAAAGAAAGAAAGAATATTAGAATTGAAGAAAGAAGAAGAACACATCAGAATCTCACAGCGGGACGAATAAAATATAACAAATCCTTTATACAAAGAAACTGTATATACATACCAATCATCAGAGTACAACAGATATCAGTCACAGCGGAAAATAACTTTATATAACTAGCGATGAAGCCGCCTGCTTCCAGCTCCTGAAACTCCAAGCGAAACCTAACCTGGAACATACTCGGTCTGACCCAAGCACATTTGAAGCAAAGAAAAATACGCCGGGTCAGTCTGGAATACTATCAGTGATAAATTCACAGAACACACAACTTGTTTAACTTTGTAAAATCCTTTATGAAATCAAAGGATAATAGTAAGACCAGCCCACGCATAAACACGAACGGTTTTTAGCTTACTATGACCCAAAACATTTTCGAAATCATAATTTAGTCTGATATTATCATAGTATCTAAATACAAGTAAATATCAATCTAGCGGAACACTTGCATCTCACATTCCACATATATATTATACAATCGAAAACCGCGGGCGCTTATTGGATTCCAACTTGACAAGGTCTGGGACCACCTTCTGAACGTGTATCTCTAGAGGCGAATACACTGGGTTCAACAAGAACGTCTTGCAACCCGGCCCACATATGACTGACCACTCATTTCGCTTAGTGTATCGAATGTATATCACCGACGGTTGGGATCAGCAACCGCCTTCCGAAAGGGACAGCATCGAATATAGATTAAAGAAGCAAATGGAATTTCTCTAGATAGGTGATCATACACCATAATGGGAGCGGCCCACATAGCCATGTTGCCTGCCCGATTTTTGTCATTTCCCGGTTGATGAGGCTTGAGGCTAGAATTCCCTTTCGAACATCTGGCCATCATTCACTTTGAATGCCACATCGTCAGATCCGCCAGATATCACTAATTGACATCTACGAAAATACTCCGCGGTTAGCTAAGAGAAGGTGTACGGCTTCCCTGCCACCAACAGAAATACGTTTGAAGAAATCAACGTACATGACCCCTTTGGAAATACTCTGTCATACACTCGTCCATACAAGTCATCCAGGAACAGGATGAACCGAAGATACTCTCCTACCGCGTCCAATATAGGAATCACCCCATGGATCGGTAGCGAGTAGTCCTCGCAACCCGTAGATTCCAACCACGACAGAACCACAGTTTATCTCTGGGAGCTAACCAAAGATTATTTGCGGTTCTTCCTCTTATGAAGATCCACGGTCTTCAATGCTCCATCTCGGCCGTCTTCAAATATCTTCACGTGTTTGTTGGTCGGAATGGTTTTCGAATATAAATTCGATCCCGGTCTTTCCGTACCAACAACCGTATTGGTCAGGTTTGACAGTCGGTGATTTAACTATCAAATAACAATAGTGTGAATACAACGAGTTTGCTGATTCACGTACTTGGCACTGCTTGGCCTCTTTACAACATATATATACTTAAACAAATGGTTGATCAACTTTTAAATTTTCGAATATAATTTAAACATTATCTTTATTCTAAATTTTTGTTATAACAAAAACAATTTGATATGTTTTGAGTTGGTATATACATATATACCAAACCTTCCACTTCTTTTACTATAGGAAATATCATTATATTAATCAAAACCCATATTTACACTTTCTTATATTCAATCATCTAGATATACATATATATATATATATATATATATATACTTTAATGGTATGAAACAATTTACCCATTCTAATTCGGTTAAAGTAAGTGTCAATTATATAATTTAAAACCACTTTTCCATTTCCTTAAATCCTGGCATCATGATATATATTTATATACATAATAGTTAATGGAATAAACCAAATTACCACTTTGATATGACAAATCAAAATGTCAAATTTATATAACTTAAAGTCAAATATTCTTATTTATCTTGTAACCAACATTTTTATTCAAAGCCTTATACTCAATTCAATATTTCTCATATGGGATAATTAACCGATTCCAACACTTTGCACTCACCACCAAACGAATATCATTCCTCGATAATAGTGAAGTCATTCAAGTTGGGGTATTTTATTTACCTCTCAGATCTTGATCGACCACGTTCTTACCTTAGAGTAATACTGGTTTGTCACTTAGCCATTAACATCTCATTTTCCCCTTTTGATTTCAAATCTAGTTTTGTAAACCTTTTCTTACTTTTGCAATCTTTGTTCGATGATCGCATTACCTAACTCCTTCAAAGTATCATTCCATTTGAATTTGCCTTACTTAATTGGAAATATTGAGTAAAACTTTACTTGAATTCCCACATTCACTTAAAAATCTTATTTACAAACCTCATTTGAACTTTTCGATTATAAATCTCTCATAAAACTCTTATCGCCTTTTAGATTAAACTTCATCGCTACCTAAACCCTTTCTTAGTTGAATTCCAACTAAAAACCATCATTTTAACTATTGTTAATTAAAATATTGACTAACTTTATCATTTACTATATTAGATAAAATAAACCTTGCTATTAACAAGAATAGGACCATTATCACTTTCAAAGGCTTATTGAATAATAACTAACTATATTAACCCTAAACAATTTAGTAATTACTTTTATTTATAGTTAATCGAAGATTAACTAATATTTTACACTATTCATTAATTTAACGACTATCCAGAAAATCAAATTAATTCAATTATCAATTTTAATTACCAACGATTGATTTTTTTTGTGAACCCTACCTATCAGTTAACTACTAACTGATTTAATCGTCATTTCCCCTTATAATTAATTAAATAACTCAATTACATTTAAAAACACTATTTGATTGTATTAAAATACAATTGTTCTACCTTTCCAACCCGTATGTAAATCTTTGGGTTTTCTGCTACCTTTGCATAAACCATTTCAATAATTTCTCTTATAAACTCGATTAAATTTATTTATTTATAAATTCTACTTTAATTACTTAAATAAAATGACTGAAAAGTTCAGTTCAATTATAAAATAATTTATAACCTTATAAACTGCGTTAATTCACCGAACGGTAAACCGACGTCTGAAACAACACATTTAGGCCATTCACTGCCAATTGCCAAGTCAACACTGTCGGTTGGTTTTAAACACAACACAGGTGAATATTTGTTCAACCATCACGTTCAAACAGGTTTAACTACTCTGGGGTTCAATCAGTTCAAATAACAACAATATAAAACAAACAAACAACATATATAATATTTGAGGAATCCGGTCGGATCCCTTCAACCTGTCATTCCCTGTATCACAGCCAGTTATACATTTCATAATAATGTATGAAATAAATTACAATAATCTAATATTTAAACGATAAATAACAGCAACCAACAAAAAAATAAACATCCAATAGCAACCAATCAACCAATTTATATTTTTAAAGGTAAATTATATTTTAATATGAATTTACCACATCACAGGATTCCAAAAGGTGTGAGAATTAACTCACCAGTTCATTTCGATTGACGGTGGATGCGTTTGTTTCTTTTAATTTGAAACGAACGTTTGAAATTTGCTAAAATTTCAACTGCGTCAGATCAGTGCCTAGTCAGTGCCATCATCTAGCCCTCGTCCCTGCGATCCCAACGGATCCTATTTCACGTAAATCCGATATCGTATGTAAAAGTTACGCTCGAATTAAGTTTATATAATTTAAACGATAATTAAACAAAACTATTTATTAATTAATTAATAATATACCTTTATATAACTGCCACGTCATCCTTAATCTTCACGGTTTACTGTTCATACGCGTTCTCCTCATTTCAGATTGGAAAAACCTGACTCTTCTTCCACACCACGATCTAACCCAAGTCCGACTTTAACTTCACCTCACTGGCGGCGCCTCAGCCCGCCTGGGCTCCAGCTGACCATCGCCATGCCTCCCTGACACCGAGAGCTGCCTATGCCCGAGACGCCGACCTCCCTAGCTGCTCCAGATCGCCAGATTTTTGGGTTGAATGTTCTCTGTTCAACTTCCAAAATCTGATGCCACAAACCACCGGAACCCACCGAACCGGTGCCAAACCGACCGCCTTCTCCTCCCCTTTGATCGAGCTACAGACTCCTTCGCCTGAGATGGCCGTAGCCACTGGAAACATCAAAAACCCACTGTCACTTTCAAAACCGACCCCAAAAACTACGTCCCTGTTCATCTAGCCACAACGACTTCCTCCGACCACCGTAGGACCTCCAACCGGTGCCAAAAGAAAGCCTGATGTCCCCTCTACAAAAACCCCAAGGTCCCGTCTCCTCAAATCAACCCAAACCCCTCAATTTTCATGAAAAACGAAGATGTCCAGTTTGGGTTTTTGGACGATTCCGACCACCTAACTCAACGAAACCTCCCCAATTTTCCCCAGTAGCTACATAACATCCCGATCTATCACTTTGCTTCAGGTCCCCCTAGCAAAATCATTAAGGATTGAAAAATATAATTAAATTTGTAAAGAGGGGCTTTATTGCAAAATTACATGATGATTTCAGAATTTGGGGGCTAGGGTTTCTGAATTGGGGGTATATATATTGTGAAAATAATATAATTTAAGTTGATGTGACGAGCGACGTTGACTAGCGATATATTATTTCGTACCTATCACGCTTTCGATTGTTGTTTATTTGCTCCTGACGAACTCCGTTCGAGACGCGAATGGACGACATAGTATAATTTGACGATACAGTCCTAATGAAAATTGTTTCGTCGAATTCCGAGTTAGTTTGCTCGAATGGCGCTTGTTCACCTTCAAATGGTCGTTTTTATTTACATTTTATTTTGCCACGCTCACAAATTAACCCCGATTGACGCGTCACTTGAAATCTAGCAATAATTTACTGTTGCGGTCCCAATAAAATTTGTTTCATCGAAAATTGAGGTCGTTTGAATAAAGGCCCTTTTATAACTGCCCAATTCAAATAGAATAAATCAAATTTTAAAGTAACTCAATATAATATTATTAAAATATTGAAATTGGCCATATACGACCAGAATATCGTATACTACCACAATAAAATATCTCGGGTTGAATTCCAGGCCAAATCAATATTATAAAATTTAAAAACCCCTTTATTCAATATAAATAACGATAAAATATATAACAAAATTCCACAACGACTATTTCAAAATTTGATTTGGACACTAAACAAAAGCTACGCTATGAAAACTGGATTTTTCTCTTTCATTAGAAAGATATTATCCAACAGATTTCACGTTTCTTGTTTCGAGAAAATCCGACTTATTTTGGGCCCTGTACAGCCGTTTGAAGTTCAAAATGCCAAATTATGAAATGCCGCACAGCTGCAGCTCGTTTTATAATCAAATTATAAATTAAACGTTATAACTTCGTTTTATAAACAAAATCGCGACTATAATTTAAATAAAATCAACATTAAACCATTCTAATTTGCCCGATCACATTACACTGCAAATTTAACATTTTCCCTAAATATTCTGAAAATAAAATATTATTATATTATTAGTATAATTAAATATTCAAATTGAAATGGTCAAATCGATTATTTAAATTCAAATCAATATTTTAAATAAATAAAATATTTCAATAAAATGCCAGAAAAATTTGGGACATTACATACATGGTAGTATCAATTTTACTGATTTTTAGTTTTCATTTGTTATTTTTAGTTTTCTGATATCAGTTTTAGTAACCTGTTAGTATTAGTTATTTTTTATAGCTATCAATATTTTATTTTGATTGTCTATTTACCTATGTTTTTTGTAGGTTTTCCCTTAGCTATGGGTGTATTCTCCATTGAAAATGTGGATAACTGGAGATGGTTTTTATGTCACTTAAAGGAAATGCTTGAAGAGACACGTGATTTGGTTTTTTTATCAGATCATCATCAAGGGTTAGTTTGGGTATTCGTGAAGTTTTCCCTAAGGCATTTCACAATTTTTGTTATTTTCATATGGAATAAAACTTCCTTTCAGTTGTTAAGTTGAAGAATACGAATATTTCAGTTGTTGAGTTGTGTTCTAGAGCTTCAAATTTACATAAATTTGAAGCTGTACGGTCTGAATTTGTGGACATTGGAGGTATTGCAGCCATGAATTTTTGAAGGAAAAACCGTTTGATAAGTGGGTTGACTTGTTTTCAATGGTAAATGATAGGGAGAATATAGTTCTAATGTGGCTGAAATTTTTAAATTTTGGATTATAGAGGAAATAATATTGACAATTACATCATGCTTAGATGGAATTCAGATTAAAATTATGGAACAAATGGCTAAAACCAGAGAGGAGTGTCATTTGTGGACTACCATTCTTTATCCATCCATGGAATATG
The DNA here is from genome assembly GCA_030737875.1 of Allium sativum. Taxonomy (NCBI): domain Eukaryota; kingdom Viridiplantae; phylum Streptophyta; class Magnoliopsida; order Asparagales; family Amaryllidaceae; genus Allium; species Allium sativum. The sequence goes on along the minus strand of CM060912.1, from coordinate 784,683,383 downwards.
TTAGACCAAAAAATGGTACTAACACCCAATGCGATGTAAAGTCCTCACAAACACAGATCACAGATAATAAATGCAGTAAATAACAAGGGACACACAATATTTTTATAATGGTTCGACTCAATCTAAGCCTGCATCCACTTTATAATCTCTTATTTATACTGATGGATTACAAGAGAAATTAATACATTGATAAGATGAGGAGAAAGAAGAGTGTTTATACACGAAATTGTCGTGTTAAATACATGAATTTATACACGAAATCCCAGTGTTATGAAGTGAGTTTGATGATATGTTGTAGAGCAAAGTCCTTGTGTAGAGTAATAGTGGAAGCCGTCTCCAGGGAGAGGAAAAAGATCCCTTCAAAATGCTATGCATTCATGTATTTATAGGCATGGAGTCCACTAGGATCCACATGGCGAGCATCCATGAAGGCTCGAAAATGTAGCAGGTGGCATGGAGAAATCCTCTCCAGATCATATATAGACAGATGGAACTTGATCCGAGTAAACAGGAATGGATCGTGCCTAAAGAATATGCACACGTTGAAGAGCAGTTGGTGCTTCCAAGCGGGTCGGGTCCATGCATTCAACCCGAACCGACGATACTGAAAGGCTGAATCCTTTCTGTGTGTGCAACTGATAGGGGGTCGGCTCGAGTCCAACCCGAACCATTCGACCAGAATGGCTCGACCCAACCCGGTGACTGGTGAATGCAATGTTGAGTTTTCCAATGTTTTGTCACTTCATCCAAGTGATTTTCTATTAATGCAAGTTTATACTCAAGACCTAAGTAGTTTCCTGATAGAATATTTCTACACACCTTTATGGAAACAGGCGTAACTTTCAAACTGTAAGGCCGTTTGAGCCAAAAGAAAGTGGTGCCTAAAGCTAATTCAGAGAACTACAAGAGTTTCCGTGTGAAGCACCATAATTGACATTTTCGGGCCCTAAAGAGGTCATCTAAAGAGTGTTTCAGGTCTTTTTATATTTGCATTGCGACTTCGACCAAATTGCTTTTGTTTTTGCTGACGATGTTTCTCAATGCTTGAGAGTGTTGCTAACCAGCAACTTGACGTTTGACAGCTTTGACCAAAAAGCATGTCAACAGAGTATAGATCAAAAGGGTTGATTAATAAAGGATTTTGTAGGATATTTTAAAAATCTTTGAAATTCATTTTGAAGTCAAGTCCCCCCGCTCCCTCATCGCATTGATCTTCAAAATCAGAGTTGTACTTGCATTCAATGGAAAGTTACAGGATTTCTTTGTGCTCATGCTATCAGGTGCATTACTAGATCAAAACTTTGTGTTATGATTTTGTTGAACATTATTTCACCATAGTCACTTATCGATCTTCTTATGCTAATTCCATGAATCCGATTCCAAACTATGATAAGCCTATTGTTGATCCTTGCATTAAAGTTGTCATTAGGTCTCCTAAAGACAAACTTGGTGCTCATAGACATTCTACCAAACAAAAAGGCGAATTTGCATTTTTTTCAAAATAAACAAAATCAGAGTGTTGTGTGTAAGCAATACGACCACAACAAGCGCAACTATCAAGCTTTGAAGAATTGATATTTTCTTACATTTGTTTACAAATTGTAGATATTTTTTACGCATTATGCATTCAAATTTGGAAATGTAATAAATTTGACATTAGTTGTGAAAGTTCTTTGAATTTTTGGTATAATGTCATGTTTTAGTTGATTTTTTTGTTATATATATATATAATGTGTATGTTTTATGTTGCTTGATCTATATATATCAGTTATTAATTGTATTGATAAATTTGTAGCTTATATGTTGTAATATACAGTGTCAAGTATCAGTTTTGGAAGCACACAGGTATCGGTTTTGATACTAAGATTCAGTTTGCATGAATGTGGTATCGGTTTTCTAAGCTATTTGGTATCAATTTTGATACTAAGATTCTATTTGCATGTATATAGTATCAGTTTTGCAAGTTAACTAGTATCAGTTTTGATACTGAGATTGATGATACTAGTTTTGAAAGCATTCTGGTATAATTTTTTTACTGAGATTCTATTTACATTAATATGGTATCATTTTGGTATCGAAATAGGTAGGTATCAGTTTTCAGTAATGATTTGAAAGCCAAATGTACACGGTTAGGCTTTACATCCAGATTCTTTTTACATGCCAAATGTACCTGATTAGGCTTTGCATCCAAATAACTTTTACTTACCGTAGGTACCCGCTTGGTTGAACATTACCTATTGTGTACAGATTGGTTACTGAAGTAACCGATTAAGCTTTTTGTTCGGATGTCTTTTATGTGCGATCAGTACCTGACTAGGCTTTGAGTTCGGATGTCTTTTACGTGCCATAGATACCTTCCCAGTTGAACAATCCCTGCTGGGTACAGATTGGTTCGTAAAATACCCGATTAGGCTTTGCATCCGGATTTACGTTCCATAAGTACCCGATTAGGATTTGCGTTCGGACGTCTATTACGTCCCATAGGCACCTGCTCGGTTGAATAGTTCCTACTGGGTACAGATTGGTATCTAAAGTACCCGATAAGGGTTTGCGTCTGGATGTCTTTTACATGCCATAAGTACCTGATTAGGCTTAACGTTTGGATACCTTTTACGTGTGATAAGTACCTAATTAGGCTTTGCGTCCGGATGTCTTTTGTGTGCCATAGGTATCCGTTCGACTGAACAATCCCTAATGGGTACTGATTGGTTACCAAAGTACTCGATTAGGCTTTATATTCGGATGTCTTTTACATGCCATAGGTATATGCTCGGTTTAACAATGCCGATTAGGTATAGATTGGTTGCTGAAGTACCCAATTAGGATTTGCGTATGGCTATCTTTTACCTGACATATGTATTCGATTAGGATTTGCGTTCGAATGTCTTTTATGTGTCATAGGTACCCGCTCAATTGAACCATCCCTATAGGGTACAAAATGGTTACCAAAGCACCCGATTAGGACTTGCGTCTGGATGCCTTTTATGTGCCATAAGCACCCGATTAGGCTTTGAGTCTGGATGATTTTTACATGCCATTAGGGGTGTAAATGGGTCGAATCGGACTGGACGGAGGTGTGTCCAAGCTCTGTCCTATAAGAATTCATACGGACACGGACCAGACATTATATAGCTTCGGACCGAGCCGGATAATGGACTGTCCTGTCCGATATAGCCTTGGATAATAGAAAAACATCGAACATTTTAGATCTGACCAAACACTAGTGTGTCCAAGCTCTGTCCTATAAGAGAATCGGATGGACACAGACCGGACACCTCATAACTTCGGACCGAGCCGACAATGGACTGTCATGTCCAATATACAACCCTACGTGCCATAGGTGCTTGCTCGGTTGAACAATCCCTACCAGGTACAGATTGATAACTAAAGTACCTGATTAGGCTCCACGTTTGGGTGTCTTTTACATGCCATAAGTACCTAATTAAGCTGTGCATTCGAATTTTTTTCGCGTCATAGGTACCTGCTCGGCTGAACACTCCCTACTGGGTACAGATTTGTTACCGAAATACCCGATTTGGTTTGCGTTCGGATGTCTTTTAAATTTTATAAGTATTTGATTTGGCTTTACGTCCAGATATTTTTATCCGCCATAAGTACCCACTCGGTTGAACAATCCCTACTGGGTACTGACTGGTTCATAAAGTACTCGATTAAGCTTTGCATCTAGATGTCTTTTGCGTGCCATAAGCACCCGATTAAGCTTTGAGTTCGGTTGTCTTTTACATGCCATAGGTACCTGCTCGGTTGAACAATCCCTACTAGGTATAGATAGTTACCAAAGTGTCCAATTAGGCTTTTATCCGGATGTATTTTTCATTCTATAGGCACCTGATTTGGCTTTGCTTTCAAATGTCTTTTACGTGCCATAGATACCTGCACGGTTGAACAATACCTACTGGGTACAAATTGGTTCGTAAAGTACCCGATTAGGCTTTGCGTCCGGATGTCTTTTACATGCCATAAGTTCCCAATTAAGATTTGCATTTTGATGTCTTTTACGTGATATAGATACCCGCTTGGTTAAACAATCTCTACTGGGTACAGATTGATTAACGAAGTACCCGATTAGGCTTTGTGTCCAGCTATCTTTTAGATGCCATAGGTACCTGTTCAGGCTTTGCGTCTGGATTTTTCTTCATGCCATAGGTACCCGCTTTGTAATGCCTCACCTCTATAATTGCATTACCCAAAACCATTGCAAGCAATGGTGTTAACTAACCTGAAGAATAAAGCTGTTAAGGAGCAACCTTCTGTATATTAGCTTTGAACGAGTTTTAAATATGTCGAATAATGTGGTCTTACTTTTTAAATCTCATCATGAAATCCAACACATCTAATTCAAGTTCAAATCTACTACACAGTGGCTATATATAATTCGGAAAGCAATATAAAATAAATTAAATACAATCAGACATATATATTCATATCTCTAAAGCGGAAATAGATATGGATAATACTACAGAAGTGGTGGTCATGCAAGATCCACCATATTATAAAATAATAGTTACATGTACAACACAAAAGAATATGTACACATAAGAGTCGCTATCTCAAGTACATGAAAGATAAAACTACTAAAACATGTGAGGTTAGCCAAAAGGTGGAGTTAGTCCATGCTACAGTCAAGGAGAAGCTCCTGTAATATTCGGCCTGACTTGAGCATCATTTATAAGAAAATAAACAATAAACGGATCAATCTAGCTGTACTCATCATAATAAACTAAGATAGAAAATGGAGATATAAACACATAATACATTTAAGAAATAACAACAATGTTCAAACGTAAAATGTGAAGACTTGATATGTCCAGAAAATATGATGAAGAAATCTACATTATATATAAGGATATCTCAATAACAAAGAAACTAAGATTGATAAATTAATATCTATACGAAAATTGACAGCACATATGTCAATAAAATTAAGATTGATAAATCAATATCAATACGAAAATTGACAGCACATATGTCAATAAAACTAAGATTGATATATTAATATCAATAAATTAGAAATCTAGAAGATCCCAAAGAAGGGGAAGGCCTAGGTCAGGGCGGGAGCCCGAAGAATCATCAAAGTCAATATGGGAGTCCGAAGACTCAGTCAGCTCAATATCGAAGGTGAGACGTGAACTCAGGGCAGCTAGCCTATAGTGTTGAGCCAAATCTCCCACGATTCTCTAAAGACCGCGGATCGCGACCTCGTAGGAGGATCCGAAGATCAGCGATAAAATCAATGAACGGAAGTTCCTTAGGATGATCTGAAGATCATCAGGATGATTTGAAGGATGGAATGATCCGAAGATCCTCAGGATGATCCTAAGATCATTGATATGATCAAGATTAAACAAGTATAGTGTAAACTATGCCAAACTAGTAAATATAAGAGTCAAGTTATATGTCCTATAACCACTTTCTCTCCTCGAGTACTTACGAACAAGTTGTATATTCCACTAGAAATACGAAACGGTCATTGCCATGGTTTTTTTGATCGAACAAGTCCAAGAGTTAACCATCAAAACAAACATAAGGGTTCACAGTCCTTATTTTTACTAAGGCGTTTAATTATATTATCCATACGCTTGAGAAGAAGGTTTATCAAGTATGAACTAGTAGATTTGTAAATCAATTTATAAAATAACTTCATATAATGAAGTAAAATTAGAAACTATTTAGTAAAACCTTGGTATCTAATAATTTAAAAACCCTTTTATATAGTTTCAAAGTGACAAATCCCATGTAAAAGCGATCGAAATAACAATCGAACTATGAATTCCCGTTTTAATAACGTAAATTAAATCTTGAGAGTATCAGTTATAAATTCGTTTATCACGAATGAATTAAAAGTCCATGAAATCGAAATGCAGAAATATGTGAACTAGAGAAATTGAAAAGTAACAAACAAAGGCGAAATGGGTCGAAACTCAGTCAGGAATGAGCTAAAATGGAGCTACATTGTTGACTGTGGTCTCCACTGGTCAATAGTCTGGAAAAAGGCATCAGACGTATGAGGCTTCAGGTCAGATGTCTGAGCTGACAAACAATAGTGTTTTTATTTTTCCTGAGAGCTTGGACTGACGTCTGACCTATTTGTTCAGACGTCTGAGCTGAAAAAAGTATATATTTTGTCTAGAAAATGAATATGCAATTGGCTTTGGTTGGGATCGGACCATTAGTGATAGTGTATGATGTTTTCTAAGCTAAAATGAAACCGCTATAACACACCAAAGCAACTCATAACACAAAACAAACATGCACAAACTTATATACATGAGATTTCATTGATTTTGATTGTAAGCTCAAAAGTGAACTAAATTCCAAACAATTAAATTTTCTAACCAAAGCAATCAAATGCAATTCAATCTACGACACAATGGTTTTGCAATGCTAAAGGGAAATTGTAAGGACATGTGTACACATAAGAACTTCACCTATAGCATACACAATCTGAATATAGATTATACCAAGATTTTCAATATTAGAAAAACAAGGAAATTGACAACCCAAGCAATAACCTAGTGCGTACAAAATATATACACAATTCAAATGTGTCATAGGCACACTATATAAGTGAAAAGCTTGAGGCATAAATATGAGTTTAAAGGAACTCACCTTTTCTTGTTGGAAGCAAGGAATCGATAAATAGGACGATAGAACAACCTACCTTCGATCAAAACACTTGAATCTTCAATCGAAATGCACACGCAATCAAAACCCATAAAAGTTAGGTTCAGGATTTCTCAAAAATATAAGAAGATATGAGCTAGAGAAGGTGGAGAGAGAGTTTACCTTTCTTCTTTATGAATTTGCACTTGATTTCAACAAGAATCGGTCTCCTAGGATCAAGCTAGAGCTTAACGAATTTTAATTTCCCTTACCCTCCCCCATTTTCTATTTCTTTGTTGCAGCGTTTGAGGAATGAGGAGGAGAGGGATGATGGAGGTTATATGTAAAGCCCCTTAACTTCCCCGGTAAGGAAAGCCCGGATACTTTGAGGACCAGACACATCATAACGCAAACAGAAGAACATTTCATTGTTAATTACAACAATTTCATCAGAATACAAGAATATACAGAGTATAAATCAATATTACACATTTACTAAATATCAGAGGTTACAATAAATTACTGCAGCGGAAAAACAATACAATACACAACTGGAAGTAATACACGGATATAGAGCTTTCCGAATATCACTTCAGCTGTAAATCAGGATCCTGTGAATATAAATCTGCAAATCCAAAACTACTAGCTGCCCTTGTCGAAAATAGGGGCACCCAAAGCTTAGGTTAAAACAATAAACTCTAGGTTAGTCATGTGACTGGTGTGAGAACTAAAACAGTTGTTAATCTTTATTTTAATGTTAGGTAAATCAAGGGACCACGCCGTATAACATGGAACGGGTTTCCTCCCAAGAATACCAGTGCATAAAACAACAGCGCAATGCTAAATAAAGAAAAATGAAGTTATTATAAGACCCAGGTCCATCACACAATGCAACGCAAGCCAGAGAATAGGGTTTTTACCTTATAATAGCCAAAGAATGCTTGATACGCTAAAAACAAATCATTTGATACTATTATAAGTGCATAGTGTATAAAACAATTTCAATCATAAGTATCAATCATAGACGGCATAAGTGCCCCATACCACTATGTCGCCATACTAGGCTCTACAAATAAAACCGCAAAATCACGTATTGGAAGTTGGATTTCCATCTATGAACCGAGGCAAAAGATAGACCTCACCGATTCGAGACTCTCTAGCAAGAGCCTCAGGACAAGTACTCAGTCAAGCCCTTGGATCGTCAGGTCCGGTCCACCGATGTGGATTAAAATGCCTAAACACTGCGTTTCCCCGCCCTTTGGGGGCGTAAATGAGCCAAATGACTCCATCGGCTCCACACAGTCACCGATATATCTGAGGCGCCTCGCAACAGCAACAACCACACAGGTGAAAATAATATAAATGTCTGGGCTGGTAGGTCATTGACACCACCCTAGCTAGAAGGAAACGCATGCCCTCCCTAAGGTCCTCTCCCGTTTTTGGTTCACAACCGGGGTGTTAGGCTCGCGAATCAACGCTACACAAAGCTATGCCACACAGGCCATGCTTTTATCATCTACCACAAGACTCTGCTTTTCAACAGAAGCCTTGATCATATTGCCACTTAGGCATGCCACACAGGCAATTCACTCCATGCGCTTGATATCCATCAATATATAACCCCTGAGCTCGTACGTCTCAGAGAAGGGCATTAAGAAAGAGAATAAATTCTCCGCCGCCAAACAGATATATATTTAATAGAAATCAATCACACAGAATAAAATCCAATGTCAGACACACTGTCCATTTACAAGTTCGTTCTGGGTCTAAACGAAATCGGAGGCACCTTGTACCTCGCATATCCACCGCCTTCATCCTTGACACCCCGTCGAATCAGTTATTCAGAATGGGATAAACCCGGTCATTCTGAATAACTCGCGTATATAATAAACAATTGTTACACAAACACAACATACGCCTCATTCCAATTCAGAATATTATTTTATTCAAATATTCTTATACTTTGGGAAAGGTTCCCATTAATTTTATCAAAGATAAATTCTTTAAATTTATTCTTTGATCTTCTTTTGAATACCAATTCAAACTAGTCGGAATTAGCGAACCACACTGAAGTAATCATTTATTTCATTTCCCAATCCCAATCTATTCATCCCATGAAGTAAAACTGGTCATACTTCATATCTAACACCACAGTGTTATCGGTAAATTCAATTACCAGATCACATTCAAATCTAATTAATGATTTAAGTATCGCCGGGAGCAAAACTGGTGATACTCCATTCTCGATCATTTCAATCTAATTAAAGATTCATTAAAACTCCACTTGGTTTTAATCTTCCCAAAAATCACTATCAATGATTATTTAACTTGGGAAATCATATCCTGTCTTTAACTGGGTTAAGGAACCAATGTCATTTAAAACACGGTTCAATATAAACCCAAAATCACATTCCATTCCAATTCAATTATTGAAACTTCTGGTTACTTTTAAAACCCTTTCAAATCCAATTTATTTATTTAAAAATAAATAAATTATTATTCTAGTTCAAAACTAGTTCATTTCGATAAAAATATATTTTTATCTTTTCAAATTTGGATTTTTTCATCTCAATTCTTCACTAATCATTTCTTATGATTTTACACAAATTATTACTATTTTTAATAATTTTATCAAGGCCCGTACAGTCGATTTCCATCAACGGCCATCGAACTGCACTTACAACGACCTTTTCCAAATTTGATTTGGACATAATTCCAAATCCAACCGTTAGATTCCAAATCTCTAATGTTCTTTAGAAAGCTCTTTTCGATACGAACCCAACGGCTCCGGTTTTAGCAGAATCCAACGGTTGGATCTCCCGTAATATCCATTCGAAGTCAATGGTTGAAATTCGCGAACTGCCACAGTGCGGCACGTTCTATTCAGGCCATTTAATATATATATATGTATGTATGTATGTATATTATATATATTTCGTCGATTTCCTTTTAAAACGTATTTTATAAATCATTTTAAATTCGTTTTCGAAACGATTTCTATTTCATATTCAATTTCGAATCAAAATTGAATATTCCACATCATCGGTATACAAATGATAATATTTTACAAACGTTATATTTTGAAATCACTTTCTTTCTTATATTCATTATAAAAATGAATAAAATCGATGTAAATATCGTTCACCGCTTTTATTCAACACATGAATGTTTATTCTATTCAACACATGAATATTTATTCTATTCAACACATGAATAATTATTCTATTCAACACATGAATTTATTTCTATTCAACACATGAATTTATTCTATTCAACACATGAATTTATTTTCTATTCAACACATGAACTTATTCTATTCAACACATGAATTTATTTTCTATTCAACACATGAATTTATATTTGATTTCAACATATGAATATATATTTTATTAATATTCCTTATTTTCCAAATCGGAATGAGGCCCAATCAATTACCATATAATGTTAATTATATGGATTCTCTACAGCATATGTATATAACAGCGACGATAAATAATCAACCACCATCCAGAGTGCACCACACAACTGCATAAGCATTAAATATAAATAATTAACGCTTACATAGTCTGTCAACCCATCGATTGACATACAACTAAACAATCGGGATTAATGTACGTCAAATGTCATCCCAATACCCGTGTGGGCTTTCAAATCAACAAACACAGATTTTTATTTGTGCAGTTGGGCTATGTGTAAAATTTATCGTCCCAATCAATATCAGTCAAATCGGTGTACATAAACAAATCGTTCGATTTGTAAATGAATATTTATTTTATTCCAAAACATGAATATATATTTTATTTCCACATATGAATATATATTTGATTTCAACACATGAATATATATTTTATTTGCACACATGAATATATATTTGATTTCAACACATGAATATATATATATATATATATATATATATATTATTTCAACACATCACAAATCAAATTCACACCAATTCATCAATAAAACCAAACAATCAACCAAGTCGTCCATGGTCTGTGGACGACGGGTGTCGGGTGCTGCTAAGCACCGTCTGCATCCTAGTTTATATTTTAACTAGAAAACAAGATTTAAAGTGAGAAGTTCTCACTGATAAGCTAAACCAAACGTCGCGACTCTTCATATGTAGAAAATCTTCACCGTGCTCGCCTTTTGTCACTTTCGTTGTCCGTAGCCACTACATATATAAAAATCACATTTTTACATTCTTTACTATATAAAAATCAAATTTTTATAATATATACTTCATGATAGAAATCTCATTTTTTTTATCTCCTCTTTACATATACAAGATCATATTTTTATGTCTTGGCTTTCAACATAAAAATCTTATTTTTATACGGTAAAAGTCTCTCCTTTAACTAATTAAAAATCTAGTCTTTAGCAACTGAAAAATCCATTCTTCATGATGTTAAAAATCAAACCTTTTTATCGTTAAAAATCTCAACTTTCTATAGTTAAAAATCTCAACTTTCTATAGTTAAAAATCTCAACTTTCTATAGTGTTTTTCATATCAAAATCATGTCTCTCTCTTCATAAAGATCCAATCTTTAATTCGCTACATACATATAAAAGATCATATTTTTATCTCGCTACCCGTATATAAAAGATTATATTTTTATATCGCTACTTAAATAAAAATCAAATTTTTATTTCTAATCTATATCTATAAAAATCGTATTTTTATTTCTACTTCTTATATATAAAAATCGAATTTTTATATTATAATCATCTATGTAAAAATCTAATCTTTTTACTTTAAATATCATGTTCTTTTATATAAACAAATCGTATCTTTTATATAAACAAAATAATATTCTTTTACTAAAATAAAAATCATATTTTTATTTATTTTCAAGGGTCATATTTCTATTTATTTTCAAAGGTCATATTTTTGTTTATTTTCATAGGTCATATTTTTATTTATTTTTCTCTTCGCTACGCACATATAAAAATCATATTTTTCTATGCAACTCATATGAATAAAAATCAGATTTTTATATGTAATACACATGAGCAAAAATCGCCTCTTTATCTTGTTTAAAAATCTTATCTTGTCTATGATAAAAATCATTTCTTTTTCTCTAGTCAAAATCGAACCTTTCACTTTTCAAAAATCTAACCTTTTCGTAACCATTCACACTAAAATAATCAAATCTTTATCCACCACTTTCCTATGAACAAAAATCAAAACTTTCCTTATATATATATATATATATATATATCAGTAAACGATAAAGGAAAAGAAATTTGCTTATAGATTTTCTAGCGAGGTGGGGGGAGGAAAAACCGCGACGTCGGAGTCCGCAGGTGGTGGAGGAGGTGCGGCGGGCCAATAGTGGTGGGAGCAGTTCTTTTCTGGTGGGTTTAGGGTTGCGCGTTGTAACGACCCAGAAAATCTGAACCAATTTAAAATTTTTAAATTGGCTAAAATAATGGATTTTAAATATTTAAAATAAATATTCAAATAATCACAATGAAAAGTGAGTTTGAATCGACGTTTGAAAACGAATATAATTAATTCTAATTATAAACAAGGCCTGAAATGGCGCTGCAGTTTCAAAAATTGAATTCAAACTTTGTCGGACTGTACTGGGTGCAAAACAAAATGGATTTGAGTGAAACTAAAAATATTTAAATTTGTTAGTGTATACCTTTCTAACGAATCTGAAAAATCGAAGTTTCATAGCGGGAAGCAAAAGTTATGGCCAAACGAATTTTCAGAAAGGTCGCTATGGAATTTATATAGCCCGTGAAATTGGCCATTTAGCAAACGACCTCAGAATTCGACGAAACCACTTTTGTTGGATCCGGGATGTGAAGTTATTGCTAGGTTTCAAATTTCATAATTTTTGAAGCTAGTATGTGAGTGTGGCAAAGGAAAACGTGTTTTGATTAATTACAATTAAATTGGATCGACCAGAAATGGGCCTTTTTGCAAACGGTCTCAGAATTCGATGAAACTAGTTTTTTTGGGACCGTATCGTCAAAACATAGCCAGATTTATTTTTTTGGAATTTTTCGAATCAGTTTGTGGCCCTGGCAAATTGAAATGCACGTTCAAATCGAATATTGAATGTTTTATATTTTAATTTGAAGGAAAACTGACTGAAACAGTCGAATGGGTCTACGAAACATATCGCATTGTGTTTGGAATATGGGTAAAACGCTAGGGACGACAGTCGTTGGGTTTGGATTGGTGTTCGTGTATGAAAGGGGGTATTTTCGAAAATTAAAAATTTATAAATATAAATAAATTATCTCATTGGCCAGTGATTTTTTTCTCTCTCCCCGATTGGAACTGCGCATGACGAAAACCAGGTCGACACCTTCTCTCTTCGATTTCTACCCCGTTTCACAATGAAATCGAGTGATTCTTGATTCATTTCAAAGCTCTTCGTCTCCTCTTTAAATTCATCTAAGGTTTGTTAGTTATCCTCAAGTGAGGAGGGAGATACGAGTCATCAATGTCAGTGACTACGGAGCGTCGCCGAGCCTTCAAGGCGCCACCGAACTGGGCGAGACCACCGGCGCCGGGAAGGTGGTTCGAAGCTCTTCGACGCTGTGTGAGCTGATTCTCCTATCGCGCAACAGTTTGATCGAAAGATCAAAACCTAGTTTTGAACCATCGTGAAAGGTGGGTCCTTTATTACATCTGAACTTTGAAAAATCATATCTTTTTCGTTTCTTGACGAAATTCGATGAAACAGGAAACATCGTGACCGTGTGGACGTCTTCTACATTTTAGAAGAGACCGCATATTTTTCTGAGCCTTCTGCTATTTTTGGTGGAGTGGAACCCAATGTGGGATTTCTAATTTATAAACGATATAGAAAACGACGATGTATAAATTATATAGTCGATGTATGAGTTATATAAACATTGTACACCTCTTGTATAAGCGTTGTATAAGTTGTACGTTCGATGTATAAGTTATATATGCATTGTAAAAAAAATATGTGTTGAAATAGAAGTGAAATGCTATATATATATATATATATATATATATATATATATATATATATATATATATATATATATATATACGCCCCTCGTCCACAAACCGTGGACGATATTTATTGGTTGTGATTGGTGTGAAAATTGATTGATAGCGAATGGTTGATTGGGATTGTTTGTGGTTGATATTGATTGATTGTGGTTGAAAAATACCCGTTTGTGGTTGAGAAATATTTGGTTGAAACCACATAGGATTAGTTTGTGGAAATGAAATAAATGTACATGCCGCCTGCGTGCGAACTAGATGCATGATTCCCCATTGTCAAAAACCGCGAGGTTTTAAGGTAGAGCGAGGAGCAGTACTAGGGTTTGTCCCGGTTCTAACTACCCTGCCGTTATGCTGCCGAAATTTTGAATAATATTCATGTGTTTGAATTATTTCCATTTGTTGAAACTATATTTATTCGTTGAATAGAAAACCTTCATGTGTTGAGTCGATATTCATTCATTGAATTGAAATTCATGTGTTGAATGGCATTCATGTTTTAAATATAAAAATCACCTTTTTATCGATTTATACAAACTATAGAAAACCTTCATGTGTTGAATCGATATTCATTCATTGAATTGAAATTCATGTGTTGAATGGTATTCATGTTTTAAATATAAAAATCACCTTTTTATCGATTTATATAAACTATAGAAAACCTTCATGTGTTGAATCGAAATTCATTCGTTGAATTGAAATTCATGTGTTGAATGGTATTCATATTTTGAAAGAAATTGTTTTATAATAAAAAATCCCATTTTTAACATCAATATGAAATGTATAAAATAATCTTGTTTTGAAAAAAAATTGTTTTATAATAAAAATCCTATTTTTATCACCTATATTAATTATATAAAATAGTCGTGTTTTGAAATAAATTGTTTTACATTAAAAATCACATTTTTATTATATACATGAATTGGTAAAAATAGTGAAGTGTTGAAATAGAAGTCAGTTAGATAAAAATATCATTTTAATCAAATGTATGAAAAAAATATAGTTTTTGAAATCGAAGAATCGATATATATATATATATATATTTATATATATATATATATAAGTAAAATTGAAATATATCGAATAACGACGCTGCAGTTCGTATTTTGAAACCGTGATTTCAAACGATTATACTGAGAGATCCGACCATCGGATTTTTCCGAAACCGCAACCGTTGGGTTCGCTTTGGAAAAATCTTTCCAACGACACCAACTTTGTAAAAATCCAACGGTTGGATTGTCTGGAATGTTTAATTCAAATCTGAAGAAAAACAGCGCCAGAATCGATTATATTTATATATATATAAATATAATTATATTTAATCGAATAACGACGCTACAGTTCGTATTTTGAAATCGAAACTTCAAACGATTATACCGGGAGATCCGATCGTCGGATTTTCCCGAAACAGGAACTGTTGGATTCGTTTTGAAAAGATCTTTCTAATGATGTAAATTTTGTGAAGATCCAACGGTTAGATTTTCAGATATGTGTAAATCAAATCTGAAGAAATACAGCGCCACGGCCGCGTTATGGCTCGAAGCGTCGTTTTGAATAAATTGGCTATTTTAAAATAAATAAAAATAGCGATAAATCGTTATAAAATATTATAAACGATATGGATGTGATTTAGAAATTAACTGAAGGTTGGCTAAGTCGAATGGTTTCTTGGGTGTTGATCTGATGTTGGTTTAGGCCTTCGGGGTTAATATTTGGGAAATCGTTCTCTTACTGATTGACGGTTAGTGACTAATGAATTGAATTGATGCGTGTGTATGTTAGTGTTGCACTTGTTTATTATACACGCGAGTTGCTCAGAAAGACCGGGTTTATGCCATTCTGAATAACTGAATCGACGATAAGAAATCGAAGATAAAGACGGTGGTCGAAGACCGGAGATCTTCACCTCGTTTGGATGGTAACCGAGGTCCTGATTAGGAGGCATCCCGAAATATGGATAATAAGTGGTGATCGTCCAGACGTACGTGGTGATCGATTGGTTTGCGAGGTATATAGTGCCTCCGGTTTCGTTCAGACCCAGAATGGACTTGCAAATGGACAGTGTGTCTGACATTGGAATTTATTCTGTGTGATTGATATCTATCAGTTGCTCGGTGTGAATTGTCTGTGTGGCATGCTAAGATGCAGTGATCAGGGCTTCTGTTGAAAAGAAAAGTCTTGTGGAGATGATCAAAGCACCGCCTGTGTGGCGTAGCTTTGTGTATAACGTGAAATTGCGAGCCTCACACCCCGGTATGAACCAGAAACGGGAGAAAGGACCTCAGGGAGGGCCTGCTTTTCCTCCTAGCTAGAAGTGGCGTCAGTGGTTTTACATGCCCTGATGAGTTTGACTTATGTGGTTGTTGCTCTTGCGAGGTGCCTCGGTTAGATCGGACGATCCGGGTCCGATGGAGTCATTTGTTGGCTCGCTTACGCCCCAAAGGGCGGCGAAACGTAGTGCTCAGGCATTTTAATCCACTCCGTGTGGACCGACCCTGTCGCTCCAAGGGTCGATGCGTTCTGATCCTGAGGCTCGGGCTAGGCAGCCTCGAATTCGGTAAGGACTATCTTTTGCCTTGGTTCATGACGGAAATCCAATTTCCAAATACGTGACCGTGCGGTTTTGATTGTGTATATATATGGCGACATGATATATGGTACCCATGCCGTCTATGATTGATAGTTATGATTCGAAGTTGTTTTGAAACATGTAAACACTAGTAATAATATCAATTTCTTTTGTTTTATTCGTATCAACCATATTTTGGCCATTATAAAGTAAAACTCTATCCTCCGGTTTGCGTTGCATTGTGTGATGGGAATCGAGTCTTATAATGGCTTCATTTTTATAAAAAGCATTGCGTTGTTTAAAAGAATGATTTGTTTTAAAGCACTGGCAATCCAATGGAGTAATTCCACGAAAGTGGCGTGGTCCTGTGATTAGCCATATTATAAATGTGTTGAGTAGATTTCTCATACCAGTCCCATGACTGACTCGTAGTTTGTTTCACTTTCAAATTCGGGTGCCCCTTTTTCTACACGGGCAGCCTTGTATTCAGGTTTAGCTGGTTCTTTCTGGATAGCTGGAGCTGAAGATGGATTCTATTATTTATCTCTTTTTATGTTGTTCCGCTCCTACTGTGCATTATGTTTGTTTTCCGCTGTAGACATTTTTGTATAGCTGAACTGTATTTGTACTAAGTATGATCCTGTATCCTGTGTAACTCTGATGATTACGTTTATCCAGTATATTCTATTGTTCATTATCTGGTGTATTTATTTATTTTTGTTCTGCTATTATTTGTTTATGTGTATATTCCAAGGATTACCCTTGCCGCTGTCAATACGGGGTTTGGGGTCGTCTCATTATCTCCCCCACTTAAAACTTTTCGTCGCCAAAAAGGAACAAAGTCGAAAGTGGTTTGATTAATCAACTCTACGTTCGATCTGACTTCAATTCTCCAACTTTTCAGTTTCTGAGAATGTTCAAATTCTTCAAAAATTTGGCTAACACCCGGAATTTTCGAAAAATTTCGCCATAACCTCCTTTGTACGGGGAGAGGTTTGGAAATTTATTGGGCCGTATTAGGTACCCAATAAATCCTAATAAGCATACACATATTTATAGTGATATATTCTGGTGTTTACAGGGGAGCGTGTATTGATAATAACTCCAGAGAATAAATTCTCGTCACCCTGTCAAAGCCTGAGGGAGTGTGTATTTTAAATGCTCCAGAGGATAAATCCTTGTCACCTAGTCTCGTATGGGAAATAAATAGTCGTGTTCCGTATCTAATAACTAGAGAGACGTGGTTATTGTCGACTCCAGACCCTTGTGGTTTTTTTTATTATTCTGGCAATTTAATCGTTACAATTTAAATAGTCCATATCAGTCATCAGTTCAACCTGTAAAATAAGTCATCGCCAGACAAGCCTCTCGCTCGTATGGTAAATCTTCCACCTCGTCACACAAGCTCCAAATGCTTATGTGGTATATGATGAAGTATGCCTATCTCCAGAAGTATGCCATGTAATGTAGTTCAAAATTAATTGTTACAATCCTATGGCGACGTTTATTATTTCACACAGAACAACCAGCACTCCGCATCCAATGGCATTCACAGGAGTTGATATAATAATATTTCGCATCCAACTCATTAAGGTTTACCTATTTATCGGGCACGCAAATAAAATCTTTACTCAACAGCTATCCATTTTCTTGTTCAAACATATATAATGCACAAGGATATATTTCTAACTATTTTCCACTCAGTTCAATGTGTGATTTAATCGAATAAATTCTACCATTATTCTATTATTGATTAAATTAACTATCGTTTCAATAATTTAATTAATCAAATCTACAATCACACAACACAAACAACAATCAAATTGTTTTTAACTTTTCAAAAATATACTAATCAATTCCTATATTCTTTTAAAATCATTCAGACTATAGAATTAAAAGTGCACATCCATGGAAAGAAAATAACAACAGAGTAGAGAACTAATTGGTAATGCAAAGTATAGTAAATGTACCTTGCACCGGAGTAAATCAGAGATATCTACTCGACATCTAGGATAGGCTTTCTGAATGCTCTCCTCAGTTTCCCAAGTACAATCTCGTGGATCTCCACTCCATTGCACTTTGACCAAGTGAAACTCCTTGTTCCTCAGCTCTTTGGTTTCTTTGCCGATAATCTTTAGCGGCTCTCTTCTCACAGCTAATTCTAGAGTAATTTCAATATCCTGCTAAGCTGCTTCTTCCACGATCAAGTCTGGATCATGAACGTGCTTTCGAAGTTGAGATATGTGAAATACATCATGAACTCCAGGCAACCAATTAGGCAATTTAACCTTATAAGCAAGGGTTCCGATCCGTTCAAGAATAGGAAACAGACCAATGAATTTGGGCGCCAACTTTCCAGTTTTACCGAACCGGATAACTCCTCTCATCGGCGATACTTTCAAATATACATAGTCGCCAACATCAAAGGATATATCTCTTCTTCTCCTATCGGCATAGCTCTTTTGTTGGCTTTGAGCGGCGAGTAATCGCTTCTTAATAAAGTTGACTTTGTCGGCAGCTTCTCGGATCATATCTGGCCCTAACACAAGTCTATTTCCAGGTTCGACCCAACAAGCAGGAGATCGGCACTGTCTACCATATAATGCTTCGAATGGCGACATTGTCAGGCTCGCCTGGTAGCTGTTATTATATGAGATTCAGCCAAATGCAGATGGTCTTCCCATGATCCACCGAAATCTAGGACGCAAGCCCGCAATAGATCTTCCAGTATACGATTCACCCTCTCAGTTTGACCGTCTGTCCGAGGATGATAAGCAGTGCTTGGATTCAGCTTTGTTCCCAGCTCTACTTGGAATGGCTCCCAGAATTTGCTAGTAAATATTGTATCTCTATCACTGACTATACTAAGCGGCACTCCATGTAGCCTAACAATTTCCTTGAAATATATCTGCGCCAGACTCTGAGCAGTTCTGTTTGATCTGACAGGTATGAAATGGGCGGTCTTCGTGAAGCGATCTACGATCACCCAAATACTGTCATTTCCTTTTCTGGTTCTGGGAAAACCATCAATGAAGTCCATGGAAATATGTTCCCACTTCCAACCAGGAACGTCTAGCGGTTGTAACAATCCAGCAAGTTTCTGTTGGTCGCTTTTAACTAGCTGGCAAGTAGGGCATCGGCTAACATATAAAGAAATGTCCCTCTTCATCGACTTCCACCAGAAAGTGCGTTTGATGGCATTATACATTTTTCTTACTCCCGGATGGATACAAAGTTTTGACTTGTGGCATTCGTCCAGTACTTCCTTTCGGAGCTCAGGAATGTTAGGAACACAAATTCGACCTTTCGGCCTTAGAATCCCCTCATTATCAACTTGGAAACTCAAGGGTTCGCCTTGTTGAATTATCTCTCTGATCTTCTGAATGAAGTGATCATCCTTCTGAAGAGCAGATATTTTATCTATCAATGAAGCCATGATAATAAAACTGGCGAACATTTCATTCTTTCGGCTTAACGCATCGGCTACGACATTGGCTTTCCCTGGAGTGTATATAATTTCAAAATCGTAAGCTGCAAGGAACTCTAGCCAACGTTGCTGCCACAGATTCAAAGTGATTTTCCTAGAAAGATTTACTCCTCCCGAAGCGACTGAGCGATTATGCGACGAATTTTCTTATCTGATACAAGGTGATATGACCATCCCAGAATATCATAAGAAATTCAACGAACTTTCTCACTTTGCTCCTCATCTGATTAAAGACCCAAAGAGGAAGAATCTGAGATTTATTCATGGCCTGCAAAGAAAATATCAAAACAGTTTAATGAGGAATGTGAAGCTTCCTTTTTCAGAAATGATTTATATGGCTTATCAGTATGAAGATCTCCATAAGAAAGGCTTGTTGCGCGATGATGAGGAAGTCAGCTCAAGTGATAAAATTGAGTCTGAAACTGACCGTCCTGATGCCAGTACGATGTCTGAGATCAGTAATAAGCCCAGTGCCAAGAGGAAAAGGGCTAAATCTAAGAGGGAACCAGTAACAGCTGCCACATGCTCTAACTGCAATAAACAGGGGCATCTGACCAGGAAGTGTAAAACCTCGAAGAAACGAAAGAAGGGGTTTAAACCCGATAACCAATTTCGAGAGAATAGAAAGTGCGTTCAATGCCGTCGTACTGGCCATCTTGAAAAGGACTGCAGGCAATTTAAGAAATCCAAAGCAGCGCATGTAAATGAAGTGGTAGAAGTATCTGCATCTTCGTCTACTCAAGAAAGGTCTGATGTTTTAGAAGGCACGCTCAATGTTAAGAACATTCCAGTTAAAGTACTGTTTGACACAGGCACGTCACGAAGCTTTATTTCAAAGAGTGCAGTCAAGAAGTTGGATTTGAAATTGAAAAAGCTCAAAGCACCAATGACTGTCCAAAATCCAGTTGGGGGTTCCATCGATCTCAGTTGGGTTTGTGGGGTGCCTGTCTCTTTTTCCTGTTATAAATTCCCTATTATCTCTATCGTCATGAATTTTAATGAATTCGATCTTATTTTGGGATTGGATTGGCTAACCAATTATGAAGCAGAGGTTAGATGTGCCGAGAGAGTTGTTAAGGCAAAGGCTCAATTAGGGAATTATATAACCATACCATGTGAAGGCCCGAATTCAAATAGAAAAGACTTCTGGGCAGCTCTCGTTGTTTCTCCAGTTCAAATAGAAAATATCCCTGAAGTCACAGAGAATATTCCTGACCTCATCAAAGACATTCTTTTCATCAAGAACTATGCGGATTTGTTCGAAGAAATATATATTTATACGCCCCTCGTCCACAAACCAATAAATATCGTCCTTGTTGCTGGCCCTGAGTAGGCCGGGTACGCATGATAGGGGGTTCTCGATTCGCGGTTTGGTGGCGAACGGGAGACTCTTACCCCTACATGTCCCAGTTTAGAGGGTTGGTTCGGCAGTAGCCGCGAGACTCGAGAAGGTCGCCGTAAAACAAGGGGCTGGGGGACCAGTGTGAGCCACGATGGGTTTTACCTGCTGTACTGGAGGATGAGGGGATGGTTGCAAAGCCTAATGGATTTTGCGGTAACGTCACATTTGCTCCATTCGACTGTTTCAGTCAGTTTTCCTTCAAATTAAAATATAAAACATTTAATAGCAGTTTAAAGCGCTACCGTTTCTGATTTTACTATAAAAATCATATCTTTTTCGTGTGTTGACGAAATTCAGTGAAATAAGAGACAGTGGACTCGTGTGGACGTCTTCTACATTCTAGAAGAGACCGCATATTTTTCTGAGCCTTCTGCTATTTTTGGTGGAGTGAAACCCAATGTGAGATTTCTAATTTATAAACGATATAGAAAACCACAATGTATAAATTATATAGTCGATGTATGAGTTATATAAGCGTTGTACACTTCTTGTATAAGCGTTGTATAAGTTGTACGTTCGATGTAAAAAAAAAAAATGTGTTGAAATAGAAGTGAAATGCTATATATATATATATATATACATATATATATATATATATATATATACGCACCTCGTCCACAAACCATGGACGATATTTATTGGTTGTGATTGGTGTGAAAATTGATTGATAGCAAATGGTTGATTGGGATTGTTTGTGGTTGATATTGATTGATTGTGGTTGAAACCACATAGGATTAGTTTGTGGAAATGAAATAAATATACATGCCACCTGCGTGCGAACTAGATGCATGATTCCCCATTGTCAAAAACCACGAGGTTTTAAGGTAGAGCGAGGAGCCATACTAGGGACGGTCCCGGTTTTAACTACCCTGCCGTTATGCTGCCGAAATTTTGAATAATATTCATGTGTTTGAATTATTTCCATTTGTTGAAACTATATTTATTCGTTGAATAGAAAACTTTCATGTGTTGAGTCGATATTCATTCGTTGAATTGAAATTCATGTGTTAAATGGTATTCATGTTTTAAATATAAAAATCACCTTTTTATCGATTTATACAAACTATAGAAAACCTTCATGTGTTGAATCGATATTCATTCGTTGAATTGAAATTAATGTGTTGAATGGTATTCGTGTTTTAAATATGAAAATCACCTTTTTATCGATTTATATAAACTATAGAAAACCTTCATGTGTTGAATCGAAATTCATTCGTTGTATTGAAATTCATGTGTTGAATGGTATTCATATTTTGAAAGAAATTGTTTTATATTAAAAATCCCATTTTTAACATCAATATGAAATGTATAAAATAATCTTGTTTTGAAAAAAATTGTTTTATAATAAAAATCCTATTTTTATCACCTATATTAACTATATAAAATAGTCGTGTTTTGAAATAAATTGTTTTACATTAAAAATCACATTTTTATTATATACATGAATTGGTAAAAATAATGAAGTGTTGAAATAGAAGTCAGTTAGATAAAAATATCATTTTTATCAAATGTATGAAAAAAATATAGTTTTTGAAATCGAAGAATCATATATATATAAATAAAATTGAAATATATCGAATAACGATGCTGCAGTTCGTATTTTGAAACCATGATTTCAAATGATTATACTGAGAGATCCAACCATCGGATTTTCCCGGAACCGCAACCGTTGGGTTCGCTTTGGAAAAATCTTTCCAACGGCACCAACTTTGTAAAAATCCAACGGTTGGATTGTCTGGAATGTTTAATTCAAATCTGAAGAAAAACAGCGTCAGAATCGATTATATTTATACATATATATATAAATATAATTATATTTAATCGAATAACGATGCTGCAGTTTGTATTTTGAAATCGAAACTTCAAACGATTATACCGGGAGATCCGACCGTCGGATTTTCCCGAAACTGGAACCGTTGGATTCGTTTTGAAAAGATCTTTCTAATGATGTAAATTTTGTGAAGATCCAACGGTTAGATTTTCAGATATGTGTAAATCAAATCTGAAGAAAAACAGCGTCACGGCCGTGTTATGGCCCGAAGCGTCGTTTTGAATAAATTGGCTATTTTAAAATAAATAAAAATAGCGATAAATTGTTATAAAATATTATAAACGATATGAATGTGATTTACAAATTAACTGAAGGTTGGCTAAGTCGAATGGTTTCTTGGGTGTTGATTTGATGTTGGTTTCGGCCTTCGGGGTTAATATTTGGGAAATCGTTCTCTTACTGATTGACGGTTAGTGACTAATGAATTGAAATGATGCGTGTGTATGTTAGTGTTGCACTTGTTTATTATATACGCGAGTTGCTCAGAAAGACCGGGTTTATCCCATTCTGAATAACTGAATCGACGATAAGAAATCGAAGATAAAGACGGTGGTCGAAGACCGGAGATCTTCACCTCGTTTGGATGGTTACCGAGGTCCTGATTGGGAGGCATCTCGAAATATGGATAATGAGTGGTTATCGTCTAGACGTACGTGGTGATCGATGGGTTTGTGAGGTATATAGTGCCTCCGGTTTCGTTCAGACCCAGAACGGACTTGCAAATGGACAGTGTGTCTGACATTGGAATTTATTCTTTGTGATTGATATCTATCAGTTGCACGGTGTGAATTGTCTGTGTGGCATGCTAAGATGCAGTGATCAGGGCTTCTGTTGAAAAGCAAAGTCTTGTGGAGATGATCAAAGCATCGCCTGTGTGGCGTAGCTTTGTGTATAACGTGAAATCGCGAGCCTCACACCCCGGTATGAACCAGAAACGGGAGAAAGGACCTCAGGGAGGGCCTGTGTTTCCTCCTAGCTAGAAGTGGCATCAATGGTTTTACACGCCCTGACGAGTTTGACTTATGTGGTTGTTGCTGTTGCGAGGCGCCTCGGTTAAATCAGACGATCCGGGTCCGATGGAGTCATTTGTTGGCTTGCTTACGCCCCAAAGGGCGGCGAAACGTAGTGCTCAGGCATTTTAATCCACTCCATGTGGACCGGCCCTGTCGCTCCAAGGGTCGATGCGTTCTGATCCTGAGGCTCGGGCTAGGCAGCCTCGAATTCGGTAAGGACTATCTTTTGCCTTGGTTCATGACGGAAATCCAATTTCCAAATACGTGACCGTGCGGTTTTGATTGTATATTTATATATGGCAACATGATATATGGTACCCATGCCGTCTATGATTGATAGTTATGATTCGAAGTTGTTTTGAAACATGTAAACACTAGTAATAATATCAATTGCTTTTGTTTTATTCGTATCAACCATATTTTGGCCATTATAAGGTAAAACTCTATCCTCCGGTTTGCGTTGCATTGTGTGATGGGAACCGAGTCTTATAATGGCTTCATTTTTATAAAAAGCATTGCGTTGTTTAAAAGAATGATTTGTTTTAAAGCACTGGCAATCCAGTGGAGTAAACCCGTTCCACGAAAGTGGCGTGGTCCTGTGATTAGCCATATTATAAATGTGTTGAGTAGATTTCTCATACCAGTCCCATGACTGACTCGTAGTTTGTTTCACTTTCAAACTCGGGTGCCCCTTTTTCTACACGGGCAGCCTTGTATTCAGGTTTAGCTAGTTCTTTCTGGATAATGGAGCTAAAGATGGATTCTATTATTTATATGTTTATGTGTATATTCCATGGATTACCCTTGCCGCCGTCAATATGGGGTTTGGGGTCGTCTCATTTCTTCATATCAGAGGAGGAGAGAGGAACAAGGGCAGAGGAGGAAAGGGGTCCCGGGGGGGGGGGGAGGGGGGGATCGTCAAAGGCCGCACACACGGGTTGGTGGCGGTGGGTGATTGCCTGGGCGGCGGCTAGGGTTTAGGCCCCTTCGTTTTTTTTCATTTTTCTATTTTGACTTTTGACGGTAAGGAGGGGGGATAAGAGAAGTTATATTATATAAAAATATATAATTATTTAATTTAATTTCTATAAGGTTGTTTTTTCCATTTGAACTCAAATTCCAACCCAACGACTGTCGTCCCTAGCTAATTACCCCTATTCCAAACACAATGGGATATTTTTCATAAGCTAATTCGACTGTTTCGATCAGTTTTCGTCAAAATCAAAATATAAATCTATATATTGAATTTGAACGCGCATTTCAATTTACCGGGGCCACATACTAACTCTAAAAATTCCCTAAAAATTATTTCTAGCTTTGTATTGACGATACGGTCCTAACAAAACTGATTTCGTCGAATTCTGAGACCGTTTGAAAAATGGCCATTTTCCAGTCGATTAAATTCAAATGAAATGGTCAAAACACGTTTAAGTGCACCACGCTCACATATTGATCCATAAAATTAAGAATTTTGGAACCTAGCAATAAGTTGACATCTGGGATCCAACAAAAGTGGTTTCGTCGAAAACCAATGTCGTTTGCAAAATTTCCATTTTTAAGGGCCAGAATTCCATAGCGACTATTTTGAAATTTCAACTGGGCATAACTTTTTATTCCCGCAATGAAATTTCGATTTTTTGGATTCGTTGGAAAGATATATTCAATTAGATTCAAATATTTTTGGTTTCGCTAAAATCCGGTTTATTTTGAATCCTGTACATTCATTTGAACTTTGAAATCGAAATTTCAAACTACCACGCCATTTCCAATTCCTTTTATAATTATAAATAATTATTTATATTCTAACGACGATTCAAATAAATATATATGTTCGAATTCTATTCAAAATAAATTTCCTCGTCATTATTATTTAAAATAATTCATTTTAAATATTAAAAATTCACTAAAATTGCCAAAATAGAAGTTTTAAATTGGCTCAGATTTCCGGGTTATTACAATCTCCCCCACTTAAAACTTTTCATACCCGAAAAGGAACGAAGCTGAAAGTTGTTTCACAAACCAACTCAACTTCCAGTATTTTCATTATGGATTAAGTTCTTCAACTTTTCAGTTTCTAAGAACTTTTCAAATTTTTCAAAAATTTGGCTAACACCCTAATTTTTCGAAAAATTTCGCCATAACCTCCACAACACCGGGGACTTCGGGATATTTCAAATAGCCTCCCATGGCCCTCATTAATCCAAAAAGAAAAAGAAACAACCAAGCGGCTCATAAAATCATCCAAAACCCAATAAATTAGTAAAATGTACCTATTTGTCGGGCAAACAATTTTATTCTTCTGCTCTAGCCTCCTTGCTATGACCTGTTCAATGTAAGTACGTGTATATGCATGCAAATGCGACAAATTTTCAATACAACTCAATATTTGGTTCAATTTGGTTAATGGTTCGATATTTTAATTAATCAACCAATAATCAAACAACACAACCAACAATCAATTAGTTGATTAACGTTTCAAATTCATAATTTTGGTGTATAGTCAAAAATCACATTTTTGATGCCAAATCACAACAATAAGCCCTATCTAATTTTGGTTCTCACACCAGTCTAATGGAAATATATAGATGTCACACTTTCGAAGCTCGGACATAAATACCGATGATGAGATCTCAATCATCAGTATCATCTTTGGGTGTCTAGCATGTGATTCTATATCTATCCAGTGTACTAAAACTTCGAATATACGTTTGCAAGGCGTATATGCAAAATCTTTATATATCGGGTTGTCCAAATTCAATATAAATAAATATTCAAATACGTATAAAACGAAAACAAAATTTGTTTTCATTTTAAAAATATACTCTTCACACTCGTTCTAGGATACTACTGATCCCAACTTTAACGAGTCATTCTTATTGGATATTACTAATCCGATCTCTGATGAATTCTTTCGTATGGTTCTAATGTGTCTTGTTCTCTGAGCCTTGTAAACCAAAGCTCTGATACCAAATGTAAAGCCCCGTAACTTCCCAGTAAGGAAAGCCCGGATACTTTGAGGACAAGACACATCATAACACAAACAGAAGAACATTTCATTGTTAATTACAACAATTTCATCAGAATACAAGAATATACAGAGTATAAATCAATATTACACATTTACTAAATATCAGAGGTTACAATAAATTATTGCAGCGGAAAAATAATACAATACACAACTGGAAGTAATACATGAATACAGAGCTTTTCGAATATCGCTTCAGCTGTAAATCAGGATCCTGTGAATATAAATCTGCAAAACCAAAACTACAAGCTGCCCGTGTCAAAAATAGGGGCACCAAGAGTTTAGGTTAAAACAATAAACTCCAGGTTAGTCATGTGACTAGTGTGAGAACTAAAACAGTTATTAATCTTTATTTTAAAGTTAGGTAAATCAAGGAACCACGCCGTATAACACGGAACGAGTTTCCTTCCAAGAATACCAGTGCATAAAACAACAACGCAAGGCTAAATAAAGAAAAATGAAGCCATTATAAGACCCAGGTCCCATCACACAATGCAACGCAAGCAGGAGGATAGGGTTTTTACCTTATAATTGCCAAAGAATGCTGATACGCTAAAAACAAATCATTTGATACTATTATAAGTGCATAGTGTATAAAACAATTTCAATCATAAGTATTAATCATAGACGGCATAAGTGCCCCATACCACTATGTCGCCATACTAGGCTCTACAAATAAAACCGCAAAGTCACGTATTGGAAGTTGGATTTACATTTGTGAACCGAGGCAAAAGATAGTCCTCACCGATTCGAGACTCTCTAGCCCGAGCCTCAGGACAAGTACTCAGTAAAGCCCTTGGATCGTCAGGGCCGGTCCACCGATGTGGATTAAAATGCCTGAACACTGCGTTTCCCCACCCTTTGGGGCGTAAATGAGCCAAATGACTCCATCGGCTCCACACAGTCACCGATATATCCGAGGCGCCTCGCAACAGCAACAACCACATACGTGAAAATAATATAAATGTCAGGGATGGTAGGTTACTGACACCACCCTAGTTAGAAGGAAATGCATGCACTCCCTGAGGTCCTCCCCGAGGTCCTCCCCCGTTTTTGGTTCACAACCGGGGTGTGAGGCTCGCGAATCAACGCTACACAAAGCTATGCGACACAGGCCATGCTTTGATCATCTACCACAAGGCTCTGCTTTTCAACAGAAGCCTTGATCATATTGCCACTTAGGCATGCCACACAGGCAATTCACTCCATGCGCTTGATATCCATCAATATATAACCCCTGAGCTCGTACGTCTCAGAGAAGGGCGTTAAGCAAGAGAATAAATTCTCCGCCGCCAAACATATATATATTAAATAGAAATCAATCACACAGAATAAAATCCAATATTAAACACACAGTCCATTTACAAGTTCGTTCTGGGTCTGAATGAAACCGGTGGCACCTTGTACCTCGCATATCCACCGTCTTCATTCTCGACACCACGTCGAATCAGTTATTCAGAATGGGATAAACCCAGTCTTTCTGAATAACTCGCGTATATAATAAACAATTGTTACACAAACACAACATACGTCTCATTCCAATTCAGAATATTCTTTTATTCAAATATTCTTATACTATGGGAAAGGTTCCCATTAATTTTATCAAAGATAAATTCTTTAAATTTATTCTTTGGTCTTCTTTTGAATATCAATTCAAACTAGTCGGGATTAGCGAACCACACCGAAGTAATCATTTATTTTATTTCCCAATCCCAACCTATTCATACCATGAAGTAAAACTAGTCATACTTCATATCTAACAACACGGTGTTATCGGTAAATTCAATTATCATTTCACGTTCAAATCTAATTAAAGATTTAACTATCGCCTAGAGAAAAACTGGTGATAGTCCATTCTCGATCATTTCAATCAAATTAAAGATTCATTAAAACTCTACTTGGTTTTAATCTTCCCAAAAATCACTATCAATGATTATTTAACTTGGGAATTCATATCCTATCTTTAATTGGGTTAAAGAACCAATGTCATTTAAAATACGGTTCACTATAAACCCAAAATCACATTCCATTCCAATTCAATTATTGAAACTTCTGGTTACTTTTAAAACCCTTTCAAATCCAATTTATTTATTTAAAAATAAATAAATTATTATTCTAGTTCAAAACTAGTTCATTTCGATAAAAATCTATTTTTATCTTTTCAAATTTGGAATTTTTCATCTCACTTCTTCACAAATAATTTCTTCTGATTTTACACAAATTATTACTATTTTTAATAATTTTATCAAGGCCCGTACAGTCGATTTCTATCAAGGACCATCGAACTGCACTTACAGCGACCTTTTCCAAATTTGATTTGGACATAATTCCAAATCCAACCGTTAGATTTCAAATCTCTAATATTCATTAGAAATCTCTTTTCGATACGAACCCAACGGTTCCGGTTTTAGCAGAATCCAACGGTCGGATCTCCCATAATATCCATTCGTAGTCAATGGTCGAAATTCGTGAATTGCCGCAGCGCGGCGCGTTCTATTCAGGCCATTTAATATTTAATATATATATGTTATATATTTCGTCGATTTCCTTTTAAAACGTATTTTATAAATCATTTTAAATTCGTTTTCGAAACGATTTCAACTTCATATTCAATTTCAAATCAAAATTGAATATTCCACATCATCGATATACAAATGATAATATTTTCAAAACGTTATATTTTGAAATCACTTTCTTTCTTATATTCATTATAAAAATGAATAAAATCGATATAAATATCGTTCACGTCAAAATGGCATCAATCTAATCAACACGGATTTTATTCAACACATGAATGTTTATTCTATTCAACACATGAATATTTATTCTATTCAACACATGAATAATTATTCTATTCAACACATGAATTTTTATTCTATTCAACACATGAATTTATTTCTGTTCAACACATGAATTTATTCTATTCAACACATGAATTTATTTTCTATTCAACACATGAATTTATTCTATTCAACACATGAATTTATTTTCTATTCAACACATGAATTTATATTTGATTTCAACATATGAATATATATTTTATTAATATTCCTTATTTTCCAAATCGGAATGAGGCCCAATCAATTACCATATAATGTTAATTATATGGATTATCTACAACACATGTATATAACAGCAACGATAAATAATCAACCACCATCCAGAGTGCACCACACAACTGCATAAGCATTAAATATAAATAATTAACGCTTACACAGTATGTCAACCCATCGATTGACATACAACTAAACAATCGGGATTAGTGTACGTCAAATGTCATCCCAATACCCGTGTGGGGTTTCAAATCAACAAAAACAGATTTTTATTTGTGCAGTTGGGCGATGTATAAAATTTATCGTCCCAATCAATATCAATCAAATCGGTGTACATAAACAAATCGTTCGATTTGTAAATGAATATTTATTTTATTTCAACACATGAATATATATTTTATTTCCACACATGAATATATATTTGATTCAACACATGAATATATATTTTATTTCCACACATGAATATATATTTGATTTCAACACATGAATATATATATTATTTCAACACATCACAAATCAAATTCACACCAATTCATCAATTAAACCAAACAATCAACCAAGTCGTCCATGGTCTGTGGACGATGGGTGTCAGGTGCTGCTAAGCACCGTCTGCATCCTAGTATATATTTTAACTAGAAAATAAGATTTAAAGTGAGAAGTTCTCACCGATAAGCTAAACCAAACGTCGCGACTCTTCATATGTAGAAAATCTTCACCGTGCTCGCCTTTTGTCACTTTCGTTGTCCGTAGCCACTACATATATAAAAAATCATATTTTTATATTCTCTACTATATAAAAATCAAACTTTTATAATCTCTACTTCATGATAGAAATCTCATTTTTTTTATCGCCTCTTCACATATACAAGATTATATTTTTGTATCTTGGCTTTCAACATAAAAATCTTATTTTTATACTGTAAAAGTCTCTCCTTTAACTAATTAAAAATCTAATCTTTAGCAAATGAAAAATCCGTTCTTCATGATGCTATAAATCAAACCTTTTTGTCGTTAAAAATCTCAAATTTCTATAGTTAAAAATCTAAACTTTCTATAGTTAAAAATCTCAACTATCTATAATGTTGTTCATATCAAAATCATGTCTCTCTCTTCATAAAGATCCAATCTTTAATTCGCTACATACATATAAAAGATCATATTTTTATCTCGTTACCCGTATGTAAAAGATTATATTTTTATATCGCTACTTAAATAAAAATCAAATTTTTATTTCTAATCTATATCTATAAAAATCGTATTTTTATTTCTACTTCTTACATATAAAAATCGAATTTTTATATTATAATCATCTATGTAAAAATCTAATCTTTTTACTTTAAATATCATGTTATTTTATATAAACAAATCGTATCTTTTATATAAACAAAATCATATTCTTTTACTAAAATAAAAATCATATTTTTATTTTCAAAGATCATATTTTTATTTATTTTCAAAGGTCATATTTTTATTTATTTTCAAAGGTCATATTTTTATTTATTTTCAAAGGTCATATTTTTATTTATTTTTCTCTTCGCTACACATATATAAAAATCATATTTTTCTATGCAACTCATATGAAAAAAAATCAAATTTTTATATGTAATACACATGAGTAAAAATCGCCTCATTATCTTGTTTAAAATCTTATCTTGTCTATGATAAAAATCATTTCTTTTTCTCTAGTCAAAATTGAACCTTTCACTTTTCAAAAATCTAACCTTTTCATAACCATTCACACTAAAATAATCAAATTTTTATCCATCACTTTCCTATGAACAAAAATCAAAAGTTTCCTTATATATATATATATATATATATATATATATAAATCAGTAAAAGATAAAAGGAAAAGAAAATTGTTTACAGATTTTCTAGCGAGGTGGGGGGGAGGAAAAATCGCGATGTCGGAGTCCGCAGGTGGTGGAGGACGTGCGGCGGGCCAATGGTGGTGTGAGCGGTTCTTTTCCAGTGGGTTTAGGGTTGCGCGTCTTCATTTCAGAGGAGGAGAGAGGAACAAGGGCGGATAGGGAAAGGGGTCAGAGGGGTGGGGGCGATCGTCGGAGGCCGCACGCACAGGGTGGTGGCGGTGGGTGATTGCCTGGGCGGCGGATAGGGTTTAGGCCCCGTCATTTTTTTTTGTTTTTTTAATCTATTTTGACTTTTAACGGTAAGGAGGGGGGATAAGAGAAGTTATATTATATATAAATATATAATTATTTAATTTAATTTCTATAGGGTTTTTTTTTTTTCATTTGAACTCAAATTCCAACCCAACGACTGTCGTCCTTAGCTAATTACCCCTATTCCGAACACAATGGGATATGTTTCATAAGCTAATTCGACCGTTTCGATCAGTTTTCGTCAAAATCAAAATATAAATATATATATTGAATTTGAACGCGTATTTCAATTTACGGGGGCCACATACTAACTCTAAAAATTCCCGAAAAATTATTTCTAGCTTTGTATTGACGATACGGTCCTAACAAAACTAATTTCGTCGAATTCTGAGAACGTTTGAAAAATGACCATTTTCCAGTCGATTAAATTCAACTGAAATGGTCAAAACACATTTAAGTGCGCCACGCTCACATATTGATTCAGAAAATTATGAATTTTGGAACCTAGTAATAATTTAACGTCCCGGATCCAACAAAAGTGGTTTCGTTGAAAACTGAGGTCGTTTGCAAAATTTCCATTTTTAAGGGCAAGAATTCCATAGCGACTATTTTGAAATTTCAACTGGGCATAACTTTTTATTCCCGCTATGAAATTTCGATTTTTTGGATCCGTTGGAAAGATATATTCAATTAGATTCAAATATTTTGGGTTTCGCTAAAATCCAGTTTATTTTGAATCCTGTACATTCATTTGAACTTTGAAATCGAAATTTCAAACTACCGCGCCATTTTCAATTCCTTTTATAATTATAAATAATTATTTATATTCTAACGACGATTCAAATAAATATATATATCCGGATTCTATTCATAATAAATTTCTCGTCGTTATTATTTAAAATAATTCATTTTAAATTTTAAAAATTCACTAAAATTTCCAAAATAAATTTTTTAAATTGGCTCAGATTTCAGGGTTATTACATTATAAGGTAGGTTAGGTTAGCTAACCCAAACCTAAGTCCAAAGTTTCATAAACCCGAAACATATCAATATTTACAGTTTTTATTGTCGTAAATGACATTTTAAACTTAATGGAAGTGGTCTCGAGTCCAAATTTGTCCATATGTAAAAAGTGATATTTTGGTCATATACCCAATGAAAAAAGACCAAATTTCACCCAACTACAAAAGGTATCAATGTTTATAGTTTTAAAGTTGCAAGCGGCAATTTAAACTTAATGGAAGTGGTTTTGAGCCCAAATTCATCTGTATACAAAATGTGACTTTTTGGATCTATACTCGATTAACGATGTTGTATTTAAATATATTATCGTTAAATATGTGGGTTATATCAGACTTCCCCTCTTAAAGAAATTGCGTCCTCGCAATTACTTAAGGAAAAACTCAAAATAAATAACTACCATGCATTAATAAAAAGAATCTGTATAGAAAATAGATTAACTTAAGGAATTCACTTTTGAATTATTTCATAGATTTTAACTCTGAGTTACAAATTACTATATAACTTAAGTCTACACACATATAATATTCCAATAAAATTCACGAACATACATGTGCAACTAATTTATTTCAATCATAAGTGGTTAAATTAGAAATTTCTTAATTAAATTATATATATTCTAAATCTCAATTTCAACAATTATTTAAATTTTAATCACGAACTACGTTACCGGGATTTTTTTGAAAATTTGGTTTAGATATATCTCAAAATTTGCAAGATGAAATTCAAATCTTTTTCGTTCATTAGAAAACTATAATCCAGTAGATTTTGTTAATTCTTGTCTCAAAGAATTCCGACTTATATTGGATCATACGCACTCATTTGAAATTCAAATAGAAAATTATGAACTACTCCCATGCGGCAAGCTCGTTTTAATATAATTTAATTAATTCGTTTAACGTTCAATAAGTTTATAAAATAAAAACCTATTCTCTTACCTTTCCAATATGAACTAAACAAACATTTAAATTCAACTTGGAAATATCGACTATCCAAAATCGACGAACATTCCCTATCAAGATTTTGCTAGAAAATTTTATCACTTACAATTTCCTTAAAAGTATTCTAGCTTACAATAATTTCCTTAAATTGAAAAGCATAAGCGTTCTCGTTAAGGAAACAAGATCATGAAATTAAAATCTGGGTTTTACATCCTAAATAGGAAATATTAGCATGTTCTCTAATATTTCAAAAATAATTAAATTAGAACTTTTAAGTTCCCAATAAACCCCAAAAATCTCAAACTTGAAATATTAGCATGTCCTCTAATTTCACGAACAACTTCTAAATCATGTAAACATGATAAATGGTAGAAGTTGGAAGAATTTCATAAAACTCGAGAACTTTTGGTTTTCAAATTAACAAGGACGTTAACAAGAAGAACGTGGTCAAACCAATCAGGTTATGATCTTGGAAACTTGGTTCAATAAGGTTAATAGAATAAATTGGAATATTCGTAAACCCATGCTAATGAGAGCCTGGAGATCACAAATTCGAAATCCGGAAATAAGAGACTAAGATAGATAAACAAAATATAGCTTATCATTTTTCGAAAGAAGACTCGAGATAATTTTCCAAAGGAAAATTCGAATCATTTAAATTCTAGAAATCACACAAAAAGATCTAGAAGAATCTAAATATGGAATGATAATCGAACGATAATAAATGAGGGCTTACAAATTCCATAAATATCAAAGTGATAATAAATGATCAATAAGGAACGTGGAATTTTACATTAAGTTAGTAAGTAGGCGAGTTTAGCCAAATGTCCCATAAGCACTGACTTAACTCAAGTATTTACAAACAAATTGCAAAAATCCACTATTAATCATGAATGAGCACATGGCTCCAAAGATTAATACATAACAAATATGTTTCATAGAAAAGGGATGTTGAAGATGGATGACTCCTTTGGAGAATAAAATATGGACCTCAAAGAGATTATGCCAATTCATTCCCAAAAATCACCATAAACTCCGAAAAAATAAGGCATGCAAACATGCATGTATAAAATGATCGCTCTTCAAGGAAAGAGTTGAAACATTCATAAACTTGGAAGTAGACAAAAGAAAGAAATGGCCGATTTCAAATCAAAAATCGCTAAGTTGATTAGTTCTAAACTTTATGAAGAGATAAGCGACTTCACTCACCACAAAGTTACAAATCATCACACAGAACTTTTTGTCTTTCAACAAGGTGGCCCGACACTACAATATGTGATTTCTCATCGATATACAGCACATGAGACATCTCTAGGTTGCTAACCTACAACGATTCGGAGATCCGGTCCACTGACCAAAACGATCATGAGATCAATACCAATACGGTCCAATGACCAAAATGATCAGAAGAACGATATGGTCCAATGACCAAAACGATCCAAAAATACGGTCCAATGACCAAAACGACCCGAAAATCAATACGGTCCAATGACCAGAATGATCTGAAGATCACTACGGTCCGAGACCAAAAAGATCTGAAGATCAATACGGTCCAATTACCAAAACGATCAAAGATCAATATGGTCCGAGACCAAAACGATCTGAAGATCAGTACGGTCAATGACCAAAACGATCTGAAGATCAATAGTGTTTAAGACCAAAACGATCCGAAGACCAATACAGTCCGAGAGCAAAACGATGAATTATTGTTTCAGGATTTGTCACATTAAAGTGTTTAGAAATCCCTATCGTTAAAGTGGCATCCCACATCTCGACGAGAATTCATAACATACTCCAAGGGAAAAATAACACAATAGAACAACTTGCATCCTTATAGGAACGCAAGTTTGCAAAATAGAAAAACAACCATCCCATGATTGATTTCAAATGGAAATAGGAAATTAGCTCTAAGTCTGCAACTCACGAATGGGACGAGATTATAAATTTATCTAGGCCGAGAATTCATAAAAGTGAACTTAAATAAATTTGATTGATTGACTTGAGGGATCACGAACAAGATATAATGTCCATGGAACTCAATAACCTCAAATAGAGTAGAATTAAATTTATCTGACCACTTGTCAAGAACCAGCTCAAGGTTAGGCACGAATTGCATGTTCCCAAAGTGGTACTCAGGGAACTGCCCCTTCAAGAACTTGATTCTTTGCTCTGTAGAGGAGTCAAGCACCATAGACTTGTTGTCGTAATGTCGATGTATTTGTGCTTAGTAGGTATGACGGCCGTATTACCTTTATCTTGTTTCTTGTTCTTGGCCTTGGTCTTGTCATTGGGATCCGAATGCCTTTTTGATGGCATATCTTAAGTGTGTGACTCCTTTTGGAGGAATGGAGATTAGGAGGTTGTTTGTCTTCTTCGCGGAGACTCTGGTGACTCTTGTATTTGTCGGAGTCCAACTTAGAGGGAGAACGGAAGCATGAAGAGTGGTGATGACATGACTCATAATGCCTCCTACCGTCTCTCCCGTGGCTATCCCTGTGATCGTGTTCGGCATAAATTTTTTGCCTAGGAAGATTCTCATGGACATTCCTGAGATTATGGCCACGACAATGCATCTTTCTTGCATGTTAATATAAATCAATATTATAGCCAAGAAGTAGCATAACACAAAGTTGTTTTGATGTGCAATACTAGTGTGGTGTGTCCTAAGTGAACCCCTGACAGACCAGAGCCTGAAATTAGGCTTGTGGGTGTTGTATTCCCATCTTTGACAGGTGTAATTTCTTCTTCAAATGGAGGGAATAAAGAGCAAGAACCAATGTCCTGGGAAGTGTATATGTAATCGGGCAAGGGAAGTTTAGCTAAGTCTCCAAATATGGAATCCTCTAGCTGAGAATCATGGACAGAGGACTTGGTTAGAGATGGTGTCTTCGGAGAAGGTCGCCTTTCATGAGGAGATGCATCTTTAGGAGAGCCACCTTGGGAATCATCCTCAGGCGACCTTTCCAGGAGCTCCTCAGTAGGAATGTTTATTGGAGAAGAACTTAGGGGAATCTCATTGTTTTCTTTCTCAGGAGTTTTCTCTTTGTCTCCTGGTTGTGGTTCATGACTTGGGTCCGCGAGATCTTTGCTATTTGAACCCTCATCAACTTTGATCTTCGTCGTCTGCCCCTTAGTTGGGGCATACTTTCAGTCCCCGTAGGTACAAGAGGAGCCTGGGCTAGGGGCTCGTATATATAAGCACGACCTCCATGACCTATAATCCGTCTCATATCAAATAGATGGTGTCGATGAGAAAGATCATCCACCAAGCATTTTCTAACGTTTATGAAGTCTGGATTACCATTCAGTAGAAGATTCAGGCGATCCAGATATATTTGGCCTTGTTCTTTTCTTTTATTTGGAACTGAAAATAAGAAAGAAAGGTCAGCGCATTTGATAATGTAGTCATAATAGGGAGACCCAAAATCGGGAGCTTACTTTACTGGATCCATCTCCCAGCACATCCAGGCTGGTGTTTAATGAAGAACCATTCGGGCCTTATGTCACCGACATTACTGTACCCTTCGCCAAGTATTTTTCTCTTAGGCACAAATTTGAAGTAAACGAAGGAAGGAGTCTCCTTTTGGCAATGTTTGAAGTGATAGAAGAAATTTACGTCCTTAAACACTACAAGAAAACACTTCAATTTTCGACGTAGAATTTCCTACGCTGTTCCTACGCCAAAATGCAGGGTGTAAAGAAGGCGTAGGAAACAAGAAGAAACAGGTAATGGCGTATGAAATTTCCTATGTCTTTCCTACGCCAACCGAAATATGCAGAAAATTAATTAAGGCATATAAAAGTTGTAGAAAAATCGCTACATTAAAATTATCATCGTAGAGAAGACATGGATAATCTCCTATGTCGTTCCAAAATCTATGATATTTATCTACAAATTCAGGTTGATGTTGCAATGGCTTAGGAACTTTCCTATGCCAAATCTACGGAAATAGAAATAAAATTAGTTATTTTCTAAAGAAGAAGTACTAACATTCTACTGGGCCAAAATAACAACTCGAATTCTAATAGCTGCCATTGATTTTTCATGAATCAACGGTTGGCATTAGCAATTTGTGCCTTCTAAAGTTAGGACAAGGTCACGTCGGGCGAGATCACTACTCCATAAACCAAGTCCAATGAGCAAGTTGCTGATATTCTCACAAAGGCCCTTTCCAACTTATTGATTGGCACTCTATGTATCTGTCCAAGCTGGGCATGTTTGACATTCATGCTCCAGCTTGAGGGGGAGTGCAGGAGAATAAGCTTTCTCCTCCGTGATCATCTTTTCCTCACCACTGTTTTACCCCAAATTCTGTTTAAATCCTAAATCCATCAACCTTTCACAGTCGCAGTTTCGAAGGATATCAAGACACTCTCTACATGCGTTCATTAAGGCAGTTCTACAGAGAATGATGGCACTGTATATTTCGTATTTGGCAACGCTGTAGTTGTTTTTCAAACCAGCCTGGCAATCCCACTCTAAATCACATCGAATCGGGTCCATCCGCAAACCAGACTCATTGAATCAGTATTGCTTGCAGGCTAAGGCAATAGATCTTCTTAATATACCATTATTCTCGATAACTGCAAACTCTGATTGGTTGTTATGGGGTTTTCTGATGATGATAAAGGACCAAGTGAGGAGGAAATGATCAATTCTAATGGAAAAATGCTTGCTGCTATTGCTAGAAGGTTAGCTTTGATGAATCATTTTACTGAAAATTTGAATGCCTACATTTTATTGTGTAGCAAGTAATTTCATTGTATCATTATGTTCGTTATAGCCAATTACAGATAGATGAAAACGGATAGAATGGATGGTGATATAAGTCTCAGAGTTTTTTTTATGAAGTAGTCCTCTTTAAACTCTAAAGTGGAAATGGTTTGAAATTCTTATTTGGAGAAAGCATAGAAACAAGTGATATAAACTTGTACCTTATAGTCCTGAGCATTATTCTATCCAAAAAAACGATTAAACAATTTATCAACTTTTTGTTACATTTGCACAACGCTCCAAAAGCAAAGCCACCATTTGTGGACTTAAAAACGTATGGGTTAGTCAAGGAGTTGTGCATTTGTTAACTTATAGAAGTGAAAGGTAGTCACATGGTCACTGACAAAATAATTGTTCTTAGTACACAATCATGACTTCACTTATGATCATGCATTGCTTATGCTGAACGTGTTGGAAAATTTGTGTTGCTCTGATACCACTTTGTTAGAATGTTAAGGGAGGAAGATGAATTGTAAAAAAAGGAATAATTTCTTTGTGAGAAGAAGGAAAAACTTTTATTACCTGATATAACTTGATTACATGATATGCTTCATTCTTCTTGATTGATACAAATGAGTGATTACATCCTAATTTATATAAGAGAGAATCTCCAGACTTTTCTTTTTCTAGACTTTTCTTCATTTTACATATTTGTTTAGTCTAGACTCTTCTCTAATCTTATTTTGATAACTCTAATATTTATTACCATTTATTTTGTGCTTCCCTAAATACAAGAATAATATTTGTCACATAATCAGTGTTTCCTTAAAAACCAATTTATTTCCAACATCCCCCCGTAAACTTGGTTTTGCAAATTGATGCAAGATTTTGATTCTTTGTATTTTACGTGCTTTGGTAGGACTAAAGAAATTATCCAAATTTTCTTTTTTCGTTTCTTCCTCTTTCCCAATATGAAGATTTTCGATGCAACTTCTTCAATGGTGCTCCATTCATTTTGTCCTCCTCCATTCGCACAAGACATTCCAAAAAGTGTGTGCTCTAGCCTCCATCTTATTCCGGTGTCATAAACTTTGAATGAATCATATATGGCATCTTTAAATTCTTTAAAAAATTCACTTTTGCAGTATTTGATCAATTCAATTTCTTTGTTTGTTTTCCAATTTTCTTCAAAATTTTGCTTGTGCTTCAAATTTTCACCTAGCTCTTCAGTTTCTCCTTGTTTCTTCTGTTCTTCATTTTCGTTACCTTTCCATTCACACTTTTTGTCATTGGCATCATCTTCATCTACTTTATTTTCTTTCATATTTAATTCTCTGACAAAAATCTTTTTCACTTCATTGATTTTTGTATGCTCTTCTAATTTTATATTTTCAAATTTCTCTTTGCTTTCTTCTTCGATTACTAGTGACCTTTTACTTTTAATTTCTTTAATCACGATTTCAGCACTCTCTTGTCCATCTTTGAAGTTTTCTTCATGGTTTGCTTCCCTATTGATAGCCTTAGCCTTTTGTTCTCCGCTAGTGCCACATCAACATGGATGGTCAGCAGTATTCTCCACTACAACTTTTTGCTTCTACGCCTCCTTTTTCCCCTCCTTCTTCTCCTTCTCTGTCTCATCTATCATCTCTTCTTCCATAGGCTCTGGCATAGTCTCTTCTTTCTTCTTCTCTTGCTCCTTTTCGTTCACACTTTCGCTATCATTCTTTTCATCTTTCTCATCAATCAACGTATCTTCATTCATTATCTTTGCATCATCTTTTCCGTACACCTTTTTCCAGAGATTCCATGAATCTTTTGTACACCTTCCTCTAAAAATGAGATCCGAAGCATTTTCATCGACGTTCTCAGCAATCACAGAAAGAGCACGGTAATCATTCCGTTTTAATTTCGCAAAGGCTTTCTTGTCCATTTGCGACATGCTTTCAACATCTTTACGCCATTCATGGCCATTTTCAACAATTTCCCATAGACCTTTGGAGATTAGCTCCACTTTTTTCCTACTGCTCCATTCCTCAAAATTCTCTTTTGTGAGAACAAACGTCGAAAAAAATAGAAATGTCATAATTTCAACCAGACTCTGATACCACTTTATTAGAAAATTTGTGTTGCTCTGATACCACTTTGTTAGAATTTTAAGGGAGGAAGATGAATTGTAAAAAGAGGAATAATTTCTTTGTGAGAAGAAGGAAAAACTTTTATTGCCTGATATAACTTGATTACATGATATGCTTCATTCTTCTTGATTGATACAAATGAGTGATTACATCCTAATTTATATAAGAGAGAATCTCCAGACTTTTCTTTTTCTAGACTTTTCTTCATTTTACATATTTGTTTAGTCTAGACTCTTCTCTACTCTTATTTTGAAAACTCTAATATTTATTACCATTTATTTTGTGCTTCCCTAAATACAAGAATAATATTTGTCACATAATCAGTGTTTCCTTAAAAACCAAGTTTATTTCCAACGGAACGTAACTGATATGATATCCGTTGTTTCTAAAATTGTTGTTTACTCTACGAGTGCAAGCGTAGCTTTATTTTTACCATGATTTTGAAAACAAAGAACACCGAAGTTTGCACATGCTATAAATCTTTGTATAGTGCTTGCAGTCAAAAAAGCACAATAAACTATATATTGAGTCAGTATAAACAATTAAAGTCGGCTAGAGTAAGGCATACCGGTCTGAGGCAACCAATTATTTCCAGAAATGAAGTTGCTCACTGTGGAATTCAAAGCATCGTTGCAACTAATGGACTTATGGTAACCGGTCCAAGTCACTCGTCCACTGGTCCCTGAACCCGCACCCATGTTGCTGTACTCAGCATAGTAAAGAGTGCTCAACGCAAAGGTTACACACCAGGGCATCCAAACAGTCGGGTTGACTATCAAACCGCCCGAAACAGATTTCATGATGACTGTTCTTGAATACTCCTTCCGTGGTTTTCCTATATAAGTCTTGGTCGATCCAAGATTTTATGCAGGAGCTATGCTGCGCTTATGGACGAAAATACCTATGTCAAAATTCCAATGTAGTTTGAAAAAAACTATCATGTCTAATACATATATTTTTAATATAGTGTCGTTTATAAAGCAGTTTGTTTATCAATTTGTGTACCACAGACATAGTTTAAAAGAGGTACTCCCTATGTTATGGTTTTGATTAAAGACACCAAAGCAGCACAGCAGGTAATTTTGGATTGGTGTTAGTGAAATATTTTCATATCTAGCTTCCCGCATTACAGATTCATTCTTACTAGTTTGTTTATTTTCAGGTTCCGGTTCTAAAGGAATTCTTTAATATGCTTACAGTTGTAAGCTTTTAACCTTGATGCCACTTAAACTTGCAATTGTTATCTGTTTATATTGTTAAAACTTGGGTACTTATGTTACCGTGCTGGATTCAACTCAATATGCCATCATATTTTTTGTTTGGACAATGCATGACATATGTGTTCATGGACGACATGAATAATCAATGCTCTTTGCAGTGTTAATACATGAGGGTTAAAAAGCTCCATTGCTCCATTCAAGCTATATTGAACAAAGATACTAAGTTATTCATTTAATGTAAGAGTGTGGAAAACTAAATAGCTAATTTTTGTTAGCATGTAGAGTGACATATTCCAAATTATTTTTATTTCATCTGTATAAAAATATATTCAATGTAGGATGCTGAAAGGGCTTCTATGGACCTAAGCATGTTGAGGTTGCTCGTGATAGGATGGCTATCCAAACTCTCTTGATTACCGATGCCCTTATCAGGTTAGGATTAACTTCATTGTGCTGACTGATTTATTTCTATCTCTAATCTAGCTTTAATAATTCATTGCATTTCTATCAGTATCTTGCTTGTACTAAATAAGAGGTCATACATCTGTTAATGTGTGTATTAGTATATGTTTCAAATGTAAGTCTCTAATATATATGCACGATTAATCCATTTTAAATTCTCTAATCTATATGTAAAAACTCCCAAAGCTACAAGACAACATGTTGCAGGAATGTAAAGCTTTAGGTGATTTATTATGAGAGTTCTTGAATACTAAAAGCACTGCTTTTATAAATTTAAATTTCAAGAAACTTGCAGTTTTGTATATTCTCAAACATGTGAAATTTTAATACAAATTAGATACTTTATTATGCTAAAAAAAACACACAACTAACAACTGCTATAGTGGGGCAGCTGCTGCTGTTAACAGCAGCAGTTCAGTTAAAAAGTTGACTCATCTTATATAGATGGTGGTAGGTTTAATCTGTTAGATACCACATCCAAATCTGATCATGATGAAAGCATTGTTCTTCTTTATCCTGGTATGAATTTAACCACTTAGCAGAGACATAAGGACCGAATCAATGACCATTATCTCTTGCTGCCATTGGTTTATGCATTTAATGCTTGCAGCCATGAGCCAAATTAGGTACTATTTTTGCAAACAAATACTCTGGCTCTTACTTTTGCAAATATAGAACCAGGTGACCCTTTTCCAACATTTATCTATGGTTTAATACTATTAGTAGTACTTAAAGATATTAAGGTGTAGTTCTGCCTTATGTGTGTCAAGCACATCCACACGTATGCCAGTTGGAAAGCATCAAATTATTCATGCAGTTAAACAAATGAAGTGTAGGCTTATCACATAATAATAACTTTAATATATACATCGTAAGGATGCATTTAAATATTCGTCATTTTAATTAATCGGACAACTGCTTCTATATACCAGCAAACTGTGCACATATAGCATCAATAAAGGAGAAGGTGGAATGCAAAGATACAAAGATGCCACTTATAGCATCAACAAAGGAGAAACACTTATTAGAGCAAAATTGAGGAAAAGGTGGAGCATGAAGATGGAGAAATTCAAATCCTAAAAGAATAGCATGAACAACTTTCTGAGATGTTTCGACAACGGTTTGATGAAGAGCCAAATGATTGTCGTGAGAGTTAATTTTCATATTTGTACTGACATTTTTATGTATCATGAACATATTATTGTACCATTAAGACGTATGAGAACTTGATTAATGTTATGTTGACTTTGTATTAGATATTTGAAATTAATTGATGATGAATGATTTGATTTTAATATTTTTATTGGAATTTATATAGATAAGAAATAAGTCTATTTGGTTTTTGTTTAATATGATGAATATAGAACATGATAATAATAAATTAAAATTACTTTAGGCATACAGTGGGTGTAGGAAAGGCATACATAATTTTACTTCATTGCAATAAAAAATCGTGGAGATGGCGCGGGGAAAACATATAAAAAATGACGTAGGTAAACTGTAGCTCAATAATTAGCGTAAAAAAGACGTAGGAAATGTTAGATGTAAATATGTCGTAGGAACATTGTAGAAAAATCATGGTGTATGAAAAACATAGGTAAATAATGACGTAGCTATGGCGTAGGAAATACCCTCACAAATGGCGTAGGTAAGACTTGGGAATATCTTTACCTACGCAGGTTTTAGCCACGTCAATATTGGCGTAGGTGTTACGTAGGTACTGCATTTACCTACGTTCCGCCTTCGCCATTTTGGCGTAGGTAAAACTGCAGTTTTCTTAGAGTGAAAAGTGGGCTCAACCCCTATGACTTCCAAATACGCTATATACAGCGTGTATAAATAAGAATAGGCAGTAGGTTGGAGTTGCATAAGAGAAATCCATATTCGTCTTATAAAGTCGATGACGAAGGGTGGAAATGGAGGAATGGCTCCAACCATGCACATCAACCGACTGATAGTCATGTACCCTTCTG
Source organism: Allium sativum (assembly GCA_030737875.1). Classification (NCBI taxonomy): domain Eukaryota; kingdom Viridiplantae; phylum Streptophyta; class Magnoliopsida; order Asparagales; family Amaryllidaceae; genus Allium; species Allium sativum. The sequence goes on along the minus strand of CM060912.1, from coordinate 784,638,790 downwards.
GAGGATATTAGGGTATGTCCGTGATGTTAGTGGCGACTCTAACTTCCTCCCAAGAAATTCCGTGCCTCAAACATATTCGTCTAAGCATGACTTCTTCAGTTGTCGACACACAAGAGTCACTGAGTGCGTTCAGAATGACCGCACCCTCAAATTCGTCAGGAGCTCGATTATCTCCTACTTCTCATTCCTCTTCTTCATCCATTGAGGTTTCTCCCCCAGATGACTCCACATTTTCATTGAGTTTGACTTCATATTCTGAGCCTAAACTGTCCCAGTTTGAATCTGATGGAAGAACGTCGGGATTGGAAATGCTTGAAAATTCTTAAGCTTTACTTTTATCTGACTCGGAGAATCTCGTCGGGTATCTTCTAGATATGTTGGTGTACTATCCAAGAAACATCAAGAATTAGAGTATAGTTTCCCGTGCCCTACCTCTGTGTGTGTGTGTGTGTATGCGCATGCGCTAGTATGTGCAGTGCATATATGAAAAGACATAAGAAAACAGGAAAACATGTAGTTGATTGATATGCATTGAGTTGTTAAATGGTTTTATGTTCGTAAAGTCCAGAATATTTCAAGTATGTATATTGTGTGAGATTCCCAGGTTCAACCATGAAGGCTCTATCCTAACTGTTCGCAAGTTCGTGAGTTGTGATTATCTTCAGTCGAGTTACACGCGTGCATTTGTCATAGGCCATAGTTATTTTAGTTCTTTCATTGGTCAGATCGGATGCGTAAACATGTATACAATAGTCGTGCTACTTGTATGAGGACAGAATCGAAGCTACGGGTTAGAGGCTCGGGTCGAATAGCCATTGGGTAGAAATAACTCGACCCGACCCGTGTTGTTTGCAAAGATCGCAACCTTCCAATCTCTAACTTGATTTGTCAATCCGACCCGCTAGCACTAGACATGCCCAGTTATTCACTCCCTTTCCTCCTCTTCTCTCCGGGTACCATCAGCTTGGTTTCCCCAATTCCTTGAAGTAAAAGGCGAAAGCCACATACCAAGTGCCTTGACACCCGATACAACATCCCACAACCGCCACTTGGAGGCGAATATAACATCGCCAACGACGGTGGTGGCCACCAGAACCTCGACGTCAACGTCATGGCAGTAGGTGATAAAGACTAGAATGTGATTTGGACCCAATTTAATCGTGGGTTGAGATTATAGATACGGAAATTCAACACCCATTGGTGAATCGAATCTGAAATTTGAGATGGATTCGTGACGATTCGAAAGCTAGGGTTCGTGAACCTGAGCAATTTAACTAAGGAAGAAATAAAGTAAGAAAGAGAGAGAGAGAGAGAGGAAGAGTTGGTTTATATACTATATTAAAGGGCTGTTCGTATTCCCATGAGATGACGACCCGATCCGATCCACCGGGCCAATAACAGACGCGACTTAGATCTGTTCGGCTCGAACAGTCCAGGAGGTTGAATAGAATTGACCCAACCCGCCTCAGGGATTTCAATCTGCTAGTTTAACTGTGAAATGAGATGAGTTAGAATCGGGAAAGTAATGAAAATAATTCCTGAGGATCGTATGTGCACATGAAAGGGAATTGACAAAGAAATATGGCCTAACTGGATAACTTGCACTTTATTGCTCGATAAAAAATTAAAAATGTTACATGTAAAATGTGCCTGAACTCCAGTGGAGATGTAACGACCCGTATTCTATGCATCATAGGATCGTAGAATATTTATTTCTTTCACATACGAAGTCGTATGGTCATGTAACTTTGGGAGACAACTATTGGGATCATTTCCCATGTTCATGATTTTTCCCAATTTTTAAATGACCATTTTACCCCTAGTTGGTACTGTTTTGGCCATAACTTTCGACCGGAAAGGAATTTTGACTTGAAACCACTTCCATTGGCTCCGGATGATGGTTTACAATTCCATAGAGTGGTCACATTAGCCAAACGGACTCACCGTTTGGAAGATATGGCTGAAACAAGTTTCAGATGGTGAAAAACAGCTTAATTGGGCTTAACCGGGTGATTAACAGCTAGGCCTAGAGGGGAATTTCGGGTTTAGAGGCATAGGAGGGCTGATTAGGGTTAGGAAATCACTTTCATTTCAGTTTTGAACCGCCACAAACCTTCTTGAGACCCTAGTAATGGCTTCCATCCTCTAAAACCACTCCAAAACACATTTTTAGTGAAGATTAAGCCTAAACTACATCAAAACAAGGCCAAATAGCAACAGAGCAAGGTTGGAGCTGCTGTTATACATGGGAATTCGACCCGAACAGAGAGTATTTCAGATTTGGTGTTTTATTTTGTGGCAAAGGTGAGTGATTTGCATAGTTTTTGCACTAATTACGGTAATTAAGGGTAATTAGTGAAGATTAGCGAATTTATACACTAATAAATTCTGAAAAAATGTTTAGAAATCTGAAAATAATATTTTGTGCCTCTGTTAGAAAATTTGGACGATTTGATTTAGTTTTACTAAGTACGTGCTTAAACATGATTAAGTGGGATTATGGGAAAATGTGAGGTTTTAGCCACTTTTGATCCAATTTGATTCATTTGAATCGTTGTTTTGCTATTGGTGGTTGCTATTACATGTTGCTATGACTCCATAGTGTGTTTTATGATTGATTAGAAGTGTTAGATTTGTCAAAAACGTCGTCGAATGGCGTAAAATACTTGTTGGAAGAGTTGCAGAAAAGTGCAGGTTCTGGACCGGATCGGATCGGATATGGAGGCTCGGATCGGATGAGTTGAACTGGGCAAGGTATCTGATCGGATCGGAACTTGACACTTGAGACAATTGGAAAAAAGGAAGGCCACGCTAATTGAACTGGGATTGGATCGGATAAGAGATCGGATCGACTTAAGGATGAAAGGCTAGGACTGGAGTAAGGCGAAGGAATCGGATCGGCTAAAGGAGTAGGATCGAATCAGATGAAGAAGGAGGGATCGGATCAGAGCACGTGAAGAATGAGGGAGCGGATCGGAGCAGAGGCACGAACTGGAAGGGGAATGACACCCGACCCGACCCGGAGGAGGACACCCGACCCGACCCGGAGGAGGACACCCGACCCGACCCGGAGGAGGACACCTGACCCGACCCGAAGTGGAATACCCGACCCGAACTGAACCGCTACTAGAGGACCCGACCCGAACCGATGGCTAGAAGGAGAACCCGACCCGACCCAGTATTGACCAATAACCCGAGATGCAAAGGTAGTCCAATATGGGAAGTTAGAGCTCAGGATCCAGTTGGGAACCGATGAGTTCACTTCATGATTGGGCTTTGCTGCGGGACGTGTGCCAAGGGGCAGTCGATGTTTATGAATTTGGATCACTATGTATGGGAAGTACGTGAACGGATTCAGGGCTGAAAGGGCCTAGGTACGACTAAAGGGCTATAAACCAATGAAGTGGGGTCATTTGTAAAGATTTGGTCATGACTCCATGTGGTAAGCTTGGTAGTAGCAGTAGTTGTACAAGTCGAACTCCATCACTACTTCAATGGGTCTAGTGATTGACAGTGGTGGACATCGAATGCTTTACGCACTGAGTGAGAGATGTGAGGATGGTTGCTATGGATGATTTGTTTGCTACCATTATGACATGCACACCCCACCCCCGTACTCTTACACTATTTATTATGGCACCTTAGAGTGTTGTACGGTATGTGGTACTAACTCTTTGGTTGTAGGTCCAGATTCAGGTATGGTTTAGTATACCTATTATTATTCTGTTTAGATGCTTATCGCTCATACCAGGCTTTATGTCTGACCCAGAGTTTTATGTCTCCTCTTATTACTCTGGGTGCTCACACGAGTAGACTAGAGACAGGTTAGCTGGTGATGCACGGGTAGACGATCCGGAGACGAGCAGGAGGCTTCCACGTAATATATACATAGTATTCTCCCTGTGTTGTTGAAGAACACTGCTTGGGCATTAGTGGTGTATCTTCTACTTTAGCTTTCTTTTATTTGAGAGACAGTAAATTTGGAAAGTTGTAATAAGCTGTTTTTGGATTTTCGCTGCTCTGATGATGATGTTGGTTTTAGTTATCAGCTTATGCACTGTCTCACCTGTTTTATGTCAAGTATGTTATCATTATTATATTTTACTCCATGCGCTGTGAGACATTCTGCAGGTTCTTGATTAGTTCGTTCCCTTCTTTCCTTTCTCCTGACGACCGTCCCGTGCTAGTTGGGCATGTGTACAGCGCACTTTCGGAGGAAATGCAGGCTGGTGCGGGGCGGGCTGTCACATTTGGTATCAGAGCTCTAGGTTGCGTAGTTAACCTAGGGAAGTTATCAGGGAGAGATAATATACGTATACGAGAGAGCGTATTTGTGATTATTTTGGTTTTTAAAAAGCTATATATATATACTATTAGTAGTATAAGAATGAAGTCGTGCTGCACTAGCACCACTATGGGGTCGTTAATCATTTCCTTTTTCCAGATTGACGATGAGCCGATATGTTAGAGGTACCAGTAGAGGGGCCAATAATGGGAATGCTGCTGACATGAGGGCGATGTTTACTGACCTCATGAGAGAGATGCTTAGGGATGTGCAGAGGACAGCTCCCAATGGTGGAAATGGCGGTGGTCCAATAGTGCAGGCGCCGAGAGTCGACTTCGCCAAGCTGAATAAGGATTATACTAGCCTTGGTGGGAAGCCATTCCACGGAACGGAGTCGGCTACGGATGTCCAAGATTGGCTGGATAGCTGCGAACGTATCTTCGAGGATTTGGGTATCGAGGATGCAATGAAGAGAAAGCTAGCGTCCCGTCAGCTGCAAGGGCGGGCAATGAATTGGTGGAATGCTATAAAAGCAGCTACTCCCGAAGATCAGATTACTTGGGAGCAGTTTAAGGCTCGCTTTAGCGAGAAGTTCATTCCAGCTGCTCAGAAGTCAGTGCTGTTTAAGAAATTCTTGGAGCTCAAGCAGAATTGCAGAGCTGTCTCGGAGTATATTGCTGAATTCGACACTTTGTCAAAGTATGGGTTATCTCTTATTGACACTACCGAGAAGAAGAATGAGAAATTCATAACTGGTTTGGATCAGTACTTGGGGGAAAGGCTTATTAACCACATCGATGAGACGTTTGAGTCGATTGTGGGAAAAGCATTGAGGTTAGAAAGTCTCTACCCTAAGCCGAAGACTGAGATTGCATCTGCAAAAGAGCCAAAACCACAAGCAAGTAGTGGAGGCAAGGGTGGTTCCCAAAATAAGAGAAAGCAGAATCAGACTAAGGATGGCCAGAAGAAAAAGAATAAGCAAGATGTTGAGTGCTTCAGCTGTGGTAAGAAGGGCCATTATGCTAGTAATTGTCGGGTCAAGCCAGCGGATAGGAAGTGCTTCAACTGTGGCCAAATGGGACATCACAAGGACAAGTGTCCGCAAGCCCCCAAAGAAAAGCAAATGGTGAAAGCCTACGCCCTTAATGCCATTCCTTCTTCGTCGAATGCCCCAACTGCGGCGGAGAAGGGAAAGAATGTCGTCATTCAAGGTATGCTTTCTGTTTATGATGTTCCTGTTAGAGTTTTGTTTGATACTGAAGCTTCCAGTTCTTTCATATCTAGTGACCTGGTAGATAGGTTGGGATTGGAGCCCGAGATTGTCGATAGACCTTTAGTAGTGACGAACCCGATTGGTGGTTCGACTAGCCTTAGCATGATTTGTCGTAATGTGGTCTTATCGAGTCATGGATGCATGTTTGTTTGTGATTGCTTTGTTTTGGGCTTTACTGGGTTTGGCATTATTTTGGGAGTAGATTGGCTCCGAAGATACGGGGTGGTGGTAGACTGTGAGGGCTTTTTGGTGACAGCTAGAGCGGATGATGGGCGGAGGATAGTGTTTAGTGGTCTACCCAGTGAGAGGGTATTGGCTAGTTTTCTAAACTCCCTCAACATTCCGCATAGTGAGTTGTCAGGTTTGCCCGTGGTTGGCCAGTATCCGGATGTTTTCGAAGAAGTGACCGGGCTTCCACCACACCGAGAGATTGAGTTCCGTATTGATTTGGTAAAAGATGCCAGGCCTATAGTGATGCCGCTTCGTCGTATGGCACCAAGGGAGCAGCGAGAGCTCGAGGTGCAAGTCAGCGATCTTTTGAAGAAGGGATTTATCAGAAGGAGTGTTTCTGAATGGGGAGAACCAGTTGTGTTTGCTACCAAGGCGGATGGTTCCCTTCATTTGTGTGTAGACTACCGCGAGTTGAATAAAGTGACGAGGAAGAACAAGTATCCTCTACCGCGGATAGATGATTTGTTCGATCAGTTGAGTGGTGCGAGAGTATTTTCTCAGTTGGATCTCGCAACAGGTTTTCATCAGCTTAGAGTGGAAGCTGAGAGTATAGCTAAAACGGCATTTCGGACGCCGTCTGGATTTTATGAGTGGTTGGTCATGCCATTTGGGCTGACCAATGCCCCAGCATATTTTGTGGATTTTATGAATAGGGTATTCAGAGATCAGTTGAATAAGTTTGTCCTTGTGTTCGTTGATGATATTTTGGTCTATTCGAGGACAGAGGAAGAACACAAGGGACATTTAAGAATAGTGATGGAGGTGTTGAGAAAACACCAATTGAAAGCAAAGTTTTCTAAGTGTCACTTCTGGAAGAGGGAAGTGAGGTTCTTGGGCCATGTTGTATCAGAGAATGGGATTGCCGTGGACCCGGCAAAGGTGGCTACGGTACAGGATTGGCCTACGCCCAAGAATGCAACGGATGTAAGAAGTTTCTTGGGGTTAGCTGGATATTATCATAAGTTTATCCAAGGTTTCTCCAAGATAGCAGCACCATTGACCCAGTTGACCAAGAAGAATCAAGCTTTTGTCTGGGATGAAAGGTGCAAGAATGCATTCAAGAGTCTAAAGGACAAGTTGACATGCGCACCAGTGTTAGTCATTCATAAGGGGAATGAAGAGATGACGGTATACACGGATGCCTGCGGTACCGGACTGGGTGTTGTATTGATACAAGGCGGTAGGGTTGTAGCTTATGCAAGTCGGCAATTGAAACCGCACGAGAGAAGATACCCTACCTATGATTTGGAATTGGCAGCGATTGTGTTCGCGTTGAAGATATGGAGACACTATCTCTTGGGAGAAAGATTTGAGTTGTTCACAGATCATAAGTCGTTGAAGTATCTCATCTCCCAGAAGGATTTAAATCTCCGGCAACAAAGGTGGTTAGAATTCTTGGCTTCCTATGATTTTGACATCGCATATACACCGGGAAAGGGCAATGCGGTGGCTGATGCATTGAGTAGGAGACATGCCAGCTTAGGGGCTATATTTCTAGAATGGAAGCAACTGGAGTACATCGCTGGGTATGATTTCAGACCAAAGTGCGAATTGAATCCAGAAATGTTAGCAAGTTTGACGATTAGACCCACTTTGATTGAGCGGATCGGCTCTAGTCAGAGGGACGATCCTAACCTATTGGAAATCATCTCCAAGTTAGAGATGGATATCGATGAGGAGATGAACAAGTATGGGCTTGATCGAGATGGATGGCTTAGAAAGAATGGAAAGCTTGTTGTGCCCAACGCGAATGGTTTGAGAGATGAAGTGCTTAGAGAATGTCATCACTCAAAACTAACTATACATCCCGGTGGTAATAAGATGTATATAGACATGAGACAGACTTACTACTGGGAAGGGATGAAAAGAGACGTTCGGAAGTTTATATCCAAATGCATGAATTGCCAGCTAGTTAAGGCCGAGCAAAAGAAGCCTAGTGGTTTGTTGCAACCATTAGAAATTCCCGAATGGAAATGGGAGCAAGTCTCGATGGATTTCATCGATGGTTTACCAAGGACTAGATCGGGACACGATAGCATTTGGGTAATTGTGGATCGATTGACTAAGAGCGCAAGATTTATACCAGTCAAATCGACCAGGACGGCGGCCAAGTTGGCAGAATTGCATATGAAGTGGGTAGTGAGATTTCATGGAGTACCTAAAAGCATTGTGAGTGACCGAGACCCGTTGTTCACTAGTGAGTTTTGGAAGAGCTTACAAGAGGCTCTAGGGTCAGGATTACATCTCAGTACCGCATATCATCCTCAGACCGACGGTCAGACGGAGAGGGTGAATCGTATATTGGAAGATCTCTTGAGAGCTTGTATATTGGATTTTGGTGGATCATGGGATGACCATTTGCATCTAGTAGAGTTTGCATATAATAATAGCTACCAGTCCAGTATCGATATGGCCTCCATATGAAGCTTTGTACGGAAGACCGTGCAACTCACCATCGTGTTGGATAGAGACTGGCGAGAAGTTTATGCTTGGACCAGATGTGGTGAGGGAAACTTCTGATAAGATCAAGATCATTCAACAAAAAATGAAAGCTGCCCAAGATAGGCAGAAGAGTTATGCTGATAAGAGGAGAAGAGACTTAAAATTCTCCGTTGGTGACTTGGTGTTCGTCAAAATTTCTCCGTTGAAGAGTGTGATACGATTTGGCAGGAGAGGCAAGTTGACACCAAGATTTGTTGGCCCATTCCCTGTTCTTGAACTAGTCGGGAATCTGGCATATAGAGTTGGCTTACCAGAGAAGATTGCGGAAGTTCACAATGTATTTCATGTTTCCCAACTAAGGAAGTTCGTTCACGACTCAGATGTGACTATTTCACCTGATCAGTTAGAGGACTTCGAAGTAGAACCCGAGGCGGTTGGGAACCGCAAGCCAATTCGTATTGTGGGGCACGATACGAAGCAACTTCGAAGGAAGGCGGTGAAGCTGGTCAAGGTTCAGTGGGGCGAGAACGAGAATGATTGTACTTGGGAGACAGCGGAGAGCATTAGGAAGGCGTATCCAGAACTCTTTGCCTGGTAAGATTTACTTCGTAATTTAGTTATTCCGCATGCTAGGATAGACTTATCTTGCTTGTTTTGCATGTTTGGTTGTTGTTTTATGATTGATAGGCATGCAGGACCCTTTGTGTGTTTTGATTAGGGAATTTCGGGGGCGAAATTTCTTAAGAGGGGGGGGGGGGGGGAGAGTGTAACGACCCGGATTCTACGCATCATAGGATCGTAGAATATTTATTTCTTTCACATACGAAGTCGTATGGTCATGTAACTTTGGGAGACGACTATTGGGATCATTTCCCATGTTCATGATTTTTCCCAATTTTTAAATGACCATTTTACCCCTAGTAGGTACTGTTTTGGCCATAACTATCGACCGGAAAGGAATTTTGACTTGAAACCACTTCCATTGGCTCCGGATGATGGTTTACAATTCCGTAGAGTGGTCACATTAGCCAAACGGACTCACCGTTTGGGAGATATGGCTGAAACAAGTTTCAGATGGTGAAAAACAGCTTAATTGGGCTTAACCGGGTGATTAACAGCTAGGCCCAGAGGGGAATTTCGGGTTTAGAGGCATATGAGGGCTGATTAGGGTTAGGAAATCAATTTCATTTCAGTTTTGAGCCGCCACAAACCTTCTTGAGACCCTAGTAACGGCTTCAATCCTCTAAAACCACTCCAAAACACATTTTTAGTGAAGATTAAGCCTAAACTACATCAAAACAAGGCCAAATAGCAACAGAGCAAGGTTGGAGCTGCTGCTATACATAGGAATTCGACCAAAACAGAGAGTATTTCAGATTTGGTGTTTTATTTTGTGGCAAAGGTGAGTGATTTGCATAGTTTTTGCACTAATTACGGTAATTAAGGGTAATTAGTGAAGATTAGCGAATTTATACACTAATAAATTCTGGAAAAATGTTTAGAAATCTGAAAATAATATTTTATGCCTCTGTTAGAAAATTTGGACGATTTGATTAAGTTTTACTAAGTATGTGCTTAAACATGATTAAGTGAGATTATGGGAAAAATGTGAGGTTTCAGCCACTTTTGATCCAATTTGATTCATTTGAATCGTTGTTTTGCTGTTTGTGGTTGCTATTACATGTTGCTATGACTCTATGGGGTGTTTTATGATTGTTTAGAAGTGTTAGATTTATCAAAAACGCCGTCGAATGGCGTAAAATACTTGTTGGAAGAGTTGCAGAAAAGTGCAGCTTCTGGATCGGATCGGATCGGATATGGAGGCTCGGATCGGATGAGTTGAACTGGGCAAGGAATCTGATCGGATCGGAACTTGACACTTGAGACAACTGGCAAAAAGGAAGGCCACGCTAATTGAACTGGGATCGGATCAGATAAGAGATCGGATCGACTTAAGGATGAAAGGCTAGGACTGGAGTAAGGCGAAGGGATCAGATCGGCTAAAGGAGTAGGATCGAATCAGATGAAGAAGGAGGGATTGGATCGGCGCATGTGATGAATGAGGGAGCGGATCGGAGCGGAGGCACGAACTGGAAGGGGAATGGCACCCGACCCGACCCGGAGGAGGACACCCGACCCGACCCGACCCAGAGGAGGACACCTGACCCGACCCGAAGTGGAATACCCGACCCGAACTGAACCGCTACTAGAGGACCCGACCCGAACCGATGGCTAGAAGGAGAACCCGACCCAACCCAGTATTGACCAATAACCCGAGATGCAAAGGTAGTCCAATATGGGAAGTTAGAGCTCAGGATCCAGTTGGAAACCGATGAGTTCACTTCATGATTGGGCTTTGCTGCGGGACGTGTGCCAAGGGGCAGTCGATGTTTATGACTTTGGATCACTATGTATGGGAAGTACGTGAACGGATTCAGGGCTGAAAGGGCCTAGGTACGACTAAAGGGCTATAAACCAATGAAGTGGGGTCATTTGTAAAGATTTGGTCATGACTCCATGTGGTAAGCTTGGTAGTAGCAGTAGTTGTACAAGTCGAACTCCGTCACTACTTCAATGGGTCTAGTGATTGACAGTGGTGGACATCGAATGCTTTACGCACTGAGTGAGAGATGTGAGGATGGTTGCTATTGATGATTTGTTTGCTACCACTATGACATGCACACCCCACCCCCGTACTCTTACACTATTTTTTATGGCACCTTATAGTGTTGTACGGTATGTGGTACTAACTCTTTGGTTGCAGGTTCAGGTTCAGGTATGGTTTAGTATACCTGTTATTATTCTGTTTAGATGCTTATCGCTCATACCAGGCTTTATGTTTGACCCAGAGTGTTATGTCTCCTCTTATTACTCTGGGTGCTCACACGAGCAGACTAGAGACAGGTTAGCTGGTGATGCACGGGTAGACGATCCGGAGACGAGCAGGAGGCTTCCACGTAATATATACATAGCATTCTCCCTGTGTTGTTGAAGATCACTGCTTGAGCATTAGTGGTGTATCTTCTACTTTAGCTTTCTTTTGTTTGAGAGACAGTAAATTTGGAAAGTTGTAATAAGTTGTATTTGGATTTCCGCTGCTTTGATGATGATGTTGGTTTTAGTTATCAGCTTATGCACTGTCTCACCTGTTTTATGTCAAGTATGTTATCATTATTATATTTTACTCCATGCGCTGTGAGACATTCTACAGGTTCTTGATTAGTTCGTTCCCTTCTTTCCTTTCTCATGACGACCGTCCCGTGCTAGTTGGGCATGTGTACAGCGCACTTTCGGAGGAAATGCAGGCTGGTGCGGGGCGGGCTGTCACAGGAGAGATCCTGAATGACTACGCATGACAAAGGAAAACATGGATATGATCTCCTATTTATATATGTAATGCGCAAGAATTAAGTGACACGGCTTAACAAAAGGTCACAACCCCACAAATGGGCATGACTATTGACTATTGTCGATTCAAAAGTAGACGGACTGATGATTTCAAAGTATGCCTCATCTACGATAAGACATACATTGAGGGGGCAAAATGTTGGCCTACTTTGCGACTAGGCCATACAAAGTTCAGACGTCCATGATCAGATACATTAGGAGGCAAGAATCATGACCAATTGAGGTTCAGAGCTCAGGTCGGATGTAGAACAGTGCCTTGGACCGGAGGAAACATGTACTTCCATATTAGCAGAACACAGGGACCGGGTCGAATTCATTCGACCCGACCCGCATGTGACCAAGAACCTGGCACCCTAGCGTCACTGGTTCGGTTTGAATAACTACTTATCCGACCCCAACTCGAAGTAGTTGCCACGTATAAATCATGGCCCTGTTCTCTTGCCTACGAATTTGGATCAGTCAACACTTAATATAGCATGAGCAGGAGAGACCTTTTCCACTCGATCCACCACTACTCCAAAATCTTCTAGATGGACACCACGTGGCATCCGACCCGCCTACCCGAACTGCCTATAAATACACGTATGCAAGGCATTTTGAAGGATCTTTTGGCACATCATAAACCCAAGGACGTCTATCTCTGTTACCATTCCTATTCGAGACCTATACATTATGATTTTCGAATATAATTCCATAGATATTGGGAAAAAATTGATTGTATTCGAGTGTTTGAGTGATTGTATTTGTTATGCCTGTAATTCTCTACTGAATCAAAGAAGTATAAAGTGGACGTAGGTTCGTTAACGCCGAACCACTATAAATCTCGTATGTTTGATTACTTTTCTCCGTTTTTAGTTCGTGTTTCCTCATTATTCTCAACAAAATTTGATCTATTGGATACTAGCGTCATTTTTTATCTAACAAAATTCGATAGACTTTAGAGCATACAAAATTCGATCAAGTAAATTAAATGCATACAAAATGAATTATAATTGCTGAATTTATAGTTTGATATGTAGGTAGTGATAAAAATCAACGGGCAATAGGATTAAATTCATATTGCAGTAAATTCACTTTAAACTTAACAATGATATATAAATTAAAAATTGATGAAAGATACCCAAATTCGAATGACGTTTTTCAGTAAGAATAAATTGTACCCAATTGTAGCTAACTGAAAATAGCAAACTGTAGATAAACAACAATTTCAGGTTTAGGTAATGCAAGGGAAAATTTAAGGGGAAAACCTAATTTTGCATTACCTAAAGGTAGGGACTAAATAGGGCTTGTAATTTGTGTACAATCATTGGCTGCCTAGAGCAGAACAATGAACACATGGTGTTTTGAACCATCGTTTTGACTATGTCTGCTAGCTTCGTAGTGTATTTTGGGATTGTTTCTTATTTTGCTAACCGGGGGAGGGAAAGTGAGGAAACTGGGAATGGAGAATTGATGGCTGTGTAACATGTTAAAAAAGAAAGTAAAAAAATCACCGAGAAAGAAATGTGGATCCATTATTTTGAAATGGAATGTATTAGAACAATCGAAAATAAATTCATGCAGGTGACGTGGAATGAAATCAAACGGTGCAGATTAGTGGATAGAAATTATAATTTAGAAGAAAAGAATAGGGAGATCCACTTTATATCTCTATACCAGTCTCGGTTGAAATAACATTCTCGTTTTGAAATAAAGTATTAGCAAGTAGGACACGTACCTGTAAACAAGGTTGAGATCCTATTTTTGTGTTTAAGTAGATCAAAACAGAATTTTGTTAGACATCTCTCTTTTTTCTAAGCAACAAGTGAGAACAACAACATTTTTATTAATTAGTTTGATGTTAATGAATTGAAACTTAGACTTTAGTAGCAATAATACTCCTGTGTATACACACACTTGATAATATTTCTTTTACAGTTTCATGATATGTCCAAAATAAATATTTAGCGTTTAGAAAAGTTAAGGTCTGCCCTCGTATAACATAACCATTACTTGATAATTTCCTGTTTCACGCATCTTGTAATGTCCGCGTATAAACCCTGAATCCTGCAGCTTTTTCCTCCTTTTACCTTAAATTTCTCTGATTTCTGTAGATATATCCCAAAATTTACGTCGATTTCAATTCATCGATTTCCGATAACATTGGCGACATCGGGGCTTCTTTCCGACATAACTGGCGCCAACAGGTTTGATTCCGATTTCCTTTGAAATTGATTAATCTAATTAGACTCAATTTATTTCCTGTGAAATCCATAATTCATTTGATTTTTCATCCCTGATTTTCAAGAGTTTAAAAAACGAAAAAAAAAGTGCGGCTATTAACACCCCATAATTTGCTTTTCACCCCCCACTAATTAGAAAATAAAATGTGCATCCCAACATTTTCTCTTCCCACCCCAGTTTAATACGAAAATGCCCTTACTACATTATCATTCTCACTGGTTTTTTTTTTTTCTACTTTCCAAGTTGCAATTTATTTCCACTGCTCTCTCTTTTTAAAATTTTGATTGAATAAATTAACATTTGTAGACAGTGTTGTTGATTGAAATTTCTGTATACTTCGAAAGTTTCGGTATCGTAATGGTACACATCGCCGATTGTACGGTTTATAAAATTTTAATCATTATTTTTATTTTTTAGTCATTATTTTTAATTTCTATCTTTTTTTTAAAGATCATGTACAATGCTGATTTTGAATTTTAAGTTAACCATTGTACAACATTAGATAAGTTGTCTAATTAGTTGTTAAAAGGGTAAATTTGGAAATTAAATTCTAAAATTTTAGCTGGGGGTGAAGAGAAAACAACGGGGTGCGAATAGCCGGACCCAAAAAAAAAAATCTTGTGAAATCCGCACATAAACGACCATGATAATTCATTTGATTTTCCATCCCTAATTTTCAAGAGTTCAAAAAACGAAAAAAAAAAAAAAAAAACAGTCGATGGGTGATTTTCAAGGGTTTAAAAGGATGGGGTATGTGGAGACGCGCACACACTTGAGCACAAATTTTCCCAGGTTTATGTTATGAAAATGCTCAGTTGAGCACAATTTTTCTTGAAATCGAGTATCCTTAAGTGAAATGCACTTAGGTGTTCTCAAGAGGCATTAGACATTGCCTTGCTCCTTTTTAAAGTGAAAATCAAGCTTTCTGGCTTAATAAAATGAAGTATGGATTGAGTTGCAAAATTTTAGTGTAAAAGAATTTTCATCCCAGAAATCTAATTAAATATTGAATTTTATTATAAAGTAAATTTTAGTCCTAGAACTCTTAATGTTTAAAATTAAAACATAATTTTCAACTTTCAGCCTATCGCAAAACGTTCTCGGGTTTTAGAAGTTAAGCAACACTTGAGCAGCGTTAAGCAGAGAAAAAATTTTGTCGCCTTGCTTGGTTCCTGAATATAACATAGCCCCATGTATATGATTTAGCACAATAATGTACGTGTTTGACTTCTACGCCAAATGGTTATGTTACTAGCAAGTATTTAGTTTCTAACAATGATTTTGCAGTTTTGTAAAAGTATTAAAGCAGACAAATTAATTTTCATGATCCACTGTATTATACATGCATAAGCAATGAATAATCTCATAAGCAATTATTAATCTAATTAGTGCAGAATCACATGACAGTTTTGGACAATAGGTACTATTTTGATTTACTTTCTATTGATGTTCTAATTGATCAAAGGACAGTAATATTTTGCTTTATACATGGATTGAACGGTGTTTTTTCTGTGAGGTCTTTCGGGTGTGCATGTCACTATATTTATTTATTGTTAGTTTTATAACCTTTTGATTTGAAGTACATCAATTTATTTTACGCTGTGCATATCAGCTGTTCTCACAATCATGTGTTTGCATTCAAATTTGTACTATCTACGATTTCCACTGTGCGCATTGTGATTTCTTCTTCATCTTGTCTCATAACTTTATATTTTTGATTCATTACGTTTTTATTTTTTAAAATTAGGAAATATGACTCAAAAATTTGCATCAAATTGATTTGAATGCATTGCCCTTGTGTACTGATGACGAGTTACCATTTCAAGAAGATATCAATCAAATTACAGAGGTGTCAGCATCACAGTTTGTCCATCAAACGGTTAAATTTTCATCTTTTTCAGATTTTCGCAATGCATTTTTATCATGTTGTTTTTATTTAAATAAATTTGTTATATTGTTATAAATGATAATTGAAGTCAATTCTGATTCTTGGTTTTTTAACTTTTCAGGCAGGCATAAGGCATGATACGAATTACATTGATTTGAATGTTATGCCTTCATCCAACAACGACAATGACCAACCATTAGATAATAATTCATATAGCCAAGTGACTTTGAAAAAAGCACAGCCTAGAGATCAAGGTGATTCCTTCAACTTTAGTTGTCATTAAATATTTTGTGTTGAACATTCAAATTACTAGAATTAACGGTAAATTGTCTATCAGTTGTGATATTTATAAATTAGTTTTTGCACATGTAGGTGATATGCATAATATTGATTTGTCTAGTTTGGAACTGAAACACAAAATCAAAATTTTAAATTCATTGATCTTTTTCTTTTTACAGGACAATTGGTTAAATTAACATTTTCATATTAAAGTTACTAATGCTCATGCTAAAATCCCCTGATCTAGCTTATGTACCTGAAAACAGCGAAGCTCTAACCGATCATACTATTTAACCGTGCTAAACTGAAACACATCATAATCGTAGTGTGCTACTGTTATAACTATATTTTCTACATTAGCTCATGTTACTTGTTTTATTGCTTTGCATTATGCTAGTTGTTATCTTGCTGACATAGGCTGTCGTCATCAACTAAGTTTACCTCTTGTCTTAGAACTAAAACAGTCTATCCTTCATATGAATATGATTCATTCTTAAATTTATAGCATTACCTCTACATATTTGTTTCTCTCATAGTCAGTGTTGAATTTCATGAAGCAGTTGTGTTTTATTTACTTGCTTTTAACTGATTATAAGTATTTAATACTCCCTCCGGTTCACAATGTAAGAAGTTTTAAGAAGTATGTTTTGTTTCAAAATATAGGATGTTTAAGTGTGTTATTCCAACTTTGTCCTTCCCATGATAAATGATAGTAACCCAAATGTTATTTTATAAGTATTTTTTTATTATTGAAAAGGTAAAAAGTGGTTGATGGGCATAGGAATAGTAGTTGGCACGTATGAAAAGAGAAATTAACATGTAAGACAAAACTAATTAAATATGGGGTAAATTGTCATTTTATTTTTTCTTTAATTCTTGTGCAAACCTCTAAAACATCTTACATTATGAATCGGAGGGAGTATTACACACTTTTTGTGCTTAATGAAGTTGAAAATGCTTACTAACTGATAAATACACTTAATAATAATGTCATGATTATTAACACATCAATTAGTTCTTTCTGACTATGTTATATATACTAAGCTAGCTACATCTTCTATTTTCAAACTAATTATAATGGTGATCAAAACATGTGTAAAATAGCAATTATAAAGTGTTATGAAATAATTGTGTATAACACTCCTAATATTGTTGTTTTTTTGGTTGGAGTGTTACCAATGGACTAATTAATCAAGTGCAAGCTGTAGTCACTTATTCTCATGCACTTGTTTCTAAGAGTACGTTGCTAATCAAATAGTAAACTTATTGCTTGAGTTTATTACTACTGTTTTCATTTTATATTTATATTTGTATGATGACGTCCCCTGATCCATCATGGATAGGAAAGTAGCAAATACTGAAATCTTTTTTCCCCAATCAATACCAATTTAGCAAAATTATGATTTCATCTGTCTTTTAGTTCTTTCACAGTGATTTTTCTTTTTTTGGCCATATTGTTTGCTATAATATTGCATGTATTTCAACAACGGTGAATCAACGTTCTGTTTTTGTAAGGACTGAACTCATATGGTTGGATGGTATCATGGTAGTGAGAATATATTTTGGAAGCTAAGCTGCTACAGTAGTGGAGCCAGCATAATTCTTGATCAAGGTACTAATTGTCTGCAGTTCATGTTATTTTCATGAAGCAGTTCATGTTATATGACTTTATTCTTGCCCACATTCCAACATCTGTAGCAACTCTCACTTTGACATTGCATCAAGCTTTTTTTTTTTTGAAAATTGAATTAACACTGGTGCAATTTTTAAAGTGCATCAATAAAGTTTCTCACGAGATTTTGGAGTAAGCCAATAGAAATTGGCATGTTTTTAGAATAATAAAAGTATTGTTTATTTTTGTGTATTGGTATCACATTTACTTTCTTATTCTGGTTCACAATTTTTTAAAAATTAATGTTTACTACTGTAGATCATTTCTATTGTCTTTTGTTGAGGAACACAGCACTGGCACTTAGTTCAGATAAATCTTGAAGGTGACAGTAAGCTTGATTGCATTGAATCTGAGCAAGGCTTTTTTTTTTTTTTTTTTTTTGGTGTGTTTCTTAGACTAATTTACTTGACTAGAAGTTATAAAGGGCTCTAATTATAATTTTTTAAATGTAACTTTGGTCCTATTATTAAAGTTTCTTGTTGCAATGTTGTGTATTAAAAGCAGGGTATATTTTGTTTTATTATTTTGGGCATAGAGCTCGTTTTTCTAAAAATAGCAGCCCAATCCAAGGTTGTTTGAAATGTCAGTTTGAAGATGTTTTCAATGCTCAATGTCACTATATTTGTACTTTTTCAGTTATTTGTATTTTCTCAAAAACAATGCACTTATAATTTCATCAAATTCAAAACTAAAAAGATTAACTGGTATTTTTATAGTATGTTTACAGCTAGAAATAGAATACATGAATCCATGAGCTCGGGATTGGTGCCATTGGGCTGGCTGGTCTTTGATATACTAACTGGTATTTTTATAGTATGTTTACAGCTAGAATACATGATCCTATCTGCTTTTGGTTTACATATTCGTTAACATGGTTACACAATGTGCAGTGAAATATCAAAGATGAGCAAATTGACTTTTGTAAAAGTGGAGGATATACACAGTAGACTTATGAGGAGATATACAGACAAATTGTCAGTCTGTGTTTCTCAATCCCTTTCTTTCTCATCATTGCCCTTCTCTGTCTCGTTATTTATCTGGTACTTCTTTCTTTCTTTTTAAATTCATATTTATTGAATTTTGTGCTATTTTCTTTGCAGTGCATTAGTATCTAAGCAGCAGTAGAATTTTCATGCTTTTTGTATAAGTGTAAATGTATTTATGTTAGGTGACAATTGTATATTTTGAGCTACTCTTGATGATGAAAATCAATTCTTCGTATCCAATATAACCCAAGAATGTTCGAATAACCATGTGCAATTAAAAATGAGGAATACATGAACACTAAATGGAACATCTAATAAAAACATGAATTAGCTATCTTATGGGTCTAAGCCTATTTTCACCATTGTTATGGAAATTTTCACTTGTAGGAAAAAGAAATATACCAGCTGATCTATGAATCTAAAATTTGATTTCATCTTTTATTCTACAATTGATATACGAGGAGCATTGTTGCTATTTACAGATTTTTTTTTTTTTTTTTTTTTTTTGCTCACAATGAATGTTATGCAGCTGAAGTTGAATAAAACAAACTACATGAGGATAAAAAAATGAAATTTTTTACTCTCTTTCAGAGTTTGTGAAAGCAAACAACTGGCTTTACATAGGATACGTTGAAAAGTTGTACCTTATGCCATATATGCTTAATTTGACATAGTGGCAGGATACAGATAAATATTGCCTACATAAGCATATGTGCTTAATTCTTGATGTCAATCTTGGATTGCAAAAAAAGTATGAATTTCATATAAATAAATTGTTCGTATCATGTCATATTCATTTAAAAGATAAATGAATTACAAAATCATACATGAGAAATATGTTCACTGTAGGACTAAACTTTCTAATTATTAGCAAAAAAATTAGTCTAGTTATTTTCGATTTATTCCCTTATGCAACTATTTCCATTGTCGCGTTCTTAGTGTTAAATATAGGCATCTTGATCTTGTATGCTGAATGTTACTTGTGTTTTCTTTAGCATGCAGGCTGCAGCCCATATTATGATGAAAAATAGAAAGGGAAAAATAATTAACATAACATCCATTGCTGGTATTATTGGCAATTGCGTTGTGGGGGTGTTCAGTATAACTGGTTGTGCTGCAAAGGTAGGAGCGAGTGGTCTAACCAAAACAGTAGGAAAAGAATATGCAATAAGAAATATTACAGTCAACGTTGTTGCTCCTGGGTTTATTGTGTCCGATATAAGTGCTGCACTTTCTAAAGAGATTGAAAAAGAAAGTCACAGATGATATTCCAATGGGTCAATTTTGAAAACCTGAGGAAATTGCTGGATTAGTTGACGTTTTGGTTTAAAATCTTGCTGCAAGGTATATCACTGGATAGGTACAGCCCATTGATTGTGGCAGAACAATTCATTTGGATGAACCATGATTTCCCATGGGATGTTTTCTATCATTGAAGATTTATATTTATTTATTTGAAGAACTTAGTTGATAAGTTATTTGCCACTGTAATAACATCAAAGTTTGAAAATCGACGCATTCTTCCCAATTTGTACTGTTCCTTAGCTAAGAAGTAATGAATGTGTAATGTTCATTTCAGAATATTTATTGTTAATCTACAATGGAAAAAGCAAAAAGTTTACAAAAAAAAAAAAAAAAGAAAGATTGCTGGTCTGTGAATCCTTGCGGCAGTATATAGGAAAATACATTGTAAATATTGTTGATATAATCTTCTTAACATTCTAAATCTAAAGCTTTCTCAGTTAACTACGTACACATTAATATTGTTGCAGCTGCAATCTTAATTGACAATCTTGTAGATGTTTTCACGGTGAGTATTCAACTGAAGATTCTACACTATTATTTTTTTCACTAAAATACTACATAAAACATATTTATGATTGGAATAAAATAGTGTGTGAGTTAATCTATCCCAAGGATATCTCAACTGTTTGGTGTAATGTATTGACAATGTTATCAGTGTTTGTTACTATGATCTGGTTATTTTTATTTTATGTAACATATTTTTTTGCTACCAGATGGTAATCAATCTCCGAAGTATTTGGTAATGGAGGATGATTTGCTGTTTAATTAGCAACTCTTTTTCGTCCTAAATTTATGAGAATTGTTTCATAGGTTGAAATTCTGGTTCCTCAATGATAATTTTGGAATTTCAATTCTAATCAAGATATTAGAGAAACTCGGTTTTTGGTTTTGACAGATGCTAATAAATTTCACATGTAAATTTAAACTCTACAGAGATTATAAATGAAATAAACAAATAATTGAATGAAACTTCTATTTTATAGTATGCTTTTAAGGGATTTTCTATAAAGATTATACTAATTCACATAATTTACATATTTGCATTAATTTTCATATTTTTTTAAATAACACTGAATTTTTCATTAATTTCTTGCTAAAGAATATAATATATATAAAAAAATTCTTTGACATCAGATAATCTAACTGTCGGTTTTTCCACCGTTGTGTGGTAATACTAGTAATCACATGGGATCATTTTGGAATAAATATGAAAAATTATAAATAAATAGAAGTTACAAAAAGGGAGATTAAAAAGCGTATGGAATACTTTGCATGACTATATCAATTGCGAGAAGACATATATCTCACAATATTCAATCATACTATGATGTCTCTTGATTAACATTATTCTTCACATATCACACTAACATTCTTCTTCACATACCATCTTAACTTGCATGAAACTGCGTGTTATCACAACTTGAAATGGGTCAATGCAGACTGGCCATTAAGCCCTTTACCGTTGAAGTACAACGCATAATCCCTAACAGTAGTCTCCCGATACAACGGTGGATTATCATCCGAAAGCAATTCCTTGATAGGACCAAAAAGATTAGAACATGGCACTAAACTCGTGGTTATAAAAGAAGCAATGGATATCCTAGGTCCAGTCTCATTTGCAATTACTCTGTGCTCAACGCTCTTAAACCTATCATTTGTTATCAGCTGCATTCCAACATTCATACAGAGAGAGATCATAGCTAAAATGTTTCAAATGTACAGAGCAGTTTTACAATTTTATAAGATGAATACCTGCATAAGGTCACCAACGTTGATTACGAGTGCACCAGGAACAGGAGGAACATCAACCCACTGATCTTGATAATGAACCTGGAGACCCCCAATATGATCTTGTGAAAGAACGGTAATGAAACCAGGATCAGTGTGCTCGCTCGTCCCAAGTGTTAGATGTGGTTCCGGGCATGCCGGGTAGTAATGCATTGCAAAAGATATACCATCTGCACATCCCATTTTCTCCAAATGATCGGTCTTCAGTCCCAATGCTTCAGAAAGCAATCCAAATATTCTCTTGCTTAGCTTTTGCACTTCATTCGTGTACTCGATGATTGCATCTCTACATCAACCGCAATCGACGAGGAATTGGATGTGTTTAAAGCATGCATAGCGTACAGAGTATAAAGCTTTTAATTAGTACCTGCATGAGTAGGGCAACTCTTCGGGTTTAGGGCCATCAGGTGCCATTGTACATAACAAAGTGTCGCGCCAGTTTGCTGAAGCAACCCTATAGAGATCGAAATTACTGTTGAACCGCACCCTCTTGCTATTATCGCGTGTGTAGAACTTCTTTCGGGTTTCCGCATCGTCTTCGTTGAACTTTCTGAAGTCTCTATGCACTTGATCGATTATGGATTGATTGATACCATGATTGACTAGTTGGAAGAACCCGAAGGTTTCGGATGCGGATCGGACCTGGGCGGCCAGGTGGGTGCGGTCGGAGTGGAGGTCAACGGTTGGGATTTGGATGTTTGGGTTGGTGGTGTTTGTGAAGCTGCAGTGGAAGAAGGAGGGTAGTTTGGTAATATGGGCGTCGGCCAGGCCTTTGACACCGGTTTTGGTTGAGTCAAAGGCGTCCAATTCAGCGATGCGCTGGGGGTTCGACATCGTCTGCCCGACTGTAAGAATTTTCTGATAAGCCGGAGTAAGTTTTAAGAGCAGAATATGTGGAGAAAAAGCTATTACTTTTATGTGGATAGCAGGATAGGTAATGTACACGGAAATATGATGAAAAAAGACTTCCCTAATAACATTAATGGTTTCTTTGTTTTTGGTTTGGATTTGCATGAAATTTAGTAAGCTTATTTTATATTTGCTAGATCAATTTCATTTTATAGAATTGTTCCTTTTTCAATAGTACATCATAAATATCCAACTTTGTTTAGATGAAATAACAAAACTAAAAAGGCTAAAACAAACGGAATCCAGCCAGATGGTTGTGCGAACTTTTGACAACCTTCGCCCATTATAGCTGCCAAGTCCAGTTGCACCCAATAATTTCTAATAATTGTCCAATGTAAAATTTTGTTTATAAAAACTTTGCACGTAAAGCATGATAAAGGTGTTCTATGTTAATTTTAAAATACAAAAAAAATAGCGTGATAACAAAATTCATCAATTTTTTAGCCGTATGGACATGCTTTTAATTTTTTAGTGAAAAGAACAAACTTTTCAACTTAACATAACACAAGAGCAAAAATTTAGCGAGAAAGACAATGTGCGTGATATTCGTTTTGCATAATCTTTTCATATGGTCATACTGGATAGTTTCATCTTTATTTGTATTAATTTGACTAAATTATGAAGAGGTTGTTTTTGAGTCTAATTTCATTTGGAAGTTTGTTCTCTAAAATAAAATTCCCTTTTAAACAATAATTTTTGTTTTGGGAAAATATTAATAAAGGTCTTTATAATGAAAAAAAAATCACAGTCACTCGCTTTTACAAGATATCCAAAAACACTTAAGCTATACGGAAAAATAAAGTTATATAGAAATTTTTTGACACTCAAGTGTTTAGTAGTTCATAGGTAAAATTTTGGTTTATATAATATATAATGCAAACATTAGAAAAGTATATACAACTAAATTCAAAAATACATATGTAAGATCAATGAAAATAAATTAGAATTAAACCATTATATACGTCAAAAGACGCATAAGACAAAAAATAATAATTAAATGTCATTATAACACGCAAAATATTTTATCACAGAAATATCTATGCTAAAACAGTGGAACAAAAAAAGGACAGTTTGGCTAAATTGCTTGTTAAGTTGTAAAATACACCGAACATTTTTATCAAAAACCTATGTAAATTAGGGAGAATGACACATTTTAGTGCAAAAGTGAAATTCAGATGACCCACTATCCTTTCCCCTTTTACACTAAAATGTGTCATTTTCCCTAAATTTCAAACTTTGCATACTTTTCACCAAAAAAATTGTTAAGTTTGTCCTTCAGCCTATTTTTCCACGCTAATGAAGACGGAAATATGATGGATAAAGTGTTCCCAAGAACATTAATTAATAATTTATTTCTTTTTTCTTTTGGATTTGTATTTTCTGCTCTCAACGATAATACAAAATTCTAGGGAAAGAAATACATCCTTTATAATTTTTAGCATCATCATAATGGACGAAAAATGAAGAAGATAAATTGCTTTTTTAATTTGTTTCTAATGTCCTAAAGCACGAAAAATTTAATAAGCTTATTTTATAACTCGTAGATCGAGTCATTTTATAAAATTGTTTCTTTTCCAATCGTACATAAGAAATGCACAATTTTGCTTAGACGGAAAAAATAAAACTAAAATAAAATAAAATAATAGACAAACGGAATCGAACTAGATGGTTGTGCTAACTTTTGGCAACCTATACCCGTTATAACAGCCAAGTCCAGTTGCAGCCAATAATTTCTGCTAGGTGTCAAATGGAAAATCTTGTTTATAATAATTTTGAAGTGTAAGGATTGACAAAGGTGTTCCATGCTAATTTTAAAATACAAGAGAATAATTTGAATGACAAAACTCACCAGTTTTTTAGCTTTAAGAATGTGCTTTTAATTGTTTAGTGAGAAAAACATACTTTTCAACTAAACATAACACAAGGACAAAATTTTATGTGAAGGATAATGTGTGTGATACTAGTTTTACATAATCTTTACATTTAATGATATTGCATAGTTTGATTTTTATCCGTTTTCCTTATGACCAAATTTAACAGAAACTATCTTTGAAACAATTTTTTTTCTAGAAGTTCGTACTTTAAAATAAAATTCTCTTTTAAACAAGTGTTATTATTCTGGGAAAATATTAATCAACGTCCTTATAATAATAAAAACTCTTAGTCACTCACTTTTACAAGATATTCGAAGACACTGAAGTTATCTGGAAATCTATAGTTATATAGGAAACATTTGACACTCTACTGTTTAGTAGTTCATAGGTAAAAATTTGGTTTATATAATCTTAACATTAGAAAAGTATATACAACTAAATTTAAAAATACGTATGCGATATCATTGAAAATAAATTAGAATAAAACCATTATATATGTCAAAAACGGATAAGCCAAAAAAACATTAAATGTCATTATGGCATGCAATTTTTTTTTTATCATATTGATATCTATGCTAAAACAGTGAAACAAAAAAATGACATTTTGACTAAAGTGCTAATTAAGTTGCAAAATACAACAAACGTCTTTGCCAAAAAAGCATGTAAATTAGGTCCCTAAAATTAAGTTACCAAATAGTTATGTAAATTTGTACAATTATTCAGCAAATGATTGCAGATATTTATGCAATTATATCAAAAAATTATGGACATTTCTCCAAATATTAAATGAAAATTTCCGCAATTATTCACAAAAAAATTGAGAAAATCTATGCAATTTTCTAAAAAAAAAACTAACATTTCCTCAATTATTCATTAAAAAAATTGCGGAAATATCCACAATTATTAATTGATAATCACAGACATTTATACAATTTTGGATATAATTATATAAATGTCTGCATTTAGTCACTAAATAATTGCATACTTATATTTGATTATTTAGTAATTAAATTTTAGTGAACTAATTTATAACTTTTTTCGGAATGAGCTTTCATGTATTAAGATTAATTTTAGGGACCTAATCCAAATATTCATCAAAAAAGTACTACCTTGAAATCATTTAAAATATTAGAATGTTAACTATTTGAAAAGAAAAAACTTACCAACCAAACATTATTCCAAACAAAAAATAAACATGAATATATTTCCTATATAAATGATTAACGGATAAACATCTACCATGAAAATATTTGCCAAATAGTTATGGTAAAGCAAAAGTTTAACATCACAAAAATAAGATGTCAACTTTCACATGAACAATTGTCTACTGAAATAGATTTTATTAGAAAATTGGTACTTTATTACATATTGATATTGAAATGTACAACTTTAGTTGATCAATTTCAAAACAAGCGAACAGGGAAAGAAAACTCGACTAAAAACTCAGTCGTACTGAAACCAAGAGCGACTATATGTACAAAATCAAACATGACATAAACACAAACAATAGACGTTAAACTTTGCTTATATACCATACTGCACGACCCTACATGATTCAAAATTAGAATTAAAATTAAAATCAAGTCAAAATCTCTCCCTACCTACTACACCTCAAAAATGATACCCACAATAACATTTAGTGCATGCTTACTCTTAAACTGAAACAAAGCTTCATGTCCCAATGTAAAATTTATTCCACCAAGAAATGTCAATATACACTTACCTTAGACTATTGAATATACATACTATGTTGGATAAATTTCGAAGATGGGATATCTTTGTTTCACCCATATGTGAGTTGTGTCAACATGTAGATGAAGCAAGATATCATTGCTTTCTTAATGTGGTTATTCTGCTAATATATGGTCCCAAATCAAATGACAATTTAATATAGATTTTTTATAGTCTGTGAGACTATTAAATCTGATAAATTCTATTACTTCTTGTCATTTTAATGACAAACAATGATTCAAGTGCCACCACTATATGCGTGACATCTACAATTTGGCTTATGGTATGGAAGAAGTGATAGGTTTTTCAATAATTAAATGCTAAACGACCAAGTCCAATACGAGCTACTTTACTAAGATATTGGTATTTTACTATTTGAGTATAGAAACAGGTCAATAAACTGAATAAGAAAGTAAAATTTCACCTTACTTCCAAAATCATGTCTCCGCCTTGCATTTTCAATAAAAGGCAGTGTGGGATCTTCGCTAACCTGTATCTGTGCTGATTGAAGCTCAATCGACTAACGATTGCTTTCTCATGTGGTTGACGGCTTTAACACAAGGATTTCTGGTTGCTTCACTCTTTTCTCCTCAGAGTAGTTCCCTATCACTACACCATACAAGCAGTTGTGCAACCCCCAAAAGCGGACAATTTGCAATGGTTTTGGACTGTTGCTATTTAGCAACGGTCGTAATTCATTGCAAAAGCTAGTACAATGGCCTTAGTCCGTTCTAACTTATAGAACGGCTCGAAACCATAATCCGATTTCGCCCACCTTACCATACACTCCCCATTCCCAATACACTTTCATTTCTTCTTCGTATGTTCTTCCATCAAATATAATTTCGCAATTCAAATAACTAGATCCAAACTTTTTTCCCGAACCCCTTTTGTTTCTCGACAACAATCAACGAAATTTCCTAATTAAATCCACTACAACAAAAAAACACTTTCCGCAACAGGCCATATCTGTTGCATTAGACCTACTGCAACAGGCCAACGCCCGTCTATATAGCCGAAGTTGCAAAAGGTCGACCCCTTTTCACAATCGTTTTTGCCCGTTGCAATAAGATGTTATAGTATACTTTTTTGCAACGAGCTTTTGTTGTTGCAACAGATACTTTTGCAACAGTATATGCCTGTTGCAATAGATTCATAAATCGTTAAAAAATAATATTACAGCTTATAGATATTACATATTAAATGTATTCGTTTTAGTAATAGTGTATATCACAAAATGAAATAAATAAATAAATAATTTATTTTAACAAAGTTTTAATGGTACAAACAATTACAACAAAAATTATTATAATTTTCATACATCATTTATGTACAACAATTTCAACTCTCATGCAACACATTTTTTCAAATATAATATTTTATTACACTTTCCAAATACACTATTTCTACTCTCATGCACTAATACGATAGTTCAAATACTTTAATAAGCTTGCCCCTCTTCTTGAAAAGCTTTTCATTCTTAACCTTAGCACCCTGCCCCGTAACAAGGAAATCTATCGTTCTTGCAGTCTTTACTAACCGGACATGCACAACATCATTTGATAAAAAATATAAAATGCAATTACAGCAAGGTTAAATTACGCGTACTTACATATGCGAACAGTGCTTCGGTTCAAGTCTTCATACCCATTATGCTCCAGACCAAGACCTTTTACCTTCCATTTAGCGTTGGCAACTTTATTAGCATACCCATTAATACGGAGAAGCATACGTGCAACTGTCCTATGAATATGTTCTATAAACAGAGTCATCAACAAGTCGTACTACCTAAAGCATAAAATAAGTACTAAAAGTGCAAATCAACTGTAATAACCCGGAATTCTACGCCAATTTAAATTTTTTATTTTGGCAATTTTAGTGAATTTTGAATATTTAAAATGAATTATTTTAAATAATAATGACGAGAAATTTATTTTGAATAGAATTCGAACGTATATATTTATATAGATCATCGTTAGAATATAAATATTTATTATTAATAATAAAAGGAATTGAAAATGACGCGGTAGTTCGAAAATTCGATTTCAAATTTCGAATGAATGTACAGGATTCAAAATAAACCGGATTTTAGCGACACCAAAAATATTAGAATCTAATTGAGAATATCTTTCCAACGAATCCGAAAAATCAAAATTTCATAGCGGGAATCAAAAGTTACGCCCAGTTGAAAATTCAGAATAGTCGCTATGGAATTTTGGCCCTTAAAAATGGAAATTTTGCAAACGACCTCGGTTTTCGACGAAACCACTTTTGTCGGATCCGGGATGTAGAATTATTGCTAGCTTCCAAAATTCATAATTTTCTGAATCAATATGTGAGCATGGCACAGGAAAACGTGTTTTGACAGTTATAGTCAATTTCGATCGACCAGAAAATGGCCATTTTTCAAACGGTCTCGGAATTTGACGAAATTGGTTTTGTTAGGACCATATCGTCAATACGAAGCTAGAAAATATTTTTTGCGAATTTTTTTAGTTAGTATGTTGCCCCGGTAAAATGAAATGCGCGTTAGAATTCAATATATAGATTTATATTTTGATTTTGATGAAAACTGATCGAACGATCAAATCAACCTACGATACATATTCCATTGTGTTCGAAATGGGGGTAATTAACTATGAACGACAGTCGTTGGGTTCGATTTCGAGTTTGAAATAAAAAGTTACTATTTTTGAAATTAATTTAATTAAATATATATATTGAAATTCTTAGTCAACCCTTCCTCCCTTTACTCTCTACCCTCCCTTCCTTTTTCCCGTTCGATTCAGAATATAAAATAAATAAATAAAACCCGCGTTTCAACCCGTCTCTCCCCCCCCCCCGGCACCACCGTCGTTCCAAGCCTTCGCCCATCTCCTCCTCGCTTCGGCCGCCGCCTGCTCTAGCGATTCCCTTCCCCCTCTGCTCGTTTCTAGCCCCAATTCGAGGAACCGCCAGAACCCTAGCCCCAATTAGCAACCCAGCGCTGCAATTGGTCCACCACCGCCCATCCGTTGCTCCCCTGACCCTCCAGCAACACCCCCGCCGCCTTCATGACCCCTTGCGCTCTACCTTCGACGAACCCCGTGCTCTAATTCACCGACGCAGCAAGAAGAAACCCCTCCCCTCCGATTCGCTGTGAGGTATTTTTATTATTTGTTTTGTTTTAATTTATTTTAAATGTTTAAATTAGTTTAAGTATGTTAAGGTTTTTAATTCATAACAGAAAAGATTGGATTTTTCTTCATACAAATGAAAAATAAAGTTATGATTTTTATTTTAAATAAGGCTATAATTTTTAACGTGTTTAAAGGAAGTTTAGGTTTTTATATAACATAAAGAGGTGATTTTTATATATGTGAGATGATAAAAATTTGATTTTTTTATATATGTGAGATGATAAAAATATGATTTTTAAATATGTGAGATGATAAAAATATGATTTTTATATATGTGAGATGATAAAAATATAATCTTTACAGTATATGAGAAGAAATAAAATTATGAACTTTATTTTTATCATGAAGTAGCGAGAATAAAGATTCGATTTTTATATGAGTAGCGGTATAAAAATAAATTTTTTATCTATATAGTTGCAGTATAAAAATGTGATTTTTATATACATTATATAAAAATGCGATTTTTATATATGTAGTGGATACGGTAGACGAAAGTGGCAAAAGGCGAGCACTGCAAAGATTTTCTATATATGAAAAGTCATGGCGTTTGGTTTAGCTCTTGGTGAGAACTCCTCAATTTTACTTTGTTTTCTAGTTGAAACATATACAAGGATGCAGATGGTGCTTAGCAGCACTCGACACCCGTTGTCCACAGACCATGGCGACTTGTGTGATTGTTAGTGTTGTGAAATTTGACTGTTGATTGTGATGAAAATATATATACATATATATATATATATTCATGTGTTGAAATAAAATATATATTCATGTGTTGAAATAAAATATATATTCATGTGTTGAAGTAAAATAAATATTCATTTACAAATCGAATGATTTGTTTATGTACACCGATTTGACTGATATTGATTGAGACGATAAATTTTACACATCGTCCAACTGCACAAATAAAAATGTGTGTTTGTTGATTTGAAACCCCACACGGGTATTGGGATGATATTTAATGTACACTAATCCCGATTGTTTAGTTGTATGTCAATCGATGGGTTGACAGATTGTGTAAGCGTTAATTATTCATATTTAATGCTTATACAGTTGTGTGGTGCACTCTGGATGATGGTTGATTATTTATCGTTGCTATTATATACATGTGTTGTATGGAATCCATATAATTAACATTATATGGTAATTGATTGGGCCTCATTCCAATTTGGAAAATAAGGAATATTGTAGAAAGAAAATTCATATGTTGAATAGAAAGAAAATTTATGTGTTGAATAGAAAGAAAATTCATGTGTTGAATAGAAAGAAAATTCATGTGTTGAATAGAAAGAAAATTCATGTGTTGAATAGGAAGAAAATTCATGTGTTGAATAAAAATAAATATTCATGTGTTGAATAAAAATATATTCATGTATTGAAGAAAATATTCATTTGTTGAATAGAATAAGGAAGTTATTGAAATATATAAAGCCCTGTTGGTTAGATATGTGCAATTTTGACGCGAACGATATTTACATCGATTATATTCATTTTATAATGATTATAGAAAAGGAAGTGATTTCAAAATATAACATTTTGAAAATATTATCATTTGTATATCGATGATGTGGAATATTCGATTTTGATTCGAAATTGAATATGAAGTTGAAATCGTTTCGAAAATGAATTTAAAACAATTTATAAAATATGTTTTAAAAGGAAATCGATGGAATATATATAATATATATATAGAAAGGCCTGAATAGAACGCGCCGCGCCGGGCAGTTCGCGAATTTCGACCATTGACTTCGAATTGACGTTACGGGAGATCCGACCGTCGGATTCTCCTAAAACTGGAACCTTGGGTTCGTATCGGAAAGAGATTTCTAAAGAATATTAGAGATTTGAAATCTAATGGTTGGATTTGGAATTATGTCCAAATCAAACTTGGAAAAGGTCGCTGTAAATGCAGTTCGATGGCCGTTGATGGAAATCGACTGTACGGGCCTTAATAAAATTATTAAAAATATCAATAATTTGTGTAAAATCATAAGAAATGATTTGTGAAGAATTGGGATGAAAAATTCCAAATTTGAAAAGATAAAAATAGATTTTTATCGAAATGAACTAGTTTTGAACTAGAATTAAATTCCGTTTATTTTTAAAATAAATAAATTGGATTTGAAATGGTTTTAAAAGTAACCAGAATTTCCAATAATTGAATTGGAATGGATTTGAATAGAAATTGTCTTTGGAATATTTCGATGTTGGATTTTGTGATGATACAGATATTGTTATGGGAATTTGAAAGATATATTAATATCGTTAATTCCAATATGATATTTATTGGTCGTAGAATTTGATATTGAATATATGCCGATATATTTTCTATTCAGAGCCTGGTATTTAATATCAAATGTGATTTGGGTTTGTCGTGAATGGTGTCTTCATTAACACTGTTCTTAAACCCAGTTGAGAAAAAGATTAAATCTTTTTATTTAGATTTAATGAAGTAAACCAATTAAATGATATTTAAGTGGAATTGAATGGGAATTGATTTTTGGGTTTATTGTGAACGGTGTTTTAAATAACGCTTGTTCTTTAACCCGATAATTAATGGAATGTGATTTTGGGTTTATCGTGAACCATGTTTTAGATGACATTGGTTCTTTAACCCACTTAAAGACAGGATATTGATTTTTGGGAAGATTAAAACTAAGTGGAGTTTTAATGAATCTTTAATTAGATTGAAATGATCGAGAATGGAGTATCACCGGTTTTGCTCCAGACGATAGTTAAATCTTTAATTAGATTTAAACGTGAAATGGTAATTGAATTTACTGATAACACCGTGGTGTTAGATATGAAGTATGATCAATTTTACTTCATGCGATGAATAGGTTGGGATTGGGAAATAAAATAAATGATTACTTCGGTATTGTTCGCTAATCTCGACTAGTTTGAATTGATATTCAAAGGAAGATTAAAGAATAAATTTAAAGAATTTATCTGTGATAAAATTAATGGGAACCTTCCCCAAAGTATAAGAATATCTGAATAAAAGAATATTCTGAAGTGGAATGAGGCGTATGTTGTGTTTGTGTAACACTTGTTTATTATATACGCAAGTTATTCAGAAAGACCGAGTTTATCCCATTCTGAATAACTGATTTGACGTGGTGTCGAGGATGAAGACGGTGGTCGAAGAACGAAGGTCTTCACATCGTTTGGGTGACTACTGATGATCTTGATTGGGCTGTACACCCAAGAGGAGGGAATTAGTCGGTGATCGTCCAGACGTACTTGGAGATCGATGGATATGCGAGGTAGCAGGTGCCTCCGGTTTCGTTCAGACCCAGAACGAACTTGTATGGACTGTGTGTCTGACATTGGATTTTGCTCTATGTTGATTGATCTCTATTAAATATACATCTGCCTGGTGAAGAGGAATTCGTTCCCTTACTTCACCCTTCTCTGAGACGTACGAGATCAGAGGTTGTATATCGATAGACATCATTCGCATGGTGTGAATTGCCTGTGTGGCATGCCTAAGTGGCAATTGATCAAGGCTTCTGTTGAAAAGCAAAGTCTTGTGGTTGATGATCAAAGCACTGTCTGTGTGGCATAGCTTTGTGTAACATTGATTCGCGGGCCTCACACCCCGGTTGTGAACCAGAAACGGGAGAGGACATCAGGGAGGGCATGCGTTTCCTTCTATCTAGGGTGGTGTCGGTGACCTACCAGCCCTGACATTTATATTATTTTCACCTGTGTGGTTGTTGCTGTTGCGAGGCGCCTCAGATATATCGGTGACTATGTGGAGCCGATGGAGTCATTTGGCTCATTTTTGCCCTATAGGGCGGGGGAACGCAGTGTCCAGGGTTTAAGTTTAATCCACATCGGTGGACCGGCCCTGACGATCCAAGGGTCACTCGAGCTCTGATCCTGAGACATGGTAGGCTAGACTGTCTTGAATCGGTAGAGGACTATCTTTTGCCTCGGTTCACAGATGGAAATCCAGCTTCCAATACGTGACTTTGCGGTTTTGATTGTAAACCTATATATGGCGACATAGTGGTATGGGGCACTTATGCCGTCTATGATTGAAATTGTTTTGACACTAAACACTTATAGTAATAATAAAACATGAAATTTAGCATACCAAGCATTCTTTGGCTATTATAAGGTAAAAACCCTATCCTTCGGCTTGCGTTGCATTGTGTGATGGGACCCGGGTCTTATAATAGCTTCATTGTTCTTTATTTAGCATTGCGCTGTTGTTTTATGCACTGGTATTATTGGGAGGAAACCCGTTCCGTGTTATACGGCGTGGTCCCTTGATTTACCTAACTTTAAAATAAAGATTAATAATTGTTTTAGTTCTCACACCAGTCACATGACTGACCTGGAGTTTATTGTTTTAACCTAAACTCTGGGTGCCCTTATTTTGACACGGGTAGCTAGTAGTTTTGGTTTTGCAGATTTATATTCACAGGATCCTGATTTACAGATGGATGATATCCGGAAAGCTCTGTATCCGTATATCTCTTTCAGTTGCGTTTTGTATTATATTTCCGCTGCTATGTAATTTATTGTAATCTCTGATATTTATCGAATGTATTTTTACTCATTCATACTCTATACATTCTTGTAATATGATGAATTGTTGTAATTAAGAATGAAAAGTTCTTCTGTTTGTGTTATGATCTGTCTTATCCTCAAAGTATCCGCTCTTTCCTTCACGGGGAAGTTACGGGTTTTCACAGTGGTATCAGAGCTTTGGTTTACAGAGCTCGGAGAACAAGACACGTTAGAACCAAACGAAAGAATTCATCAGAAATTGGATTATTAATATCTATTGGGAATGACTCGTTAGAGATGGGATCAGTAGTATCCTAGAA
The DNA here is from genome assembly GCA_030737875.1 of Allium sativum. Lineage (NCBI taxonomy): Eukaryota > Viridiplantae > Streptophyta > Magnoliopsida > Asparagales > Amaryllidaceae > Allium > Allium sativum. The sequence goes on along the minus strand of CM060912.1, from coordinate 784,604,476 downwards.
CGAGTGTGAAGAGTATATTTTTAAAATGAAAACAATTTTTGTTTTGAAAATTTAAATCAATTATTCGTATTTTAATATTTATTTTAAATTGATTTGGACAATCAAGTATATAATGATTTTGCGTATACTTTTGATCTGCGTGTATTTAAAGTTTTAATATACTGGATAGATATGGAGTCACACTCTAGTCGCTTGGACATGGTCCTGATGATGAAGTATACTATCACCAGTATTTATTTTCGAGTGATAAAAGTGGGATTTCTATATATTTCCAATTAACTGGTGTGAGAACCAAAATATAGATAGAATATATTGTTGTGACTTGGCATCAAAAACATGATTTTTGGCTATGTAGTAAAGTTATATGTTTGAAAACGATAATCCACTAATTGATTGATGGTTGTGTTGTTTGATTACTGTTTTGATTAATTAAAATGTTGAACCTTTAGCTAAATTGAACCAAATAGTGAATTGTATTTAAAATTTATCGTATTTGCATGCATATACATGTACTTACATTAAACAGGTCATAGCAAGGAGGGTAGAGAAGAGGAATAAAATTGTTTGCCCGGCAAATAGGTACATGTTTATAGTATTTCTTAGGTTTTGGATGATTTTATGAGCCGATTGTCTAGCCGCTTGGCTGTTTCTTTTTCTTTTTGGATTGATGAGGGCCATGGGAGGCTATTTGAAATGTCCCGAAGCTCCCGATGCAGGGGAGGTTATGACGAAATTTTTCGAAAATTTAGGGTGTTAGCCAAATTTTTGAAGAATTTGAAAAGTTCTTAGAAACTGAAAAGTTGAAGAACTTAAGCCGTAAAGAAAATAATGGAAGTTGAGTTGGTTTGTAAAACAAATTTCGGCTTCGTTCCTTTTCGGGGATGAAAAGTTTTAAGTGGGGGAGATTGTAATAACCCGGAATTCTGAGCCAATTTAAAATTTTTATTTTGGCAATTTCAGTGAATTTTGAATATTTAAAATGAATTATTTTAAATAATAATGACGAGAAATTTATTTTGAATAGAATTCGAATGTATATATTTATATTGATCATCGTTAGAATATAAATATTTATTATTAATTATAAAAGGAATTGAAAATGGGGCGGTAGTTCGAAAATTCGATTTCAAATTTCAAATGAATGTACATGATTCAACATAAGCCGGATTTTAGCGAAACCAAAAATATTAGAATCTATTTGAGAATATCTTTCCAACGAATCCGAAAAATCAAAATTTCATAGCGGGAATCAAAAGTTACACCCAGTTGAAAATTCAGAATAATCACTATGGAATTTTGGCCCTTAAAAATGGAAATTTTGCAAATGACCTCGGTTTTCGACGAAACCACTTTTGTCGGATCTGGGATGTAGAATTATTGCTAGATTCCAAAATTCATAATTTTCTGAATCATTATGTGAGCGTGGGACAGGAAAACGTGTTTTGACAGTTACAGTCAATTTCGATCGACCAGAAATTGGCCATTTTTCAAACGTTCTCGGAATTTGACGAAATTGGTTTTGTTAGGACCGTATCATCAATACGAAGCTAGAAAATATTTTTTTGGAATTTTTCTAATTAGTATGTGGTCCCGGTAAAATGAAATGCGCGTTAGAATTCAATATATAAATTTATATTTTGATTTCGAAGAAAAGTGATCGAAACGAATGAATCAACCTACGATACGTATCCCATTATGTTCGAAATGGGGGTAATTAGCTATGGATGACAGTTGTTGGGTTCGATTTCGAGTTTGAAATAAAAAGTTACTATTTTTGAAATTAATTTAATTAAATATATATATTAAAATTCTTAGTCAACCCTTCCTCCCTTTACTCTCTACCTTCCCTTCCTTTTTCCCGTTCGATTCAGAATATTAAAAAAACCCGCATTTCAACCAGTCGCCCCCCTCCCCCGGCGCCACCGCCGTTCCAAGCCTTCGCCCACCTCCTCCTCGTGTCGGCCGCCGCCTGCTCTGGCGATTCCCGCCCCCCTCCGCTCGTTTCTAGCCCCAATTCGAGGAACCGCTAGAACCCTAGCCCCAATTAGCAACCTACCGCCGCAATAGTCCACCACCGCCCATTCGCTGCTCCCTGACCCTCCAGCAATACCCCTGTCGCCTTCATGACCCCCTGTGCTCTACCTTCGACGAACCCGTGCTCTAATTCACCGACGCAGCAAGGAGAAACCCCTCCCCTCCGATTTGCTGTGAGGTATTTTTATTATTTGTTTTGTTTTAATTTATTTTAAATGTTTAAATTAGTTTAAGCATGTTAAGGTTTTTAATTCATAACAGAAAAGATTGGATTTTTCTTCATACAAATGAAAAATAAAGTTATGATTTTTATTTTAAACAAAGCTATAATTTTTAACGTGTTTAAAGGAAGTTTAGGTTTTTATATAACATAAAGAGGTGATTTTTATATATGTGAGATGATAAAAACATGATTTTTATATATGTGAGATGATAAAAATATAATCTTTACAGTATATGAGGTGAAATAAAAATATGAACTTTATTTTTATCATGAAGTAGTGAGAATAAAGATTCGATTTTTATATGAGTAGCGGTATAAAAATAGAATTTTTATCTATATAGTTGCAGTATAAAAATGTGATTTTTATATACATTACAACAATATAAAAATGCGATTTTTATATATGTAGTGGATACGGTAGACGAAAGTGACAAAAGGCGAGCACGGCAAAAATTTTCTACATATTAAGAGTCGTGGCGTTTGGTTTAGCTCTTATTGAGAACTCCTCACTTTTACTTTGTTTTCTAGTTGAAATATATACTAGGATGCAGACGGCGCTTAGCAGCACCCGACACCCGTTGTCCACAGACCATGGGCGACTTGTGTGATTGTTAGTGTTGTGAAATTTGACTGTTGATTGTGATGAAAAATATATATATTCATGTGTTGAAGTAAAATATATATTCATGTGTTGAAGTAAAATATATATTCATGTTTGAAGCAAAACAAATATTCATTTACAAATCGAATGATTTATTTATGTACACCGATTTGACTGATATTGATTGGGACGATAAATTTTACACATCGTCCAACTGCACAAATAAAAATGTGTGTTTGTTGATTTGAAACCCCACACGGGTATTGGGATGATATTTGATGTACACTAATCCCGATTGTTTAGTTGTATGTCAATCGATGGGTTGACAGACTATGTAAGCGTTAATTATTTATATTTAATGCTTATACAGTTGTATGGTGCACTCTGTATGATGGTTGATTATTTATCGTTGCTATTATATACATGTGTTGTTTGGAATCCATATAATTAACTTTATATGGTAATAGATTGGACCTCATTCCAATTTGGAAAATAAGGAATATTGTAGAAAGAAAATTCATGTGTTGAATAGAAAGAAAATTCATGTGTTGTATAGAAAGAAAATTCATGTGTTGAATAGGAAGAAAATTCATGTGTTGAATAGGAAGGAAATTCATGTGTTGTATAGAAAGAAAATTCATGTGTTGAATAGGAAGAAAATTCATGTGTTGAATAGGAAGAAAATTCATGTGTTGAATAAGAATAAATATTCATGTGTTGAATAAAAATATATTCATGTGTTGAAGAAAATATTCATTTGTTGAATAGAATAACAAAGTTATTGAAATATATAAAGCCGTGTTGGTTAGATATGCGCCTTTTTGACGCGAACGATATTTACATCGATTATATTCGTTTTATAATGATTATAGAAAAGGAAGTGATTTCAAAATATAACATTTTGAAAATATTATCATTTGTATATCGATGATGTGGAATATTCGATTTTGATTCGAAATTGAATATGAAGTTGAAATCGTTTCGAAAACGAATTTAAAACGATTTATAAAATATGTTTTAAAAGGAAATCGACGAAATATATATAATATATATATATTATATATAATGGCCTGAATAGAACGCGCCGCGTCACGGCGGTTCGCGAATTTAGACCATTGACTTCGAATTGACGTTGCGGGAGATCCGACCATCGGATTCTCCTAAAACCGGAACCTTGGCTTCATATCGAAAAGAGCTTTCTAACGAATATTAGAGATTTGAAATCTAATGGTTGGATTTGGAATTATGTCCAAATAAAATTTGGAAAAGGTCGGTATAAGTACAGTTCGATGGCCGTTGATGGAAATCGACTGTATGGGCCTTGATAAAATTATTAAAAATATCAATAATTTGTGTAAAATCATAAGAAATGATTTGTGAAGAATTGGGATGAAAAATTCCAAATTTGAGAAGATAAAAATAGATTTTTATCAAAATGAACTGGTTTTGAACTAGAATTAAAATCCATTTATTTTTAAAATAAATAAATTGGATTTGAAATGGTTTTAAAAGTAACCAAAATTTCCAGTAATTGAATTGGAATGGATTTGAAATCAAAATTGTCTTTGGAATATTTCGATGTTGGATTTCGTGATGATACAGATATTGTTATGGGAATTTGAAAGATATATTAATATCGTTATTTCCAATATGATATTTGTTGGTCGTAGAATTTGATATTGAATATAAGCCGATATATTTTCTATTCAGAGCCTTGTATTTAATATCAAATGTGATTTGGGTTTGTCGTGAATGGTGTCTTCATTAACAATGTTCTTAAACCCAGTTGACAAAAAGATTAAATCTTTTTATTTAGATTTAATGAAGTATACCAATTAAATGATATTTAATTGGAATTGAATTAGAATTGATTTTTGGGTTTATCGTGAACGGTGTTTTAAATAACACTTGTTCTTTAACCCGATAATTAATGGAATGTGATTTTGGGTTTATCGTGAACCGTGTTTTAGATGACATTGGTTCTTTAACCTAGTTAAAGACAGGATATTGATTTTTGGGAAGATTAAAACTAAGTGGAGTTTTAATGAATCTTTAATTAGATTGAAATGATCGAGAATGGAGTACCACCAGTTTTGCCCCAAGCGATAGTCAAATCTTTAATTAGATTTGAACGTGAAATGGTAATTGAATTTACCGATTACACCGTGGTGTTAGATATGAAGTATGATCAGTTTTACTTCTTGGGATGAATAGGTTGGGATTGGGAAATAAAATAAATGATTACTTCGTTGTGGTTCGCTAATCCCGACTATTTTGAATTGATATTCAAAGGAAAATTAAAGAATAAATTTAAAGAATTTATCTTTGATAAAGTTAATGGGAACCTTCCCCAAAGTATAAGAATATTTGAATAAAAGAATATTCTGAAGTGGAATGAGGCATATGTTGTGTTTGTGTGACACTTGTTTATTATATACGCGAGTTGTTCAGAAAGACCGATTTTATCCCATTCTGAATAACTGATTCGATGTGGTGTCGAGGATGAAGACGGTTGTTGAAGACCGGAGGTCTTCACATCATTTGGGTGATTACTGATGATCTTTATTGGGTTGTACACCCAAGAGGAGGGAATCAGTTAGTGATCGTCCAGACGTACTTGGAGATCGATGGATATGCGAGGTAGCAGGTGCCTCCGGTTTCGTTCAGACCCAGAACGAACTTTATATGGACTGTGTGTCTGACATTGGATTTTGCTCTGTGTTGATTGATCTCAATTAAATATACATCTGCCTGCTGAAGGGGAATTCCTTCCCTTACTTCACCCTTCTCTGAGACGTACGGGATCAGAGGTTGTATATCGATAGACATCAGTCGCATGGTGTGAATTGCCTGTGTGGCATGCTTAAGTGGCAATTGATCAAGGCTTCTGTTGAAAAGAAAAGTCATGTGGTTGATGATCGAAGCACCGCCTGTGTGGCATAGCTTTGTGTAACATTGATTCGCGAGCCTCGCACCCCGGTTGTGAACCAGAAACGGGAGAGGACATCAGGGAGGGCATGCGTTTCCTTCTAGCTAGGGTGGTGTCAGTGACCTACCAGCCCTGACATTTATATTATTTTCACCTGTGTGGTTGTTGCTGTTGCAAGGCGCCTCGGATATATCGATGACTATGTAGAGCCGTTGGAGTCATTTGGCCCATTTTCGCCCCATAGGGCGGGGGAACGCAGTGTCCAGGGTTTAAGTTTAATCCACATCGGTGGACCGGCCCTGACGATCCAAGAGTCACTCGAGCTCTGATCCTGAGACATGGTAGGCTAGATTGTCTCGAATCGGTAGAGGACTATCTTTTGCCTCGGTTCACAGATGGAAATCCAGCTTCCAATACGTGACTTTGCGGTTTTGATTGTAAACCTATATATGGCGACATAGTGGTATGGGGCACTTATGCCGTCTATGATTGATACTTATAATTGAAATTGTTTTGACACTATACACTTATTGTAATAATAAAACATGAAATTTAGCGTATCAAGCATTCTTTGGCTATTATAAGGTAAAAACCCTATCCTCCGGCTTGCGTTGCATTATGTGATGGGACCTGTGTCTTATAATAGCTTCATTGTTCTTTATTTAGCATTGCGTTGTTGTTTTATGCACTGGTATTCTTGGGAGGAAACTCGTTCCGTGTTATACTGCGTGGTCCCTTGATTTACCTAACTTTAAAATAAACACTAATAAATGTTTTAGTTCTCACACCAGTCACATGACTAACCTGGAGTTTATTGTTTTTAACCTAAACTCTAGGTGCCCTTATTTTGACACTGGCAGCTCGTAGTTTTGGTTTTGCAGATTTATATTCATAGGATCCCGATTTACAGTTGGAATGATATCCGGAAAGCTCTGTATCCGTATATCTTTTTCAGTTGCGTTCTGTATTATTTTTCCGCTGCTTTGTAATTTATTGTAATCTCTGATATTTATTGAATGTATTTTTATTCATTCATACTCTATATATTCTTGTAATCTGATGAATTGTTGTAATTAACAATGAAAAGTTCTTCTGTTTGTGTTCTGATCTGTCTTGTCCTCAAAGTATCCACTCTTTCCTTCACGGGGAAGTTACGGGTTTTCACCTCAACCATAAAGTTTGACCCAAAATTCGATCATATTGACAATTGCGTAAGCCTTGAAATGTTGAAATGTAAGCCTCAACAGCATTCTTCTTGTCCTTGGTGTCTTCCACTACACGATCTTGTAGAGTCATTCAGAACTCCTTTTCCACAGCCTTTTGCAACTCCAAAGATCCTAGTCCTCCATAGACCAGCTCAACAACAGAAACATTCATCTTTTCAACCTTCTTTTTAGAAGGTTCAGGTTGCGAGTAATGGAAAACAAGATGAACAATAAACTTCCAAAGCGAGCTATAACTAACAACCAATTATCATAAAAGAAAGTAAATATGTATACAGTTGTCAGCAACATAAGAACGCAGGTGTAGTATGACTGATGGAGGAGAGAGCACTTGTCATAATCTTTGTATGTGACAATATTTTTTTATCTTTTTTGAAAAAAAAGCTGATTGATTGGAAGGATGGTGGAGCTTAGAAGATATCAAATATACGATTTAGGAACATTTCAACAGAGAAAAATAGCTGATGTTGCTTGCATGAAGTACCTCACACCTCTGTGTCATAGAGAAACAACCGAGAAATGTGATGCAGCTCCATCACCCTCCCCCCTCTTAACATAGTTGTGGCTCTTATACAATCCAACTATTTTGTAACCTAATCAGTTGGGGCTCCACCAGCCTGGGGTAGGGTGGACCTCTTATACACATTTTGAGCAAATGTATTACCTTACAGTATCTCAAAATTTCAAAAATAAAAATGTTACTTATACGTGTTATTAATTGGATAATTTTATACCCACATCTTCTAGCTCCAAGAAATGAGTTTCAAAGTACGACTAACACAGCTTGTATCCTGATTTAATATACAATTTCATCCAATATAATTTTTTGTGCATTTTAATTATTTCAAATATGTATTTTCAGTGTTCAGCAGTCTAATGATATTCAACAAACATACTAATTAATGTTGCTACATGTATTTCGCTTAATAACTAACACAACAGTATATACTGCTAAATGTATTTCATCTATTATTTTAAAAAAAACTGCCTTAATACCTTCTACTTAGAATTAAACTGAATAGGTAAACAAGAATAAAAAAAACAAGCATTTCTAAGTAGTAAAAACTGAACAACTGTATATATTATAAAAAGTGCGGGTAGCCCAAAACATTAACAAAAAAAGTGAATGTGCGATCAATTAAGTTCTTAAAAAAATGCATGCGGATTAACCTCTTGTAACATTATGTTTGAATTCTAATGTTAGTGATTTTTGTTGACATAAGTCCCACATTGGGGAATTTGTAAAATGAATCTTATATAACTATAATGAGTACATCCTTCACATTACCAATTGGTTTTGTGATAACTTGGGGCGTGTTGACACAAGTCGCACATTGGGGAATTTGTAAAATGAATCATGTATAACTATAATGAGTTCACCCTTCACATTGCCAATTGGTTTTGTGATAACTCGGAGTTCTCTAACATGGTATCAGAGCAGGTTTAATTCGTGTGACATAACTACCACACTTGTCCCCGTCACCCAATAAGTTCCACGTGTTAAGCTCAGGATATGCCACACGAGCGGGGGCGTGTTGAGACAAAGCTCACATCGGGGAATTTGTAAAAAAATCATGTATAACTATAATCAGTTCACCCTTCATATATCCATTTGGTTTTGTGATAATTCGGGGTTCTCTATCATGGTATCAGAGCAGGTTTAATTCGTGCGCACAATGCGACACTTATCCATGTCACCCAATAATGGTCCACGTGTTAGGCTCATGATATGCTACACGTGCGGGGGGGGGGGGGGGGGGGGTGTTGACATAAGTTCCACATTGGGGAATTTGTAAAATGAATCATGTATAACTATAATGAGTTCACCCTTCACATTGCCAGTTGGTTATGTGATAACTTGGGGCGTGTTGACACAAGTTCCACATTGAAGAGTTTGTAAAATGAATCCTGTATAACTATAATGAGTTCACCCTTCACATTGCCAATTGGTTTTGTGATAACTTAGGGTTCTCTAACAATTTTTTGCTTATCCGATTTGTTCTTAAATTGACATGTTATTAAGATATTTATTCTGGCAAGCTCCCATTTGTCAATTCAGTTTGAGAAATCAGTTCATGATCATCGAATGTTGAGGTACTTTCTTTTATAAGGCATGGATAATTCATGGAAATTTCAACTATTTAAGTTTATCTAAAGAAAATCTAGTGTTAATGCGGTCCCATTTGGTAAAATGAAAGAACTGGATAATTAAATGACACAGATGAAAGAACTGTGAGTCTATGACCATTAAGAACTGGATAATATTCAATGTTATTTTCACGTAAGCAGGGAGCACAGTAAATTCTAAACCTTGCTCATTTACCAGGATAAAAGAATATAGTTCATTATTATTGATCAAAAAGACAAATTTAGGATAGTTAATGTATCAAAAATAATAGACAACAGTTAATAATATCCCTGCGTAATTAAAAAGATGGTGGATATTCACAGTTACTTAAAAAAAACAAAAAAGATGTCAACCGCAGGGATACCTAAACCAGATACTCTGCTGCAGTTTGCTTCGCAAATTAAAAGTCGGCTCCAAACCATCGGTGTAGTTGAGGACTTATTTGTCAAGCAGAAGAGGACTGCAATCGTGGACATAATTGAGTGGTGGACGGATGGGGGTGATGCTTCACGCAGTCGATATGCAGTAGATATCGTAATGCCAAATGGAGAGGCAGCAAGATAAGGACATCGAACAGATTGAAAATGATTGGATGAGGAGGAAATAGGGTTCATAGTTTGCCAATTTCAGTGTGGGTGGAAGTAGGAAAGCTAGATCAGCGGTCCTAATTGGGAAATAAGGTGTGCTGCAGAGGAGTTCCAATTTTGCATGACGAGTATGTGGAAGACGATCAAATTTGGGCGAAAAAAATAAAACGAGATATGAAGTTGAGTCTGGGATCTAGAAATTCCGATAAATTGTGAATCGAGGGTTTGGAAATTTCAGTGAATTATGTTTATTGGGTTCGGGGGGGGGGGGGGGGGTGAAAGCGGGAAATGAAATTTTCGTGGGAAAGGGGGCGCGAATACAGCTACAAACCAGAAAAGTACTTGGATTTTGGGCCACAAAGTTGGGTTGAACCGTGAGAATCTGTTGGATTGATCCGTAAAAATCTGGAATTATTTTGTGTAATCCAAACTTGTAAATCGTTTTGGTAAAATTATTGAATAATATTATTAAATATAAATATCAATTTATAATAATCAAATTTTATTATCAATTAATAATAATATTAAATTGTAATCTTAATTATTATGTAATTACTAATGGTTAATTATTTAGTGATTATTATGAATATTTTATTAATTATTTAATATTATGATTATTTTATTAATTATTTAAAAGTTAATACTAATTAGATTTATTTATTACTAAATGTAGTTAATAATTGTTAAATGTAATTAATACACTACTTACAGCTAACCGTGATAAATTAATAAAATATTAATTCATATTAATTAATTATCATTACTTAATACTTATAATATTATAATTAAATATTACTTATTACTTCGTAATTTTGTAGTAACTATGCTTACCAAATGTTAATTATCAGTTAATTGGTAATTATCATTATCTAATTATTAGTTATAAATATCACTTTATAATTGTTGACCCGCCTTTTGGCAAGGCCGTCAACCCATGGACCCATCACAGGATCGCTCGGGGCTCGTGCATTGGCTTGGACAAGTCCGGATATTCATGGCTCGAAGCTCCTTGGCTCAAGGGCTCTTGGATCGAAATATTTCAGCTCGAAATACCTAGGCTAAATGGTCTTGAGATCAGCTTATACTACAACAGTGACTTGGTCATGAGATCTTTTTCATAGCCTACTTACTTGGTCCAACTACCTATTATAAAGCATATAAACTTGGATCAAGCTATACTTACGATGCCACATATTGGAGGGGACCTCTGCACGTAATCAAGGCTCAGCTCCATCATCTGCTTTTCACATGGATCAACCGACACATGGGAACTCAAATTGTTGAAGCCTACCGCCTATAAATACACCATGCTACATAACAAAGAAAAGGACTTTTTGGATGAGATCTGAGCCTGACTTTACAGCTCATGCGTGCCTTCCACAACTCAATCATGGCCGCCAACCACTTTCACCTCAAAAATACTAGTTATATTCATCAAAAACGACTATGTAATGGAGATCATGATAATCTCATTTATTGTATCTCCGACTTTATGATATTATTGTGAGATTATAAAGTGGACGTAGGCTAGTTAACGCCGAACCACTATAAAAATGCTGTTGTGTTGCTTTTTCTTACTTTTTCAGAGGTTTCTTCATATACCACGCTCAAATCCGACTTTTGGCCATTGATGACCACTTTTTGGCGTCAACAATAATACTTAAATTTTATTATTAATTAATAATTATTAAATAATATTATTAGTTATAATATAATTACTACTAGTTAATCATTTAATAACAACTATTTAAAATTAATTAGTAAAAGTTAATCATTAAAAGCTGATACTAATTTTTAATAGTATGTTTTTGCACTGGCTTTACCAGTTGTAAAATAATACAATTATTGCAAGAGGCGAAAACAGTTGCTAAAGATATTCATTCGCAACTGGCTTGGAAGCGTAGTTGCAAATAATATGTTTTTTGCAAGTGTCATGAAAGCACAGTTGCTAAAAGTATGTTTTTGCAACAAGAACAGAAGTGCAGTTGCTAAAAGTAAGTTTTTCGCAACAGGAAAAAAAGGCTTGTTGCTAAATCTCACCTATTGCAACTGCTGTAATAGGTTTGTTGCTAAATATTATTTACTGCAACTGTCATTTGTCGCCTGTTGCAAATAACTAGTTGCAATATGGTATTTTTCTTGTAGTGATCTCGATCGAATCAGGTGCTTTTTTCCAGAATGAAAACCTCACGAGATCTGTATTCGAAGTCGATCCACTTTCGTTATGGAAAAAAAATGTTTTTGGTTGTTTAATTGTTAATTTAATGTCATGGAAATAGAATCGTTGATTAGGTCTTAATAGTGAATTATTGTTTGTTCAATCTTGAATGAATTTAAAATACAATACACTGCGAATGATTGTTTTATCGTTGATTTAATGATTCTTGCAACTGTAACCGATTCTTCATCTCCAAATATTATATGTTATATGTTTGAATCATGAATCGATATATTTGATATGTTGGGTTCATGTGTAACGAGAATATCAAAACACTTAGGTAAATCACATCGATGTGGAACCCAATTTGTAGAAATTGATGTGCTTTGACTTGGTTAATCTCCATAATCTCTACAGCTCCAATTCTTCATCTCCACAATATTAATTAATGTGATATTTTTCTTCTTTTTTGTTTTATAGAAAGAGTCATGGTACTGTACATGAAAGTGAATATTGATGATACACTGCTTCTTTGTCCAAGTTATTTGTAGTGCTGGCTGCTGTGGGGAGTAATTCTCAAATAACACTTTTAGTAGGGATGAATTAAGTCTGATAGGTTCTACTTTAACAAGCATTAAATTTTCTTCTTGTAGATACTTTAGTTTGTTTTAGCAACCATCCATAGGCATATGTATTTTTGCAGTCATTGAGAAAAATCTTCTAATTTTAATTAGCGAGCTATTTGGCAGATCGATCCATTAATATTTTTGTTATTTTAGTTAAAAAGGTTGCTTCTGGACAAACATAGAATGTAACAATGACAATAGGTTATTTGATGGATCCTTAGTTCTAGAAGTACCTGTTTTGTATGCTTCCACAATTCGAATAATACTCATCTAAGAAAGTTAAAGTAATGAACTAGTTTTATTGATCAATTGTTTGAGGGTATGTCCCCGCTTTCACATCAAATTAACAGATGCAAAGTTAGGTTTGCTAATGTTTAGTTGCACTATGGATGCTTTAAAATACATAAAGGAGAAAGTGCCAAGGATTTGAATACTTTATTTCATTATTTGTTTATGCTACACTTTTTTTCCTTTTTAAGTTCTTCATGCTCATGTGCTCATTAAAATTTGGTTGTTGATTTGTTTATAATTGATTAATTCACAGTCATGACACACCTAAAACCATTTAAAATTTCAAAACTCAAGACAATGTTTAGTTAATAAAATTTTAAAATAAACCTAACGAATTAAAAAAAGGACATAATGCAACATTTTCTTATGCACCTTTTATTCTCATTTTCTTCGTCTCTCTAGGAGGATTTGATTGGATTAAGCTTCTGTCCTTTTGCTACATGGTCAGATTCTGGTAATGCTTATTTATTTATTTGCTAACTCGTTGACTGCCGTTTTGTTTTTATTTAGTTTATAGTTTCGTTGATATATACTAATTCTTACTTCATGTTTGATCTACTTAACCTTTTGCTGGTTGCAAGTCTTCTTAGATTGTAGGAAATTTGTTCATTTATAGCTACACTGTACCCAGTAGCAATGCTAGTACTAATTCGAAGCCAGGGAGCTAATTTAGTCTTGCAAAAACAAAGAGGTTATTTTGAGACCATGATTGTTGTTAGAACTAGTTGAGTAGAAGCATATAAATCGTCCTTAGCACTTGGGATGGTTGGAATGTTACAAAGTTAATTTAATAATGTGGTGTAATAAATGGAACAACCTATATATGCAAAAAATGGAACAACCTTATATATTTGTGACCTAAATAATGATGTTTCTTCTTTATACTGGTATCTTAATATGAATTTTTACATAAATACATTTATCGTTTTTTCTCTGCATTCCCTGTTCCTCTGTTTATTGAAATGGAGTATTTTTGTGTGAGCTACCTCATAGATATATCTCCTAAGCTTGTTTTTTTTCTCTGGAAGGTCGGTCATTGTTTCCTATCAAAATTTATAATTGATGCCCATTCGCACTTGGTTCTTCGATATTTGATACTCATATATGGCAATAAGATGCACTTATCTTGGATTTGTTGACTTGACAATGTTTCTCTTATTAGTTGGATTGATTGAACTAATCTTCTCAAGCAATTATTGAGATTCCCATGAAGAAAAATATATGATAACCGACCAAAAGCGACATAATTTTAGTTTGTTCTGGTTTTCATTAACTGAGTGTATAAAACAAAAACAATTGGGCTATCAATCTTGTACACTATGTTATTTTAAAACTTGAAACTTATATTTATTTTGTTTACATTAATAAATGTTCATAATTCCAGTCTTGATAACTAATATGATAAGTTACTATATTTTAGCCTACAAAAGCATAACTTATCATCTTTGGCTTTACACATTTATAATTAGGTTAATATGATAAGTTTAATGGCTTAGCTATTAATATGAAGAGTTAAATGTCAGTTTCCGTAAATGGATGGTGAGTCTATTAGATCAAATAAAAATCAAGGCTGTTAGTTATGTTCTTTCCTTCATCAATGAAACATTTTTTATCGTGTAGCACTGTCGAGTTGATCGTAAATGTCATGTCGGTATACATTATAGAAAGGGACAAATAATATAATAAACCGCCCAGAATGGGCCTAAATTTCAACCCAGAAAAGATCCATCGAAACTTAGAGCTGTTCTAAATGGGTCGTTGGTTCATGTAAGGAACTACATTTGCACAAATAATATATATACACTTCGAATGGAAATATCACATAATGGAACGAGAGAAATATAATACCCAAACAAGATGTAACAATTTATAAAATCATAGAATCCAAACACAAACTTGTCAAAAATACATTTGTTACATAGTACATCAATAGATTTATTCTAAAAAAATTCCATAAGAAGTACAACAATATTAATGTGACGACCCCAAATCCCGTAACGAAGGAGACAAGAGAAATCTTTGAAATATAACACATAAACATATAATAGCAGAACAGAATTAAATAAATATATCAGATAATGTACAAATAATCGACTGGATAACGATAATCATCAAAGTTACACAGTACACAGGATCATACTTAGTACAAATATAGTTCAGCTATACATAAATGTCTACAGCGGAAAACAAACATAATATGTACAATAGGAGCTAAACAGCATAAAAAGAGATAAATGATAGAATCCATCTTCAGCTCCAGCTATCCAGAAAGAGCCTGCTAAAACCTGAATACAAGGCTGCCCGTGTAGAAATAGGGGTACCCGAGTTTGCAAGTGAAACAAACTACGAGTCAGTCATGGGACTGACATGAGAAATCTGCTTAACACATTTTATAATATGGCCAATCACAGGACCACGCCACTTTCGCGGAACAGGTTTACTCCATTGGATTGCCAGTGCTTTAAAACAAATAATTCTTTTAAACATCGCAATGCTTTTTATAAAAATGAAGCCATTATAAGACTCAGTTCCCATCACACAATGCAACACAAACCCGAGGATAGAGTTTTACCTTATAATGGCCAAAATATGCTTGATACGAATAAAACAAAAGCATTTGATATTATTAATAGTGTTTATAGGTTTCAAAAACAATTTCAATCATAACTATCAATCATAGATGGCATTAATGCCCTATACCACTATGTCGCCATATATAGGTATACAATCAAAACCGAACAGTCACGTATTTGGAAATTGGATTTCCGACATGAACCAAGGCAAAATATATTCCTTACCGACTTCGAGACTATCTAGCCCGAGTCTCAGGGTCAGAGCGCATCGACCCTTGGAGCGACAAGGCCGGTCCACCGATGTGGATTAAAATTCCTGAACACCACGTTTCCCCGCCCTTTGGGGCGTAAAAGAGCCAACGAATGACTCCATCGGCTTCACATAGTCACCGATATATCCGAGGCGCCTCGCAACAGCAACAACCACATAGGTGAAAATAATATAAATGTCAGCCAGTTCAAGCACTGACACCACCTCTAGCTAGAGGGAAACGCATGCCCTCCCTGAGGTCCTCTCCCGTTTCTGGTTCATACCGGGGTGTGAGGCTCGCGAATTCACATTATACACAAAGCTACGCCACACAGGCGGTGCTTTGATCATCACCACAAGACTTTGCTTTTCAACAGAAGCCTTGATCACTGCATCTTAGCATGCCACACAGGCAATTCACACCATGAAACTGATGGCTATTAATCACACAGAATGAATTCCAATGTCAAACACACAGTCCATTTACAAGTCCGTTCTGGGTCTGAACGAAACCGAAGGCACTATATACCTCGCATACCCATCGATCTCCACATACGTCTGGACGATTACCACTCATTATCCATATTTCGGGATGCCTCCCAATCAGCACATCAGTTACCATCCAAACGAGGTGAAGATCTCCGGTCTTCAACCACCGTCTTCATCTTCGACTTCTTATCGTCGATTCAGTTGTTCAGAATGGGATAAACCCGGTCTTTCTGAGCAAATCGCGTATTTAATAAAAAGTGCTACACAAACACACCATACGCCTCATTTCAATTAATCAGTCACTAACCGTAGATCAGTAAGAGAACAATTTCCCAAATATTAACCCCGAAGGCCGAAACCAACATCAGATCAAAATCCAGGAAACCATTCGACTCAGCTAACCTTTAGTTAATTTCTAAATTTCACATTCCATATTGTTTAAAATATTTTATACCGATTTATCGCTATTTTTATTTATTTTAAAATAGCCAATTTATTCAAACGACGCTTCGGGCCATAACGCGGCCGTGGCGCTGTTTTTCTTCAGATTTGATTTACACATATATGAAAATCTAACTGTTGGATCTTCACAAAATTTATATCATAAGAAAGATCTTTTCAAAACGAATCCAACGGTTCCAGTTTTGGGAAAATCCGACGGTCGGATATCCCGGTATAATCGTTTGAAGTTTCGATTTTAAAATACGAACTGCAGCGTCGTTATTCGATTTAATTAAATTATATTTATATATATATATATAAATATAATCGATTCTGGCGCTGTTTTTCTTCAGATTTGAATTAAAAATTCCAGACAATTCAACCGTTTGATCTTCACAAAGTGGGTATCGTTGAAAAGATATTTCCAAGGCGAACCCAACGGTTTTGGTTTCGGGAAAATCCGATGGTCGGATCTCCCGCACTAATCGTTCGAAATCACGATTTCAAAACACGAACTGCAGCTTCGTTATTCGATATATTTTAATTATCTTTATATATATATATAAATATAATCGATTCTTCGATTTCAAAACCATATTCTTTTCATACATTTGATTAAAATGATTTTCTTATCCAACAGACATTTATCCCGACACTTTACTATTTTTAACGATTCATGTATATAGTAAAAATGTGATTTTTATTGCAAAACAATTTATTTCAAAACGCGACTATTTTATATAGTTCATATAGGTGATAAAAATATGATTTTAATTATAAAACCATTTATTTCAAAACACGACTATTTTATATAATTCATACAGATGATAAAAATATGATTTTTATTATAAAGCAATTTATTTCAAAACACGAATACCATTCAACACATGAATTTCTATTCAACACATGAAGGTTTTCTATAGTTCGTATATATAAAATAAAAATATGATTTTTATTGTTAAAAACAATTTATTTAAAACATGAATACCATTCAACACATGAATATTATTCAACGAATGAATTTCTATTCAACACATGAAGGTTTTCTATTCAATACACGATTTCAACACATGAAAATAATTCTAACACATGAATATTATTCAAAATTTCGGCAGCATAACGGCAGGGTAGTTAAAACCGGGGCCGTCCCTAGTACGGCTCCTCGCTCTACCTTAAAGCCTCGCAGCTTTTGACAATGGGGATTTCATGCATCTAGTTCGCACGCAGGCGGCATGTATATTTTTTCATTTCCACAAACTAATCCTATGTGGTTCCAACCAAATAATTCTCAACCACAAACGGGTATTTTTCAACCACAATCAATCAATTTCAACCACAAACAATTTTAATCAACCCATTCGCTATCAATCAATTTTCACACCAATCACAACCAATAAATAACGTCCATGGTTTGTGGACGAGGGGCGTATATATATATATATATATATATTTTATATAAGCATTTCACTTCTATTTCAACACATATATGATTTTTACAACGCATATACAACTTGTACATCGAACGTAAAACTTATACAACGCTTATACAGTGGTGTACAACGCTTATATAACTCATACATCGACTATATAATTTATACATCATCGTTTTCCATATCGTTTATAATTCAGAAATCTCACATTGGGCTCCACTCCACCAAAAATAGCAGAAGGCTCAGAAAAATATGCGGTCTCTTCTAGAATGTAGAAGACGTCCACACGAGTCCACTGTCTCTTGTTTCACTGAATTTCATCAACAAACGAAAAAGATATGATTTTTACAGTGAAATCAAAAACCGTAGCGCTTTAAAGTGCTATAATATAGTTTATTTTAAAATAGCTGTACCTCAGCTGATTTGTTCAAAACTAGGTTTGGATTTTTCTTCGAATCCGTGTAGCTATTCGTCGATCGACCTTTGCAGCGTCGAAGGGGAAGGAGCGGCGCGCTGACGCATGGTGGTGGGGCCCAACGCGATCGCGGCAAGAGAAGGCAGCGGCGAGTTCAATTTGCTGGCTTCTAGGCGTCGATTCTCGATACACACACAACAATACGAGGTGCTCCAGGTATGGATTTGAAGCTCTCGTCGAGGGCTACAAAATCCTCAACTGGGTCGAGGTCTGAATCGTAGCGGTTAGGCCGGAAAATGGATGGAAGATTTGAACACCCACCGCCGTTCGCGATTTTGATTACGGGGAGAGAGAAAATACTTCTGGCCAATGGGATTTATTTAATTATTTTCAAAATTCTAAAATACTCCTCTTCACACACGAACACCAATTCAAACTCAATGACTATCGTCCCTAGCTAAATACCCCCATTCTGAACACAATGGGATATGTTTCGTAGGCCCATTCGACTGTTTCAGTCAGTTTTCCTTCAAATTAAAGTATAAAACATTCAATATTTAATTTAAACGTACATTTCAATTTGCCGGGGCCACAAACTGATTCGAAAAGTTCCAGAAAAATAAATCTAGCTATGTTTTGACGATACGGTCCCAACAAAACTAGTTTCGTCGAATTCTGAGACCGTTTGGAAAATGGCCCATTTCTGGTCGATCCAATTTAACTGTAATTGACCAAAAGACGTTTTCCCTTGTCATGCTCACATACTAGCTTCAAAAATTATGAAATTTGAAACCTAGAAATAATTTGACATCTCGGATCCAACAAAAGTGGTTTCGTCGAATTCTGAGGTCGTTTGCAAAATGGCCATTTTCATGGGCAATATAAACTCCATAGCGACCTTTCAGAAAATTCATTTGGCCATAACTTTTGCTTTCCGCTATGAAACTTCGATTTTTCAGATTCGTTAGAAAGGTATTCACTAACAGATGTAAATATTTTTGGTTTCACTCAAATCCATTTTGTTTTGCACCAGGTACAGTTAGTCAAAGTTTGAATTCAAATTTTGAAACTACCGCGCCATTTCAGGCCTTGTTTATAATTAGAAATAATTATATTTATTTTTAGACGTCGATTCAAACTCACTTTTCTTTGTTATTATTTAAAATATTTATTTTAAATATTTAAAATTCACTAAAATAGCCAATTTAAAATTTTTAAACTGGTTCAGATTTTCCGGGTCGTTACAATTAACTAATAAAAGAATAACATCTCCATCTTCTTCTTCACCCTCCATCATTGCTTCGTCAGCATAATCTACCCCGCCTACTGACATGTTGGATATGTTAAGGAGATGGGTTAGAACATAAAGTTCTATGTGACTGAATTATAGTATTTACATAAAGTCCATACTCTAGATTTGCTGCTTACTATATCAAGGTATGTCTATGCAACACACAAACATTCACATAAACACAATATATCTAACCAATGAGGTGGATATCCGTGTCAATCACTCATTACTGTATTTAGGGTAAAGAACCAACGAGGCGGGTATTCTCGGTTACTTATGGTCGTATTAAAGGTGGATTCTTATGATCTCTTATAAACCCGAGGCGGACCCTAGCCTCTTAAGACCCCGTCCTAATACGTCAACGTTCTTAAGTCTATACTCTCACTTGTAATATGAGAATTAGTACTGTGAATGTTACTACTTAACTGATATTACGGCAGAACACCTATGTTGCTTAAGACTTCCCTTAGACAGTTGGTAAGCATGTTATGGCTGCATATATTTTATAAACCAGTCCTGTCCCTGGTTAAGCCCCTACAATCTTCTAGAGGAAGTGGACATCCCCTGTTAACTACCTTACTCCGTTACCGCTATGCCTAACAACTTTAGAGAAGGAGAACCCATATACTTACTTTGAATCTAATATGGGTAGGTCCCATGACTTTGGTTCCTCTCCAAGGAGTAAACCTTCGGAGGGGAACCTAGTCATAACCACTTACGACTCAAACTAGATAAGAAGAGATTCAACCACTAAAGACCTTCTCAAGGTGTAGTAAACCCGCCTATTTCCCCACACAATACACACACACACACACACACACACACACCAGACCTCTCACATTAAACCATACACTTGTAGATGTTGGATATGTCGGGCGGTTCTGGCCAAGCTTCTACTACAAGTAGGTTTAACCTCATGTCATAATGTACTAAGTTTTGAATGGCGCATGGCACTCAATCTCTCACATTAATTGGTCGTACTTGTGGTTATTGGATCTGTCGGTTGCTTCCGAGCAGGCTTATACTACAAATGGCAATAACCTCATGTCTATGTGTCATTATTATTATATATACAAGTCATTCTATATATACACACAAGCAACAATATATGTATGGGGACATTTCAAATTCGAATCCTGTCCTAATCGCATTCGTTACGTTAATTATGTTAATTACGCTATATAAGTATAATATTTAAAACGTATATATAACGCTAATTTTTTTACGAACAAAAGAATGTTCTAATGAGGTAAAAATTGTCAACTTGTCCTAAGTTTAAAGGTATACAAGTTAATTTCCATATTTTGACCGCTACATTTAAGGCATGATGGCATAATAGGATAATAACAGATAGCAGTGAATGGAAAATACAACATTCATACAAATTTCAACTTGCATCCTAGGCTTATTGGAATGATTTTTGTAATGGATCAACAATAGAGAATAATATACATATATATATATATATATATATACATATATACAAAAATATATACATGTATATACATAGACTTTATTTTATCTAATTTACCCTTTTTATATATTGCAAATAAAAACAATCATATTTGATAGGCTTCACATCTGAGTACGTTTGGATTTAGAATAGAACCCAAACCTAATCAATTAGTGAATCATACCAAATCCAAACTTTTTTAGGTTACAATCAAATATTTGGACATAAGGATAAATTACATACACTAGAACTATATCACTCCTTTTTATTCTCAATTCAATACTAAAGCCAAGATCCACAAACCCAAATTAATTGACAATTATTATGTAATACATAAAAATAGAGGATTTTGGGGGTTTTGGCATTTTATGTTATCGTTGTGCCAAATCCTCTTAGGCATACAAATCAATATGTTAATCTACAAAAAGTAGAATATTCCCTAAGAAATACAATATTCCACTCACATCGATTTGAAGAGCATAAATCAAACGTTGTTGTGCCTTTTGGATGAAATTCCCGACTCTAGAAATCTATATATACATAGGAATAGATTAATCAAATTCTTATATACATTTCATATGAATTCCAGAATATATCTCTCATATAGATATATTAGAAGAGATTAGAGAGAAAGAGAAATATATTAAAAGAATATGAATAAACCTAATTTTGGAAATCAATGGAGGCAGAGGCAGAGTGGCGACACACTGGAGAAGAATGGCTAGAGTTTAGTTGTGAGGTCTAAGGGTCTATATATAGTTGCTAGTGTAAGCTTGGGCCACTGGATTATTTAGATATAATTCGTGCTATCCATTTGTATATATTAACCTTAAAAACCTAACCAAACCTAGCATTATTGGGGCTGAAGTGTCAAATTATATACATAAGTTTATTTACTTACCTTATCTCTTACCTTGTTTACAATATTCTTTGCCCCCTACTTCTTATCTTTTATTTGAAATTCAAACTCATCCATATTTTATTTTATTTTTTTATTTTTCTTGGATATATATTATTTATCTGACCACATATATTTTTTTGCGTTTACTGTGGTTGTAATTTCTTTATACGAGCACCGTTTTCAACATATTATATAAAACGTATCAGATTTTCACCACGAATCCAAAAAAAGACTTTCGTAGCCAAATTCTAAAATTTCTTCCCTTAATTTATAAAATTTCTACGGGTCTATCATTTCAACCCGCGATCCCAAATTCAGTAAAAATCGTTCAGGTCTATCATTTAAACCCATATTGATTTTTCCCTATTCTAATGTCCATTTGGGTATGTGTCATTTCAACTCTTAGTGATTTTTCCTAAACTAGGGGTATCAACAATCACATAGCAACAATCACAGCATATATATATATATATATATATATATATATATATATATATATATATATATATATCATTAGTGTAACTATGTGTCATATGAATATATCGTGTCACATATGAAATGTGCATATATATCAAACCAAACAATTTCTATCAGCAATCCTATACATTTCATTTAACAGTTCATTATTGATCTAACATTCATGAAAAATGTAAGTCAGGCATGAGATAAACTCATCTTTCGCAGCACAAATTGGAGACGACGAACAGATGGACGCAGAATGAGATGACGACTTCCAGACACCATTCCGAATGGATTCAACTTGATATCGCTCAACATATATTTTATTTTTAATAAGAGAAGGTTAGTGCTTTCATAGGGTCGGTACAACTATTGGGTTTGGAACCGTTTTGAACTCAACACCAAATTTTGATTCAAAAATAAATACTAACCCAATTTACAAAAATAATATATATATAATTCAACACACACAAAACTATGTATATTATAAATTATATAACGCACCCAAAACATTATAATATATTTCATATATATAAACACCCAAAATATTTACATAAATAATATAAAACATATAACTCGGTAAAACACTACACACACCAACATATTCACACACAACTTAAACTCACACAAAACAATGACTCTCAACATTTTATATACAAAACCACATTCATAACATGATCAATGACACCACACAAAATCAAGTAAACGTATATACAAACATACATACATACATACATACATACATATATATATATATATATATATATATATATATAGTACATACACAATTGTACGCCAACACACTCACATGCTAACATCCCAAACTAAAACTCATTCCAACACAAAAAAACACAAACACAAAACTAAAACTGCACGCACCCAAGACCGAAGGGAATTTGCTCGGAGAAGTCTTGGTCGCCGGGTTCGAAGTAGGCCACAGGAGGAGGAAGCGAGGGTTCATGGACTTGGTCGGATCTATGGGTGGACTCGGCTACGAAGGAGTGCGGCTAGCGACGAGGCAAGGTTGGAGACTGAGGTGGTGCTGGAAATGGTGGCAAGGTCGGAGCATGGAGGAGTGGCTTTAGAAGGAGATGGCATGGATGTTGGAGCAGGTCATTGTGGTGAGAATGGGGACGGAGCTTGGTCTCACGTTGTAGTTGGAGAGCGGAGGGGGAAGTGATGAAGAAAACGGCTTCGAAAAGAAGCTGTACTTCACTTAAGCTTTTGAGAAGAAAGAAAACAAAACAAGATGGGAAGGCTAAGCTTTCATTGGTTATGGGAAAGATAAGATAGGAATGAAGAATTATATAGCTTTTAGAAAATGGAAGATGCCCTTTTGAACTGTTCTTTAGTTGGTTGGAAACAGACAACTTGCGCGCACTACTTTTAAGGCGGTTTCAAATTCAAAACATAAAAAAAACGTATAGGGATGGAATGGTACCGAATGAGATGTATTAACCCAAAAAAATAATGGTCATATGATGGAACCAGCTATTTTAAATCCAAACAGAACAAACGCTTGGTTTTAAATTTTAAAAAGGAAAATGGACACACTAAAATGAAAACAAGTTTTGAGGAAAATGGCAAACGACCGTTGATAGAAAAATGAACGAATTAAATTTGAACGAACAATTTTAATAATAAAAGGAAACGAACGATTTTGTTTACTAATAAACAATGAACAGTTTTACACATCAAAAATGTGAACTGTATCAACGAGATTTGTTATTAAATGTAATGAAAATAAAATTTTAATAATATCGAAAATATATAATAACACGAGTTAAATATTTGAAATAAAAATCAAAGAATGAATTATAATTCAAATAAACAAACACAATTAAAATTTATCAATAATTAAGATTTGAAATCTCAAACATTGATTTGAAATATTAAATTTTAATCAAAAATCAAATTCATATACAATACAAAATAAATGTAGTTTTAAATCGACTAAATAATTATCTAAATAAAATATAAATAAATTGAGTTTTAAAGAAACAAAATAAAATAGAAATTAAAATTTTAAATTAAATCATAAAAAAATACACTAAAATTTCGGGTTGTTACACATGGGATCCACGATAGGTTAGAGTGTTACCTAATTACCCAACAAGAAAAATAACAGAACGATCCAACAGAAATGCAATCACGGGTTGTACCCCTAACATGAAAATATAAATACTTACTTGCCCTTTACTATCTAGTAGTCACTACAAATTCTAGTTGTGTACCAATAGTCATTTCGAGCAACACCCTAGGCTTTACAGTGCTTACGCATTCTACGGGAATTTACCCTTTTTTTCCAAGATAATTCTCGCTATTTACTTCATAGCCTCAAAACTTTTCCCGTCTTCCCTAGGCACTGATCCTTTCCTACTCCATACTTTTAAAACACGGTTTGGCCTTTTCATTTAATTTTTTTTTCTCCTAAAAAATCATATGTGACAAAAATTTATTTTCCTAATGAAAACTTACTTTTGCCAAACCATAAAAACGCGTCATCTTATAAAAATGCAAATCATCATTTTTTTTTTCAAATCACAAAAACTAGAGTAGATAAGGACAACTATTCCTCAATCGAATTTATAACTTGTTCTTACCTATAAGGTTGGTTTAGTCTCGGTGCAACCTTCTACTCTATTCTTAATTTCTACAACTTACTTTGTCCACCCAACAAATTTTTTCTTTTAAACAATTTATCAAAAATGATTGTCAAAAGAACAAAGTCTTCAAAACTTTCTTTATTAAAATTTCTTGTATGAAATATAACAAGAAAACTAGCGAGCTATACATGCTCTATAATATGCACCTTTTACTTAGAGAATTATATTTTAGATAAAGTTTTCGCAAGGAATCACTATTTACAAAATATACCCCATTTTATTTTAAAACTCAATAAGTATACTTTACATATTTAAATTATAACTTTTAAGATTAAAACTTGAAAACACCATAAACCCTTTTCCCAAAACTTTTACAATTTCAAGTTCTTAAAATTTAACAATGGGGTCAGACTCAAAGCGGGTTTCCAATTTTCTACGCTTTCCTAGACACTCCCACAAAAGTCAATTCTCTCAACCATGTATATTCCTAATCCATTTTTCTCTTTTTAACCTTTTCCAATTTATAAGGTCTTACTACCAAGCCCACAAATCCGAAGTACTAACATATGGGATCCTCTTTTCTTTATTTCAAAATATATCGTACACTTTCCCACTTGAGTTTCCTAAGTGTCTCAAATTTCCACATTCATTCCTTTACTATACAAAACAAACATCCCATTTATTACCATATTATACTCTTTCTATTTAGTGGGTTCCTGTAACGACCCATATTTTTGACCGTTTAAAGTCGACAATAAGCCACACATGTCGATCCAAACAAATCGCAAATGCAGGTAGTTATTGGGAAAAGAAGAAAAAGAAAGAAAGAAGAGAAAGACAATAACAGAATCTCACAGCGGAAGGACAACATATAATAACAAATAGCAGTTAAAAGCAGTGGAAATATATATACATTGACTATAACCTTCAATGATTATCAGAGTTACATATACATACAGCTATACATAATAAGCAGCGGAAAAAAATAATGCAGCGGATATACATATGTATAGATATATACGCCAAACTTCGTCTTCGTCCTCCAAGGCAAGGAAATCTTCGCTAACTGCAACATCTGCTGACCCGAGCGTATTGCATAAAAGAAAACACAACAAACACTCGGATCAGCACTAAATCATCTCATATTAGTCCAATCAAAATATGAAATAACATCAGTGTCATGGTACAGTAACTCAAGAGATGTTACGGGATTTTCCATCTCTCAAGGATTCGTTAAACTAATACATAGATAATATAATACGCTATTATGATAGTGTCTACTCAGTAAAGTATAAGTACTGAAAATAGCGTAAGCGGGATTACCATATTACCCTTACGCAGTTTATAGGCATCAACAGTCTATACAGTACCGTAAATTCACCGTACTGGTGTTATCAGAGGGTACTCCATAGAAGGCAATGCTAAATCAAAATCGTATGGGGCTCGATATGGATATATATATGACAAGGCACTCGAGGCAATGCCCAGGGTAGGGTTCTACCAATTGCACTCCCGGACCGGTGGTAACGCATAGCAGCCACTACCACCCACCTCGGAACACACTCCCAAAGTCATAAATGGGCCCAAATCATCATCATCATCATAGTCATAGAAATAATATCGAAGAAGTGTGTCCGATCAAAGGTGCTACCTCAATTAGTCACGGTATAGCTCCTGTTTTAGTCATTTCAATTCTGACCCGAAGGTCAGGGCTATTTCGTCATCGTACATCTTCTTCGATTCAATAATCGCCTCCAAGTCATCATACTCATTCTGGATACGTCATAACGTTCACAGTTGTCAAAGTGGTATCGACACTGACAGAGAGTATGCCTTATGTCGACTCTGGTCTCTTTAACAACCAACGCTTACATCTTTTCACATCGGTTGGTTCTTTTACATTTCAAAGGTTCGCTTTCATATCAAAATATCATATTCTGTTTCGAACCAAATTATATTCCAAAAATAGAATATAGTTTCATATTGAAATATCATAATCTTAGTAAATCGATTATATTCTAAAATTAGAATATATCTCCATATCCTTATACTAAAATCATTTAGTATTTCAAGATCGACTTATATTCAATTAGAACATATTTAATCTCAAAAGATTTCAAATTATTCTAATTCGATTCATATTCAAAAATTCACTCATATCCAATAGAATATATCCTTCCATAACTTATTTCAATCCTTTAGGAGATAAGTTTATATTCTAGTATAATAAACTTCACTTTCATATTTGAAATCGGTTTGAAATTTGATTCATAATAAAGTGATATAACTCTATCTCAACTCCATTTCCACAACTATTCAAAAACCAGTACTTTTCATTCGGAAGAAAATTTTATATTTATAAAATATGATTTTAAAAGATAGATGTGTATACAGGAAATCTTAATATAAATAATACATGTATAGAATATAATAGTTAAAGTAAGATAGATAAGTTCAAACATTTTTGTATATACCTAAATTTTAAATTTTCTAAATGTTTTAAATAAAAGTGTATAAGAATAATTTAGCTATAATAAAAATAGTTATATATATAAAAAATTTATAAATTAAATTTTTAAGGAAGAAAAACTATTGAGATAACAACGTAAATATATATATATATATATTTCTTTAACAAAAATCAATTTTTCCTTCCGAACTTTAATACTCGAATCTAAACTCCAGTTTCAAATGGAGTTGCATAGCTCAACGAACTTGTTTCAAACCCCATTTAAAACTCATCTTAAATTCAAGGATTAAATTTTTTTTACTCGTATTAAGTTTTAAAATAAATTTCCGAGTATCCTTGCTTTCCTTCATTCCAATACTAAATTCAATAAGAATTTATTAACCTGAATTTGCCCACTCCTTAAAAAAAAAATCCCAAATCATATAGATTTAAAAATTTAAATCTGTAGTACTTCAAATTCATCTGGGAAAAATTTCTTAAATCATTTCAAATATATTCGAGATTCAGATTTTCAAATGAAGAACGAAACTTATCGAAATCGATACATTTCTTTAAATGAAATTCTATCAAATAAAATTTCAAATATTTGAAATCATTTAACCAACCGATGTCCGTATAAAATTTTCTATCCAATGGCCAAGTGATTAAATTTTAATTTCTAAATATTTCAGGGATGGATCTACCATTTCAATCCAAATCAGGGTCACAGAGATTTATCATTTCACTCTGTGTTCTTAATTTATTTTTATCGATAAATCCCGGGTTTACTAGATGCCCGTAACATCAAGGGTAATGGGATTTATCGTCAAAACCAACATGCAATACAATATACCGAATATGGGCATAAGCAGTGTCAATATCACTTCAGTAATAAAATTCAACCAAACATCCATCACATCATTTCCTTCAACTGATCAGCATTAACTATTTCAGGATTAACAAGGGTTCGAATTCAACTAGAGATTTAAATTAAATTAAATAACAAATCATTACTTAGATTGCATGTTAACACACATGCATGTTAAATTCAAACCACACATCAACAATCCAACACAATCATGCAACCAAACTTACTTCATAAATTAATTCGATAAATATGGGAATAATTCAGTATTTCGTGAGTGAAGAATCACTTACCTTTGGGTCTTTTGTTGATCGTACGTCCAACCCTAGACCAAAATTTCACAGTCTCGAAATGCAGCCCGGTTAGTGCCAAAACGTCCGCAATTCCGCCACGATCCCAACGCAACAAACCGCGTCCAAATCCGAGTCAATATGAAGAAGTTATCAATGTTTTATCAATTGGATTTCGAAATATATAAATTAATTAAATTAATTCCTTACCCAATAGAAAACCGCCACGTCAGCACAGGATCCCTTCTTCCCGCTCAAGCCCCTCTCTTGGATGCTACAGTAACATCGTGAAACCCATCCCATGCGCCACCTTTGACCGGACTTCGCCCTCAACTCCGACCGAACTAGAACATGCGGCCACCACCAGCAACGAGCTCAGCTCGAGCCGCTCCTCCCAGTACCGGAGCCACCACCTCCGGTGGTCCCATCCGCTCGCGCGACAGCACCCAAAACTTGGGTTTCGGAACCCTAAAACGCGAATTGCCACCCCCTCTGACCAATTTATGACTAGCGAACACCACGCCTAGCTTCCAAATGTCGATCTCCATCAAACCCACATCATCGATTCTTTGATTAGACCCAAAATCGAAAAGCCCCAATTCTAGCCTTTAGGGTTACGAATTTCAGAACTTTGACTGGCGATTTCCGGCCAAATCTTTCACTGCATGTCGAAACAAATTGTAGATCTGGATTCTACTAGTCGAGAGCTTCGAATCGACATATAATACGATAGGGTTTTGAGAGATTTTATTTTGGGGTGAATTTTTGTTTTGAAATTAAGATTTAAAATTTATTTCTGCCATTAACAATGAAATTTTTTTGATGGTGAACAGCATAGGAAAAGAGAATGGGCTGATAAGAAGGAAGGGATTTATTTATATAGTTTATAGAAGGCCCAAAAGTTAAAACACTCAGTTATCAGATTATAAGGATCTCGTTCACATTTTCTCTCGTACAACCAAACGGTAAGTTGGATTGTAACGCAAATTGAAATCTTAGCATAATTCACCGTTCCGGTTCCGATGGCGCCAGTTCCGTCGAATTCCGAGACAGTCGCCAAAACGGTTAAATTCTACAGTTAATTAATAAAATATTCAATTTCTCAATTAACTGTTCAAATTCAATTTAAATATTGATAAAAATACATTTTAAAACAAATTATAACTTAAATGAAGTTTCCACATTCCTTATCTCGAGTCAACAAACTCATTGTTATCAAAACAACAAAATTTGGTTTTATCTAATATTAGTCCATTTATAAATTTAAAAGTTGAAATTCAAATATACAGGAAAAATATGGGATGTTACATTCTCCCCCACTTAAAAGCTTTTCGTCCTCGAAAAGAAAACGAAACGAATTTAAGCACATATCTAATCAAAATCCATACTTCAAAAATGGCATTTATAAAATAAGTCATATAGTGGTAAAACTCATAAATTTTTTAACTCCCGAAATCACGGAAAATTTCGGCAGCATCTCCCCTGTACGAAGAGCCCCGGGAAAAATCCCGATACATATGTCAATCCAAAATATACATCTCATCATTGATGAGGCATCCCTGAACCAGGGGAAAACAAAACAAAACCATCAAACCCACACATATTCAAATACGTACCTTTTCAGCGTTTATATGCAATTTCATTTACCTTAGCATTTTAGTTTTTTAGCGCAAGCGAGCTCCAGGCGTAACACCATATCTTGCACCTACTAAAACACTCAAATATATACAAGAATCAAACATACAACAATACATAGCAAATATGTAAAGCTTATACAACATACACAAAACGATTCAACCACAAACCATGATTTTTATAACAGGCCAGCGAAGTAATCATCCATTATCACGCTTTTAAAGTTGGAATTTGACTAAAATATACTAGGCAAAAGTTGTAGCATTTGTTTCAGGCTTTCCGAATTGTCCGGATTCGTCGAATTCGGATAATTCGCTCAAAAGTTATGACTATTTTAGTGAAGGCGAACATCTCAGCCCGTACACTGAAAAATGCAGATCTGAGTTGTTCAACCCAGTTTTTAACCCTTTAAACAGGAAAATTACAACAAGCATATTAAGGAAAAGTTTTAGTTCAGATTCTAGCCTTCCCGAATTGTACTTGCATATCGAAATTCGACGCTCCATTAGGAAGTTATGGTCAAAGCAATATAGGTATCCGCTTCAGATTTTTAATTTTCTGCACATACAACTACGACTAAAACTCGCATTTCAGCCTAGTAAACATAAGAATTCGACAGGACTATATAAACGAAAGTTTTAGCTCGGTTTCTAAGGTTTCCGAAAAGTTCGGAATCGTCCGATTCCGATCATCCATTCAAAAGTTATGGCTATATTAGTTTCAGCTTATTGACATTTTCAGGTTTTCGCATAACCATTGATTTATATAAAGTTTTTAAACCTTTCGGACTCTAATACTTCAACAAAGATCGATCATCTAAAAGAAATTATCGCTCCCTTATGCCAAAATGTGACTTATGCTTTTATTGCTTAACATATCCATGTTTGTTTGTTTGATAAAAGTTTTCACTTTCCTTTATATTAAGCAAATTCCATTCCAAGCATTTAATTCCAAATGAACTTGAATTCATTCTAACTTTTAGCTTGCTTGGTTATATTACATTCTTAATTCATTAACATGGATCAAGTTTATTTACTTAATCCAAGTGTCTATTAAATTCTGATTCGACTTATATAAATTTTCCCAAGTTGATTTCGTTCTATTAAATCCACCAAATTCGGGTGGTTTCATTTTATATCACTCTTCAATATCTAGAACCCCAGATTAGAATCCATTTAACATGATATTATTCCGAATAAGCCAATTTACTTTTGAATCTTATTTCATTTGTCTGGCACTACGATTCATAACTTTAATCCTTCCCTCATTCGCTTATTCCCATTTTCCTTTTGAGGTTACTCTATCAACTCGATTCATTTATTAGTCTCTCGAATCATAGATTTCAGTTAAGAACTATTCACAACTCAAGATTTATACTCGGTTCTCAAACCATTTTTCCCTTTCCTAAGTTAACCTTTATTTAACTCGATTTTTTCTTCTACTCAAATTTGAGTTATGTTCCATATCCTTCATAATTCATGTTTAAAATCATATTCGATGTATCTTCCAATGAGGTTTAACCATTTAAAATTTTTATGACCTCATTTCATGTTTACACAAATCCATCGAGAGTGGTTCCATCAAATTCGGAAACCGTTTGCATGATTTCCACTTTTAAGCTTATATATGTATATATTAATAAATTATATATAACTACATATATATAAATTCCATATTTTAACTTTCAGTTTATTTCACTTGCTCGCTCGATTTGTTTAACTTCGAATCCATATAAATGGATTAAGGTTCGCTATGGTTTATATAAATCATTCTATTTCATCCTGTTTATTCAACTTCCTTAACTTACATAACATTAGTTGCTAGTACAAATCAAATTGTTCTCACTCAATCTAACCATTCACATGAATTCTAAAACGACTCATTAAACTCCTTAAGTTGATTTCCTTAAATTTGAATCCATCGAACTCTGAAAGCCGTTTGTAAATTTCTATCCAGAAGAGCTTATATATATTAATAATATATATATAAATTCCATAGCGCTATTTCTAAATTTTAATTTAGACATAACTTACCATTTATAAAGTGAAAACTAAATTTCTTACATTCATTAGAAAGATATGGTCAATTCGATCCTAGAGTTTCTCGTTTTATCCAGTTCCGACTTATATTGAATTTTATATATTTATTCAAAGTTAGAAATCGAATTTTCGGACTACCGCGCCATTTCAGGCTCGAAATATAAATTTTATAAATCTCGAATTCAAATTTCGCTTTAAATAGATTTATAGTTGTTATTAGTTGAGGTAAACTCAATACTTGATTCCGGATTTTCAAATCAAGTTTAAAATAACATACATATATACTTATATAATTTATAAAAAAAAACTTACCATATACAATTTTAAAACCAAATCTTTGGTCATCAAAGAACTCAAAATTTAAATTTTGGTTTTAAATTCAAATTCATCCTTCAAATATTATATATTAATACCTTTATATGAAATTTATACTATATGGAGTTAAATCCAAAATCCTTTGTCAAAACTGATTATAATAATCATTGAGTGGTCTCTCCCCCACTTAGACTCTTCGGAGTAACATCGATAATGTGTGCACTCATTACCGACATCGTTTCTAAGGTCCAAGGAGGGATTATACCACTTTGAATAATCTTTAAAACCATTTCCTTTCGATCATACCTAAAATATAGTATTATTTAAAACTTTTGCAACTATTTCCAAAGATACCCCAGGATCAAGTTTCAAGTTCATTTATATTTAAATCTCAATCTTTCTCACCAAATTTTATTTTGGATATCATTTCATTTTCAAATTGTTCTCATAGATCATTTGAATTTTCCTTATAAAATTTACTATCGAATCAACCATATTAGGTAATAGCTTAATATTGTTACCTACCAACGACCAATGTTTATACACTTAAAACCACTAATAGTATATATATAATATATATAAAATATATCGAAACCATATTATGTCAATTCATTCCATTCGATTATTTAGGAATTCCTATCGATACCATGGCGTCCCATATATCAACCAGAACCCATAAATATTCAACAGAACAAGCCAACACAAAAAAAAACCATTTTTATATCAAAATACAAATACGCTCTCTCATATCACTCAAACTCATTCTAGGGCATTACTAACCCCATCTCTAATGAGTTAATTCCCAACAGAGCCAGGGTTATCGCTAACCATCGCTCCGATACCAACTGTAACGACCCATATTTTTGACCGTTTAAAGTCGACAATAAGCCACACATGTCGATCCAAACAAATCGCAAATGCAGGTAGTTATTGGGAAAAGAAGAAAAAGAAAGAAAGAAGAGAAAGACAATAACAGAATCTCACAGCGGAAGGACAACATATAATAACAAATAGCAGTTAAAAGCAGTGGAAATATATATACATTGACTATAACCTTCAATGATTATCAGAGTTACATATACATACAGCTGTACATAATAAGCAGCGGAAAAAAATAATGCAGCGGATATACATATGTATAGATATATACGCCAAACTTCGTCTTCGTCCTCCAAGGTAAGGAAATCTTCGCTAACTGCAACATCTGCTGACCCGAGCGTATTGCATAAAAGAAAACACAACAAACACTCGGATCAGCACTAAATCATCTCATATTAGTCCAATCAAAATATGAAATAACATCAGTGTCATGGTACAGTAACTCAAGAGATGTTACAGGATTTTCCATCTCTCAAGGATCCGTTAAACTAATACATAGATAATATAATACGCTATTATGATAGTGTCTACTCAGTAAAGTATAAGTACTGAAAATAGCGTAAGCAGGATTACCATATTACCCTTACGCAGTTTATAGGCATCAACAGTCTATACAGTACCGTAAATTCACCGTACTGGTGTTATCAGAGGGTACTCCATAGAAGGCAATGCTAAATCAAAATCGTATGGGGCTCGATATGGATATATATATGACAAGGCACTCGAGGCAATGCCCAGGGTAGGGTTCTACCAATTGCACTCCCGGACCGGTGGTAACGCATAGCAGCCACTACCGCCCACCTCGGAACACACTCCCAAAGTCATAAATGGGCCCAAATCATCATCATCATCATAGTCATAGAAATAATATCGAAGAAGTGTGTCCGATCAAAGGTGCTACCTCAATTAGTCACGGTATAGCTCCTGTTTTAGTCATTTCAATTCTGACCCGAAGGTCAGGGCTATTTCGTCATCGTACATCTTCTTCGATTCAATAATCGCCTCCAAGTCATCATACTCATTCTGGATACGTCATAACGTTCACAGTTGTCAAAGTGGTATCGACACTGACAGAGAGTATGCCTTATGTCGACTCCGGTCTCTTTAACAACCAACGCTTACATCTTTTCACATCGGTTGGTTCTTTTACATTTCAAAGGTTCGCTTTCATATCAAAATATCATATTCTGTTTCGAACCAAATTATATCCCAAAAATAGAATATAGTTTCATATTGAAATATCATAATCTTACTAAACCGATTATATTCTAAAATTAGAATATATCTCCATATCCTTATACTAAAATCATTTAGTATTTCAAGATCGACTTATATTCAATTAGAACATATTTAATCTCAAAAGATTTCAAATTATTCTAATTCGATTCATATTCAAAAATTCACTCATATCCAATAGAATATATCCTTCCATAACTTATTTCAATCCTTTAGGAGATAAGTTTATATTCTAGTATAATAAACTTCACTTTCATATTTGAAATCGGTTTGAAATTTGATTCATAATAAAGTGATATAACTCTATCTCAACTCCATTTCCACAACTATTCAAAAACCAGTACTTTTCATTCGGAAGAAAATTTTATATTTATAAAATATGATTTTAAAAGATAGATGTTTATACAGGAAATCTTAATATAAATAATACATGTATAGAATATAATAGTTAAAGTAAGATAGATAAGTTCAAACATTTTTGTATATACCTAAATTTTAAATTTTCTAAATGTTTTAAATAAAAGTGTATAAGAATAATTTAGCTATAATAAAAATAGTTATATATATAAAAATTTTATAAATTAAATTTTTAAGGAAGAAAAACTATTGAGATAACAACGTAAATATATATATATATTTCTTTAACAAAAATCAATTTTTCCTTCCGAACTTTAATACTCGAATCTAAACTCCAGTTTCAAATGGAGTTGCATAGCTCAACGAACTTGTTTCAAACCCCATTTAAAACTCATCTTAAATTCAAGGATTAAATTTTTTTTACTCGTATTAAGTTTTAAAATAAATTTCCGAGTATCCTTGCTTTCCTTCATTCCAATACTAAATTCAATAAGAATTTATTAACCTGAATTTGCCCACTCCTTAAAAAAAAAAATCCCAAATCATATAGATTTAAAAATTTAAATCTGTAGTACTTCAAATTCATCTGGGAAAAATTTCTTAAATCATTTCAAATATATTCGAGATTCAGATTTTCAAATGAAGAACGAAACTTATCGAAATCGATACATTTCTTTAAATGAAATTCTATCAAATAAAATTTCAAATATTTGAAATCATTTAACCAACCGATGTCCGTATAAAATTTTCTATCCAATGGCCAAGTGATTAAATTTTAATTTCTAAATATTTCAGGGATGGATCTACCATTTCAATCCAAATCAGGGTCACAGAGATTTATCATTTCACTCTGTGTTCTTAATTTATTTTTATCGATAAATCCCGGGTTTACTAGATGCCCGTAACATCAAGGGTAATGGGATTTATCGTCAAAACCAACATGCAATACAATATACCGAATATGGGCATAAGCAGTGTCAATATCACTTCAGTAATAAAATTCAACCAAACATCCATCACATCATTTCCTTCAACTGATCAGCATTAACTGTTTCAGGATTAACAAGGGTTCGAATTCAACTAGAGATTTAAATTAAATTAAATAACAAATCATTACTTAGATTGCATGTTAACACACATGCATGTTAAATTCAAACCACACATCAACAATCCAACACAATCATGCAACCAAACTTACTTCATAAATTAATTCGATAAATATGGGAATAATTCAGTATTTCGTGAGCGAAGAATCACTCACCTTTGGGTCTTTTGTTGATCGTACGTCCAACCCTAGACCAAAATTTCACAGTCTCGAAATGCAGCCCGGTTAGTGCCAAAACGTCCGCAATTCCGCCACGATCCCAACGCAACAAACCGCGTCCAAATCCGAGTCAATATGAAGAAGTTATCAATGTTTTATCAATTGGATTTTGATATATATAAATTAATTAAATTAATTCCTTACCCAATAGAAAACCGCCACGTCAGCACAGGATCCCTTCTTCCCGCTCAAGCCCCTCTCTTGGATGCTACAGTAACATCGTGAAACCCATCCCATGCGCCACCTTTGACCGGACTTCGCCCTCAACTCCGACCGAACTAGAACATGCGGCCACCACCAGCAACGAGCTCAGCTCGAGCCGCTCCTCCCAGTACCGGAGCCACCACCTCCGGTGGTCCCATCCGCTCGCGCGACAGCACCCAAAACTTGGGTTTCGGAACCCTAAAACGCGAATTGCCACCCCCTCTGACCAATTTATGACTAGCGAACACCACGCCTAGCTTCCAAATGTCGATCTCCATCAAACCCACATCATCGATTCTTTGATTAGACCCAAAATCGAAAAGCCCCAATTCTAGCCTTTAGGGTTACGAATTTCAGAACTTTGACTGGCGATTTCCGGCCAAATCTTTCACTGCATGTCGAAACAAATTGTAGATCTGGATTCTACTAGTCGAGAGCTTCGAATCGACATATAATACGATAGGGTTTTGAGAGATTTTATTTTGGGGTGAATTTTTGTTTTGAAATTAAGATTTAAAATTTATTTCTGCCATTAACGATGAAATTTTTTTGATGGTGAACAGCATAGGAAAAGAGAATGGGCTGATAAGAAGGAAGGGATTTATTTATATAGTTTATAGAAGGCCCAAAAGTTAAAACACTCAGTTATCAGATTATAAGGATCTCGTTCACATTTTCTCTCGTACAACCAAACGGTAAGTTGGATTGTAACGCAAATTGAAATCTTAGCATAATTCACCGTTCCGGTTCCGATGGCGCCAGTTCCGTCGAATTCCGAGACAGTCGCCAAAACGGTTAAATTCTACAGTTAATTAATAAAATATTCAATTTCTCAATTAACTGTTCAAATTCAATTTAAATATTGATAAAAATACATTTTAAAACAAATTATAACTTAAATGAAGTTTCCACATTCCTTATCTCGAGTCAACAAACTCATTGTTATCAAAACAACAAAATTTGGTTTTATCTAATATTAGTCCATTTATAAATTTAAAAGTTGAAATTCAAATATACAGGAAAAATATGGGATGTTACAGTTCCTCTATGTATCTAGGTATATATATAATATATTTATATTTTAAAAATACAAATATGTTTACTCACTATCTATACAGGAATCCTAAACCTAAGCTCTGATATCAGATATAACAACCCGAATTCCGACAAGCCGATTTTTTTTTAAATTCCAATCTATCGAAACTTGTAGTGGTTTGCTCAGGTATCCTGTAGAAAAGGCAGATACATAAAATATATCAGAGCTCAGAAAATATCTCACAGCAGAATGAATGAAATATAATGTAATCAAAATATAGCCTTACCGTATTAACAATACTGGCTAACCAACATCCAAAGCTATCATGTCTCTGCCACAAATCTAACATGCGAGTATGTTATGAGGAGAGGGTCAGAACACAAGTTCCGGTGACTGGATTTAAACTATACACTTTGGATAATCCTACATATACCGTTCAACCACATTTTCTTATTTATTAGGTTAATTGGGTTAACAACGCTCAAGGCTTACACACACGTCATACCCATTTACTTCTCAGTTAATTAACCTAATACTGTATATATGTAGCTACCCCCAATATTAAGGTGCACCCCATGGTATCCCACTCGCATGGTCTCCACCGTAATGCCACAAAAATGTGCACAATCCCACATCCTACGCTGGAGTAACGTATGGATCTCTATATAACAATGTTACGTTCTGCATATATCTATCATTACAACGCTACGTAAGCGTGTGGACTGCCACCCTCAATCGAATAAGATTTCATACCGGAGTAATGCCCTCAAGTCTACGATACACCACCCAGAGCCAACATGCATGTATCTAGACTGTCCCACGTACGTATCGTCAATCGTATTCGATGCCTTAACCGCACATAATGTGCACCGGGTTCCGTGGCAGGAATATACAAGGAAGACGGAACTCGGTCGAGATCTTTTCCATATCTGCACAAGCCCATCTTTAAGAGCCTTTAAATACAGATATTCCTAGGGTCTATTTTTCATGGTGGCTATGGCCCCACCTCAGCCTCTCCCTCAACTAGTAAAGACTACAAGAGCTAAACGACTTACCCCTAACAAACAATCTAAAAATCCAGTTGGCGTCTTCCCTTAAACACCATACCTCGACAGTGAAAGGTGAATGGTCTATTGTTTTTATCTCTACTCTTTTCGCATCCCACTGGCTACCGATGACTGGTAACTGACGATCTACTATCTCTGTTGGTCCTGACCTCTGACTTCCCGTTGGGGCAATCGCCGAATCACCCTAGTGTCACCGCGTTACAGCATTCTGACTGCAAATCTACTTTTGAGGTCTAGCCCACCCACCTAGTAGTTACGCGCAGACCCAACCTCTGCGAGCATAACCTAAACATCTACCACCGCATAGAGGACTACCAGGAGCACATTACATATCTCAGGAAGCCGCGTACTTCCCCTTCTAGTCTTTCAGAGCCGACATAATAATCAGATGAATGCGTGCTCCCCTTGTGCCTCATGACACCCACTACACCAAAAAAGCAAATTTGGCACACCGGGATGTAGAGATTTGATACGGCTTTAAGCCGTATCAAATTTGATATGGCTCTTAACCGTATCATATTTTCTTTGTTACACCTCAACCGATCCACACCTCTCCAAGAACTAAAATCTAACCGTAGATCGTGGATGCTTCGGATTACTTCATTCGGTACACATTTCACCCGTATTAAAACCACATTGTAATTTCACTCCTCCCTAATACGCTTCCATTTTTCTTTGGCCGCACATTTCAGAATTAAATCGTTCCTAATTATTTTCATTTCCCTCAACCCTAGCTTTATTTCCCCCACCGCAACTCGATTTTTTTTCGTGATTCTCTTTCGTGGTTAAAAAGGTACTATTTTTCTTTTCTCATACGTTCTTTATGCTTCTAATCTTCGATTATTTCGTCTATCGATTTTCGATTTTGTCTTTTTTACTTAGGATTTATGCGTACGAAACCGAAGAAGGCGATCTGCAACCAGTTCCTCGAAGATGAGAGGTATTTTGATCTTGAGAATTTAGAGAATACTAGATAGTGTAATTCAGGTCAAAATATTTTTCATTCTAGTGAAACATTCTAGAATAGTTTGCAACATAGTTTTTTTAGGGATTGATGTTCCTTTGAGTAATTTAGCAGACCATAGGATTTGATTTCCTGTCTATTGAGACTGTAACACACAGTTCAATGTGACATGAAGTTGAAGGTAACAGGTCTGGGAGAAGGCAGAGCAGGTATAGATCTTATTGTTGTTGTAAATGGGATTTGAAGCATGGCTAAAAAGAAGATTGAAGAATTAAAACAGTGCTACTATTTGTGATCAAGAAACCAAGCGTGGTCCTAAAAGTCGTCAGCTAAAAAATCAAAACTGAATTTACTATTATTTTTTTACCTTAAAAAACTGAAGTTCAAAAGTTATTGTTAATCAAAGAATTATGTTCAAAAGTTACTATTTGTTCATGCAATTAACATTGTTGTTCAATTACGGGTTCTGTATGGATTAGAGTATGCACATGCTCTGCCGGATATCAGAACTACCGTAGTTGGCATTTTTCCTCCTCGAAGCTCCAATATTTAAGTTAACTATGATGAGGTTCCTTCACTTATATATCCATTGGAGGATAAAACTATAAAAGACCATCAGTTGTCTTCTGTTAATAGTCGTGATGGTAAAGTTAACACTTACACCAACTATGAACTTGGAGGATTAAATTGAAATCTTCTAGTAGACCATAGCATGGACAACTATTTGCTGTTCTGGATTGGTTCCGATGATTCCGCCTTTCCAAATTTGGTGTTGACGTTTAACAACAGCGCAGTAGGTAAACTGATCCATCTTCTAGTATAACTTTGCATTCATTTCTTCTCTCCTCATTATGATCTCTTAGTTAATGAATTAACATATTAGATGTGCATACACTTGTAACCTAAACCTTGAAAGAGAAGTAACTGTATCAGTATTGAAACGATTAGTATAAAAATATGCTCATCTTGACATGTTAATCACGAGAGTGAATGATATATCAATATCATATGTATATCAGATATTCGGATTTGTTCTAAATTATTTTTGTGAGTATCATTTCTTCGGTTTAATCTCTCTTATGTCCCATGTCCATTGTTCATTCTGATAATATTGGTAACATTCAGCATACATGATTATATCTATTCTTTTAATTATATCTTAAGCAGCATGTAAATGTTGATATCTGATACGCTATTTTATTTGCAGTTTGATATGCTTGTTACTCCATTGCCACTGTCAAGAGGAGAAAAGGCACATATTAGAAGGATAGAAGAACATCAAGTAAATGATTGCTAACCTTTTTAACTTCAGGATAGAAGACATTCAGCTGTATTATTTCTATGCATCAAAAATTAGCTTAGGAAAATCTGTTTAAAAATTTGCATCAAGAAACCGTTCCCTATTGAGTTTGCAAACTCAGTTCGGAACTGAGTTAAATTCAATCTTCTATTCATACACCATATTTTACTACACACGCATTATAAAATTCACAGAACATTGTACACCAAATTTTTTTAAAAACCTTGCATACAATATATAATTTACAAACCTACCCATTCACAGAACATATCCAGCTTTATGTTATATCATAATTTGAGTGTGTCATAGCTCACAATGCAATTGAGATCCATACATATAGAGCCATTTTGATATTTTTTTTTGTTTTTCCTTTTCAGGGTGGTGGTACGGTGTTGTAGGGCACTTGGAATCGTGTGACGGAAGCCGGCATTTTTGCCGCTGTCTTCAAAGTGGTATGCATCATCTTAAGTTGATTCATGCTAAATTTTATTTTTCATTTTAAGTTGAATTAGAATACGAATTTAAATTGATATCCGTATAAAGTATCAATGATGAGCGCATATCCGTATAAATTCTAATGCAAATCCTCACTTTTCATAAACCTTGAGCTTGCTGTAAAACAGCAAGTTTGCTTGTTGTTTAACACAGCAAGCTCAAGCTTGCTATTCCAAACAGCAAGTCGGCTTGTTGTTCCAAACAGCAAGCCAACTTTGTGTTCCAAACAGCAATCTGTCTTGCTGTTCCAACAACTAAGAGAGAATTCACACTATAGACAGTGAGCATTCATGTAACGACCCAGATTTTTGAACAGTTTATTTTAAATATTTAGTATGGTTTTAAATATTGAATTCATAATATAAATGAATTTTATATTGAATTTATCGAATGAATAATCGATATGCGAATTTATATCAAATATATTGGGTATCGTAATACGAAACGATAATAATTTGCAGTTAAAAACTGATTCGAAATGATTCAGTCGATCAACATAATTCTAGTTGAATATAGACGAGTTATTTTCAATGAATTTAATCGTTTATTTGATATTGATAGTCTGTATAAGCAAACGAATTAAAGTTTCAGAATATGCTCAGTTAAGTTTAGAATAACGTAAAAATCTGGTAACATCGGTCGTTGTGTTAAGTAGCGGTTTAGAATTTAGTGTGGTGGACCACAAGATATTTTGGTGTAATATTTAATTTCAAATCAAAATAAATTAACAGTACTACAACCACCCTAAACTATATATTGGCCGACCTAAATTCATACTAGTACCATCCTAAACTTTCATTTCGCAGACATAGTTTTTTCTTGAGCTAAAAATATGGTCTCTTCTCTTCGATATCCAGGAGACATCAAATTAATGGCAGTATGATTCTGTTTCCTTTCTCTCCTATAAAACCCAGGTCCATCGTGAGATCCTTTTCATTTTCCCCTTCTGTTCTTTTTCTCTGAAAATCACGAAAGGCGATTCCTCCTATATAAAAAAAAAAAAGAGAGAGTTGAATCGCGAGTTCCAGAAGTCGAAATCAAAGACTGCGACGAAGTCTGGAACTCGAGTAAGCGCTGAGGGCACTTGCGATTGCAGGAAATGGGGTTGTCGAGGCTATCGTGGGATTGTCAGAGAAGATGTTGATGCGGTTGTGGTGGGTAAATGGAGCGATGAGGTTACGGTAGTCTTTTTGGGTCAGAACGTGACGCTCGAAGTCGCTACATGGAAGCTGCAAAGTTGAGGAGGGATTCGCGATCAAATTGGAGACCACGAGGTCCTCGCGGTCAACGCCATAGTGAGGCGTGCAAGTCAGAGAAGTTCGAATGGGGGGATTACGGCTATGAGGAGCAGTTTCCGAAAGTGAAGGAGAAGTGCTCAGTGAAATACCAAGAAGAAAGAAGTAATTAAGGTAATATAAATTATTTAATTTAATTCTAAATTGCAAGTTAATAACGGTTGTTAAATTTGTTAATAACATTTTTTTTTTATATGTAAAGTGATTAGGATTTTTAAGTTAGTTTATATAAAGAGATTCGTTAGTTAGAAATAAAATCTGTAAAGTAATCAGTTAAGATTTTAGTTGAAATTTAATTAACCCATAAGTAATTAATTTAAAGTAAGTTAAAAATTTAATTTAGTTTACCTTTAATCCTATTAGTCGATATAATCTGTATATCTGATAAAGGCAAAATTCAAATTTATACAAGGTAATTAAATCGAGAAGCCAGTTCCTTAGAATGTAGTTGGGGAAATACTATTGGAGGTTGGATTGGAAATTTCTAAAATCAATTGGATCAGAATGGATCGAACAATGGAAATTCTGGTGAGTAAATCTCACTCACCTTTAGAATTATTTTTATTTCATTAAAAATAATTGTCTGTTGCTTGTGTGAATGTTTTATGCTTGTTTTATATATATTAGTTATTTAGGCTATATATATATATATTGGGTTGATTGGTTGGTTGGATTCCCGCAGTCTCATTAGCAGATGCCCGCAGTTTCATAGCGGATGATTACCCTATACGCCCCACGCTATGATTAGTGGATGACCTTCTATACCGCGATATTCTGCCACGAAGCAGAATGGGTATTATTTATGTGCTAACATCTGTGGATGCAGGAAAACAGGTTGGAGGAATCCAACAGGATTCCTCAAAAATATATTATCTGTTTGTTGTTGCCGATTTCACATATATTCATATATGATGTGTTAAAACCAAATGATTGAAAATTGGGTGATTTGATTGTTTAAATACCACTGGGCCAATCGTTAATTTATTAAAATATCATGAGAATGATATTTA
The DNA here is from genome assembly GCA_030737875.1 of Allium sativum. Lineage (NCBI taxonomy): Eukaryota > Viridiplantae > Streptophyta > Magnoliopsida > Asparagales > Amaryllidaceae > Allium > Allium sativum. The sequence continues at coordinate 784,560,608 of CM060912.1, read as the reverse complement.
AAGTTTAAAAAAAGGGGAAATTCTGTTTTCTCAAATAGAATTTGAAATTCAAGTAGAATTTAAAAATATAGGATTTCAAAGTGGAATTTTGAAATAAAAATTTGAAATGAAATTTCAAAATAGAACTTGAAATAGAATTTTTAAGTAGAAATTTAAATATTAGAAAGGAGTTGAAATATTTGAAATACAAAAGAAATTTCAAATAGGATTTGGAATGGAATTTTTAAATATATAATTCAATTAAAATTTGAGTATAACATTTGAATATAGAATTTGAATAAAGAAATTCCAAAATTGAAATTGAATATAGAAATTCAAATAGAGTTGAATAAAGGAAATTAAAAAGGGCATTTAAATAGTAGAATTTGCATAATAGAAATCAAATGGGATTTGAATAGTAGAATTAGAAAAGGAGTTTAAATATTTGAATTTTTATAGAAAAGGAAAGGAGTTTGAATATTAGAAATTCAAAGCGAAGTTCAAATAGAATTTGAATATGCGAAATTAGCATGAAATATAGAATTTGAATTCAAATAAAGAAAATGCAAATAGAGATTTGAATATAAAAATTCAAATGGAGTTTGAAATGGGAAATTGAAAATAGTAAATTCAAATAGAGATTTGAATATTGAATTTCAAAATAGAATTTGAAATAAACTTTGAAAATAGGATTTCAAAGTAAGAAGTGGAATAGGATTTCAAAATAGGAAATCCAAATAAATTTTGAAATGGAATTTGAATTTAAAGGAGTTCAAGTGGATTTGAAATAAGGAAAATTCGAATGGGATTTAAATAATGGGTTTTAATAAAAAGGATTTAAATATAAGAATTTAAATAGAATTCAAATGGTGTTAAATATAAGGATTCAAACAAAACTCAAATGGAGTTTAATTAGAAAGAATTTGAATAAGAGGGATTCAAAGAGATTTGAAACATGATATTTGGATTCAAGGGAATATAAATGTGGTATTTGAAGTTCAAGTAAAAATGGAGTTTAAATATTTGAAGTTCAAATAGATTAAAAATGGAATTTGAATTCAAATAGCTGAAATAGAATTTGGATATAGAATTTGAATTAGAATCGAATTGGAATATGAATATAGACTTCAAATATAAATGAAATAGAAGATCAGAAATATTTGTTGAGTTGGAAAAAAATGGTTTGATATATATTTAAAATATATCAGAATGGAGTTGAATTTATATAAACGAAGTTTAAAAAGTTTATATATATAAATATAATTAAAACGAACTCGCCGCAGCGCTGCAGTTCGTAAAATAGCGATTCGAACTTCAATCGAGTATACAGAACTCGATTGAAGTCGAAATTCTTTGAAACAAGAAACGTCAGGACCGGTTTGATAATAGTTTTCTAATGAAGGAGAAAAATCTGAATTTCGTCGTATAGATTTTGAGATATGTCAAAATCAAATTTTCAGAAAAGCAGCGCCAGAATCGTTTTAAAACCATAATGGTTTATTTAATTTTATAAAAGGATTTTTAAGCAATTAAAATCCGAAGTTTCTATTTAGAAAATTTCAGAGTTGAGTTGTAAAATATATGCAAATTCAAGTTGTGTAAATGAATATGATTTTTGAAACAAAAACCAGATTTTGATTTATTGAATAGAATTAACTAAATTGAATAAAAATTAGTTAATGAGTTTTTGAATGGATATTGGGATTTGAATAAGTAAATTCGATTTGAAATTTATATTCAAAATGGAAAAGAGAACTAGAATTAAAATTGAAATTCAATTTGGTTATGAACGAGTTAAATATTTTGTTTGAACATGTTATGTTCAACAAAGAAGTGAAATAGACAAAAAGGCTAATTAAAGAATAATTGAGCGAAACTGAATTCAAACGATTCAAAATTGAATTCAAACGAATGGATTGAGTTGAATTGGATTGGAAACAGGTGAACAGGTGTTAAACAGATATGGGATGGAGTATATGAAGATTTTAAATTTATGTGCCCAACAAAAAGGTACATGTTTAAATTCATATATGGGTTTTATGCGCCGTATCGGCAAGCCGCTTGGCTTTTTCTTTTTGATTGAGGAAGATACCGGGAAGCTATTTGAAATTTCCCGATGCTCCCGATACAGGGGAGGTTATGGCGAAATTTTCCGGAAATTTAAGGAGTTAGAATATTTTTAAGATATTTTGATAATTTGAAATCATTGTATCGACGTATTGAATACGATAGTAAAGTGAATATAAAAAGCGAATGTTGTAAACAAAAAGGGATAGAGATAAGTGATTGGAATTGTTTCCAATTGCAAATAGAGACATTTCCTAATATATAGAAAATAAGAGAAGTTAATATTTGGAAACGTTTTCCAAAATGGCATAAGAGGCCGAGGTGATTATTGAAAATATTTGGTTAACAAATATTGATAAGGAAATGGAGAAGAGATTTAATTAATGAAATATTAATTAAAGAGCCCAGTGATTTGTTTGATATGTTTGGATGAACACTTGTTTTTATTCGATAGTTAAAACACAGACTATCGAAGTTTTTGACCCTCGTTGTCAATATGGAGAGACCGGTTGGATTATTATCCGAAGAACCACTCCGTATCGGCATAAGCGTTGCGAACCAAGTATGCTGAATATATTGAAGACGGAGTAAAGTGCAAGGGCTTTTCTATTAAATAGAAATAGTGCCTTCGGTGTCGTTCAATCCCAGAACGAACGTAAATGGACGAATGTCTGACAAAGTATTTCCAATGATCAAATGGGTTGGTCTGTATGAATATATATGGTTGCAACGGATTTATCCCTTAGCATAATATCCAGAATATTTGTGCAAACTCAACTAGTGATTAACGGATCTGACAATGTGGCATTCAAAGTGATTATGTTATCAAGGAATGGTAAGTAATCGTAGCCTCAGGCCTCAGCAACCGGGAAAGGACAAAAATCGGGCAGGCAGCATGGCTATGTGGGTCGCACCCATTAGGGTGTATAATCACCTATCTAGAGAAATTCCTTTTGTTTCTAAATCTATCGATTCTGCCCATTCGGGAAACGGTGGTTTGAGTCCAACCGTTGGTGATATACATTCGATACACTCAAGCGAAATGAGTGGTCGGTCATGTGTGGGCCGGGTTGCAAGATGTTCTTGTTGAACCCAGGTGTATTCGCCTCTAGAGATACATCATCGGAAGGTGGTCCCATACCTTGTCATGTTGGAAATCCAATCTCCAATAAGCGCCATGCGGTTTTTGATTTATAATATATAGGTGGAGCGTGAGATGCAAGCGTTCTGCTATTTGGTTATTTACTTGATGTAGACATTATTATAATATCACTGGATTTTCGTATCAAAGTGTTTTGGGTTATAGTAAGGTAAAACCCGTCCATGTTTATGTGTGGGCTGGTCTTACTATTATCTTTTCTTTCGAAAAGAGTTTTGAAAGTTAAACAAGTGGTTGGAGTTTACTCACACCAGTCCCATGACTGACCCAGAGTTTGTTTTGTTTTGTTTTCCCTAAACTCTTGGGTGCCCAAATTTGTACGGGCAGTCAAGTGTTTCAGGCTTTTACAGATACACTTGGAGGAGCTTGAAGCAGGAGGCTTCAACGTTAATTATTTCGAGTTACTTCCGCTGAATCAAAAGTTATGTGTACTCTGATGATGGTATGTGTATATGTACAAAACAGATTTGTATTTCAAAGGTTATGTTATATAATATATTTTATTCGTTCCGCTGTGAGTTGTGATCTTCGTTTTTCTCCTATTCTAAGTTTTCTATCTTATCTATTCTCACCCTCTATCTTCTTTCTAATAATGAGTCGTATTTCTGTGTTATTTGGGTTAGACGTGTGTTGTATTTAGTCAACTCAGATAGCACGGATTTGCGGGCCATTACAATTCACACTATAGAATAAGAATTCACTTTTGTTCTTGAGAATGTAAGTATATTCCTATTAGTCAATTTCCTTTTGCTTTATGTTTTATTAATTGAGAAACTATAGACAGTGAGCATTCACATTATTTGTAATTTGGTTTCGAGTATAGTTAAACCCATGTTACTGTTATATCAGGAGTCAGTATATGCCTGATGGTGGGAATAATGTTGCCGGTGAGCACCTGAATGAGTTCACTGTCACATTAAGAACTAATTTCGGGAATTTCTTGCAAGCCGTTTTGGAAAAAACTAGCTGAGAATGTGAGTATCTTTTAAATGCCGACTTAATACTTTTAGAAAAGTCCCTTGCGGTAGTATTTTCATTATTTGTTGCATTTTTCCAATGCATTTCAGTATTCCATCAGCATCATACCATTCTAAATTGAATTTTAAAATCGAATCCGGACTGTATTTGAGATCTCAATTCATGTTGAGATAAAATAGCACAACGATGCTTGATCGAAATTACAACCTGAAATTTATTGTATATGCTCGACCTTCAATATCAGTTTCAAAACATATATTATTATACATAGAGATGAATCGATGTTTTAATTTCCTTGATCGAATTTACAAATTGAAATTTATTATATACACTCATCATCAAAATCAGTTTCAAAGCATAAATTGTTGTACATAAAGATGAATCGATGCTTTAATTCCCTGGTGATAAAAAACTTTGTTGACATCAGTTTTCTTTTCTTTAGGCTCTATTAAAGATAAAGAAAATGATTCAAGAGGCAAAGGATGTTGTACTTGAGTCAGATATCTCGACTAGAATGGAACCTCTTAAGGATCATCTCGTTCTGACAATAAATAAACTCCATACAATTTTTGAGGGATAGGTCTTTATGGCCTTATGTCGAGGATTTTGGGACTGTATGGGATAGGTACACATTCAGGCAATAAATAAACTCCATACTCATAGTTTCAGTATCCAGTTTATATGTAAAATGAGATGATGCTTCCAGGTTTATTCCCCTTCTAACAAATTTTTTTGTTGCTTGAACCATAGTCCATGATGGAACTTCCATATATAGTTTATTCAGTTCATTTTGCCAATCAGAAGATTAAATCTTCATGTTCTTTGACCATTTAAGAAACAAAATTAAGTTAGATTGGTAAATTGTTTAATCGTTTGTTTGCACATTGCAAGCCTCTCAATAAAAAGGGAAACCATGCATATTGCAAATAACCCATGAATATATTGCTGATGATCATTAATTATGTTTTGGTTATGGAACACCATGCACATTGCAAATGTTTTTTTTTAATTTACTTTGTGTATTGCTATTGATCAGGATTTGGAGGAGGACCCTAAAGACGAGTACATGACTGCGCCGAGGGTGATAGTGAAGACCATCACAACCCCTGAAAAGTACTTGGAGAAAACCCTACGACTCGCCATAAACAAAATGGGAATGGACGAGGGCGCTCTGACCCGTGTCTTAACAGCGCGTGCTGAGGTGGACCTGAAACTGATCAAGGAAGCATTCAATAAGAGGAATACTTGTACTGTTATATAAATTATTCCAAAACTTTTATATCGAAAACTATTATATCTTGCTGAGATGTCAATGTGTTTGTGTAATGCTTGTACTATTATATCTTGCTGAGATAATAATCGAGAACTTTGGGTTTTAATAATATAACAATTATTCTAGTATAATGTATTTTTTTATTTTTATTTTTAAAATTAGATTTTTAAATAGATATGGTTTTAAGCCGTATCAATATACCAGTTTGATATGGTTTTAAGTCGTATCATTCTACTAAATTGATACGGCTTAAAACCGTATAGATCTATGAAGTTGACAGTGCCAGCATATTAATTTGATACGGTTCTAAGCCGTATCAAATTAATAATTTGATACGGCTTAAAACCGTATCAAATTAATCAATTAATACGGTTTTAAGCCATATTAATTGATTAATTTGATACGGTTTTAAGCCGTATTAGAACAACAGAGACGCCATTTTTTGAGACGGCTTAAAACCGTATCAAATTCATTTTGGTACGGCTATGAGCACTGCCCAATTGGCATTTTTGGTGTAGTGACCATGATGATCTACCCCGTTGGGTTATTCACTCTCAAACGTACGGATTGGTCCAAGCGCCTCATTTTAATGTTCATTAGACCCTATTTCTAAACATTCTTTAAAGCACTTGCTTTACCTCACCAGGTTTCCATTTAACTTGGTTATCCCTGTTCACATTGATTTCATTCATATGACTTAACCTTTTTAAGTTTATTAATAAGACAACAACATGTTATCTCTAGATTATGATCTAAGGTCTATAATCCACAATCCCTTTGTATTCTTGTTTGATTTAATCATTACAATAACATGTTCTACTTAATATGTAATTAAGTATATCTCAATTCACATGTTTTCTTTTCAACATGTCAGTCATTATTTATGATTAAATATAACTTATTTCATTTCATAAGTTTTCCTCATTCTTTCTCATTTAATCATAATTCCATTTTACACCATCACTACAACTTATCATTGTTTACTTATTAACTTAATTCTCTTAACTAAGGTCCACTAATAAGTTTCTCTTCCCATAAATATAACTTATGTTGTCCTCATCCGTAGATTTCATATTCTTGTTCTTGTAAATATCTTAATTTACAATTAAGTACAACTTATCCCTTTACATAAGTTATTATATTTCCTTTATCGTTTATTATAACCTAATTTATAATTTCCACTTGTCCCTAGAACAAGCCTAAACATGTTATTCTTATTAGCCGATTTCATACTTCTAAGTTTACAAATTACTTAATTTATAATTAATTACAACTTCTTACATTTCATAAACTTCCCCCTTTTCTCTACTTATTACAAACAACTGGTTTCAGTTTTCCCAATTTACCGATTACTTAATTTAAAATTAAGTGCCACTTATCTCATTTCACTAGTTATCTCATGTCCTTACTAGTTTATTATTACCTAAGTTATGATCTTCACTCGTCCCTAAGACAAGTCTACCTATTATACAACATTCTTATTAATGTAATTTATTTATAATAGTTTATTATCATTCCTCGTTCGTTCTATTCTCTTTACTGTTGTCATTATCTTTCATTCAATTCCATTTATTTATGTTAATTACAATTAATGATGTTTATTAGTCCTGCTATATATATTTATATGTGCACTAGACCTCTCACATTAAGCCTACACTTGTAGATGCTGGATTTGCCAGGAGGTTCCGAGCAGACTTCTTCCACAATTTGACTTAACCTCGAATCTTAGCACCATTACATGTTTTATTTATGCACTTAGACCCCTCACATTAGATTTACGACTTGTGGATGCTGGATGTGCCGGGCGGTTCCGAGTAAACTTCTACCACAAGTGTAATCTAACCTCGTGTCTAAGTGCGATTACAGTTTCCTATTTACTGTAAATCCTCTATATATTCTAGGCATGTCTATTCTTTCAAATTTCCACTGTAATTTATATTTTATATGCCATCATATTATGCCTATTTTATGTCATACATTCTTTCTAACATATAATCAATTCTATTCCATCATGTAATCAATTAATCAGATAGTTGGTCAAATCTAACAACAACATGTGATTGCCAAATAATGTAATTTTTCTCAATTTCTACCGTTAATGGTCCAGGTACATAAACGTCACCAGTTAACATGGAATTGAAACAACAGTAATCGCTACTCATACTTTGGCAAATATTCAAACATATTAATATCCTAGCATATTAATATTCCAACATGTCATATTCGTCACTGTAATCCTTTTAACATATGTTTGAACATTTCAACATATCATATTTAAACATGTCATAATAACATTTTAATACTTTCAATTATTCTATCCAATTCAAATTGTACAATAACGGGGAATGTTAAACGACAATATATCATTATCTAAAATGATATAACTTAAATCCACTCACCTCATATGCTTTCCAAATCTTGGATCTGGTCCAGATCTATCGTTCCATGGTTTTTCCCCTAATTGAATTCAGAACCTAACAACCGTGGATTCATAATTTTTACTAAAAGAAAGAAAGAAAAAGAAGAAAGAGATGAGAATGGAAAATAGACCAGATCTAAGAATTACCTCACTTCGATAAGAGATCTGAACACCCATTTACAAATATATGTTCCTTTCCTTCAGATATGGATTCAGAATTTTTCCTAAACTAATAATCTTAATTTTCTGAATACATTTAAGGAGGGAGAGGAATGGTAGAGCTTTTGCGTTGTCTCAGAAATATGAGACTTAGGGTAGGCACTACAAGATTATTTATCAGGAACGTATTTGGTAAAAGAAATAGTCCACGTTCGCGCAGAAATAATCTGCCTAGATCTTCCATAGGGGGGTCGACCCCCTTTTATGGGATCGACCCATGGGTCGACACACCCCTTATGTGGTTGACCCAGGGGTCGACACCCCTTTGATGGGTCAAGACCCCAGGGTAAGAATTCTCCCTTTCCCCTTTTTCCTCGTGAATTTGAACTGTTTTGAATTTCTGGACTTATTTTGCTCATATGTACTCTTCTTATGCGTACACAAATTTCAATCCTTAATAACTTCTTCATACGGTGTCCATTTTATGCAAACCAGGTATCTATTTTGACTAGGATTCTAAGATGAATGCAATGGCACAGTCCATTTCACTTAATTCTGTATATTTAATTAAGTTATTCTTATTTTATTATCTTGAGTTAAACATGCGGGGTGTTACATCGCTACTAGTCGAGCTACCACTGTTGGTAGAATTAGATTTATGTGACAATGACGGGAAAGCCTTTGCTTCTGGGGTCTTTCCAGTCTTTGATCTTGTCTACATTGCTAGCTATACTTTAACACACCAGTGTTAGACATCGCAGTAGAATAACCAGCACCCCTCATGTAGGTAAAAACTAACGTGGGCATGCAATGCTATGAAAAATTAGGATACACAGAAGAAGTTCAAAATAGTCCAACAGTTCAATCAACAGTCCTAGTTTATGTTGTATCCTATATGGAAAGTCAGAGAATATGCAATAATACAGTTACTTAGGCAACGCCGAAAAACAGAGGATCGAAGCAGGGGGGCCAATCGCGAAAACGCACCCCACTTAATGCTCGAAGAATCGGAACCCCTCTTCGAGGTTCAAATGCTCGGACCCCCTAGGGTTTGAATGCTTGAACCCCCCAGGGTTCGAAGACTTGGAAGCTATCGGGGTTCGAAAGCTTGAACCCAATTAGGGTTCGAAGGCTCGAGAACTTGAACCCCATCGGGGTTCGAGTGCTCAAACCCCATTAGGGTTCGAATGCTCGAACCTCCCTGAGTTTCGAATGCTTGAACCCACGCGGGTTCGAATGCTCGAACCATGTTAGAGTTCCAACCTCGTTGAGGTTCGAATGCTCGAACCCTGGCAGGTTCGAATGCTTGAATCCTTGAGGTTCGCAAGCTCGAACCCCACCAGGGTTCGAAGGCTCGAGCCCAGCGAGGCTCGAGAACTCGAACCAATCGGGGTTCAAGGTTTCCCCTTGGCACTCGCCTCCTAGCATCGTCCTCTCCTCCGCACGCGCCTCCAAGGACCTCAAGGACTTATCTATTTCGCCTTCGAACTTCGAAGTATAAGAGAATCGAAGCTTTTTAATGGCGACTGATCTCGAAAATTAGAAGGAGAAAGTGAAATGAAAGGGGGGAGGGCTATTTATAAAGAAAAGAGGAGTCCCCTCGTATTTCCATCATTCCAAACCCCTTGCATTAGAAGTTTCGAACTTCTTGGGCTCGAAATTTCGAACCCCCTGGGTTTGGGATTTCGAACCCGGTGGGCTCGAAATTTCGAAACCCCTGGGAACCCGTCGGGCTCGAAATTTTGAACCCCCTGGGTTCGTAATTTCGAACCCTTTGGGTTAGAGATTTTTGACCTCCTGGGTATGAAATCCTGAACCCCTCAGGTTCGCAATTTCATGCCCAACCAAAAAAACATATAAATATATTTTTGAACTGCTACACGTATCCCATATGCGTGCATACCGACCACCGCAAATGCACGGGGGCGATGCACTGCGAGTACTCAGCGATATGAGCACGTCTCCACACCAGCAACACCTCGCTTGCAATTTCACAGCAAACGAGCCTGATAACTAACATCTGTTTTCCATTTGCTTACAAGACGAGTCAACAACTTGACTACTATTTCAACCAATGCAAAGTACATCATGTCAAGACAAGACGTACTTTGAGGGGTAAATGTTAACCGACTTTTTGCTCCGGTTCCCAGAAGTACATAAGACACGCTTGACTCAACGCATCGTGTGGAGCTAAATCCGAGAGGGACGCCGAGAAGAAAAGGAAATAGGTTGAAGAGGGATCGCGCCAACAAAGACCTCACTGCGCCCCTAACATATTTCCGAACCAAGGTTTTGAATCCTTAAAAGTCGCGAACCCGAATGTAACAACCTAAAACTTCGGACAGTAAATATTTAAATATCGATGATATTTAAAACTTGGATTTAATGGTTTTATAACATTTATTAAATCCCTTTATAAGTAATAATTAATGAGGAGAAAACATGTTGTTGAATTTTTGTTTACGAAGATAAGTAGTTCGAAGAAATATCGATAATGTGACCGAAAACAGTTTTATTGATAAGTGACGTCTTACTTGCTAAAAGTTATTAGAACATTATATGCATGTAGTAAGATTAGAAGAACACATATGTGTGCATGTACATATCATAAAAGTAGCAAACAAATGGTATATGTGTACATCTTCTAGAAAATGAGAAATGACTTAAAATGATAGGGACACGTGTCGCCAAATTAAAGGAACACATGTCTTGTAAATAAATAAGATTAAGGCACATACACCCATTAGGTGTCCATGTGTAGAAACCTCTTAAGACACCAAAGTAGGCATATGTCTTAATCCTAAAGCATGCATGAATATAAAGAGGACAAGTGTCCAAAACCAAATTACCATACTAGCCTTGAAAACTACTATATAAAGGGTGGAAAGGTTCATTTCATTTCATGGATTCACAAACATAAAACCATGATAAGAAAAAGAGGAGAGGTTTGGGAGAAGCCTAGAGGATAAACAAAAGAACAAGGCACAACAACAAGGTGAGAAAAATTATTTAAGTTTAAGTATTTATTTCATATTTTGAAGAAAAGTTGAGAAATTTATGATTGAATAATTGGACTTGAAACCCTGAAAATGACGTTCAGTATTTTGGGTATAACTTTTGCAATTCTTAATGAAATTTTGACTTCTCTATAAATTTGGAAAGCTAATTCAAAGGGCTACAACTTTGTCTTCGGCCACCTTTACTAGTTCAGTCGTTTTCGTACTCGAAAACTGGATGTAAAGTAAGGGAAAAATAGCCCGAATTAGACATGTTAAAAAGGCCTTGTATTGTTGAATTTTATTTATTGAATATATAAATAATTTTAATGGTTTCTTTTTATTATAATTAAGTAGACAAAGACAGCTTCTTTATGAAAAAAAATTGGAGTCAAAATCTATTTTTATCATAGAGAAACAATGTCAAACAATTCACCCAAAAACTGGAAAAAAGGTGATTTTCCAAAGTTGAAACACTTTGGAAATTTGAAACGCTTTCTGAATGTTCCTAACGTAGAAGTGTATCAAAACAGAACTTTCTATAGCACTTCTGAAGCGCTGTGTTTTCACTGAATTGATTATAAAGCCTTGAACACGAACAGAACTCTTTTTATCGCACGCAGAAACGTTGTAGTAGCTGAATTTAGTTTAAAACCATTATAGACTAACCCGAACTTTCCATAGCATGGCTGAAAAGCTGTAGATAGCTGTTTTGAGCCTAAAACCATCCGAAACTTGTCCTAACACTTTTAAAACGCTGCAGGTTTTATTTTATGATGCTGAAATTTTTTTATAGTACTTTTTAAATGTTACCTTTTCATAGTTTCAAGTAGTTTCGAGGTTCTTCTTTACATAGATTGGAATAATTTGAGATAGTTTGGTTTTGTCTTAAGCCCTTTAAAAGCATGAATTTAAAAGTAGGAGATTTGCCGATTACCAATATAACACCCTAATTGTTGCGCGAATACACATATATTTATAAAGTATCTTTCAAAAAGAATGACTGGAACGTTCTAGGGTGACAGAGAGGATAGTGTCTAGGTTTGAGTTTGGAAAATATAGTCCTGCTCTCCCTGGCTATCCCTAACTGATCCGACGAACGAGATGGTTAATTCAAAATTTAATTAGATTTTATTTGAGTTTAATTTAGAATTTTATTTAATAAAAGTAATTTAAGATTACTTTTGAGAATCTCTACATGATGTAATGAGTATTTTGAAAGTAAATAATGATTTTAAATGTTTTGTGTAAAGAAGAACTACGTTGGCTTGATCCTGTATCTAATTACTTACCCAATTAGATAAAGGTACGTAGGTAGTCACAAGGGATAGTGATGCAGCCGCTATATTAATAAAAATATTTTTTGTTATTACATTTGTGTTGGTGCGTCTTTCATATTTTATCATTTAAGCTGTATTGTTGTTTTATCAAGAAAATAAACAAAGTTGAATTTTAAACCCAAAATAATTTAGAGGGTTTATATAAGTATATAATGATTATCAAAGATATTTTGAACGCAACAGAGGATAATTTTTATTTCGGTCAAAATAGAGCTATCATAAAATGGCAATTCGTGTATTTGAGTTATAAATTTTAAATGCTTATAACTTTTGGAATCTAAATCGGATTTTCACCAAACGAAGGGTGGTTGATTAATATTGACAAGAACTTTTAAATGAGTGAAAGCAGATTTTAATTTCGAGGTATAATTTTCAAGTTATGTTTCAAACTGTATCGATGAAGGACGTCGTAAGTGCAGTTATCGACCATAACCATAAATAGCCATTTTTAATGTTTAAAAATATGGAAATAATTTGTAAAATTAATATAAATTATGTAAGAGTGTTTTGAATTAGAAAGTTTTAAGTTTTGACTGGTCGAAAATTCCGGGGCGTTACAAAGTGGTATCAGAGCTTAGGTTAGGTGCCTAAATAAAATTTCATATAAGATTAGAAAATCATTTTTAGAAATTTTAAAATGAAGTTACCTTAATTTGGTGAATTAAAGTGGATAAGGTAAGGCACCATTCCTCTGGCCAGGTATATGAGTAATATTTATTTGTTTAACTTTTTCTTATAAATAATGTGTGGATTCAATTTTAAGCATCACATAAAGAGGTTTAACGAAGTTGTAAGTGCATATGACAAGCTAAAAAGTAACGAAGAAATGAATGAAGTGGCTTGCAAAGGAAGGAATGTTGCAGCTTGAAATGGATGCAACAGAGTGGCTTAAGAGGAATGAGGTATTGCAACTTATCGAGGAATGAGTTAAATGAGCTTAGGAAAATAAACTTGAGGAAGACCAGGAGGAGTAAAATTGAGCACTACATTCATGCCAAATCAAGGTGAGAAATTTTGATATGATAAGATATTAGAATTGTTTTGCATTAATGGTGTTAGCTTAAAAAGCTGCTGAAACATCTCTCAGCAATTCAGTCATGACTATTGATTCCTTGATTTGGGTTTAGACGAAGTTAATCTTATTGGGAAGCTAGATTAATTATCTAGAATACTTACATTATATTTTGAAATTTTGAAAGTTTGCTATCTCAGAACAATTTTGCAAACTGAATTATGTGTTTGACGACAAAAAGGGGGGGGGGTTATACTTAAGATGATTTTCGAAGTTAATAGTATGGATTTTCCAAAATAAAATGGTTATCCATATGAAAGTAATGATTACAAAGTATAAAAGTACTTTGAGAATACTTTGTTTAAACTTATAAAAGATTTTTGGGGATTATTTCATCAATGATAAATACCTTCGAGTGACGATGACGATGTGAGGTATAAGACAATAGATCTTGGGTAGTGCACTATTACTCTATGTTGGTATCGAGCCGAGTAGAGTACATCCTATTTGATGACGGGATGCCGACATAAGACAATAGATCTTGGATAGTGCAACTATTACTCTATGTTGGTATCGATCCGAGTAGAGTACATCCTATTTGATGACGGGATGCCGGCCGCAATAGGATAAAATATCCTAAATTGAGTGTGGATCCACTTTGATGAATATGATCCTAGTTTTAACAAAAGAAAAAAAAAGAACTTATTTGACTTAATAAAATATATATTTATTAGAGACTATTTTGAAAATATTACTCTCTGGTACATTTTGATGGGACTGTAACAAGGAGAGTACAACATAATTGATGAGTTGAATTTGATGAATATAATCATGTTTTGAAGATATTACATGAGATGTCTAGATTACTCCCTGGCACGTTTTGATGAGTACCGCAATATGGAGAATAAGTACTTACTTGATGATGATGAGTCGGATGAGCCGAAGCATGATGAATCTTTGGTATTTTTCGATGGGTACCACACAAAAAGAGAAGGAGGCTGGGTATCGATGTGGATTGCAAAGAAATAATCCTGAATTTGGGCATGAAAAGAAGCTACGGCGTGCCTGATCCAGTAATAGCTTGCAATTTTGATGGAATGATGGTCACAAATTTAAAGGTTCAGGTACGTCTTGGAATTTCAATTTATAAAATTGTTTTGCAAGTATGCTTTCAAGAAAATGCCTTGAATACTTAGCATTTTATGTGTGGAACTTTTGATTAAGTATAGCATAAAATTTCGGGGACGAAATTCCTTTTAAGGGGGAAAGAATGTAGCAACCTGAAACTTCGGATAGTAAATATTTAAATATCGATGTTAGTTAAACATTTAAAACTTGGATTTAATGGTTTTATAACCTTTATTAAATCCCTTTATAAGTAATAATTAATGAGGAGAAAACATGTTGTTGAATTTTTGTTTACGAAGATAAGTAGTTCGAAGAAATATCGATAATGTGATCGAAAACAGTTTTATTGATAAGTGACATCTTACATGCTAAAAGTTGTTAGAACATTATGTGCATGTAGTAAGATTAAAAGAACACATATATGTGTATATACATATCATAAAAGTAGCATACAAATGGTATATGTGTACATCTTCTAGAAAATGAGAAATGACTTAAAATGATAGGGGCACGTGTCGCCAAATGAAAGGAACACATGTCTTGTAAATAAATAAGATTAAGACACATACACCCATTAGGTGTCCATGTGTGGAAACCTCTTAAGACACCAAAGTAGGCATGTGTCTTAATCATAAAGCATGCATGAAGATAAAGAGGACAAGTGTCCAAAACCAAGTTACCAAACTAGCCTTGAAAACTACTATATAAAGGGTGGAAAGGTTCATTTCATTTCATGGATTCACAAACATAAAACCATGATAAGAAAAGGAGAGGTTTAGGAGAAGCCTAGAGGGTAAATACAAGATCAAGGCACAAGTATAAGGTGAGAAAAATTATTTAAGTACAAGTATTCATTTCATATTTTGAAGAAAAGTTGAGAAATTTATGATTGAATAATTAGACTTAAAACCCTGAAAATGACGTTGGGTATTTTGGGCATAACTTTTGCAATTCTTAATGAAATTTCGACTTCTCTATCAATTTGGAAAGCTAATTCAAATGGCTACAACTTTTTCTTCGGCCAACTTTACTAATTCGGTCGTTTTCATACTCGAAAACTGGATGCAAAGTAAGGTAAAAATAGCCCGAATTAGGCATGTTAAAAAGGCCTTGTATTGTTGAATTTTATTTAATGAATAGATAAATAATTTTAATGGTGTATTTTTATTATAATTAAGTAGACAAAGACAGATTCTTTACGAAAAAAAATTGGAGTCAAAATCTATTTTTATCATAGATAAACAGTGTCAAACATTTCACCCAAAAACAGAAAAAAAAAGAGCTGATTTTCCAAACTTGAAACCCTTTGGAAATTTGAAACGCTTTCTGAATGTTCCTAACATAGAAGTGTATCAAAACAGAACTTTCTATAGCACTTCTGAAGTGCTATATTTTCACTGAATTGATTATAAAGCCTTGAACACGAACAGAACTATTTTTATAGCGCGCAGAAACGCTGTAGTAGCTGAATTTAGTCTAAAACCATTATAGATTAACCCGAACTTTCCATAGCATGGCTGAAATGCTGTAGATAGCTGTTTTGAGCCTAAAACCATCCGAAACTTGTCCTAACACTTTTAAAACGCTGCAGTTTTTATTTTATGATGCTGAATTTTTTTTATAGTACTTTTTAAATGTTACCTTTTCTTTGTTTCAAGTAGTTTTGTGGTTCTTCTTTACATAGATTGGAATAATTTGAGATAGTTTGGGTTTGTCTTAAGCCCTTTAAAAGTATGAATTTAAAAGTAGGAGATTTGCCTATTACCAATATAACACCCTAATTGTTGCGCGAGTACACATATATTTATAAAGTATCTTTCAAAAAGAATGATTGGAACGTTCTAGGGTGACAGAGAGGATAGTGTCTAGGCTTGAGTTTGGAAAATATAGTTTCCTGCTCTCCCTGGCTATCCCTAACTGATCCGACGAACGAGATGGTTAATTCAAAATTTAATTAGATTTTATTTGAGTTTAATTTAGAATTTTATTTAATAAAAGTAATTTAAGATTACTTTTGAGAATCTCTACATGATGTAATGAGTATTTTGAAAGTAAATAATGATTTTAAATGTTTTGTGTAAAGAAGAACTACGTTGGCTTGATCCTGTATCTAATTACTTACCCAATTAGATAAAGGTACGTAGGTAGTCACAAGGGATAGTGATGCAGCTGCTATATTAATAAAAATATTTTTTGTTATTACATTTGTGTTGGTGCGTCTTTCGTACTTTATCATTTAAGCTGTATTGTTGTTTTATCAAGAAAAGGAACAAAGTTGAATTTTAAACCCAAAATAATTTAGAGGGTTTATAGTATATAATGATTATCAAAGATATTTTGAACGCAACAGAGGAATTTTTTTATTTCGTTCAAAATAGAGCTATCATAAAATGGCAATTCGTGTATTTGAGTTATAAACTTTAAATGCTTATAACTTTTGGAATCTAAATCGGATTTTCACCAAACGAAGGGAGGTTGATTAATATTGACAAGAACTTTCAAATGAGTGAAAGCAGATTTTAATTTCGAGGTATAATTTTCAAGTTATATTTCAAACTGTATCGGTGAATGACGTCGTAAGTGTAGTTATCGACCATAACCATAAATAGCCATTTTTAATGTTTTAAAATATGGAAATAATTTGTAAAATTAATATAAATTATGTAAGAGTGTTTTGAATTCAAAAGTTTTAAGTTTCGACTGGCCGGAAATTCCGGGGCGTTACACCGAATCTCGAGCCCCCAAGCACGCGTGCATATGGTCTCCGCGCCCCTCGGGGTGCGAAATTCGTACCCCTTGGGGTACGAATTGCGTACCCAGTAGGGTACGTAATACGAACCCCTTGGGTGCGAATCTCGTACCCCTATGGGGTACGAATTTCGCACCCCACGGGATGCGAAATTTGCACCTCAAGGGGGTTCGAAATATGTGCTGGCGGGTCAGGTGCGAAATTCTGGGTGTGGTCCTATATTTCTACCTACTCCCACCTACTCCTACATAACCTCTCTTCTGTAAATACCCCTTGGCCTCATACTTCAAAGGGGTTGGAACTCTATCAATTGGGACCTTTAGAGAGCTTCAAGAGTCTCTTTAATGGCATCTCCTCTTTGAGGAAGAAGGAGGACTAAATTGTATTTTTCTCGAATACTTAGCATATGATGATTATGAAAGTGAATGTAATGAGAAATCATGAGCTATCCTCAACTTTGTAATCCTTGGTCATAAATAATATTCCAACGACTCTTCAAAGTGGACGTAGGCCTCTCTCGAGGCCGAACCACTATAAATCTCTCGTGTTATTTACCGTTTTCCGCACTTAGTTACACGACCAAAATAATAATTTATAGTAATTGGAATCTTAGGTATTTACGACATTTTTTGCCGTCAACATCTAACATTAATCTATTTTCTTCAATTCTTATCTCCATAAATCAAATTCTTTAAGTGAATTAAATGATCATTGTAAACAATCTCTTGTACTCTTTTTGTATTAATAAAAGGCCATCTCTCTCTCAAGTGGACATACACTAACAAATTGTTAGTGGAACCACTATAAAATTTGTTGTGATTGATTTATCATTATTTGCTCTATTATTATTGCTTGTTTCGATGTTGTGATCGGTTTGTGTGTGTTTGAGATAGGGCTGTTATGGTAATGGTTATTACCATTACCGTTTGACAAATACCGTTCCATTTTTATTGGTAAGCCAGAATTACTTACCGTTACCGATCGACAGGTATACCGAAGACTGGTATTCTGATAATCTGGTAACCGTTACACTGATAACGGTAATTACCGTTTGTCCATAAAGTTTATGTCTTGACATATTTTTTGTATAAAATTGCATCTTTATTATACTATATGTAGTGTTAGTTTATAAATACATAAATAAGAAAGAAAATAAGTGTACTTGAAATAATTTCACATGATTATTGAACTAAATATAATCATTTATTTGGTTCTAAAGCATGTAATAAAGATATATCATATGAGTATACTTAGGTTTTGAATTATTTGGTAAAATTACCATTACCGCTGGTATTAAAGAAATGTTACCGATAATTTACCGTTAAAAATGGTAAATTTACCATTACCATACCGTTTTAACCGATATATCAATTTTAGTCAAAAACTATTACCGATCGATTGGTAATTGTATGGTAATGGTAAATTTACCGTTACCATTATAGCACTAGTTTGAGATTGGTTTTGTTGATCCGGTTGCTTGTACAATACCTATCACGATCTAACTTGTTTCCTCATTACATAGGGAAAAGGTTGAGTGGTCATTATCGAGGTATTTTCCCAACATAGTTTATATTTACTAAATGACTTCAAGTCCATTTTAAAAGAAAATTGGTTGAAGAGGCTGAGAATTCCAACCAGATGATTTTTTTCTTGAGACATGTGTTTAAAATGCTTTATTACTACACAACACTCTTATTTTCAAGTTATGTTCCTTTTATTATGGTGGTCAATCACATGATATTTCTTTAGAGTTACCGCATATGGTTGCATTTTGAGTGTCAGGGAATAGAAAAAACAAGCGACCTTAAATTAGCACTACACCCAAAAAAAAGTCCAATCTAATGTTTGCTCAAGCTTCTCTTCTCTGTTCTAGAACAAACAACATATCCCAAACATATAAAGGAAAGCACAATTTATATAAAACGAAGACAAAAGTAAAGGAAGAAATGATGGTTGTTGGGGGTGTGGTGGAGTTTTAATCATATTATTTTCCTATTATGTTAGCATTTCAATTAGAATAACATACTGCTGTTTTAATCATTTAAAGTTGAAAGATCTGATAAAAGACTATTTTATGTAATTACAATGTTTTCGCTAATTTTGCAAATTCAATTATTGTAATAAAAGCTTTTGAAGTTTAATGGTTAAACTGATAAAAGGGTAAGGGAACCCAACTTAGGTTATTCGATGTTTCATTAAGCATATTTTTCATTGCAGTGAAACCATGTACATGTGTGTAAATCTATGTTTTCCTTTATGGTCAAAACTTTTGCAAATTGAATATAGAGGAGCTTTCCACATCACCTTTAAAACATCCCACAAGAACCTAATTTTGTGGTGGAAACCCGGAGCTTTTGGGGTGTTGCATGGGAATGAATTGTTCTATACCCAACTTCGGTGTTTCCATGAACTGGATCAATCTTATCCATTGATTTGCACAAAATCTAATGGTTTTGAATGGATTGTAGGACCTGTTCATTAGATTATTAATAATATGTGTGGTTAAAGTGTGGTGGTGATCTGTCGGGCACACGGGTACATCGGAGTTGGGTATAGAAGAAACGATCTCGTGTTGCATTGTTTGGGACACTGTGGACCGCTGCTAAAATCGATAATGATAAAAAGATGCGAGTACAGTACAATTTTTGTCTGTCCTACATTGATATTATTATATTAAGCTGCATTTTAATCGCTGAACTGCCCAAACTATGAATTGAATGTTGTATAGATGCATAGTACGGTAATGGCTCTAACATTTGAATTAGGTAACATTTGCTAAAATTGTACATGACATAGCAAGTTGTCCTGCAGAGAGTTGTCCCATATATAATTCAATGGAGGAAACCAAAGAAAGACAATAAATAGTTACACATCAAAATAAAAAATTCATTACATGGAGGCTAAAAAGAACTAGGTACCAAGTATGAGAAAATGAGATTGACTTTTTCATATTAAATGGAATATAAACCGTGTTTAGGATACTTATCGTTATTTCTATTGTATGATTTAACCATACTTGATTCAAAACAACATTATAAGTTTTTTTAGTATTTCCTAAAATAATTAGTGTATCGATAACCATATGTACATGCATAAAATATACAACATTGTGCGTACTTCCACTTCACGTTGTATGCTCTAGGAAAGCTTATAAATGATAATTTTTAATACCAGTGACTCATGTACACGTGCATCGACTTGTATGAAAATAAATTGTGTTTATTCAACAGAGGACGGAACATGGTTGGAAAGCATCCTCTCATGCATTTTGTTTTGGTAAAATTATAGAAAATAACAGTTAAACTGACATTGTAATTTCTTAATTTATTGTTTGTCATGTAGGTAGCGATAAAAATCGATAGTGAACAGGATTATAATCATATAGCAGTAAAATTACTTTAAAATTCACACTAATATATAAATTAAAAATTGATGAAAGCTGTCCAAATTCGCTAAACAATTTCTATAAGAATATACTATACCCAATTGTAGCTAATTCAAAACACCAAATTATAGATAAGCAACTATTTCAAATTTAGGTAACAGATAGGAAATTTTAAGAAAAAACAAAAATGTCTTATAAAACGAACACAGAACAGAAGAAACAAGAGAGAGAGAGGACATTTCTATTCATTCAAAAGTGTCTTTATTTTTATTACATTAGCTCCTTTATATATATGCTTAGGAGCTGATGTTTAACTTATTCCCATGATGTGGGACTAAACAAAGAACTAATAAAACATATTCATAACATTTATATATTTTACAACACTCCCCCTTGAATATGCATCTCCAAAATTTTGAATGCTCTGCTAACTTGAAGTTGTCCCTTTTAAAACATATATGATGATGGCTCCCTCTTATATCTATCTTGATTGCATATATCTGTCTAGTCGATACAATTATTGTTTGTTGCCTTTAAAACTCTATCAGCAAAACCCAGCGGGAAAAACCTTGAATGAGAAAAAGAGTACACAATGTTTGACATTATAGATATCAAATTAAAATGATATTCCTTAAAAGATTTTGATGCTTCAGGATCAAAACAATGCCTCATTAAAAATCTTTTTATGAAAAACCATGCGGGAAAAATAACAAACAAAGAAAAGAGTAAAAATTTATTTCCCCTTTACGTAACATGTTTTACAATATTACCGTAAGGGTTGATACTTCAGGATCAAGATAATGCCTCATTAAAAACCTTACTAATAAAAATCCAATGGGAAAAATATTAGTGAAGGGAAAGAGTACATTATAGCATAATTTTATATGCTCCCCCTTATTTATAACTCATTATTTAATGAGTCTATTGATGTAGTCGACGCATGCCAATTTTGTACATCATCTTCTGGACTGTTGATTTGGAAATTGCCTTTGAGAATGGAACTACCCACTTTTCATGAAACTGAATTTGTTTCTCCTCTTTCTTGTTATCCTTTGATTCATGTGTGAAGAGAAATTTAGAAGAAATGTGCTCCATCCTATCATCGTTGATATAATTCACTTGAATCTAAGCCATGCAAACTGTCTTGTCTTCTTCATAAATAATAGTTTACTGCATCAAAAGATGTTTGATATACTTCTGAATCAAAATGTTGTCACGTCAAAACCTTACTAAGAAAACCCAGTGGGAAAAATCTTAGTGAAGAAAAAAAGTATAATATATAATGTGATATTTACTACGTCAAAAGTAGTATGATACTTCTGGATCAATGTTATGCCGCGTTAAAACCTTAATAAGAAAAACCCAGTGGGAAAAATCTTAAATAAGGAAAAAGAGTACATTATAACTTATTTTTGTATGTTACTTTTGGGTTGATACTTGTGGATCATGACCCATGCCTCATTAAAACCTTACTAAGAAAACCCAGTGGGGAAAACTTAGTTAAGAAAAAAGAGTGTATTATATCATACTTATGGATGCTCGCCCTGATTTAGTAATTTCCTCTGAATTCATATTCTTCTTTCAATAACTCAAATTGCATACAAATACTTCTTAATGAAGTTTATCTTTTAAAACTTCATGTGCATTTCCATGCTTTAGGCATGTTTTCTTATTTAAAACGCCTTCCTTTTGTGATTGGTATCGTACTAATATTCATTTATGAATAAACTTCAGATGCTTATAATTTTTTGTTTCAATCGGGCTATTGCAATAAACATTTGATGAATGAGACAATAGCAACACTAAGCAGGAAGTAATCTACTCATCTTGAAGTATATCAAGATTTTCATTACAACAATACTTAGAAGAATGTTGTTATCTATCAGACATGTTCTTTGTATTCTTTATGTTCTTCTGGAACTTATATTTTATAATAATTTTTTCATATCGCAACTACCCCTTCAATGGATATTAAGAGTTTCACTACAACAATTCTTGAAAGCAGGAAGTGATCTACTCATCATGAATTATTTCAAGATTTTCATTACAACAATACTTAACAGAATGTTGTAATCTACATTTCTTGCTCTTTATCACTAGCAAAGTTATTCAAATTCTTCTGGAATATGTATACTTTCATCGTTTATACCTTCAAGCTATTGTAAGCGTTTTAAACACATTCAACACTTTAATCAATTCAACTATCTCTTAAAATACAATGCTCATGGCACTTAACATGTTTTTGACACTCTCTGGTTCTTCAGAAACTTCCATGTGATTTTGTCATTATATATATTTCTATTTTTATCTTATGAACTACAGGTTCATATCTTATGGACTACCGGTCCATATATGTTATTTAGGAGAATTTCATGATGGCCAATCATGTTTCTCCCAAATATGGGATTTTAATTCATTTATAAATATAAGCGTTTTATTATTTATTAATTTATCATCGATGATTATTTCTTGTCAATTCTATACATAATTTATTGAGATCTCAAAAAAAATATCATGCTTTAGGTACCTAAACCACTTCTGGGATTATTTTGACAATCATGTCATGGGTTTCATTCAAAGCACATTTAAGTGTTTCTTCAAGAGCAGTCACCTCCTTTATTTTGCATCTTTATGACTTACTCCAAAAATATTTTGAACTGACTTTTATACCACATTTTTAGCTGTGATTTACACCTTTTGATCCTTCGGAGATTCAAATGTATATTGGAGAAAGTCTATTACTTACATTATTGATAATTTATGAAAGTTACTTAATACTTTGCATAATTTCATATGTTAGCAAATATTTAACATTGATGAGTCCTTTATCCTCTCCCTCAATGTTCACAAACATTGTCACTTTAAACAATAAACCTACTTTGGATTCATTTTTGATCCATTATAGCATCAGAGCTAGCAAATATATTAGATGTATTTCAATTATAGGAGGATAATGCACTTATTAGTTGATAAGATGAATTCATATTGTTTTCTTATTCCCTTTCAATGATCTAATGATTTGAAGGAATTTTCTATCATTTGAATATGCACATGACTTCAGGTCATTCAATATTGATGTCAATCGACTTTCTGAAATATAAAATAATATATGCATAATTTTGTAACGTCCCGGGGATTTCAACTCCCGAATTCTGATAATACACAAATCCTGTATTACTTGTCAGAAGTCAAGTATCGAAAACCACCAGATATTTTTTAGAAAGAATTTAGAGGGTGAGATAAGAAAGAAAGAAATATTAGAATAGAAGAAGAAGAAATCACAACACATCACAGAATCTCACATCGCAACGGAACAGAATATAATATGAAAATAAATCTTTATTGAGAGCTTGAAGTAAAACTTACAATCAGAGTACACCTTACAGTCAACACATCTGGACAGTTATAATAATTTGTCCTCATAACACACAGCAGAATAAATAATAGTACGTCAAAATTCCTCCAGCATGTCTTCTAAACTTTGTAGTGTCCAATAACCTAAACCTGTACAACCCGGTCTAACCCGAGCATGTACAAAACACTGGGTCAGTCTGGTGAACCAGAGTGAGAAAAACTCATAAAGCTTTAAGGGGAGTCATCCAACTTGATTTTAAAGTTCAAAAATCTTTTTGAAAGAAAAAGATAATCGTAAGACCAAATCCACACATAAATACGGATGGGTTTTCCTTATGATAACCCAAAACATTTTTTAAATTAATATCTTTTATGATATTATTGTAATGTCTAAATACAAGCAAATAGCAATTTAGCGGAACGCTTGCATCTCACGCTCCACATATATAGTATACAATCAAAACCGCGGCTCTTATTGGAGATTGGTTTCCGACTATGACAAGGTATGGAACCACCTACCGATAGTGTATCTCTAGAAGGGAATACATTGGGTTCGACAAGAATGTCTTGCAACTAGGCCTACACACGACCGACCACTCATTTCGCTTGAGTGTATCGAATGTATATCACCAACGGTTGGGCTCAAAACATTGTTTCCCGAAAAGGGACAGCATCGAAATAGATTAAAGAAGGAAATGGATTTTCTCTGGATAGGTGATTGTACACCCTAATGTGAGCGACCCACATGGCCATGTTGCCTGCCCAATTTTTGTCATTTTCCGGTTGATGAGGCTTGAGGCTACGTTATATCTTTAAAATCAGCACATCACATTCACTTCAAATGCCACATTGTAAAATCCATCAGAATCACTAATTGACGTCCACAACAATACATTACGTGTTAGCTAAAAGAAGTTTCCTTCGTCGCTTCCACTCTTGGTACGGTTGAAGAAATCAATGTACGTGAAATTTTGGAAATACACTGTCAGACATCCATCCATACACCTCACCCAGGAACAGGTTGAACCGAAGGCACCCTCCTACCGCATTCTAGGAATCACCCTGAGAATCAGTAGCGAGAAGTCCTTGAGAATCCGTAAATTTCTACCACGACAGAGTCACAGTATATCTCTGCTTGCAAGGTAGAGATTTTAAGCAATCCTTCCGCATATGAAGATCAACGGTCTTCAATAGCTCTATCTCGAATCCACATCTTCAACGTATTTGTATTTGCTGGAAGGAATGGTTTTCGAATATATATTTGATCCTGGTCTTTTCGTACCAACAATCATATTTGATAATCGGTTATTTAACTATCAAATGAAACAACCATTCATTCATATTAAAATTTATTCATCGATTTATTACTCAATATCATTTAGCCTCTATAACCAACCGTCTGTTAATTGTATTCTTTAAATTTACCAATATTTGAAGCCTTGCTTTTTACTTCTTATTATAAAATAAGAATATTCTCCAAATTCATTTTGTTCAACTTATACTCTTTGAAAATAGTCTATAATATCCTTACAGAAATCATAACTTGTGTTTCTCTCCACTACTCTCGTTTATAAACTAATATCATTCTTCGATAATCGTGAAGTCGTTCAAGTCGGGGTATTTTATTTACCTCTCAGACCTTGACCAACAATATTCGTATCTTCAGAATAAATAAAAGTTTATTAACAACACGTTTTTTTTAAACTTCGACCAAGTTTACTTAGCTAATTATTAAGTAAACTCTTATTAAACTCTTTCTATTTATTTTAATAATCATTTACAATATTACATATGAGCTTCGAATCTATTAGAAAATAGAATCCTTATACAAATTTCTTAATATCTCTTTATTATTATATTACAAATTTATTTCAACAACTCAATTTCATTTGTTTAGAACCCCATAATCAAAGCTTTTAAGAATCTTATATTAGTATCTTTTATAATTGTTACATTGATATATTTTTAAATTCTTATATTGATATTTATCAAACGATTTAACTTATCATCTATAACAAATGTTACAAATTTCATTTCAAAATCATTTTACTTATCACGTTCTCTTTAACTCATACCCGACCACTTATTTGTTGCCTAAAACATATAATAATCCTTTAAAAACTTATATCTATAAATAGTTCATCTCCTTTGTAACAAATGTTACAAAACACATTCACAACGCGTTAACTTTATTTAATAATTCGATTTCATTTTCAAAACTTCAAATTTCCATGTACAAAATCTCTTGTAAATTAATTACAATAACTTACCATTTGTTTTCATTTCCACATCTTTAACTTCATTAAAAAAATCTCATTTGCAATTCATTATCGACAACTAATATCCGTTATCGTATTCTAAACCTTTAACTTCATTTATACCCATGCCTTTAGTTAACATTCCGAACTTCTGAATATCACATTTCGAACCTCGAAATAAACTTGCTTCGATTTTTCATTCCAAACTTCGGAATACTACATTCTGAACCTCAGAATAAAACTCTCAATCCCATTTATTAATTTTAGTCCTATTTAAAAATCTCAATTATAAATCCACATTCATATTTTCAAGTTCGACTTCATTTAAAATTATGAAATTCCACTCACAAATCAATACTCATTCCCAAATCCGGTGATTTGTTAATCTTATTCACGAAATGTCATTTAATCGCATTTCGTATGTTTTTAAAACAACAGTTCAAAATGATCATTCATTTACAAAAATAACACTTAAAATGTCTTTTATAAATTCTTGTATAATTTATGATTCCATTATTTCATTTCGATATATGAAATCCATTAAAACTTCTTTTATGACCTTTAAGGCCTTTACAAAACCATTTCAACATTTAGATAACCAACACAATAATTTTATCGTTTAACCGTTTATTTTATAATATCTTACATCTCTACTAGTTATATTTTATATATTTATAAAATTATAAATTTAACCTTGAGATTTATCTTCACAATCAAAATCATATATCAAATCCATATAAAAATATATTTATATCTTTGAAACCAGTCGAAATCCATTTAATATAGATTTCGAAAAATCACTGCTTTTAATCGACGATACTAAAATGGCAAATGGTTACTACAGGATGGCTACAATTGTAACAACCCGTATTTTGAATAACATGTTATAACGTTAATCAAGGCAGATCTAAATATTAAAATATGAATTAAGGGAAACGGGCTATGCCATTTCGTTCGTCTCGGAAAAATACTCGAAATAGAGTCCGAGTTTTCGAAAATCGGAGTCCGTATGACCAAGTTATGGCCCGTCAAAGTTTTCAGAAAATTTCAAGTTCAAAAACAGTTCAAATTTCAAATCTGGAGCCAAACAGACTGGGCGGGAAAGTTTCCCGTCCAGCCCCCAAGTCGACTGGGGAGTCGACTTGGGAGTCGACACACCCCAGCTGGTGTCGACTGCCCAGTCGACAACCCTGTCGACCTGGGTGGTCGGGCCATTTGGCCTGGTGCACCTGTTTTGGCTCCTGGGTCTTGTTTTGTTGGCTTGTGACGTGATTTGATGGCTCAGATCTGAATTAGGGTTAATCCTATGGCCTAAACTAGTCTCTACATCTATAAAAACACCCTAATACCTTGCCTAAATCATCGCAAATCATTCCTACAACTAAATTATGCCAAAATGCTCCCTAATCATGGCCTCCATCTTCTTCAACTTGAGAGCTTGAGTGTTCTAAGATAGTTCTAAAGTAAAAGAGCCATCTTTCTTCATCAAAGTAAGGATCTTCTTCTTATTTCTCAAGGGTTTTGAGTGGAGCTTATCATTTGGAGATCTCTAGTGTTGCTACCAAGTCTCTATCTTGTTCTAATTGTGTTCTAGTCTCATTACCACGCTTTGTAAGCCCTATTCTACTCTTAGATTTAAACTATGAACTTAAATGTGACATGTTGCAAGTTGAGATTGGGTTTAAGTGTAATGATTACTTTAGATCTATCATTTTATGCATAGATCTATTTATGACTCTTTTGATCTATGACTATGGGACATTCACCTAGACTTTTTGGGTACAAAGCTATGATCTTTATTTGGGAATGTTGCATAATGCAACATAGAAACTCTAATGACCTTGATGTTAACTTGCCATGATGCGACCTATATGCTAATCACAAGTTTATCACCCTATTTGCTAAGTTTAATGCCATACATGTGTAGATTGGAATTGGACCTAAGTGCAATATTTGCCTTGAACCTATCATTGTATGCATAGATCTATTCATGCCTCTCTTGATCTATGATTGTTGACCTATCATGAACCTAGTACCGTTCATGTTGACCTTTGGGGAAAATGCTATGAAATGGATTATGGCTTATGCATGTTAACAAACCTTAACCCCTCATGTTCCTTAACATGCATATGATGATATTGAACCTATTTGCTATGCACAAGTTAGGATTGTCACCTTATGTCAACTATTACCATGTTACCACCCTATTTACTAATTATGCTATCATACATGTTTGTGGCCAAATCACCCTTATGCTATTATGCATGCTTGAGGCCAAAGCACCCTTATGCCATTTGATATGTTTGAGGCCAAGTCACCTTTTATGCTATCATACATGTTGAGGCCATATGCTAGTATGTTGAACACCTTTGCCTCAAATATCACCATGTTTAACTTGTGATAGACTTTGCCACCTTATGCCCACCTTGTCTTATTGTTATGTTCCCTCTTTGATCTATTTGTGTTGATGTGAATTTACGTGCGATGGGAATACGTTATGGGTAGTTAGGCAATCTTAAATAACATGAAACATGACTTAAAAATATGACATGAAAGTTTGACATGTGTTTATGCTTGAAAACATGAACATGGACATGACACTTAGAAAACATGAAAGTGGCCAACTCGAGGTTGGGTTGAGTTTGTAGCATAAATCTACCCGGAACCGCCCGGCTTAACTAGTAGCTACAAACAATAGGACCCAATGTGAGTAGTTGGTCATATCGCACTTAAAACCCGAGGTTAGACTAGGTTGTGGTGTAAAGCTACCCGGACCCGTCCGACTTAACTAGTAACCACAACAAAGTCTAATGTGAGAGGTTGGGGTGCATTAAGTTAATTAATGCCACATGGTAGGGTTAAGTCATGGACCACTTGAATATACTTAACCAGTTGAACACGAAGTATTGATAGGGTTAAGTCATGAGCTTCTTGGACACACTTAACCAACTCGATACATGGTTAGGATAGGGTTAACCACACTTAACCCGTTTGAAATCCTAGTTACGTGGTCCTTTTCAGCAGTAACCTATAGTATCAGGATACCCTGGGACTAGGCTAGGGTGGGGCACGATTACTGGGCTGATTGTAAGAGACCAAAAGAGACGGCTAAATGTGTGCACCAGTTAAGTTCAGGCGGACCATGATCGTGCACATGAGTCCGGGGTTGAACATGGGCACCAGTAGGTTTAGACTGTGCGTGCTAGTTTTGTGTCTGTGGTTAACACTTTAGGGCTGGATACACCCTGGGGTGGACCTTGCACAGTTAACTACATTTCATGATTAAGCCGTATGACACCGATACACGACGAGTTAGGCTTATAGGGAGCCGATCGACTAGATCGTATAGTTGAACCTTGACTAGGGTCATCTCATGATATTGGGCCTATTGGGCCAAGGGATCACTTCTTGTTTGTACTTGACATAGGTTAGAATACTAGTACACTCTTGGTGCAACTTAACCTTGTATATGCGAGGCCACACTTGATCTATCTTGTTAACTATTCACCATGCCAGTTTAGTTACCATCCTTATGTTTCATCTCAGTTTCTCATGTTCAGTTAACTTTATTAGTTTTTATACTAATAGTAGGTAGGACTTACCAGTCTTTATGACTGACATGTTTTCCTTTCGCTTCTTTTCTTCTGTCCCCCCCCCCCCAAGGTTCTCAGGGTGGGAACATTAGCACCTAGCTTGGATCTTTGGATGCTTCTCTGATAGCTCATGTACGGTTTGGACTTGAGCTTTGCTATGGAGACACTACTGTTATCTTTGGGGAATACTTTACTTGTGTTATTTTTCAGTTTATGTTTTCTAGACTTTGTTTTGTTGGAAAATGATGACTAAGTACTTTGATGTAACTTGACTATGGTTTTGAAATAGTAATTTTATCCACTGCTTTATTTACTCTGTTTTACTCATATGTTCTGTCTTGTGATATCTTCATGCATGTTTACCTCGTTTAACGCCCCTCCAAAGCTGGTGTACTTGCAAGAGTGACCCTGGCGGAGGTGGGGTGTTACATTTGGTATCAGAGCATAAGGTTTACGAGATTGAACAAAAGGTTTTTAAAACTTTGAAGAACCTTTGAAAGCTATTTTCAAAACCGATTATAAAGAAGTATTTTTTCAAGAAAAGTCTAGTTTATTTTAAAAGGCTATTCCCCAAAAGCCATTAGCACTATCCTTTGTTTCCTCGTTCTGAATCTATCTTTTTCTTCGTTTCAGTATGGCCGATAATTTTTCCATTCTGGAGGGCGTATCAGTACCTATTTGGTTTAGAAGGTACATGGAGGCAAGGGCGAATGAAGCTGGCCCCGCGGACATTCCTCCTCCTCCCGTAGCTGAGGTCACTCCTCCTCTTCCTCAGCATCCACAAGCGGATTTCGCGAAGATTTGCAAGGACTTTAAGGCGATGGGTGGCAAGAATTTTATTGGGACAGAGACTTTTGTTGAGGCAAGAAACTGGTTAAAGGAAACTGAAGACCTCTTTGCTATGTTTGATATAGAAGACCGTAGGAAAGTTCTGTTAGCGGTATGGCTGTTGAAAGGGGAAGCTGCATATTGGTGGGTGGTCACCACCACTACTAGGCTAATTCAGACTTGGGATGATTTTAGGAGAAGGTTTGGACTGAGGTTTCTATCATCTACAGAAGAGAACCTTCAGATGGAGAGGTTCCTATCACTAAAGCAAGGGGACATGACCATTAGGGAATACGTGGATAAGTTTAATCAGCTTGCTCAGTTCGGTTTAGACTTGGTTAACACAGCTCAGAAGAAGGCCCTACACTTTGCTCTAGGATTGAACGAGCCATTGCACGGTACGACCATGTCTCACATACCCATGGGGGCGACCTTCGAGAGTTTGGTAAATATGGCCCTACTTCAAGAGTAAGATAAGAGTGGTAAGAAGGAAGTCAAGTTGAATGAGTCTCAAGGCAAGAAGGTAGATTCCGAGAAAGGAGGCAAGGACAACAACAACCGCAATGACAACAAGACCAGGGAGACAAGGAAGTGTAACTTCTGTGGGATCACTGGGCACATAGCCAAAGACTGTAGGAAGAAGAAAAGGAAGTTGGACGAATGCTTTCATTGTGGAGAGTCTGGACACTATAGCAAGGATTGCCCGAAAAAGCGAGGACAAGGGCAAAGGCAAACTCAGCGAGCAGGACCCTCTGGAGGGCAGTTGCAGGCTCTCCTCGCTCTTCCAGCTTTTGATCGAGGTAGTGTTTCTATAGAAAGTCATGTTTACATTTCTGATTTCCCTGTTCGTACCTTATTTGATTCTGGCGCATCGCATAGTTTTATTTCTGATCTTGTTGAAAGTTTGCACCTAAGTACTAGTCTAGTTGAAAATCCCGTTAGTGTTTCAAATCCAATTGGGGGTTCCGCCCATTTATCTATGATTTGTATGGATTTGAGGATTTCTATCTTGAGCGTAGAATTCATGTGTAATGCTTGTGTTCTCAGGTTTATGGGATACAGGTTGATTTTGGGCATGGATTGGTTGTCCAGTTATGGAGCCATTCTTGATTTTGAACATAGGGTTGCGAGGCTCATGACTCGCCTCGGTAATACCCTCGAAATCTCTTGTGACCTTTAGGGTTCCGTCATGATCTAGAATCCCTTGGCACCTTTATTGGAAATTTGTAATCCAATCGAGTAGTGTTCGCCACTAAGGCGGATAGTCCATTTCGCTTAAGCATGGGTTATAGAAATCACCCTAGTAAGTACATTTGGCAACATGGATTGGCATTTGTTTTCAAGAGATAGTTTTTCTGCATGGAATACCGTATAGTATGAAAACGAGATCCAGGATTCACTAACGAATTTTGGAAAGCTTGCATGAAACCATGAGCACGCAGTTATGTTTAAGCCAAGTATTTTAGGAAAAGAATAAGTGGAAGTGGAACGAGAGGCAACGGTGAAATGAGTTCTTACTCATATTTTGGAAATAAGAATTAAGAAGCTACGAAATTGTGAAGTTAAAAGACGGTCAAGGCACGATAGGATTAAGCTCAAGAAAATGCGACTTAAACGATTGAAGACTAGATATGCGCATTATATCTCTTTCTAAGAGTATATCCTTGATCCCTATTATTCTGTAGAGCTTACTTGCATGCTATCTTTTAAGTATATCCTCTCGGTCCTATTCTCAATCTTAGTTCTGTTGCAAACCCCATAAGGAGTATGACTCGCCTGTTTGTGATATATAGTTGGGGTGAAGATGTCCATTAAGTTGACCAAACTATTTGGGCTTTATGGGATATGGGTTATAGTGGATAGACTCACGAAGAGCGCTCATTTCATTCCAGTAAAGAGCAAGAGGACCGCATCATGGCTAGCATCTGTTTATCTTCGATAGATAGTGCGATTGCATGGAGTTCCTTCTAGCATAGTTAGCGATCGTGACCCAATCTTCACTAGCCAATTTTGGAGTAGTTTGCAAGAAGCGATGGGTACGCGATTGAATCTAAGTACAGCCTATCACCCACAGACGGATGGCCAGACCGAAAGGGTGAATAGGGTACTAGAAATCTGTTGAGGCTATGCATTCTTGACTTTGGTGGCACTTGGGAAAACCACCTTCCTCTCATAGAGTTTGCTTACAATAACAGCTACCAAGCAAGCATAGGGATGGCACCATTCGAAGCTTTGTATGGGAGGCTGTGCAAGTCACCAACATGTTGGTGGGAGACGACGGATAAGCTTATACTTGTGCCCGACATGATAAGGGACACATCTGAGAAGGTTGAGTTGATTCGAAAGCGGATGAAAGCGGCCTAAGACATACAGAAATCCTATGCAGACAAGCGAAGGACAGACTTAGAGTTTGAAGTTGGAGATATGGTCTTTGTAAAGGTTTCTCCTTTGCAAAATGTGGTTCGTTTTGGAGCAGTTGGGAAGCTGGCACCAAGGTTCGTAGGACCCTTCCCTATCATAGAGAGGATTGGGAAGATGGCTTATAAAGTGGAATTGCCCGAGAAGCTAGCCGGACTGCACAATGTTTTTCATGTCTCGCATCTCCGAAAGTGCCTACATGAGTCAGCCGAGGTAGTTGAGCCTAGCATTCTTGAAGACGTGGAGGTAGAAAAAGAGGTAACTTTGAGGCGAGCTCTGATTCGTATCTTGGGAACAGAGATCAAGAATTTAAGGAATCGAGAAGTCAAGTTAGTAAAGGTTCAGTGGAGTGAAGCCGAAGAGGACGCAACTTGGGAAACCGAGGGGAAGATGCGCGCGCTTCACCCATTTCTTTTTGAGGGTACATTCTCAATCTCTTTCTTATAATCTAGCATATCTATCTTTTGCTATCTATGTTTATCTGGTTACTTCGTTAATCCTGTCATGAGTACCTTAGGTAGAAACCCTTTGGATGAAACATGTATTTGAAACATGTTATGCTTGATGTTTGCAAGTGGTTGCAAGTGTTTGCAAGTGGATACTCGTGGATGCATGATACACATTAGGCACTAAGATCGGCTCACACACTTTCATATTGCATATGCATGAGTGCTTATACTTATTCATGGATGAGACTTGTTATGCTATCACGTGGATGTTGCATATGGATGAATGTTATGTGCACTCATGTAGAGATTATGAATTATGTTAGGAATTTGCATACATATGGACTCATTTCACTAACATACTTTGCATTAAGGAGGTTTACTGAATCAGCAACCGCCTGATTTTCGCATTAGATAAGTACATATACACACACCTTTGCATATGTTCATACAGCATTTAGAATCTGTTAAGGACAATGACTGCTTGTGGATGATGTTTATAGTAGATGGATGATGGATGGTAGGATACGTTCTTCCTAACTTGAAGATTTCGAGGACGAAATCCTTTAAGGTGGGAAGAATGTAACAACCCGTATTTTGAATAACATGTTATAACGTTAATCAAGGAAGAATTAAATATTAAAATCTGAATCAAGTGAAACGGGCTGTGCCATTGCGTTCGTCTCGGAAAAATACGCGAAATAGAGTTCGAGTTTTCAAAAATCGGAGTCCGTATGACCAAGTTATAGCGCGTCAAAGTTTTCAGAAAATTTCAAGTTCAAAAACAGTTCAAATTTCAAATCTGGAGCCAAACAGACTGGGAGGGAAAGTTTCCCGCCTAGCCCCCAAGTCGACTGGGGAGTCGACTTGGGAGTCGACACACCCCAGCTGGTGTCGACTGCCCAGTCGACACCCCTGTCGACCTGGGTGGTCGGGCCAGTTGGCCTGGTGCACCTATTTTGGCTCCTGGGTCTTGTTTTGTTGGCTTGTGACGTGATTTGATGGCTCAGATCTGAATTAGGGTTAATCCTATGACCTAAACTAGTCTCTACACCTATAAAAACACCCTAATACCTAGCCTAAATCATCACAAATCATTCCTACAACTAAATTATGCCAAAATGCTCCCTAATCATGGCCTCCATCTTCTTCAACTTGAGAGCTTGAGTGTTCTAAGCTAGTTCTAAAGTAAAAGAGCCATCTTTCTTCATCAAAGCAAGGATCTTCTTCTTATTTCTCAAAGGTTTTGAGTGGATCTTATCATTTGGAGATCTCTAGTGTTGCTACCAAGTCTCTATCTTGTTCTAATTGTGTTCTAGTCTCATTACCACACTTTGTAAGCCCTATTCTACTCTTAGATTTAAACTATGAACTTAAATGTGACATGTTGCAAGTTGAGATTGGGTTTAAGTGTAATGTTTACTTTAGATCTACCATTTTATGCATAGATTTATTTATGACTCTTTTGATCTATGACTATGGGACTTTCACCGTGACTTTTTGGGTAGAAAGCTATGATCTTTATTTGGGAATGTTGCATAATGCAACATAGAAACTCTAATGACCTTGATGTTAACTTGCCATGATGCGACCTATATGCTAATCACAAGTTTATCGCCCTATTTGCTAAGTTTAATGTCATACATGTGTAGATTGGAATTGGACCTAAGTGCAATATTTGCCTTGAACCTATCATTGTATGCATAGATCTATTCATGCCTCTCTTGATCTATGATTGTGGACCTATCATGAACCTAGTACCGTTCATGTTGACCTTTGGGAAAAATGCTATGAAATGGATTATGGCTTATGCATGTTAACAAACCTTAACCCCTCATGTTCCTTAACATGCATATGATGATATTGAACCTATTTGCTATGCACAAGTTAGGATTGTCACCTTATGTCAACTATTACCATGTTACCACCCTATTTACTAATTATGCTATCATACATGTTTGTGGCCAAATCACCCTTATGCTATTATGCATGCTTGAGGCCAAAGCACCCTTATGCTATTTGATATTTTTGAGGCCAAGTCATCTTTTATGCTATCATACATGTTGAGGCCATATGCTAGTATGTTGAACACCTTTGCCTCAAATATCACCATGTTTAACTTGTGATAGACTTTGCCACCTTATGTCCACCTTGTCATATTGTTATGTTCCCTCTTTGATCTATTTGTGTTGATGTGAATTTACGTGCGATGGGAATACATTATGGGTAGTTAGGCAATCTTAAATAACATGAAACATGACTTGAAAATATGACATGAAAGTTTGACATGTGTTTATGCTTGAAAACATGAACATGGACATGACACTTAGAAAACATGAAAGTGGCCAACTCGAGGTTGGGTTGAGTTTGTAGCATAAATCTTCCCGGAACCGCCCGGCTTAACCAGTAGCTACAAACAATAGGACCCAATGTGAGTAGTTGGTCATATCGCACTTAAAACCCGAGGTTAGACTAGGTTGTGTTGTAAAGCTACCCGGACCCGCCCGGCTTAACTAGTAACCACAACAAAGTCTAATGTGAGAGGTTGGGGTGCATTAAGTTAATTAATGCCACATGGTAGGGTTAAGTCATGGACCACTTGAATATACTTAACCAGTTAAACACAATGTATCGATAGGGTTAAGTCATGAGCTTCTTGGACACACTTAACCAACTCGATACATGGTTAGGATAGGGTTAACCACACTTAACCCGTTTGAAATCCTAGTTACGTGGTCCTTTTCAGCAGTAACCTATAGTATCAGGATACCCTGGGACTAGGCTAGGGTGGGGCACGATTACTGGGCTGATTGTAAGAGACCAAAAGAGACGTCTAAATGTGTGCACCAGTTAAGTTCAGGCAGACCATGATCGTGCACATGAGTCCGGGGTTGAACATGGGCACCGGTAGGTTTAGACTATGCATGCTTGTTTTGTGTCTGTGGTTAACACCTTAGGGCTGGATACACCCCGGGGTGGACCTTGCACATTTAACTACATTTCATGATTAAGCCGTATGACACCGATACACGATGAGTTAGGCTTATAGGGAGCCGATCGACTAGATCGTATAGTTGGACCTTGACTGGGGTCATCTCATGATATTGGGCCTATTGGGCCAAGGGATCACTTCTTGTTTATAAGTGACATAGGTTAGAATACTAGTACACTCTTGGTGCAACTTAACCTTGTATATGTGAGGCCACACTTGATCTATCTTGTTAACTATTCACCATGCCAGTTTAGTTACCATCCTTGTAACACCCCACCTCCGCCAGGGTGGCTCTTGCAAGCACTCTGACTTTGGAGGGGCGTTAAAACAGGTAAACATGCATAATGATATATCAAGGCAGAACAAGAACATATGTATATATGTAAACAGAGTAAATAAGATAAGTAAAACAGCGGAAGATTTCAAACTATTTCAAAACAAGTCTGGTACAACATAGCTTTCCAAATAAACAAGTCTAGATAAAAACAACATCAACTGAAAAACTGAAATACATAAGTACTATCCCCAAAATAAGTGATAACCATAGCTAGCTTCATGTCAAGACCGTACATGAGCTAAAATCCCACAAGCAAGTGATCAGAATCCAAGCTAAGCTCCAATATTCCCACCCTGAGAACCTGGGGGGGGGGACGGAAGAAAAGAGGCGAAAGAAAACAGGTCAGTCAAAAAGACTGAGTAAGCCCTACTACAATCAATGTAAACTGATAAAGTTAACTGGCATGAGAAGCAGGGATGAACATAAGGATAACAACATACTAACATGATGATTAACTAACAAGGTAGATAAAGGTGTCATCGCATAATCAGGTTTAAGGTTTTTGCACCACAGGTGTACTAGCAAACTAACATGACTTGAATAAACAAGTATTGATCCCTTGGCCCAAGCTTTGGCCCAATAACATGAAATGACCGTAATACGAGGTCCAACCAAACGGTCTAGTCGATCGGCTCCCTATAAGCCTAACTCGTCACGTGTTGGTGTCAATGCGGCCCAAACATAATTGTAGTCAGACTGTGCAGGGTCTCCCGTCGGGTGTATCAAGCCCTAGGGTGGCAACCCCTGGACACCATAAACATGAGTCCACAGTCTCGATCTACTGGTACCCGTGCATGTTTTCCCCGGCTTCGGACTATGTGCACGACCATAGTCCGCCCGGAACTACACCGGCGTACCCTCTGCCGTCGCTTTTGGTCACTTACCTCCTAGTCCAGTAATCGTGCCCCCACCCTAGCCTAGTCCCTAGGGTCATAATGATACAAACTTGGGATTACCGCTGGAGTGGACCCCCATTGCTAGGATTTTCTAGTGGGTTAAGTACGGTTTAACCCTCTTGCTAATCATGGATTAACTTGGTTAAGTGTAACGATGAGTTCACGACTTAACCCTGATTAATCTACCAAGCCCAAATTGGTTAAGTATTAAGTGGACCATGACTTAACCCTAATCATGAGGCATTAATTAATTTAATGCGCCTTAACCTCTCACATTAGACCTTGTTGCGGTTACTAGTTAAGACGGGCGGGTCCGGGTAGCTTTACACCACAACTTGGTCTAACCTCGGGTTCAAGGTACAACATGACCAACTTCTCACATTGGGTCCTATTGTTTGTAGCAACTAGTTAAGCCGGTCGGTTCCGGGTAGGTTTACGCTACAAACTCAACCCAACCTCGAGTTGGCCACACTTATATTTTCTAAGTGTCATGTCCATCATGTTTCCAAAACATGTTACAAGTTTTTCAAGAATTTGGGTAGACCTAACTTAATAGGTAAATTCCCAATAGGTAGACCTAACTTAATAGGTTAATTCCCAATCTTATGTTTTTATGTCTTTTAAGTTTACCCAACCCCAAACGCAATCCCATCGCTTACATATCGCAATAGCGCATAAAGGATAGAAAGAGGGAACTTGGCATAATCATGACATAAAGGTGTTGAAGTCACAAGTTTAACATTGTGGCATATGAAATGTACATATGTTCATATACTTGCATATTACATTTTTAGGCCTCAAAAGCATGCATAAAACCAAACTTAGCATATTGGTGATACATGGTGATAAATGACATGTAGAAATGGCCATAAGTTCGCATTTAGCATCACATGTAAGTTATCATAAGGGATATGATAACTTACATGTTGCCAAAATGCAACCTTTAGCATAAAGCTTGAAGCTTTAAGTTCATAAACCCAAGATAAGCTTGCATAACATGATAACATGAGCAAAATGATCAACCCAAACTTGCATAACATAACTTGCATATCATAACATGGCAAACTTGCATATCATAACATATCAAACTTGCATAACATGACATGGTACACTTGCATATCATGGCAAACTTGCATATCATAATGATCAACCAAACTTGCATCATTCATTTAACTTTAGAGTTTAAATATGAAAGTAGAAAAGGGCTTACAATGCTTATGAAGACACAAAAATATGACAAAGCCCTTAAGCAATCAATTAGACCCAAAATGCAAGCTCTAATAGAAAAACCCTTGAGCCAAAATGATCAAAACCCTTGCTTTATGATGCAAATATAGAAACTTGACTTGAATGCAAGCTAATGATGCTCATACAAGCTTGAAAACACTTGTATGCATGCAAAATCTCTCATAGAAATTTATTTAGAATTTTATGAAGAGAGTGGAGGCCATGAGAGGAATGATTTTGCCATAGTTTAGTTGTAGGGTTGATTAATGATGATTTAGGGTTAGGTTAGGGGCTTATTTATAGAGATTAGGATTAGTTTTAGCCCTAGGATTAAACCCTAGTTCCAATCTCAGCCCTCAAAACCGAATCTGGCCCCCAAGCTCAACACAACTTCAAAATGGTGCACCAGGCAGGACTGCCCGGCTGAGCCAAGTCGACAGCCAAGTCGACAGGGCTGTCGACTTGGTCCAACCAAGTCGACTCCCAAGTCGACAGGGCTGTCGACTTGGGTGCTCTGGCGGGAATTTTCCCGCTTGGCCCAATCTGCCCTAATTTTTCCAAATTCAAACTTGAATTTGAAATCTGTTTTTACTTTGAAATTTTCTGAAAACTTCGTTGGGCCTTAATCGGGTCATACGGACTCCGATTTTCGAAAACTCGGACTCTATTTCGCGTATTTTTCCGAGACGAACGCAATGGCATAGCCGGTTTCCATTGATTCAGATTTATAAATTAAATTCTGCCTCGATTTACGTTATAACAGGTTATTGAAAATACGGGTTGTTACATTCTCCCCTCTTTAAAGGATTTCGTCCCCGAAATCTTCAAGTTAGGAAGAACGTATCCTACCATCCAACATCCATCTTCTCAAAACATCATCCACGAGCAATCATTGTCCTTACAAGATTCTAAATGTTGTATGAACATATGCAAAGGTGTGTGTATATGTACTTATCTAATGCAAATATCATCAATGCAAATTATGTTAGTGAAATGTATCCATATGTATGCAATTCCTAACATAATGTATAACATCTATATGTGTGCACATAACATACATCCATATGCAACATCCATGTGATAACACAAAATTTTTCATCCATGAATAAGCATAAACACTCATGCATATGCAATATGAGGAGTGTGTGAGCCGATCTAGTGCCTAATGTGTATAATGCATCCACGAGTAACCACTTGCAAACACTTGCAACCACTTGCAACCATCAAGCATAACATGTTTCAAACACATGTTTCATCCAAAGGGTTTCTACCTAAGGTTCTCATGACAAGATTAACACGATAAACTAGATAAACATGGATAGCATAGAGAAAGATATGCTAACAAAGAAAAGAGATTGAGAGTGTACCCTCAAAAAGGAATGGATAAAGCCCACGCATCTTCTCCTCGGTTTCCCAAGTTGCGTCTTCTTCGGCTTCACCCCATTGAACCTTCACCAACTTGACCTCTCGATTCCTTAGCTTCTTGGTCTCCGTCCCCAAGATACGAATCGGAGCTCTCCTCAAGGTAGCCTCTTTCTCCACTTCCACATCTTTCAGAACACTTGGCTCAACAACCTCTGCTGATTCATGTAAACACTTCCGGAGATGCGAGACATGGAAAACATCGTGTACTCCGGCAAGCTTTTCGGGCAACTCCACTCTATAAGCCATCTGCCCGATTCTCTCTATAATAGGGAATGGTCCAACAAACCTCGGTGCTAACTTTCGAACGGCTCCAAATCGGACCACATTCCGCAAAGGAGAAACCTTCACGAAAACCATATCCCCAACATCAAACTCCAAATCAGTTCTTCGCTTATCAGCATAGGATTTCTGTCGGTCTTGGGCCGCTTTCATCCGTCTCCGAATCAACTCGACCTTCTCGGATGTATCTCGGATCATATCAGGCCCAAGTATAAGCTCATCTGTAGTCTCCCACCAACATGTAGGCGACTTGCAAGGCCTCCCATATAAAGCTTCAAATGGTGCCATCCCTATGCTTGCCTGATAACTGTTATTATATGCAAACTCAACAAGAGGAAGATGGTCTTCCCAAGTACCACCAAAATCCAGAATACAAAGCCTCAACAGATCCTCGAGTACCCTATTCACCCTTTCGGTTTGACCGTCCGCCTGTGGGTGATAAGCCGTACTTAGATTCAACCTCGTGCCCATAGCTTCTTGC
Organism: Allium sativum; assembly: GCA_030737875.1. Lineage (NCBI taxonomy): Eukaryota > Viridiplantae > Streptophyta > Magnoliopsida > Asparagales > Amaryllidaceae > Allium > Allium sativum. Next base: position 784,519,430 of record CM060912.1, on the reverse strand, counting down.
AAGCTATTCCAGAATTGACTTGTAAAGATTGGGTCACGGTCACTGACTATACTAGAGGGGACTCCATGTAGTCTCACAATCTCACGAAGATATACAGACGCTAGCCAAGATGCGGTCCTCTTGCTCTTCACCGGAATGAAATGAGCACTGTTCGTGAGTCTATCCACAATAACCCAAATGCTCGTATTCCCTTTCCTTGACCTTGGTAGCCCATCGATAAAATCCATGGAAATACTCTCCCACTTCCATAGTGGAATGTCTAGAGGATGCAATAGCCCACCGGGCTTCTTCGACTCGGCCTTAACTTGCTGGCAAATGATACATCTAGAGACAAACTCTGCCACATCCTTCTTCATCCCAGGCCAAAAGAAAATGCGCTTCATATCTTTATACATCTTATCTCCGCCTAGATGTATAGTCAACTTAGAGCGATGCGCTTCCTCAAGAACTTTTCTTACTAAATCTTATACCATTGGAACACATAACCTTCCGTCTCTCCTCAGCCAACCCTTGTCATCAATAGAATATCGAGCGAGATGACTAGACGCCTCTCCTCGAATCAGCTTATCCACAATCTCAACTATCTGAGGGTCTTCTCTCTGCGAAGCCCCAACTTGATCAAGAAGGGTAGGTCTGAGTTCCAGAGATGCTAAAGAATCGGTCATCGACTCAACTGCCAAAGAGAAATCAAAGGTTGCCACATACTCTAAATTCTTCATCTCAACGAATAGAGGACTCAGAGTCAACCTTTTTCTACTCAATGCATCTGCTACCACATTCCTCTTGCCAGGGGTATAAGCTATCTCAAAATCGTAGGACGGCAAGAATTCCATCCATCTTTGTTGCCTCAGATTCAGATCCTTCTGAGAAAAGAGATACTTCAATGACTTGTGATCTGTATAAAGCTCAAATCTTTATCCCAGAAGATAATGGCGCCAAGCCTTGAGTGCATATACTATTGCTGCCAACTCTAAGTCATGAGTGGGATAATTCTTCTCATGCACTTTGAGTTGTCTACCGCCAAAGCATATCACTCTTCCTTCTTGCATCAGAACAGCTCCAAACCCCGTGCCACATGCATCGGTGTATACTGTAAATAACTTCCCTCCATCGGGCAAAGCTAGAACAGGTGCTGATGTGAGAGCTCTCTTGAGCTTCTGAAAAGCAAGCTCGCATTCTAAGCTCCAAGCAAAAACTAAATTTTTCTTTGTCAATTTAGTGAGAGGAGAGGAAATCTTCGCGAAGTCCTTGATGAACTTCCTGTAAAAGCCTGCAAGACCTAGAAAACTTCTCACTTCGGTTGCATTCTTTGGAGTCTTCCAATCCTGAACTGCAACTACCTTAGCGGGATCCACCGCTAAGCCTTGCTTAGATACTATATGCCCAAGGAATCTAACTTCCCTTCTCCAAAAGTGACACTTGGAGAACTTGGCCTTCAACTGATGTGCTCTAAGCGTATCCATCACCTCCACGAGATGCCTTGCGTGCTCTTCCTCATCCTTAGAGAAGATCAGAATATCATCTACGAAGACCACGACAAACTTGTTCAAGAACTCCCTGAACACCCTACTCATCAAGTCCACGAAATATGCGGGTGCATTAGTCAAGCCGAACGGCATGACAAGCCATTCGAAGAATCCATCTGGAGTTCTGAACGCAGTCTTGTCTATACTATCTTCAGCTACCCTGAGCTGATGGAATCCAGTAGCAAGATCAAGCTGAGAGAAAACAGTAGCACCGACAAGCTGGTCAAAGAGATCATCAATCCTCGGTAACGGGTGTCTGTTCTTCTTAGTCAGCTTATTCAACTCTCGATAGTCAACACAAAGTCAGAGAGAACCATCTGCCTTGGTAGCAAATACCACAGGCGCTCCCCATTCATATATACTTCGTCTAATGAAGTTCTTCTCAAGCAACTCCTTCACTTGCTTACTTAGCTCCCGCCTTTCACGCGGAGCCATGTGCCGAACGGGCAAAGAAACCGGCTTTGCATTATCCACCGGATAAATGCGGAAATCAATCTCTCGCTTATGGGGCAACCCCCTAACTTCCTCGAAAACATCCGGATATTCTCGAACCACTCTCATAGACTGAAGAGTTTCTATTGACGAGTCGAGTGATTCAAGATAGCACAACATGACGGGACCTCTCGGATTACAAGAAAATTCTAGGGTGTTTCCGAGGCGAGTCACGAGCCTCACAACCCTATGCTCACAATCAAGGATGGCTCTATATCTGGACAACCAATCTATGCCCAATATCAATCCGTATCCCCTAAAGCCAAGAACATAAGCACTACACAAGAACTCTACACTCAGTATAGAGATCCTCAAATCCCCACATATCATAGACAAATGGGCGGAACCCCCAATAGGATTTGAGACACAGACGGGATCATCTACCAAGCTAGTACTAAGGTGCAAACTATCAACAAGATCAGATGAGATAAAGCTATGCGATGCTCCAGAATCAAACAAGGTACGAACTGGAAAATCAGAAATATATACAAGGCTCTCAACAGAAATACTACCTCGATCGGGAACTGGAGCGGCATTGAGAGCATGAACTTGCCCTCCTAATGGTCCAGCACGCTGAGTCTGACCCTGGCCTTGCCCTTGCTTCTTCGGGCAATCCTTACTGAAATGTCCAGTCTCACCGCAGAAAAAGCATTCACCATTCTTCCTTTTTCTCTTCTTACAATCCTTAATAAGATGCCCAACTGAACCGCAAAAATGGCACTTCCCCTTGTTGTTCTTGCCCTTGTTGTTGTTCCCCTTGTTGCCTTGACTCTTGTTCTTGTTCTTGTTCTGATTGCCTTGACTGCTCTGTCCACTTGGATTTCCCTGATTTCCTTTCCACAGGGAATCAGTCTTCTTGGCTTGAGTATCATTCATCTTGACCTCTTTCTTGACATCTCCCTGAAGTAATGCCATATCAACCAAGCTCTCAAACGTGGCCCCATGGGGAATATGTGACATAGCCAATCCCTGCAATGGCTCATTCAATCCTCTAGCAAAACGAAGAGCCTTCTTCTGAGGAGTATTCACCATATCCAAGCCAAAACGAGCTAACTGATTGAACTTGTTCACATATTCTTTGACAGACATATCTCCTTGTTTCAAAGTTATGAACCTCTCCATTTGCAGATTCTCCTCAGCAGAAGATAGAAACTTAAGCACGAACCTTGCCCTGAAATCGGCCCAAGTCTCAACAGGCCTATTACCATTGGTGACTTCCCACCAATAAGCGGCTTCATCCTTCATAAGCCAAACCGCCAACAAGATCTTCCTCTGATCGTCTAACCCAAAGATAGTAAATAAATCCTCGGTCTCTTTCAACCAATTTCTGGCCTCTACAAAAGTCTCAGTGCCTTGAAAGCTCTTGCCACACATTGCTTTGAAATCTTTGCAAGTCTTTGCGAAGTCAGCTTGAGGATGCTGAGGGGGAGGAGGAAGAGGAAACTCAGCGACAAGAGGAGGAGGAACATCAGCGATAAGAGGAGGAGGAACATTAACTACCGGAGGAGGAGGAGGAGGAACATCTGCGGGGCCGGCTTTGGTCGCCCTAGCCTCCAAAAGTCTCCTATACCAAACAGGTATGTGTACTCCCTCCAGAATAACAAAGTTATCGGCCATACTGAAAACGAAGAAAAAGACAGATTCAGAATGGAGAAAAAACGAAGGAATTTTTCTAATGGCTTTTTGGGGAATAGCCTTTAAAATAAACTAGACTTTTCTTTGGAAAATACTTTATACTTGGTTTTGAAAATAGTTTTCCAAAAAGTTTTAAAACCTTTTTGTTCCTTCTCGTAAACCATATGCTCTGATACCAAATTGTAACACCCCACCTCCGCCAGGGTGGCTCTTGCAAGCACTCTGACTTTGGAGGGGCGTTAAAACAGGTAAACATGCATAATGATATATCAAGGCAGAACAAGAACATATGTATATATGTAAACAGAGTAAATAAGATAAGTAAAACAGCGGAAGATTCAAACTATTTCAAAACAAGTCTGGTACAACATAGCTTTCCAAATAAACAAGTCTAGATAAAAACAACATCAACTGAAAAACTGAAATACATAAGTACTATCCCCAAAATAAGTGATAACCATAGCTAGCTTCATGTCAAGACCGTACATGAGCTAAAATCCCACAAGCAAGTGATCAGAATCCAAGCTAAGCTCCAATATTCCCACCCTGAGAACCTGGGGGGGGGGGGGAAACGGAAGAAAAGAGGCGAAAGAAAACAGGTCAGTCAAAAAGACTGAGTAAGCCCTACTACAATCAATGTAAACTGATAAAGTTAACTGGCATGAGAAGCAGGGATGAACATAAGGATAACAACATACTAACATGATGATTAACTAACAAGGTAGATAAAGGTGTCATCGCATAATCAGGTTTAAGGTTTTTGCACCACAGGTGTACTAGCAAACTAACATGACTTGAATAAACAAGTATTGATCCCTTGGCCCAAGCTTTGGCCCAATAACATGAAATGACCGTAATACGAGGTCCAACCAAACGGTCTAGTCGATCGGCTCCCTATAAGCCTAACTCGTCACGTGTTGGTGTCAATGCGGCCCAAACATAATTGTAGTCAGACTGTGCAGGGTCTCCTGTCGGGTGTATCAAGCCCTAGGGTGGCAACCCCTGGACACCATAATCATGAGTGCACAGTGTCGATCTACTGGTACCCGTGCATGTTTTCCCCGGCTTCGGACTATGTGCATGACCATAGTCCGCCCGGAACTACACCGGCGTACCCTCTGCCGTCGCTTTTGGTCACTTACCTCCTAGTCCAGTAATTGTGCCCCCACCCTAGCCTAGTCTCTAGGGTCATAATGATACAAACTTGGGATTACTGCTGGAGTGGACCCCCATTGCTAGGATTTTCTAGTGGGTTAAGTACGGTTTAACCCTCTTGCTAATCATGGATTAACTTGGTTAAGTGTAACGATGAGTTCACGACTTAACCCTGATTAATCTACCAAGCCCAAATTTGTTAAGTATTAAGTGGACCATGACTTAACCCTAATCATGAGGCATTAATTAATTTAATGCGCCTTAACCTCTCACATTAGACCTTGTTGTGGTTACTAGTTAAGCCGGGCGGGTCCGGGTAGCTTTACATCACAACTTGGTCTAACCTCGGGTTCAAGGTACAGCATGACCAACTTCTCACATTGGGTCCTATTGTTTGTAGCAACTAGTTAAGCCGGTCGGTTCCAGGTAGGTTTACGCTACAAACTCCACCCAACCTCGAGTTGGCCACACTTATATTTTCTAAGTGTCATGTCCATCATGTTTCCAAAACATGTTACAAGTTTTTCAAGAATTTGGGTAGACCTAACTTAATAGGTAAATTCCCAATGAGTAGCCCTAACTTAATAGGTAAATACCCAATCTTATGTTTTTATGTCTTTTAAGTTTACCCAACCCCAAACGCAATCCCATCGCTTACATATCGCAATAGCGCATAAAGGATAGAAAGAGGGAACTTGGCATAATCATGACATAAAGGTGTTGAAGCCACAAGTTTAACATGGTGGCATATGAAATGTACATATGTTCATATACTTGCATATTACATTTTTAGGCCTCAAAAGCATGCATAAAACCAAACTTAGCATATTGGTGATACATGGTGATAAATGACATGTAGAAATGGCCATAAGTTCGCATTTAGCCTCACATGCAAGTTATCATAAGGGATATGATAACTTACATGTTGCCAAAATGCAACCTTTAGCATAAAGCTTGAAGCTTTAAGTTCATAAACCCAAGATAAGCTTGCATAACATGAGCAAAATGATCAACCCAAACTTGCATAACATAACTTGCATATCATAACATGGCAAACTTGAATATCATAACATATCAAACTTGCATAACATGACATGGTACACTTGCATATCATGGCAAATTTGCATATCATAATGATCAACCAAACTTGCATCATTCATTTAACTTTAGAGTTTAAATATGAAAGTAGAAAAGGGCTTACGATGCTTATGAAGACACAAAAATATGACAAAGCCCTTAAGCAATCAATTAGACCCAAAATGCAAGCTCTAATAGAAAAACCCTTGAGCCAAAATGATCAAAACCCTTGCTTTATGATGCAAATATAGAAACTTGACTTGAATGCAAGCTAATGATGCTCATACAAGCTTGAAAACACTTGTATGCATGCAAAATCTCTCATTGAAATTTATTTAGAATTTTATGAAGAGAGTGGAGGCCATAAGAGGAATGATTTTGCCATAGTTTAGTTGTAGGGTTGATTAATGATGATTTAGGGTTAGGTTAGGGGCTTATTTATAGAGATTAGGATTAGTTTTAGCCCTAGGATTAAACCCTAGTTCCAATCTCAGCCCTCAAAACCGAATCTGGCCCCCAAGCTCAACACAACTTCAAAATGTGCACCAGGCAGGACTGCCCGGTTGAGCCAAGTTGACAGCCAAGTCGACAGGGCTGTCGACTTGGTCCAACCAAGTCGACAGGGCTGTCGACTTGGGTGCTCTGGCGGGAATTTTCCCGCCTGGCCCAATCTGCCCTAATTTTTCCAAATTCAAACTTGAATTTGAAATCTGTTTTTACTTTGAAATTTTCTGAAAACTTCGTTGGGCCTTAATCGGGTCATACGGACTCCGATTTTCGAAAACTCGGACTCTATTTCGCGTATTTTTCCGAGACGAACGCAATGGCATAGCCCGTTTCCCTTGAGTCAGATTTATAAATTAAATTCTGCCTCGATTTACGTTATAACAGGTTATTGAAAATACGGGTTGTTACAATCCTTATGTTTCATCTCAGTTTCTCATGTTCAGTTAACTTTATTAGTTTTTATACTAATAGTAGGTAGGACTTACCAGTCTTTATGACTGACCTGTTTTCCTTTCGCTTCTTTTCTTCCATTCCCCCCCAAGGTTCTCAGGGTGGGAACATTAGCACCTAGCTTGGATCTTTGGCTTGCTTCTCTGATAGCTCATGTATGGTTTGGACTTGAGCTTTTCTATGGCGACACTACTGTTATCTTTGGGGAATACTTTACTTGTGTTATTTTTCAGTTTATGTTTTCTAGACTTTGTTTTGTTGGAAAATGATGACTAAGTACTTTGATGTAACTTGACTATGGTTTTGAAATAGTAATTTTATCCGCTGCATTATTTACTTTGTTTTACTCATATGTTCAGTCTTGTGATATCTTCATGCATGTTTACCTCGTTTAACGCCCCTCCAAAGCTGGTGTACTTGCAAGAGTGACCCTGGCGGAGGTGGGGTGTTACAACAATAGTACCAAACCGTGAAATATAAAAAAATTTCACGTTCAATACAAACAATATGATTATACTGATAAATGTTATCAATATTAGTGAGGAATCTAGTTGGATTCCTCCAACCTGTTATTCCCTACAAAACAATGGGTTACCACGTATTCAATCAATTTACTATGGCTAATCAGTATTTGTTTTCCATCCAAATAGGTGATCACATAAACAGTTTAATGATAACAGTCAAAAATGATTGTAACAATCAATACTGGGCTAATAACAGAAATGCAAGCATTCAATTATTCATTTATAACATTTATATTATTATAAACGTAACCATTGAGGTAAGTTACCTCAATTGGGTTCAATCATTAAATAACGATTGGTTTCAATTAAATTAAACAAACGTTTAATTTAACTGTTTCAGTCCATATATGAATATAGAATCAACGACAAACAAACAAACAACCATTAACAAACATAGAATACAATTATAAAATCCAACTTATATATAATATAAATGGAAAGAACCTAGTGAGTTTAACTCATCTTTATTTATTCTGCGTTAAAGTGATTTGTTTTTAATAAAATTAAATGGACTTTTAATTTTATTAAAAATTCCAGGTTCCTCTAATGATGTCCACAACCAGCTCCTACATATAGCCTGCATTGATATGGTCCCGAGATGACCGACTCTGTTCGTTCTGTTACGGTAGGGGTTAAATGTAAGATTTACAAATATATATACTATTTTAATTCCCATTAACATACATTTTGAATTACCATAAATTTTATTTGAAATGATGGCCTTACCCTCTATAACTTTCGCATGGACCAACCTTGCCATAATACATTGGAATAAAGAAAGCTATACATGCTTTCCAACTATGCACGTGACCTTGGTTTGAGAATAACTGCACCTATTTGTTTTATTTATTTTCAGTCCTCTTTTTCACGTGAACAAACAGAAGCTATTGGTTTCATCTTCTCTGCTTTTGATTCTTCAATAAACTTGATGCAATATCTACTGTTAATGCAAACTACCCAAAACCGCGGAGACCCCCTCACTTCCTAGTCGCGGAAACCAACTTGTACCCTTTTCCCCATGCATCTATCTTCCATGCATTAATTCCCCAGGCATTTCCTTTTCTTACTTTTTTTTTGAAACTGGTTTTCCTCGTGCTTACTTCACCAGGCACTCGGCATACAGACACCACACACCCACATCCCTTCACCACCGCCCTTTTCGTACTATTGCTCGCCGGAAACATCCCCTTAACACCTATGAATACCACTTCCATCAACACGCACACCCTTATCAACTAACTGCCAATTAAACCATACCTCAACGTGTTTCCCAACATCCTCATGTCCCTCAATACTCCAACAACTGTCCCTATCCACTTCACATAGAAATTCCCCCACGAGCAACATCCCATACTCCTGCTGCGGTTTACATGAACCCCCATGCCAAAAATACTCCACCGTCGTCGCCGGAGGACCATGTACCGATCCTCTCCTCCTCTGTACATCTGCCCCGACCTCTCGCTGCACCGGTCCAGACCCTGAGTTGACTCACGGCCTCATGCTCACCTTGCACACACACGAGTTACAGGGGCCACTGCAAGGGTTGTTGTACCCGTCATGCTCCTCAGTATTACACTACGGTTAGGATTTTTATGGAGAGAAAGAGAGTAGTTTTGATTTTAGGTGTTGTTTTGGATCCCAGTGACTTTTAAAGATTTGTGAAGCCATTTTCATACACCGTAAAAACATTAGGAAGTTCTCGCGGTTTTGTTTGCTCTGAAGGAATGAAGGTTGTCCTATATGTAGATAGAGGAGTGGAGTAGATAGAAACAATGTCGGATCAACGTATAGGGTAGATCGTATATTCACCAACATAGGTTGGCAAAAGCTTGCACTGAGTTTTCTTTGTCAATAGCCTGCACGCCTTTGTGTTTTCTTTTCAAATTCTGCAGCTTCCCAATATTCGGTGTATTTTCACTTGATTGAAAAGGGTATATTGAAAGAAGAAGTATGATATATATTTGGGGTAGGCAACTAGGTAGCTGTGTCGTAAATTTCATTTCACTTAGTTATGAAGATACGTGGAGTAGCGGTGTTGATTTGAGTGGGTAGGTTTTGTGTTAATTTCCATCTCGATAGGCATGTTTATTTCATTGTGCAGTATTGACAGTGCATAGGATAGCTGTGCTAATTTTCCTCTTAGGCATGTGAAAAGGTTAGCAGGCTATTCTTTGACAAGTCATTTACTTTGTGCGAATTAGTTAACTTAGATGGGGAGAGAAATGCACAGACATGTGAAATTTATTGTTTACATGAATGAACCAAACAGGAATTGCAGCTTGCATGTGCGAGTTCATGTTTGAATCTGAATTAGGCAAGCTTCGAAAAAGAATTTGCATGTGCAAATAAATATATAGGCATTCAGAAGGGGATAACTTTACATATGTGATTTTAATTTCATGTAGCTGCATCAGTTCTTTAGGCTAGAATGATCACATTTAATGCATAAAGTTAGACATGCTGGCTATATTTTAATATTTTATATTTGTTTTGGGTGGGTGTGGTCAGTTTTAAGTGGTTACTAATTTCTAACGGCAATTACCATTGTCTACGCTGAATGATTAGTAGTCGTCCTTACATATACAAATTCCAAAATAAATTCCAAATCAATTCAATAAAATAATATTACCCTATATATCCGTATATAATATATAACTTCAAAAATAAACAAATTTCGGTTTTGAATTCAACATTATAAAATTTCACTGCTATATTGATATTCAGTCATATTAAAATCCCTTTAAAATATTTAATAAATTGTTATGGTTTATAAACGATTCCATAGCAATTATTTGAAATCTGATTTGGACATAACTTACAATCTATAACACGAAATTTTTATTTTTCTCTTCCATATGAAAATTTTAATCAACAAGATTTAAACGCCTCTTATTTCACATAAATCCAATTTATATCAGATCCAGTATGTTAAATAGAACTTGAAAATTCAATATTACAAACTATCGCACCATTTCGAGCTCGTTTTATATTATATATAAATTATAACGTTTAAACTTCGTTTTTAGATAACAAATTCAATATTAAAGATCCATTAATATTCCAAATATAATATTAAAAAATAAAATAATTTAAATATTTGACTACCAAAAATACGGGACGTTACATTCTTCCCCTCTTAATAGAATTTCGCTCCTGAAATCGCTAAGCTAAGAAAGAACGTTACAAACCCATTTACTATCCTAAAACCCAATTCGTTGAAAACTAATTTTTCAAAAAATATCGAAAATTTTCTAACACTTTAAATTCTCAGAAAAATTTGGCAGAGTCTCCCTTATGCGCGGTGACATCTACGATATCGCAGGAACAAATAATAGATATACATCGACACACAAGGTTAAAAAACAAAATTCAAAACCCAAAAATTTATATTTCGCATAGGCGTACCTTTTACGAGTGCTATCGAGCATACTTGCTCAATTTATTGTGAAATATTCGACCAAATCAATCTCAATGCCACTGTTACCAGTACTCATCTCAATTCAACACGTAAGTGATAATTACATGAAATATTTAAATGGCATTTCACTTATTAACCAGAATAACTAAGCAAATTCCCATATTCATATGCGAACACAAGTATAAACTATCCAGTTTCAATTGATGTGCGGCTTCATTTGAATTTAATTATACTGGAATTTATTTATTTTAGTTTATATTTCATTCAACTCTATTAACTATTAATTAATTTTATTTAACCAAACATATAATCAATAATAAATCCATAACTAATGCATAACCATTCACTTAAATCAATTGAATTTACATTCAATTTAATATTTATTTTGGCTTAACATATATGAACATCAATCGATTATTATCCGATTGATTTTATTTATTATTAAATTTCCAGATTCCAAATTTATTTTAATTTATTTCAATATCGTCTTAATTTAATTTTACTTAACCCAGTTAAGTTCTAATTCAAATTCTTAACCCAATTTCAATTTATTCAAATCAACCAACCACATAAAACACAACAATATCTCAATATTTTGAGAAAATTATTACTTTTCTGTACAAAAATATATTTTGGATAAAATTATATCATTTACCCGCTTTACAAAACAATATTGTATCCATTGATAGTTCAATGCTTCTCAACACTTGAATCGATCAAACAACACAATACAAAACGATTATATATTAAATTTACAAATACGCTCTCTCATATATATATACTCAACTCAATCTAGGGTATTACTAACCCCATCTCTATTGAGTTACACCATAGAGCCAAGGTTATTACTAAACAAATAGCTCTGATACCACTGTAACGACCCGGTGATTTCAACTCCCGAATTCTGATAATACACAAATTCGGTATTACCTGTCAGAATTCAAGTATCGAAAACCACCAGATATTTATTAGAAATAAATTAGAGGGTGAGATAGGAAAGAAAGAAATATTAGAATAGAAGAAGAAGAAGTAAACACAACACATCACAGAATCTCACATCGCAGTGGAACTGAATATAATATGAAAAAAAAAATCTTTACTGAGAGCTTGAAGTAAAACTTACAATCAGAGTACAACTTACAGTCAACACATCTAGACAGTTATAATAATTTGTCCTCATTACACACAGCGGAATAAATAATAGTACGTCTAAACTCCTCCAGCACGTCTTCTAAACTTTGTAGTGTCCAACAACCTGAACCTGTACAACCCGGTCTAACCCGGGCATTTACAAAAAACTGGGTCAGTCTGGTGAAATAGAGTGAGAAAAACTTGTAATGCTTTAAGGGGAATCATCCAACTTGATTTTTAAGTTCAAAAATCTTTTTGAAATAAAAGGATAATCATAAGACCAAATCCACACATAAATACGGATGGTTTTTCCTTACGATAACCCAAAACATTTTTGAAATCAATATCTTTTCTGATATTATTATAATGTCTAAATACAAGTAAATAACAATTTAGCAGATCACTTGCATCTCACACTCCATATATATAGCATACAATCAAAACCGCGGTGCTTATTGGAGATTGGTTTCCAACTATGACAAGGTATAGAACCACCAACCGATAGTGTATTTCTAAAGGGGAATACACCTTGAATGTCTTGCAACCCGGCCCAAACATGACCGACCACTCATTTCGCTTGAGTGTCGAATGTACATCACCAACGGTTGGGCTCAAACCACTGTTTCCCGAAAAGTGACAGCATCGAAATAGATTAAAGAAGGAAATGGATTTTCTCTAGATTGTTGATTATGCACCCTAATGGGAGCAACCCACATAGCCATGTTGCCTGTCCGATTTTTTTCATTTCCCGGTTGATGAGGCTTGAGGATGCGTTTTATCTTTAAAATCAGCACATCACATTCACTTTGAATGCCAAATTGTCAAATCCACGAGAATCACTAATTGACGTCCACAACAATACATTACGTATTAGCTAAAAGAAGTTTCCTTCGCCGCTTCCACTCTTGGTACGGTTGAAGAAATCAATGTACGTGAACTTTCTGGAAATACTATGTCAGATATCCATCCATACATGTCACCCAGGAACAAGATGAACCGAAGGCACCTGTAGCGACCCGAACTTCGGGTTTTAATGAATCTTTAATTAGATTAAAGTGATCGAGAATGGAGTATCACCAGTTTTTCTCCAAGCGATAGTTAAATCTTTAATTAGATTTGAACGTGAAATGGTAATTAATATTTACTGATAACACCGTGGTGTTAGATATGGAGTATTACCAGTTTTGCTCCATTGGATGAATAGGCTGGGATTGGAAAATAAAATAAATGATTACTTCGGTGTGGTTCGCTAATCCCGACTAGTTTGGAAAACCTTAACATGGTTTGAAATGATATCCAAGGGAAGATTAAAGAACAAATTTAGAAGAATTTATCTTTGATAAAATTAATGGGAACCTTTCCCTAAGAATGTGAATATTTGAATAGAAGAATATTCTGAATTGGAATGAGGCGTATGTTGTGTTTGTGTAGCACTTGTTTATTATATACGCGAGTTATTCGGAAAGTCCGGGTTTATACCCATTCCGAATAACTGATTCGACGATAAGTCGAAGATGAAGACGGTGGTTGAAGACCGGAGGTCTTCACATCGTTTGGATGATTACTGATGATCTTGATTGGGCTGTACATCCAAGAGGAGGGAATCGGTTGGTGATCATCCAGATGTACTTGTAGATCGATGGATATGCGAGGAATAAGGTTCCTCCGGTTTCGTTCAGACCCAGAACGAACTTGTAAATGGACTGTGTATCTGACATTGGATTTTATTCTGTGTGATTGATTTCTATTAAATATATATATCTATTTGGCGACGGAGAATTTATTCTCTTGCTTAACGCCCTTCTCTGAGACGTATGAGCTTAGAGGTTATATATCGATAGATATCAATCGCATGGAGTGAATTTCCTGTATGGCATGCCTAAGTGGCAGTTGATCAAGGAATTTGTTGAAAAGCAAAGTCTTGTGGTTGATGATCAAAGCACAGCCTGTGTGGCATAACTTTGTGTATGGAATTAATTCGCGAGCCTCACACCTCGGTGTGAGTAAAAAACGGGATAAGGACCCAAGGAGTGCACGATGTTTCTTTCTAGCTATGGGTGATGTCAGTGACCTACCAGCCCTGACATTTATATTAATTTTACCTATGTGGTTGTTGGATGCGAGGCGCCTCGGATATAGGTCCTATAGGACCGAGAAACGTGTGTTCAGGAATACTAATCCTCAAAAGTAAGAGAGGACCGGCCTTGGAGGTTCCAAGGATCGATGTGTGCGGTCCTGAGACATTTGCTAGAGTGTCTCGAACGGAGAGGAGCTTGCCCCTTGCCTCGACTCATGATGGAATCCAATTTCGAATACGTGACATTCGGTTTTATTTGTAGAGCCTAGTATGGCGACATAATAGCATGGGATACTATGCCGTCTATGATTGATACATTTATATTTGAAGTTGATTTCTTCACTTATAGTAATAATAAAAGATGAAATTTAGCGTATCAAGCATTCTTTGGCTATTATAATGTAAAACCCTATCCTCCAGTTGTGTTGCATTGTGTGATGGGACCTGGGTCTTATAATAGCTTCATTTTTCTTTATTTAGCATTGCGCTGTTTGTTTTATGCATTGGTATTCTTGGAAGGAAACCCGTTCCGTGTTATATGGCGTGGTCCCTTGATTTACCTAACTTTAAAATAAAGATTAATAACTGTTTTAGTTCTCACACCAGTCACATGACTGACCTAGAGTTTATTGTTTTAACCAAAACTCTGGGTGCCCCTATTTCTACATGGGCAGCTAGTAGTTTTGGTTTTGCAGATTTATATTCACAGGATCCTGGTTTACAGCTGGAATGATATTCGGAAAGCTTTGTATCCGTATATCTCCTTTCAGTTGTGTTTTGTATTATTTTTCCGCTGCTATGTATTTAAATGTAATTTAAATCTCTGATATTTGTCAAATGTGTAATATTTATTCATACTCTGTATATTCTTGTATTTTAATGGAATTGTTGTAATAAACAATGAAATGTTCTTCTATTTGCGTTCCGATGTGTGTTGTTCTCAAAGCAATCCGTTCTTTCCTTCACGGGGATGTTCGGGACGCTACAGCACCCTCCTACTGCATTCTAGGAATCACTCTGAGAATCAGTAGCGAGAAGTCCTTGCGAACCCGTAAATTTTAACCATGATAGAATCACAGTATATCTCTGCTTGAAAGTCAGAGATCATAAGTAATCCTTCCGCTTATGAAGATCAGCGGTCTTCAATAGCTCCATCTCGAATCAGCATCTTCAACATATTCGTATTTGCTGGACATAATGGTTTTTGAATATATATTTGATCCCGATTTTTCCGTACTAACAATCGTATAGGCAAATTTTGATAGTCGGTTATTTAACAATCAAAAGAAACAATCATTCATCCATATTAAACTTTATTCATCGATTTATTACTCAGTATCATTTAGCCTCTGTAACCAACAATCTGTTAATTATATTCTTTAAATTTACCAATACTTGAACCCTCGCTTTTTTTATTTCTTGTTATAAAATAAGAATATTCTCCAAATTCATTTTGTTCAACTTATACTCTTCGAAAACCGTTTATAATATACTTACAGAAATCATAAGTTCTGTTTCTTTCCACTACTCTCGTTTATAAACTAATATCATTCTTGGATAATCGTGTAGTCGTTCAAGTTGGGGTATTTTATTTACCTTTCAGACCTTGACCAACAACATTCATATCTTCAGAATAAATAGAAGTTTATTAACCACATGTTTTCCTTTGGAAACCTTCAACCAAGTTTACTTAACTAATTATTAAGTAAACTCTTATTAAATTCTTTCTAATTATTTTAATAACCATTTACAATATTATATATGAGCTTCGATTCTATTAGAAAATATAATCCTTATACAAATTTCTTAGTATCTCTTTATTATTATATTACAAATTTATTTCAATAACTCAAATTCATTTGTTTAAAACCCCATAATCAAAGATTTTAAGAATCTTACATTAATATCTTATATAATTGCTACATTGAAATCTTTTTAAACTCTTATATTGATGTTTATCAAATGATTCAACGTATCATCTATAACAAATGTTACAGATTTCACTTCAAAATCATTTTACTTATCACGTTCTCTTAACTCATACTCAACCACTTATTCGTTGCCTAAAACATATAATAATCCTTTAAAAACTTGTAGCTATAAATAGTTCATCTCCTTTGTAACAAATGTTACAAAACACATTCACAACCCATTAACTTTTTTAATAATTCGATTTCATTTCCAAAACTTCAAATTTCCATTTACCAAATCTTTTGTAAATTAATTACAACAACTTACCATTTGTTTCCATTTACGCATCTTTAACTTCATTTAAAAAATTTCTTCTGCAATTCATTATTGACAACTAATATCCGTTATCGTATTCTAAAACTTTAACTTCATTTATATCCATGCCTTCAGTTAACATTCCGAACTTCGGAATATCACATTCCGAACCACGAAATAAACTTGCTTCGATTTATCATTCCAAACTTCGTAATACCACATTGCGAACCTCAGAATAAAACTCACTTCCATTAACTCAATCCCATTTATAAATTTCAGTCTTATTTAAAAATCTCAATTATAAATCCACTTTCATATTTTCAAATTCGACTTCATTTAAAATTATGAAATTCCACTCACAAATCAATACTCATTCCCAAATCCAGTGATTTGTTAATCTTATTCACGAAATGTCATTTAATCACATTTTGTATATTTTTAAAACAACAGTTCAAAATGATCATTCATTTACAAAAATATCACTTTAAATCTCTTTTATAAATTTTCGTATAATTTGCGATTCCATTATTTCATTTCTATATTTGAAATCCATTTAAACTTCTTTTATGACCGTTAAGGCCTTTACAAAACCATTTCAACAATCAGATAACCAATACGATAATTTTATCGTTTAACCGTTTATTTTATAATATCTTACATCTCTACTAGTTATATTATATATATTTATAAAATTGTAAATTTAACCTTGAGATTTATCTTTACAATCAAAATAATATTTCAAATCCATATAAAAATATATTTATATCTTTGAAACCACTCAAAATCCATTTAGTATCGATTTCGAAAAATTCCTTCTTTTAATCAACGGTACTAAAGAGGCGAATGGCTACTACAGCACCAAACCATGAAATATAAACCAGTTTCACATTCAATACAAACAATATGGTTATATTGATAAATGTTATCAATATTAGTGAGGAATCTAGTTGGATTCCTCCAACCTGTTATTCCCTGCAAAACAATCGGTTACCACAGATTCAATTCAATCAATTTACTAAGGCCAATCAGTATTTGTTTTCCATCCAAATAGGTGATCACATAAACAGTTTAATGGTAACAGTCAAAAATGACTGTAACAATCAATAATTGGCTAATTACAGAAATGCAAGCATTTAATTGTTCATTTATAACTTTTATATTATTATAAACGTAAGTTAACTCAATTGGATCCAATCGCTAAATAACGATTGGTTTCAATTAAATTAAACAAACTTTAATTTAACTATTTCAGTCCATATATGAATATAGAATCAACAACAAACAAACAAACAACCATTAACAACCATAACATACAATTATAAAATCCGACTTATATAAAATATAAATGGAAAGAACTGAGTGAGTTTAACTCACCTTGATTTATTCTGTGTTAAAATGATTTGTTTTTAATAAAATTAAATGGACGTTTAATTTTATTAAAAATTCCAGCTGCCTCAAATGATGTCCAAAACCAGCTCCAACATGTAGCCTACGTTGATATGGTCCCGAGATGACCAACTGTGTTCGATTCTGTTACGATAGAGGTTAAATGTAAGATTTACAAATATATATATGCTATTTTAATTCCCATTAATGTACATTTTGAATTGCCATAAATTTTATTTGAAATGATGGCCTTACCCTCTATAACTTTCACATGGACTAACCTTGCCATAATACGTTGGAATAAAGAAAGCTATACATGCTTTCCTCCCATGCACGTGACCTTGGTTTGAGAATAACTGCACCCATTTGTTTTTTTTCTTTTCATTCCTCTTTTTCACGTGAACAAACAGAAGCTATTGGCTTCATCTTCTATACTTTTGATTCTTCAATAAACTTGATGCAACTTCTATGGTTAATGCAAACTACCTAAAACCGCGGAGACCCTCTCACTTCCTTGTCGCAGAAACCAACTTGTACCCTTTTTCCCATGCATCTATCCTCCATGCGTTAATTCCCCAGGTGTTTCCTTTTCGTACTTTTTTTTCATTCTAAAACTGATCTTCTTCGTGCTTACTTCACCAGGAACTCGGCATACAGACACCACACACTCGTATCCCCTTACCACTGCCCTTTGCCTACTATTGCTCACCGGAAACATCCCCTTAACACCTATGTATACCACTTCCATCAACACACACACGCTTACTGACTAACTGCCAACTAAAACGTACCCGAACGTGTTTCCCAACATCCTCACGTCCCTCAATACTCCAACAACCACCCCAATCCACTTCACACAGAAACCCCCCTACGTGCAACATCCTCATACCCTTGCTGCGGTTTACATGAACCCCCATGTCAAAACTACTCCACTGTCGTCGCTGGAGGACCATGCCCCGGTCTGCTCCTCCTCCGTACATCTTCTCTGACCTCTCGCTGCACCGGTCCAGACCCTAAGTTTGCTCACATCCTCATGCTCACCTCGCAAACACGCGAGCTGTAGGGACCACAGCGAGAGTTGCTGTACCCTTCATTCTCCTCATGTTACACCACGGTTAGGATTTTTATGGTGAGAAAGAGAGTAACTTTGATTTTAGGTGTTTTTTGGATCCCAGTGACTTTTAAAGATTTGTGAAGCCATTTTTATACACCATAAAAACATTGGGAAGTTCTCGCGGTTTTGTTTGCTCTGAAGGAATGAAGGTTGTCCTATATGTAGATAGAAGACTGGAGAAGATAGAAACAATGTCGGATCAACGTACAGGGTAGATCGTAGATTCACTAGTATAGGTTGGCAAAAGCTTGCACCGAGTTTTCTTTGTCAATAGCCTGCACGCCTTCGTGTTTTCTTCTCAAATTCTGCAGCTTTCCAGTATTCAGTGTATTTTCACTTGATGGCAAAAGGTACGTTGAAAGAAGAAGTAGGCTATATATTTAGGGTAGGCAACTAGGTAGGTGTGTTGTAAATTTCATTTCACTTAGCTATGAAGATACATATAGTAGCTATGTTGATTTTAGTGGGTAGGTTTTTCGTTAATTTCCATCTCAATAGGCCTGTTTATTTCATTGTGTAGTATTGATAGTGCATAGGATAGTTGTGCTAATTTTCCTCTTAGGCATGTGAATTGGTTTGCAGGCTATTCTTTGATAAGTCGTTTGTTTTGTGCGAATTGGTCAACTTAGATGGGGAGAGAAATGCACAGACATGTGCAATTTAACGTTTACATGACTGAACCAAACAGGAACTGTAGCTTGCATGTGTGAGTTAATGTTTGAGTCTGAATTAGGCAACCTTTGAAAAAGAATTTGCATGTGCAAATAAATATATAGGCTTGCTGAAGGGGATAGATTTACGTGCGTGATTTTAATTTCATATAGCTGCATCAGTTCTTTAGGCTAGCATGATCAAACTTAATGCATAAAGTTGGACGTGCAGGTTGTATTTTAATATTTTATATTTGCTTTGGGTTGATGTGGTCAGTTTTAAGAGGTTACTAATTTCTACCGGCAATTACCGTTGTCTACGTTGAACGTTTAATAGTCGTCCTAAAATATACAAATTCCAAAATAAATTCCAAATCAAATCAATAAAATAATATTACCCTATGTATCCTTATATAATATATAATTTAAAAAATAAACAAGTTTGGGTTTTAAATTCAACATTATAAAATTTCACCGCTATATTGATATTCAGTTATATTAAAATCCCTTTAAAATGTTTAATAAATTGTTATGATTATAAATAGTTTCATAGAGATTATTTGAAATCTGATTTGGACATAACTTACAAGCTATAACACAAAATCTGAATTTTTATCTTTCATATGAAAATTTTAATCAACAAGATTTAAATGTTTCTTATTTCACATAAATCCGATTTATATCGGAACCGATATGATCAATTAAGTTGAAAATTCAATATTACAAACTGTCGCACCATTTCGAGCTCGTTTTATATTATATATAAATTATAACGTTTAAACTTCGTTTTTAAATAACGAATTCAATATTAAAGATCCATTAATATTCCAAATATAATATTTTTTAAAAAAATTGACTACCGAAAACACAGGACGTTACAAATTTATAATATGAGCTCATGACAACTTAAAGTTGTTAATTAAATATTTGCATATATGTGTTTATACATGCATCCGTGTAGTCCATATGTAATTGATATGCATATTCTTTCTCATTCGAGTTACCTATTTTAGGACAAATTGTTCATAAGTTCCAATCATTAATTTTTGCTTATCAAGCATTGTCAATGCGAATCTTAAAGATCGCGTCATAATATCCAAAATATCTGATTTGGAACTGTATCGAACTTTTGGTTCAAATGAAATATATGAACAACTTCAAGTTGTTAATCTATATTGAACTTCTGGTTCAAATAATGTATAAACAATTTCAAGTTTGTTAAACTTTATTGAACTTCTGGTTCAACTGTATTGAACTTCTGGTTCCACTGTATTGAACTTCATTCCACTGTATTGAACTTCTGGTTCCACTGTGTTGAACTTCTGGTTCAAAATAAATATATAACAACTTCGAGTTGTTAAAATTTATTCTTCAGTACAGTATGAAAATATAAATGTATAAGCAAGATACAACTCATTTTGAAAATTGTACAATCTTTGGATGCAATATTATTGTCGCATATGATTTAACTTCTTTAAGAAGTGTAATGTTATTATTTCATACGGTTTGAATAAAGCTTCAGGCTTTTAAATTATGAAGTAATTAAAATTCATTGATTGAGGAACTTCGAGTTCCTATGTATATATACACACATACATATGCATATCAATTTTATAAATTTATGATGAGCTTCTGATTCTCAATATTTTAACGTACTTTTGATTTAGAAGCTTTTACATTTTTGCTAATTGACAAGATTTCAAACTTGTATACTTTATCAAAAAATGTTTATATATATATATATATATATAATTCAAGAACATGTCCAAGACTTTGACTTATACAACTTCTAATATAAATATTTTATTTGCACAACTTCAGGTTGTGGTTCTATCCTTTCTTCCGTAACATTAGTTATTACTAGCTAAAAACATCGAATAATAATACATATGTTTATTCTTATTCCAAATACAAACATACATCAATTAACTAAAATAACTAATGCATTCAACGCATTTATGACAATAAGGTAATATAATATATTATCATAACAATGCATTCTCTAACATTCAATGCATTTATGACAATAAGGTAATATAATATATTCATCAATCACATAATCAACATTTTACATTCTCTAACATGAATGGTTCAAAAATTTATAGATCTATACATAAAATTCACAACTATAAACAAAAATAAACTATATGTCTCATATTCATTTTTTTTTCAATATGAATGATTTGAAAAACTTGAAAATTTATACATAAAATTCACAAACATAAAATTACATATTTTTTGATTCAAATTATACAACTCATATAAAGATCTTCTAGATCTTTCTTTTTATATAAAAATTGCTTCTTGCCTTTTTAGAAACTGCAGATTCTAAATTTTCCATGAAATGACAAAATTTATTTTTGCATTCACTTCCGGTGTGCAGAATTAAGATCAATATTTAAATCTTAACTTAATATGATCTTCAGGATGTATATTCTCTTTATAAAAGTTTTTCCTAAGGAACAATAAAAACATTTCTTTTAGAAATATGATATGCTCTAAAATTATTGTAATTAAACTTCAGGTTTTATTATTATTCACATATTATTATTGTATATTTTAAATTGAACCAACTTTTCTAGAAAGTTACATATGAGAGTTATTTTAGTATTTTTCTTCAAGAAAATAGTATTTATAATAAATTTAATGATCTCTTCGAATAATAAGTTCCTTCAAGAGATTATATGTAGAATAAAGTTGGAATATAAGGCTTTTTCCTTTTTGTTGAAAATTTTCCTTTCATTGATTTTTTAAATCTTTTCCTTTTACAGGTCATTTGCTATATGCAAATATTAAATGCAATTATATGCTTTTATGCTTTATTTCATGTTTCACGTTTGAATATTAACTTCGGGTTCCTTGTTTGCATATGAACTTCAGGTTCCTAGTTTGCATATTGTAATGGCCCGAATTTCCATACCCTTTAGGTTGACTAATAACACCACACATCCAACCCTAATGACATAGAAATACTAATCATTAGTAGAAAGAAGTTAGAGGATGAGGAATAGAAAGAAAGAAAAGTTAGAATAGAAGAAAAACGAAGAACACAAATCTCACAGCGGAATGAATAAAATATATTAAATAACATAACTTTTGAAATACAAATAAGTAACAGTATATACATGACATCATCAGAGCACAACGGTTGTTCCTGGAACAGTTATAAACACCTGTTTCCAGATACAACAAAATATACAATGGAAAATATGATATTTTATAGCTAACTACTGAAGCCTCCTGCTTCAAGTTCCTCCAAGTGAATCTGTAAAATCCCGACTACTTGACTGCCCGTACAAATTTGGGCACCCAAGAGTTTAGGGAAAAGAAACAAAATAAACTCTAGGTCAGTCATGGGACTGTGTGAGCAAACTCTAACCATTTGTTTAACTTTCAAAATCCTTTCGAAAGAAATGATAATCGTAAGTCCAATCCACACATAACACGAATGGTTTTTACCTTACGATGACCAAAAATATTTCTGTTATCAAATCCAATGATACTACAATAATGTCTAAATCAAATAAATAGAATCTAGCAGAACGCTTGCATCTCACGCTCCATATATAATATAAAATCAAAAACCGCAGGGCGCTTATTAGAGATTGGATTTCCAACATGACAAGGTATGGAACCACCTTTCGATAGTTTATCTCTAGAGAGGAATACACTGGGTTCAACAAAAACATCTTGCAACCCGGCCTACACATGGCTAGCCACTCATTTAACTTGAGCGTATCAAGCATATTATCACCAACGATTGTGATCAACAACCGTTTCCGAAAGCATACAGCTACGAATAGAATAAGAAGCAAATGAATTTTCTCTAGATCGAGTGATAATACCCCTAATGGGAATGACCCACATGGCCATGCTGCCTGCCCGATTTCTGTCATTTCCCGGTTGATGAGGCTTGAGGTCATGATTATTTTTCAGAACATCTTTCCACTATTTACTTTGAATATCACGTCGTCAGACATTCGTCCATATACATTATCCTAGGACTGGACAAACCGAAGGCACCATTCTATTAATCCATCTTGGGAAATTTCTACCTAGGATTAACATAACAGCCCTTGAATTTTACTCCGTCTTCAATTATCTCTAGCATAAGTTGATTCATAACGCTTATACCAATACGGAGTGGTTTTCAGTTATTAGATTTGATCCCGGTCTCTCCATATTGCAACGGAGGTATAAAATAAGTCAAAACTTTGATAGTCGGTGATTTAACTATCAAAGTAACATCCATACAATCAACGGTCCTATTTCCAATTGGAAATTCTACCGATCAAGCATCAAACAACACTGACCCCTTTTTATATATTATCATTTCAAATATCTATTTTCCATCTTTTGTATCCTTTCACAACTCGATTTTCTCTATCGATTCTTGGAAAAACATTTCCAATATTACATTTTGTTTATTCAAGAAAATATCTCTTATTTCAATTAGAAAACATTTATATATATTAACGAATCCTTATTTTCTATATTCAGAAAATATACCATATTAATATCGGAAAATATTTCCAGATTCTATTTATTAATTCCTAGTTGCCCAATTCATTTCATTTTCTACGCGGAGAAAATATCTCTCATTTTATTTGGGAAAACATTTCAAAATCCTTTAAGTTACCGCAATGTTATAAAAACATTATTATTATAACTCAATCCATTAATCATTTATTAACTAACCATATTACTAACCAATCTTCACTATCGATCCTTAACCATTCCTCCATCAACCATGAAGTCAATAAGGTTGGGGTATAATTACCTCTCAGACCTTAATTGAACAACATTCTCAACTTTGAAATAGTCAAAGCTCACAACTTCAAACAAAACATCGCTTACGCGACTCTCGGGTTCAATCTAAGAATCCACTTCTTTTACGGAAAATCTTGATTATAATGGTAGCGTTATAATCGTTGTTTCCAAAGATTTGATTTATAAGAATTTATTATAACGGCAGCATTAAAATCGCTGTTTAGATTTACAAAACATTTATTATAACGAAAGCACTAAAATCGATGTTTAGATTTATAAGATATTTATTATAACGGCAGCGTTAAAATCGCTGTTTAGATTTATAAAACATTTATGATAACAGTAGCATTATAATCACTGTTTAAACTTATAACGGTAGCGTTATAATCGTTGTTCCCAAATAGTTGGTATATAAAAATATAACTTGTACTTATTTATTCAATTAATAAGTAAATAAATAAATAAATAGATTTGATTAAAAATGGAAAGTAAAAATAACTACTACCCTAAATTCGATATAATCGAATTCCAATAAATAACTCTCTCTCGAATAATGTATATTTGATTATATACCGAACTTCAGAATTTATTTACCATTTCAGGTTAATTCAAATTCCAAATTCACTTTTGAATTTATCCTTTCCAAATCATTACCCAGTTCCTTTATAACCATGTCACTCTACAAAACGTTATCATACTTTATTTTATATTCCAAAATTTGGAATAAACTCTTCGTTTTTATCTTAAACGATTATCCATTTTCCTTTTCTATTCAAGTTCTAATTTGGATTCATATTTCAAATCTAAATTCCTTTATAAATATTTTATTTGCAAATTATTTGTTTTAAACTATTATTCGCTTTAACCGTGAATGTATTACTTTTATCTATTATCAAATCAGTTTGATTTCGTACTCATAAATAATATATTAAACCAAAATTCTATTTATAATTGCTATTCAGAAGTTTTCATATGAATCTCATTTTTTTATTGCAATCATTTAAAATCTCGTTTATAACGTCCTTTATAATTTGCTAAGTTAAAATTCAATTATCAATGTCGGCTTCGATAACCATTCCCACTATATAAGTTCAAACAGGAATTTATAGTTCCATTTTTCCAACGATAAATAGTTTTTTCTAAATTTATAAGCATTTCTTATAAATTTATTCTCTAAGTTTGTTCATTAAAATAGATATTTCATTTAAAATCTAATTACACACTTTATATCGTTTTTACTTCTAATTTAAAAATATCAATTTCCAATTAGATATAAGCTATCCTATTACGTCCTATTACGTCCTGAATGCCATAACAAATTCCCATTTATAATCCTTATGAATTTATTTAAATCCACTCACATTCTGAACATCGGACAATAATCCATTTCCCCTTTTTAAACGATTCCTAAATATCCAACGATAATTATTTCACTTTGTTTACAAATATCATCTATATATTTAGCTACTCGTCTAATCCATTAAAACGGCTTTCTATTTCAAATCAGTTTGAAAATCCAGTTCTATTTTTGAAAATAAAATTTCTTTTTCTACATCTCAAATTCCATTTCTGAATTTGAAAATATGTTATGGTATATAAATACCAAAATCCTAGGGCGAGGGTAATTCAACACCACATAATCAATCATAGTAAAGATCGCAGTAAATAACAAACAATAATGTAAATGTTGAGGGATCCAGTTGGATCCCTCCAAACTGTTTCCCTGCATTCATAGATGTCAATCAAGATCAATAATAATATTACACTTTAATATGAAATAGCAGAACTAATAATCGATCAACGATGTAATCATATCAACCATTTCAACCAATTTTACCAACTATTCTACCAATCAACCATTGCACAGCATAAATTTACTATAAATAAATTTAGAACTCATTCATATAAAAATATAAACGAGCTAGAGTTAGTAAGTTTACTCACATTGGTCCACAGTTGTCGGTTCTTCATTTGTTTTGATTTAAAATCAAACAGGCATTTGATTTTACCATGAAATTCCAATTGATCCGTTCTCAATCATGTCAGTTCCACAACGTAGATGGCGTTGTTACAATCCCAACATGACAGGTTTTGTTTGATTCTGATTACATATGATAAAGTTATGGTGATGACAAGTATAATTTGAATTGGATTAAATTATAAAAATTTAATAGTCATTAATTATTTAATCACCTTATCATTGATCTTAATTTTCTCGAAAAAATCTCTGGCTTATCTCTAGGCAATGAAATTTCCACGCACTCCTCCTTTCCAATTTGATTTTCCCCATTTCCAGCAAGTTTCTTTGACCCCGACTTTTATCCATTACCCATAATCCATCTTAGCTTCTTAATCCATTTGTTAATCACTGCTTATTTCTCCTTCTTTCAGCTATCAAAACGCGATTCCTTCCTGATACTGAAATACGCGGCTTTCATCCAACCCCTGCCGCCTTTGTCCATCACCGTCCGATGAACCGACTCCACCAATTTCACCCCCTTGTGGGCTCGTCCAACTCGTATACCTCTCCATGATTCCGACTTTAGAACTCAAACCGCCTGAGGCCATCCCACTTCAGCTCACAAACCCACCTTCATCTCTTCCATACATGATCGGAGATGACCCCTTCAGGCCGCCTCAACTAAACTGTGAACGACAGCCATCTGTTATTTCCCCCATCACCATGTTCTCACTTGTGCCCCTCAAGTTCATCGCGGACCAGTCCGTAATTTATAGTGAGGGCATCATCATGAAAAGCATTCCGCCTTGATGATGCTACCCGGTGCGCTTCCCCTACTGAATGCCTCACTCCTTCCGGTCCCTTTTTTTCTATCAAGTTGCTTCCTTCCATTAACTTGCTAAGTCTCCAAGCCTATCACATGCTTATCTTAGTCACAGTGAACCTATAAGCTGCTGGACCCAGTTCCATAACACCATCTTTCTCCGCGTTCATCACCTCCCTAACATCGAGACTTCCACTATGGTCTTTTCTTTGTCGAGCTGTACAGCGACAACAAAGTCGAACTCTAGGTTCATGGTAGGTCAAGACTCATGACTTTGATCAATGTTGAACTAAGAAAGATTGATATAAGGGCCAAGTGGATCTCACTGGGAATGTACAATTATTTATTTTGAAATTTTTCCATGGAGCAGTGTATGGGATTTGATCCGAAGTACTTGGTTTTGAATTAAAGACTTCAGTGGATCTAAAAGCAGGCGATTTTGTTTTGTATTTCATTTTATAGGATTTACTGTTTGGTTTTCTTTTTGCATCTTGGTTTTTGTTTCTGAGAAAGACAAAGAAGAGATATAATATTTGAAGGAGAAGAGAAGCTTTGGGGGCACGGAACCAAATTACTTGGCAGACACGGTTAATAGTGGTTTGGGGAACACGGAATCGGAGAATCGTGGTAAGCACGTTTCTTGAGTCTTACACGGTAAGGTAGTACATGTTATTGGGCAGGGATGAAGTGTGCTGGAAAAACATGTGAGTCCAATTTAAAGGAATACAAGTCTCAAACAGTACACAGGAATTGTCGAAATGACAACCTTCAAATGGATAAATATATATGTGTATTCCATGCCATCAGCATGATAAGGTACCCAATTTGTGTGATGTTTTGAAAGATGTGCAAGAAGGAAAATGGTTAATCGTAGAAATCAATTATAGGAGAGAAAAGTATTTGACAACCGATCCAAATCCATAATTAATGGAAACTAAATAGCTAAACGCAACTTTTGCATGGCAATCCTGTATATATAAAATTATTTAATTTGATTTTAGTAACGGAATGCTCCTAGTAGTTAGTTTTTAAAAAGTAGCCTATAACATACCCATGTGGAAAGAAAAATATGGACAAATTTCCAAGTACCAAAATTCCTTATGAAAATTATTTTATATTACCAATACAACATTTAAAATCAATTTAAATGGTTTAAAATTAACGACAAAAAATTCAGGTCGTTACACATATGAACTTTAGGTTCCTTGTTTGCATATGAACTTCAGGTTCATTATTTGAAAGAATTTGTATATGAACTTTAGATCATATGAGCTTCAAGTCATTTACATGTGAACTTTAGGTTCAACGACTCTAGCTTTGTGTTTGGAAGTATGACCGTCTTCAGGTGGTCATAATTCTCCTTCAGGGAGTTCCATAAGTGAGAGGGTCTTTTTTTTCCAGTTAAATATTCTGATTTTAGATCATTGTGGATATGGCCTCTTAAAAATATCAGGGCCTCTGCTTTGTCCTGCTGGGACATATTATTAACATTTTTAATGGTACTCTCTAAGCATTGAGATTGTAAATGGATTTCAGTGTTTAACATTTTTGCGAACTACACAAAAATAATAATTGTAGATGCTTAATTAAACAAAATTCACATATTAATATACATGTTCTATAATTATCAAAATGAATTAACAAATTAATTAACAGACAAAACGATGAAACTGTGTACGATTATATCATAAAAAAATATGTAGATCTCGTAAAATAGAATGGGACCATATACATGCATGAAATAAATTGAATATATTACAACACGGAATCATAAAAAAAAATCCAAATCTGCAAGTCTTTCTTTATACATTTATACTGAACTTCTTACAATAATAAAACAATACAAACCGTCAAGGAGCCATACACCATGTTACATAACCAAAATAATGGCCACAGTAATACATATGTTGGCTAACAAGCAGCTTGCTATTTACATATATGCATACCTATTAGCAATGGCTTCTCTGTTATTGAAGAGATAAAGTAGCAAATGAAGATGATTTATGTATGGCGTATGGGGGTAAAAGATCCATATATAATATTAGAAAACGAAAATGAATGGATCTTCCTAAAAAAAGTATTTGGTATACCATAATACCAGGTTAAATATGAATATGTGGATATCTAAAAACCACTAAGTTAAAAAATAATTAGATCTAAAAAGTTTAGATCCACTGAAACATAATCTAGATATGACAATTTCATAGATGTAGATCTAGAAGATTTTAACAAATAACTATAATAGAATCTCGTGTTGATAACGTGTTATAAAACGAACACAGAACAGAAGAAACAAGGGAGACATTCAAAATTGTCTTTATTTCTATTACATTGGCTCCTTTATATATAAGCTTAGGAGTTGATGTTTAACTTATTCCCATGATGTGGGACTAAACAGAGAACTAATAAAAGCATATTCATAACATTTATATATTTTACAACAAAAGAAAATAATAATAATAATAATAATAATAATAACAACCTAATTTTGCAATACCCAAAGGTAGGGACTAAATACGGCTTATAATTAGTGGACAATCATTGACAGTTTAGAGCCGACTGATGAACGCATGGTATCCCTGTTGAAACGTCGATTTGATTTGGTCCACTGGCTTCATAGTGTATTTTGGGCTTATTTCTTATTTTGCTAATAAGGGAGGGAAAGTGAGGAAACCGAGTATGGAGAAGCAAATGTGTTTGTCAAGGATGGAAATGAGAGAACAGAGAATTGGCAGGAGTTCGTGATCCGTTTTACTTGGTAACATATAGATATGCAGTGGTAGTATAAATGCGGCGTACAAACAAACATGTAGAAGGGAAAATTAAAGACTTTTGTATTAAAATTTAAGAGTATCTTCCTTTGGCTTTAGTTCGTTGTATACTTATGTATAGATATCATACGTTTGTTAGACATGCTGATGTAGACTAAGCTACGCATGCATGTTTCAATGATAGTTTTATGAGGCCATGCAAACTGAGGAACATGCATGCAATTCGTAATGAAGTAAAATTAGTTTATAGTTCGTGACAGCAGCTGTAAGACTTATGTCTGTAGAATGAAGGCAGTGAAGTTAGTTTTGTTGTTTATTTAATGTGATTTCAAACTTTCATTGCTAAGAACCATAACTTTTTACTCTTTTAATGCGCCCTTAATTGTTCCAGTTATGTTTACGACGTCCAACAGTACTAGACATTAGCCAGATTTTTTTTTGAAACTGATAAAAAATAGGTCCAAGGCCCAGATGTAAACGGCGAAGCAATACCCGTAACTCATATTACAAATAACAACGGAGGAGAAACCATACCATCATTACATCCATTTACGAATTCTCTAAAAAAGCCGCAAAAATGGCGGATGATGACAGAATCCTACGAATTTCTTCCTCTAGCTACTAGATCTTCAAGGAGGCTTCCAGGCAAAAGCCTCATCTCCTTCAATTCTTCTTCGAGTAGGAATAGCTTTTGTGTACTCGGCTAGCACTTTATCTTCAGGTCTCTCTTAAGAGATGTCATCAATTCTCCTTTTCTTTGTGCTCAACGATACTGAGCTGCCCTCCATTTGTCATTTTAAGCTCAGATCTACTTCAAATGACTTGCTTCCGCTGCTACCTCCCTCTTCCCAGCATGATAAGTGATAAATTTGGTTATTTATCTTGCTTCTGTAGCGATTATTATCCACTTTATGCAAAAAGTTGCGAGCTTTAATTTATCCTCTTTTTTCTTCTTCGACGAAGGCAAAATTTCTGGTTACTACTGGAAGGATGTTTAGCCCTAATCTCTGCATTAGGTAAAATACACAGATTACCATTCAATTTATAATTAGATAAATTGCTTTTTGCAATGTTATTCTGTTTATTTCCTATTAGGTTATTAATGTTGAGGCTATGGCTGCATCTACCAGGGAGGAAACCAGATTGCTTCACAGGGGAACTATTATCCCCGGTTGTGCTAATGAGCTGATTATTCCCAGCTAATTGATCAATTCTAGTTGGATGGAAGTATTTTTATCTTGCATCAAGTATAACAAGTTGATTACTATCCATATTACTTTTAATATGAACTTTATTTCTATCTAAAAATTGTTTACTTCCATTGCAGGTTATCCTGATGTCGGAATTGAAGCTACAGTTACCATCGTATCCAAGATGATTATCATTACCATATCTACCGAATAAATTATTGGAGCTAAATTTGGAACTGGGGAGTTGATCATTGGATCTGGTAACACTGAGCTTCTCATTAAGTATATAATTCTCAACTTGAATTTCTTCATTAATGATATATTCTTCTCAAGAATACATTCATTACTATTCCTGTTAGTCTTTTTACTGATAATATTACAATCAGTAAATATATTTTTCCATAATTGGTTGCAATTGTTCTCCTTAGATGTGTGAAGTCTCTGATTTCTCTCCCTCCAAATGTGATAAATCACAGTAGTTAACATGATACAAGCCCTGTTAAAAATTTAGATTTAGGCTTAAAATGATTCATAATGTAGTCAATACTATCTCTGATATTCAAAGTAGGAATATTCAGATTAAAACTCATGCTCCTTTTAGCATTAAACCAAATGAACTGAGAAAATGAGCATTCAAAAAAATAAATGGTTAACATTTTCCACATCATTATTACACAAGAGACAAAAAACATCTGATTATTTATTCCATTTTCTAAACTTGTTCCATGTAGGAAGTTTATTTAACAGGGCAAAGTAAGCACAATGTGCCATTTTAGGGCAATTGGCTTTACACCATATAGCTTTGTGCCAACTAACTTCAACATTCTTACCAATAAAAAATTCCCAAACTTTTTTAAAAGAGAACTTATCTTTAGAATTAATCTTTCAAACCCATTGATCTCTAAAACAGTTAGAGTCAATGATTTTTTTTTTTGAATGGCAGACTTGAAAATGAAGGCTGCAAGATTGTTATTAAAAACCCAACAATTGTTTTGAATGATATTTTAGACTGTGTCATTAACTCCTCTAAGTATGTGCAAATTATTCCATCCAAAAACATTAATTAGAGAGTTACCGAAAATCCATGGGTCAAACAATAAACTGGTCCGACTTCCATCTTTTGGTTCTCTCTCAATTAATTTTCTACCTATGTCTCTACAGTCCAAAATATTTTTTCAAACATATGAGTGGTGGTTTTCTTTTTTAACAGTCCAATTTTTTTTTTTGATTTAAGATAATTAGCCTTCATCCACCGAGCCCAAAGTGATTCACCATCAATAAATTTCCAAAATAATTTTAATTTACACACATCATTCAAATCCCTGATATTCCTAAGACCTAATCCCCCAAATTTCTTAGGCATACATACTTTATCCCAAGAAATCTTGTGATGTTTACGCTTCCAAATAAAATTAGCACACATTATCTCTATTTTCTGAATAATACTAATAGGGATGTTGTGAGCTCGTATCCAATAGATAATTACAACAGTGACAATGTGTGTAAGCTCCATTCTACCAACCATAGATAAGAGCTTACTAGACCGTCCTTCTAGTTTGCTATGAATGATGTCCATAAGTACAGAACATTCCTTATCTTTAATTTGATTAATACTAAGAGGTAAACCAAGGTACTTGACTGGTAAATTTCCTTCTTTAAATTTTAGGAGACTAAGAACATCATATTCTGAAATAGAACCTTTGCTGAAATAAATTTTACTTTTATTCTCACTAACCTTGAGCCTAGCAAATTTCTTCATATTTTCTAAAATGTTTTTAATAGAAGAAGCACTTACTTTATCAGCCTTAGTAAACACAAGTATATCATCTGCATATAGCAGATGAGTGATATAGGGTTTAGTCCCATTGATTGGTTTAATATTACCTTTCAATAATTCTTTTTCCAACTGAATGGAAAAAAAATACCATAACAATGGAGAATAAGTATGGTGACAAAGGATCTTATTGCCTTATACCTTTGTTACTATGGATAAATCCTTTAGGGGATCCATTTATCATTATTGAAAAGGTAGCATTATCAATGCATTCTTTTATTAAAGTACGAAACTTATCATTAATACCCATCTGCAATATGACAAAAATAATGAAATCTCTATTAATCCTATAATCTTTCTGCAAATCAATTTTAATACACATCAAAATTTTCTTATTCTTATTAAAATCTCTAATAAGCTCACGAGCTAATAGAGAGTTTTCAGAGATAAGCCTACCAAAGATGAAGGCACTCTGATTATCAGAAATAAGAAACTTCAAAAACTTTTTAGCTCTATTACACAAAATGGAGGAAATATTTTTAGAAACAAAATTGTAGTGGGCAATAGGCCTGTAGTCCTGAAGACTTAAAGGAGATTGAACTTTGGGCACAAGAGTAATGAATGTGTGAATGGAAATTTTCAAAAGCATCCCAGTTCTGAAAAATTCTTTAATTGAGTCACACAATGGAGATTTGATTTCAACCCAGTGAGTTTTATAAAACTTAGCACCAAAACCATCAGGTCCTGGACTTCGTCATTATTAGCATTGAAAATCACATTTTTAATATCTTCCTCCCTAATAGGAGCAAGTAAAATATCCTCACTATTACTATTAATAGTGTACTTAAAAACAATATTAGGAAAATTGCTAACCATATTATTTGAATTATATAGAGAGCTGAAATAATTTATAGCCTCTTTTTCTAACAAAGGGACTTCATTTATTATTTTGCCCTTATGGTTAATAAACTTCCCAATCTCATTTATATTCCTTATACTAGATATTTTGGTATAAAAAAATTTACTAGCTTCATCAGGTGAAGTTAACCAGTCAACCTTGACTTTCTGCTTAATATTAATTGAGTGTATATGCAGAGATTTAACAAGTTTGGCTTGAGTATCAAAAAATTGTGAAGCCAAAATTGAGTCTAAGCAGTTATTATCTAATTCATCTTGGAGTCTCTTACATTTATCCCTATAAGAATTTAATTCAAATTTATTCCTAGAGCAATTCCACTTTTTAAGGTTTCCCTTAATAATCTGCAATGATTTATTAAATTTTTATTGTGCAATACCAAAGATGTTATTCTTGAGACTGTTTGTGACAATCACTTTATAACCTTCTTCAGGTAACCATCCATTCACAAATCTAAAAGGGGTATTCTTAACGCTAGAGACATTATTATGAAAATTAACCTAAATAGGTGTATGGTCACTAGAGTTTTGAGGAAGGGTGCTACAAATCACTTTAGAGAAAGTATTTAAAAATCCCTGATTCAATAAAACCCTGTCCAGTTTAAAGTGAATATTTCTAAATTCACCTGACTTCCAGATGAATTTATTCCCAATGATTTGTGGTTCTATTAAGCCAGTTTTTATAATAAAATTGGCAACCTTCTCTAATTTATTAAAATGAATGGGAACACTCCCTTTTTTTCATATCCATGAAAAACAATGTTGAAATCCCCAATCATTATCCAAGGGTTATTTATATTTCTACCTAATTGTTCAATAAATTCCCATAATTTAATTCTTTCAGTTTCCAGATTTGAGGCATAAATAAAGGTGATTTTAAGAACTAAACCACCTTTGTTTATAAAACTACAATGAATGTATTGATAATCAATGTAGAAACTGTCAATAGTCCAAATATTTGGGTTATGCAACACAATAATTCTACCATAACCTCCCATTCAATTATTATTTGTAATATGCCAGCCTGACAGCCCCTTATTTTGAAAATCAGTGATACTTTAATCACTTAATTTATGCTCAAGTAACTCAATAACACTTGGTTTATACTTGCCAAGAAAACTAATTAGATCTAACTTTCTACCAGGGGAATTTATCCCCCTAATGTTCCATGCAATAATATCCATATACATAATAAAAAATTATGAACAAAGGATACATCTATGGATACGAAGCATCTACAGTGAATCCCATTGTTTGCTTCTATCCACTTTAGCTTCCAACTGCTTGCCACTCTTTTTAAAACTTGTTTTGTCTGTGGTTTTAAGCTGTTTTTCCCAATTAGCATTCTTCTCAATGTACTTTTTCCTAAAGTCATGGTCCTTGCCATCTTCAGTTTCTTCAACCCCTACTATATCAGATAGACTTTTTGTTCTAGCTTTCTTCTTTCTTTTTGGTTTAATTGCAGGTTTACCAGTAGACATGGACTGATTAATAGCATTTTGGATGCCTTCTTCAGTAACAGCCTGATTAGAAGGAGCCAGCCCTTTTGCTAGCAGAGCTGAATTAGTAAAAATAGGGTCTGCAGATAGCATATTTGCACACTGCTCTAATTTATCTGCATTTATTCTTGCTTTTTCCAAATTTGTAAATAAACTTGAGTCCTTTATAGGGGAAGAGGACTCGATGACCTGTGCTTCTGAGTCCCCATCTGTTTGCATGTTTCTTTTTGAATTAATCTAATCTTTCATTATTAAGGGTGTTAATTTGATTGTATCCCCAGTTCTGTTAAGATCACCATTAGTCTGCAGATTTTCAGAAAATCTTGCTGGCTGTTGAGGAAGATCTGAGGTTCCTATTAAATCAGATTTATCCAAAACTGGGTTAGAGAACCCAGGAGGATCTATATTCATATTATGCTCCTTAGATGATGTAGAGATATCTGCAACATGATCAGATGGATAAGTCATTTCAGAGTTGATATCGGATTGCAAAATCACATTATTTTCTGGAACTGTAGTGTTATTCGGCTTTTCCATATTTTCTTTATTGTTGATACAGTATTCTAATGAATGTCCGAAGCACTTGCAGTTCGTACATCTATCTGGTATCTGCTTATAAATGATTAGTTGTGAAATGCTTTCTCCATCATGCATGCAGATGGACGCCACACTAGGTAGATCCGCTTCAGCACTAATTTCAACTAGTATTCTAGCTAGCTTAGACGAGTTTCTTTCATAGTCCGCTCGTCTAATTTTAAAGGAGTGCCAACAACGCTCGCAATAGCGTTGAAATATTCCTTATCACATATGCAAAGATTCAGCAGGCAGTCTTATCCATACTGGCATCGTGCTTAACAAATCACGATCTTGAACTATTTTCTTACTCTACTTTTTAAGGATAATCAACTTTCTATTAATAAAATAAGGTCCACCTGATAATAGCTTCTCATAATCAGCAAGATTTGACAATCGAATAACAAAAAACCCGTTTTCTCTTGTAAATATCTCAAATGTCCCTGTTGAGTTCCAAGTGCGTGCGACAAATGATCTAAAATAGTGATAAGGTGTCCTTTTGCCAAATACATATGTTATTATCAAGTATCCCCATTTATTCTCTGTTCGGTTGCTAACCTCCTCGTCAATAACCACTATCTGATCTTCACCAATAGTCGAGGTAGGTTCGATGAACTTTAGATCAAAATCAGAGTTTTGACCCCATTTTTTGATTAGATCCGCCCAAGAAGATGCTTTAGATGTATCTAAAATCATGAAATTTTGCACTTGTTTGCCTTCTTGAATGTTTTGTTTGCCTTCTTGAATGTTCTTGCGCTCAATATTGACCTGAAAGCGGTTTCCATTTGATGCAGGGTAGGGCTTCCTACTTGCTTTAAAAGGAAATTCACTTGATTTTCCTATTCCCTTTTGCATATGTCCAGAACCTTTGCATTTAAATTTGATTTCATGGCCTTTTTAGGGTTTTGTACCCTTGTGAATCCATCTTCGTCAACGATGAAATCAGCAGAATGAGGAATCGAAGAATTCAAATTAGGGTTAGAAGCGGAGAGATGTGAGGGAGAAGAAGAAGATCCCACATCTTTCTTAGGATTTCCGTCAAATAATGGGTATTGGAAGATATTAGGGGCAGCCATGGCTGCAAGCTTTCTTGGAGTGGAAAAATATTTTAACAAAAAAAGTTTGAAACTTAGCCAGAAAATTTGGTACAGAGGTTGTAGCACTGCACGAACATGAGTTAAAAATGGTGTACAGTTTGTCACCATATGGCTGGTTCTACGTGCCATTCCTATTTAGATTGCACTCCATAGTACTTGGGAGTTTGAATGTTTTTTCAAACTTTACAATGGACGAAGCAAAGGTTATGAAACAAAAGTTGTGCCATCGATGTGTGCACTTAGTTGAATATGTACAAATTGGTTGGCAATTAGACGTTAGTGGGCATAGTAACTGAATGTTTTAAGCATAGGTTTATCTGGTGTGTGTCACGAAGTGTACCCAAGGACCCGGATTAGCTAACAGGAAGCAAAGGTCCCAACAACAGTTTACCTATCGCATAATACGGTTGACATCATGCATGATCGGGCCCTCTATATTGAAAATTTGTACTTTATACTGTTCCAACTTTTCATAGAACTTCAGCATGTGTCACTGTTATGACCCCAACTTTTCATAGCACTTCAGCATGCGTCACTGTTATGACCACTGTCGCGACTGCATACTTATTGTGGTGATATAGGTGCACATTTGTTGAAGAAAAACATGGAGCATATTTGACAGTGCAAAAGGCTAGGTACTTATTAACTGTGGCCAACTTGATAACCAGTAGTCATGGTAGACTGTCGTGTACAAAGAGCGGTGATGTTAATTCATGCCTATATGTACCTGTAAACAAATGCAGGTTAGCATTAGTTTAATTAACACATGGGGGAGACACCAAAGCTCATGGACATACAACAATTATTGTTTTCGGGTGGACATACTATCTAAAGGACTCACCTAACACTTAGGACTGCAAGAGGATACGCTCTCATTCAGTTAGACGAGGAGGCAAATTGTAACATATGAACTCATCCAGAGTGGAATAGGTGATGTCCGGTGCGCATGCACACCATTACCAAATTGTAGTTCATCAACTATATAGGAAAAATGTGTGGGAGTAACAGATTGACATATGTAACGAGTTATATGATAGGTAGATATAAACGTTATGAATCAAACCTACGTATAAACAGTTCAGCTATTGAATCTGGTTGGTGGAGTTATATCATGTCAGGAATGGCTAACTATCGCCAGTCCTTCATCTAAGAGCAGTATAGGATAGTACTGATGAGAAGTGAAATCGCCGGCCAAGTAAGCATATGACTTATCAAGAAGACCATGATCATAGATCAAGAGCAGCAAATTAACGTAACACATGCTTTGTGATGATTTCGTGGAGGAAAACTGTCGGGGATTTGAATGGAGACCATGACAGATGGGTAGTTTCGGAAATAATCTTGGATTTTAGGCAACAATTAATTGTATTGACAAATTTGCATTTGTATTAATGTAAGGAATAATTTAAGAATTAAGAAAATATCTAGAATTCCTATATATATGTCATTTTAGAGAATTCTAGATAATGCATTGCCTAGAATATTCTAGAGAATGCATTGCATTATAAAAGACAGTTGTATCTCCTCTACTGATGTATGAAATCAAGTTTGGAGAAAATAAATAAAATAAGCATTTCCTCCTCATACATTATGTTCTCAAAAATTCTTCTTCTTCTAAAATTTTCTAACAGTGGTATCAGAGCAAGGCTCAATTATCAAAGAAGATGGCAAATGAAACATCACTCTTTCAAGTTCCTTCATTGCAGAAAGATAATTATGACAATTGGAGCATCTGCATAAAGGCATTGCTTGGATCGTAAGATGCATGGGATATCGAAGAAAATGGGTATGAAGAACCCACTGATATTTCTGTCTTATCCCAAATTGAAAGGGATCATTTAAATTTTTTGAAGAAGAAGGATCAAACGGCTCTTACGCTCATTTATCAAAGTTTGGATGATGCTATGCTCGAGAAGATAGCCAATGCAAAAAACAGTAAGGAAGCATGGGAGATTTTGGAGAATGATTTTAAAAGAATCGATAAGATGAAGAAAATTAAACTACAAACTATGTGAGGTGAGCTTGAAGCTTTACATATGAAATCATCGGAATCAATTGATGAATATTTTTCTCGTGTTCTATCTATTGTAAATCAAATGAAAAGATACGGGGAAAAAATGGAAGATTCTAGAATTGTCAAGAAAATTCTATGATCTTTAGATTTTGAATCGATTACATAGTTGTGGCAATTGAAGAATCTAAAGATATAAAATCCCTGGCTGTTGATCAACTTTTGGGTTCGCTCCAAGCCCATGAAAAGAAACTAAAGAAAAAAGTCAAAGAAGAGCCATTGGAGCTAGTACTTCAAACAAAGCTCACCTTGGGAGAAAATGAAACATTTAAAGATGGAATAAGTCATAGCCAAAGAGGAAGAGGTTGAGGACAAAGCTATGGAAGAGGTGATTACAAATCTTTTAATAAAGATGAGAGAAGCCAAATTGCATATGCTACAAGAAGTCGAGGAAGAGGAGGAAACATAACGGGAAATGGAAGGCCAAGGTATGACAAATCTCAAATAAAATGTTATAATTGTGATAAATTTGGGCATTTTGCTTTAGAATGTAGATCCACCTTTTACAAAGTTAAAGAGAGAACAAATTATGCTGAAAAAGATGAAGAGGATTCAACACTTTTGTTGGCACATAAAGAAGATGAAAGCAGTGGCAATCATACGTGGTATTTGGACTTGGGGGCAAGCAATCATATGTGTGGAAGGAGAAGAATGCTCAGAGAACTTGATGAATCGGTAAATGGAAACATTCTTTTTGGAGATAACTCTAAAATTTTAGTTGAAGGAAAAGGAAATATACAAGTTTTCCAAAAGAATGGAAAGAATGATTTTATTTCTAATGTTTATTATGTGCCTAAAATGAAGACAAATATTTTGAGTTTGGGGTATCTTTTGGAGAAAGGATATGATATACACATGAAAAATAGAAACCTTTTCATAACAGATGGTAAAGGTGATTTAATTACTAAAGTGGAGATGTCAAAAAATATAAAGTTTCCATTAAATATTTCCAATAATGTTGCAAAATGCCTAAAATCATGTTATAAAGATTTATCACGGCTTAGGCACTTAAGATTTGGACCCCTTTATTTTGGGAGCTTATCTTTGTTAAAAAAATAAAAACATGGTGAAAGGTTTACCATCAATAACTCATGAAAACAAATTGTGTGAAGGTTGCATATTTGGAAAACAATCAAGAAAACATTTTTCAAAACAATCAACTACAAGAGCCAAAGAACCATTAGAATTGATTTACACTGATATTTGTGGTCCCATATAACCATGCTCACTTGGAGAAAGTAAATATTTTGCACTTTTTATTGATGATTTTAGTAGAAAAAACATGGGATTATTATCTTAAACAAAAATTAGATGTGTTTGATGCTTTTAAGAAATTCAAGGTTTTAGTAGAAAATAAAAGTGGTTATAAGATCAAATTCATGAGATTTGATCGAGGTGGAGAATTTACATCAAAAGAATTTGAGAGGTTTTGTGAAGAAAATGGAATTCATCGTCCATTGACAGTCCCATACACTCCACAACAAAATGGAGTTGTAGAAAGAAAAAATAGATCTCTTCTCAACATGGCGCGAAATATGTTGAAGAGCAAAAATGTTCCAAAAGAGTTTTGGGCTGAAGCTATCGTATGAGCAGTATATTTAGCAAATCGTTCTCCAACTCGAAGTGTGTGGAACAAAACACCTGAAGAAACATGGAGTGGTAGAAAGCCTTGTATATCCCATTTGAAAGTATTTGGGAGCATTTCATATGCCCATGTGTTGGATCAAAGACGCTCAAAGTTAGACGATAAAAGTAAAAAAAATACATTTTCATTGGCTATGATTCACGGTCAAAAGGATATAAGTTGTATAATCCTATTAATGAAAAGGTGGTTGTTAGTCGTGATGTGGAGTTTGATGAAGAAAGTGCTTGGAATTGGAACAAAAAGGAAGATGAATACAAATTCTTTCCGCTTTATGAAGAGGAGTGCAATGATGATGTGGAAGAAGAGTCCATTAGTCCAACACCATCATCTCCTTCAACCATCCATCAAGAATATTCATTTGAAGAAAGCTCAAATGAAAGACCACTACGCATGCGATCCTTGCAAGAATTATATGAGGTAACACCAATTTTTGATGATACTACATAATTTTGTCTTTTTGGAAATTGTGAACCAATAGATTATGAAGAAGCAAAACAAGACAAAAGATGGAGGAAAGCTATGGATGAAGAAATCAAAGCTATTATAAAAAACAATACATGGGAGTTGGCTACTTTATCAAAAGGAAATAAAGCTATTGGTGCAAAATGGGTGTACAAAGTGAAGAGGAATGCTAAAGGAGAAGTTGAAAGATTCAAAACAAGGTTGGAGGCAGCAAAGAGCAGGTATAGATTATGATGAATTGTTTGCTCCTATTGTCCGCTTGGAGACGATAAGGTTATTAATAGCCCTAGCTGCTCAAAACAAATGGAAAATACATCAAATGGATGTGAAAGCTGTTTTCCTAAATGGTAAATTGGAGGAGGAAGTTTATTTGGAGAAACCACCTGGTTATAAAGTTAAAGGACAAGAAGACAAAGTTCTAGTATTGAAGAAGGCGTTGTACGGATTGAAGCAAACCCCAAGAGCATGGAATAAAAGAATTGATAATTATTTTTTAGAAAATAATTTTATAAAATGCCCTCATGAACATGTTTTTTACATAAAGAAAAATGAAAATGGAGATATTTTAATTATATGTTTGTATGTGGATGACTTGATCTTTACCGGAAATAATCCAAAAGATTTTGATGACTTTAAGAAGAAATTGTATTTATAATTTGAGATGACGGACGTTGGACTCATGTCATACTATCTTGGAATCCAAGTGATTCAAATTGAGCATGGTATATTTATTTCTCAAGAATCATATGCAAATGAAATATTGAAGAAATTCAATATGGATGGATGCAAGCCTGTAAACACACCAGTAGAATGTGGTACAAAACTCTCAAAATGTATGCAAGAAGAGATGGTAGGTCCTACCCTATTCAAGAGCAAGGTTGGTTGTTTGAGATACTTAACATGCATAAGGCCAGATATACTCTATAGTGTGAGCCTTATTAGTCGTTACATGGAAGCTCCTACTACATCGCATTTGAAGACGCCGAAAAAAATTCTTTGATATATTAAAGGTACCACTAATTTTGGGTTGTTGTATTCACATTCTACTAATTTCAAGTTGATTGGTTATAGTGATAGTGATTGGACTGGAGATGTTGATGACCGTAAAAATACAACTGGATTTGCTTTTTCATGGGAGATGCGGCATTTACTTGGAGCTCAAA
Source organism: Allium sativum (assembly GCA_030737875.1). Taxonomy (NCBI): domain Eukaryota; kingdom Viridiplantae; phylum Streptophyta; class Magnoliopsida; order Asparagales; family Amaryllidaceae; genus Allium; species Allium sativum. The sequence continues at coordinate 784,477,349 of CM060912.1, read as the reverse complement.
AAAGCAACCGATTGTTACATTGTCAACTTGTGAAGCAGAGTATTTTGCTGCATCAGATTGTGTACGTCATGCAATTTGGCTTCGAGAATTGTTAAAGGAGTTGCACATGTCACATCATAATGAAACAAAGATATTTATGGATAACAAGTTAGCCATAGCACTTGCCAAGAATCCTGTTTTCCATAATCGAAGTTCACGTATTGACACATGATACCATTTTATTCGAGAAAAGATTGCAAAAAAGGAGTTACAAGCGAAATTCAATAATTCAAAGAACCAAGTTGCAGATATCTTCACAAAAACATTGAAGCATCATGATTTTTAAAAGAATGCGAGACATTTTTGGAGTTCAAAAACGAAGCTTACAGGGGATGTTGGAAATATTCTTGGTTTTTAGGCAACAATTAATTGTATTAACAAATTTGCATTTGTACTAATGTAAGGAATAATTTAAGAATAAAGAAAATATCTAGAATTCTCATATATGTCATTTTGGAGAATTCTAGATAATGCATTGCCTAGAATATTTTAGAGAATGCATTGCATTATAAAAGACAATCGTATCTCCTCTACTGATGTATTAAATCAAGTCTGAAGAAAATAAATAAAATAACCATTTCCTTCTCATACATTATTTTCTCAAAAATTCTTCTTCTCCTGAAATTTTCTAACTGGTTGTAAATGTGGAAGTTAGGGAAAAAACTGAGGGCTTTTTCAGTTAGACGGATGGTATAGCAGTTCAAAGTTCAAACGGGTTTCCATTTTGAAAGTGAACTGGGTATGTACGCTACCATATCGTTATTTGAGAAAGCTGTGAAGTTCAAGCGCCACATAACCCTGTTTAATTTCCTGTTTTCTTATTTAGTTAATAGATTATAATAGAGTTTTGCTAGACATCACACTTTTTCTAAGTAAGAAACGAGAAAAACAGCATTTTAACATGTTTGATATTAAAGAATTGAAACGTAGATTTCAGTAACATTTATATTTCCGTATATGACAAGCATCACATTTTTTAGCTTGTTACGACATTCTAATTAGGAGTTAGGATAGTATGGTTCACACTATCCAAATTTGTATATAAATACCATTTTAAAAAGAAAAAACATCTGATTATGCACACTTGATATCTTTTTCTACCGTTTCATTGTTTGCAAAAGAAAAAAAATGTTGAGGGTTTAGAACAGTTAAAGTCTGATGTCGCATAACATAGCATGGCAATGAAATTCTGATAGTTTGCTTATGATCACATGGAATCATTTTGGAATGATTACGAAAATCTACAAATTCCAAAATGTATATTTGAGATAAAAAGGAAGTTTAAATTATTTGGAAAAATGCAGCGTTGAATTTCTTTATTACTTTGGTTATAGAAAAAAAGTGGGGAAAGAGAAAAGTAAGAAAAATAAATAAAAGCCACAAAGAGTGAGATTAAAAGAAGTATGGAATACGTAGCATGACCATAGGTATGTAGATATCTTACAAACATTCAATCGGAACAAGCTGTATCATTATTAATAGCATCACAACTCGCATGAAATTGTATGTTATCAGTGCTTGAAATAGGTCAATGCAGGCTGCCCACCAAGTCCTTTAGCATGGCAGTAGAGCGTATAGTCCTTAATAGCAGTTTCCGGATACAAAGACGGATTATCATCAGAGAGCAATTCTTGCGTAGGACCAAAGAGTTTAGAACAGGGTACGAGATGCATGGTTATAAAAGCAGCAATCGATATTCTAGGTCCGGTCTCACTAGCAAGTACTCTGTGCTCAATGCTCTTAAGCCTATCATTTGTTATCAGCTGCATGCATTTCAACATGCATACATGCATGCATGCATAAAGAGATATATCACAGCTAAAAGGTTTCACATCTCTAGTTTTACGATTTTACAGGACAAATACCTGCAAAAGATTGGCAATGTTGACTATGAGTGCACCAGGAATAGGAGGAACATCAGCCCACTGATCTTAATAACGAACCAGGAGACCCCCAATATTATCTTGTGAAAGAACGGTAATGAAACCAGGATCAGTGTGCTCGTCCATCCCAATCAATCAGGATCCCCAGAATTCCACCTTTTTGTAACTAAGCCCTTAGATTTAATTGCAAAAAAGTGGAGATCAAGGATCCTGATTGGTTGGATATAGAGGGAATAGAGGATTTGGGTACAGATGATTTTCTCTCGTGTTAGATGTGGCTCTGGGAATGCTGGGTGGTAATTCATTGTTAAAGCTATACCATCTGCACATCCCAGTTTTTCCAAATGATTGCTATTCAGTCCTAATGCCTCACAAAGCAATCCAAATATTCTCTTGCTTAGCTTTTGCACTTCACTTGCATACTCGATGATTACATCTCTACATCAACCACAATCTACGAGGAACTGAATGTGTAAAGCATAGCCTGCAAAGTAAAAAGTTTTTAGTGCGTACTTGCATGAGTAGGGAAAATCTTCAGGCTTAGCGCCATTAGGTGCCATTCTACGGTACAAAGTGTCGTGCCAGTTTGCTGAAGCAACCCTATAGAGATCAAAATTACTGATGAATTGAACCCTCTTGCTAGTATTGCATTAATAGAACTTCTTTCGGGTTTCCGGATCATCCTCATTGAACTTTCTGAAGTCTGTGTGCATACGGTCGATTATGGATTGATTGATGCCATGATTAACTAGTTGGAAGAATCCGACGGTTTCGGATGCGGATCTGACTTGGGCGGCCAACTGGATGCGGTCGGAGTGGGGGTCGACGTTTGGGATTTGGATGTTTGGGTTGGGTTTGTTGGTGACAGTGCAGTGGAAGAAGGTGGGTAATGTGGTAATACAAGCGTCGGTTAGGCCTTTGACTCCGGTTTTGGTTGAGTCGAAGGCATCCAATTTGGCGATGCGTTTGGAGTTAGAAATCGTTTGGTGACCGTAAGGTTTTTGGGATAAGCACGGAGTGTGTTTTGAGACTGAACGTGCGGTGGATTATATAATGGAAAAGTTCACCAACCAACAATAATGGTTTCCTTTGTGCTCAACTTGCACCAAAAAGGTCACCAACTAACATTAATGGCTTCCTATGTAAACTGTTGATGGCAAAAAATGTCGTAAACACCAAAAATTCTTATTACTATGAATAGTTAATTTGGTCGCAAGACTAAGTAAGAGGAAGCAGTAAATGACACGAGAATTTATAGTGGTTCGGCCGTGGATTAGGCCTACGTCCACTTTGGAAGGATGTTGGAATTTTACTGATCACTCAAGAATTACAAGGTAGAGCCATGCTTATTACATTTGCTTTCATAATTGCCATATTCTAGGTATTTGGGAAAAAGAATATTTAATTCTCCTTCTTCCTCAAATAGGAGATGCTATTAATGAGGTCTAGGAAGGTCTCAAGTGAAGAAAATTCAATCCCTTTGAAGTGTGAGGCCATGGGCTATTATAGGAGTGGGGGTAGGTAGGATTAGGAAGGAGTAGGTAGAAATAAGGGTCCACAAGCAGAATTTTGAACCTGCCACCTACACGCCTCAGAATTTCGAACCCGGGCATGAGTGCGAATTTCGCACCCGCTGGGTTCGAAATTTTGCATTCGTTGGGCTTGAAATTTCGAACCTGCTGGGCTCGAAATTTCGAACCCAAGCATGGGTGCGAAATTTCGCACCCTCTGGGTTCGATTTTCGAACCCAGGCATAGGTGCGAAAATTTGCACCCGCTGGGTTCGAAATTTCGAACCCAGGCAGGGGTGCGGAATTTCGAACCTAGGCATGGGTGCGAAATTTCGCACCCGGCTAGGTGCGAAATTCGCGCCATGCCTGATGCGAAGTCCTTCCGAGAGGCGCGAGGATCTCGGGATCGGGCGCTTGAGGCTCGTAACTCCCTCGGGGTTCGAGGCCTTGGTTCATGGGTTTTTTTGGATGTCGTGACGTTACGAGCGGTGTAGTCCCTTCTTGAACCTGTTTCCTTCGGTCATAAGCATCCCTTTTCGGCCTCCGCTTCACGCGATATATTGAGTTGAGCATGTCTAATGCACTCTTGGGAACCGGACCAAAAAGTCGGTTAACATTTGCCCCTTATAGTACATCTTGTCTTGACACGATGTGCTTTGTGTAGATTGAGATTATAGCTAAGATGTTAATTCTTCTTGTAATTCAAAAGGCGAATAAGCGTTAGATGTTGGGGGGTGCGCTATACTCAAATTGCTTAGTTCCCCTAGTGCGTCGCCCCTATGGGTGTACGGGAGTCGGCATGCTAATGTATAGAGTACGTATACGAGAGAGTGTGGCATGGCGTTTCAAACCCGAAGGTATGGCCTTCATCATCATTTTTTTTGGACCTAGGTCCGAAATTTTTGAACTTAAAAGGCTCAACATTTTGAGCCCAGTGGGATCGAAATTTCAAGCCCAGGGGTTCGGAATTTCGGACCCTCGTGGTTTGAAATTTCGAACCCACGAGGTTCGAATTTTCAAACCCCTTGAGGTTCGAAATTTCGAACAAAGCAGGTTTGAAATTTCGAACCCAATCCCCACCTTCACTTTTTTCCTCCAATTTTTTCTTTCTCTAGCCGCCATTGTTGAAAGCTTCGAACCCGAAAATTTAGAGCTCGAACTAGGTGAGGCATTGGGTCGAGGATATGAGAAGGGGAGGAGGTCGAAGGGCCGCGGCGGAGACCTCGAACCCTTGTGGATTCGATTTTTCAAACCCAGCTAGGATCAACACCTCGAACCCTCGTGGGTTCGAATTTTTGAACCTCATTGGTTCAAATTTTCAAACCCACAAATTTGAATTTTCAAATTCGGATTTTCGAACTCTGTGGGGTTCGAAGCATCGAACCCTTGTGGGTTCGAATTTTCTAACCCTGTGGGTTCGAATTTCTGAACCCTCTATCTGGGTTTGAAATTTCGAACCTGGAGAGGTTCGAATTTTTGAACCCGGATGGGTTCAGAATTTCTAACCATTTTGGGTTCGAAATTTCGAGCCCGACATGGTTCGGGACTCGGTTTTTGATGTGCCAGGCTTCTAATCTGTTGTGCCATTGGACTTTAACTTCCGAATATCCGTCTCTGGATTTGCATGTTTAGCGTTGATGCATATGTTGTTACCCGAGTGAGCGTGATCTAGGATTGTTCACATAGGATAGAGCATACAACCGAACTGGGACTTGGATTGTTTTGAATTGTTATAAACTTTCTTTATATAGCTTATTCTAGCATATCATCACACGCACATATTATTTGTCACCAACACGAGGGGTACAAGTCACTATACTGCCCGTTCTAATACTGATGCGTTAAAGTATAGCTGGAGATACAGACAAGATCAAAGACCAGAATACCATGGAAGCCGAGGCTGCCCAGCCCTTATCACACACATCTGACCCTACCCCTAGAAGTAGCTCATCTGGCAGCGAGCTTGAGACCACTAGGGGATTCTCATACGACCGGATCGCCCGAAGCATCTAAGCAAAGGGAGCACCTTGAGCGGAAATATTCCTTGGTTGTGACTGAAGAGGCCGAGAATTTAGACATCATGGGTGAAGATGCACCCGCACCTCTGGTAGCTCTGGACATGTTGCCCGATGCGGTGATTTTGGAGAATCCCATCGATTCAGTACCACTGTGTATGGATGCTACCGCGGTCAGGAAAATGGCGGCGCGATTTAACATGCCGATGGATGATGCCCATGCCCCGGGAGCGATGGCAGAGCCCATGTGCCACCCGAGGGTCTTACTGCCCGGAACCGGCAAGCTTGCTTTTTCCGGGTGTGTGCACCCGGCTAATAACTTTATTCGGGATATGTTGTTCTATTTCCATCTCGCGCCATCACAGTTGCACCCCAATGCTTACGCTTCTCTCCTGGGTACTTATGTTCTTTTCCACGAGTTTTTGCACAGGAAACCCACTGGGGAAGATATTCGATATTTCTTCCACTTAAGGAAAATGAGCATTGGTTCCCCCTCTCAATGGTTTCTGGAAGCAACAGCTGCCACAAAATTCTTGGTCGGGACGTGGCATAGGTTGTCAGTGTTTAAGCGCGAGTGGTTCTTAGTTAGCTGCCCTCCCGGATTTGCTAGAAGGTGGATTGAGGGAAGTATGTGTTTCTCTAGCTTCGTTCCTTTCCATAATTTATTGATTCCTTCCTTTATTTATGGTTTTAATTGGGTTATAACAGGAAATCCAAAGGCGCCTACCGGGGACAAATACCGACAATGCCTTAATGCTTTGCAAGCGATACCAGAGAACCTCCGCTTTACTAGCATCATGACAAGTTAGGATCGCCTCCGCCACGCTGGTTTGCTAACTACCAATCGGGCTGTGATCAGGCCTGCGGTTGCTATCAGTGCACCAAAAAAGGAGTTGCGGTTGGTACAAACCCCACTGGACGGAAGAGGTAAATGCCCCCTGCGGGAGGGGAGCTACAAGAGACTGCTCGACCTCAAGGAGATGTGCGCAGAGATGAGGCTCATGGTCAACAGGAGGTCACTAGAGATGAGGGGTTGCCGAGCACTCCTATCCCGCCTCTGACAAGGGAGAAGGAAAGAGCGCTGGTTAGACCGCAGTCTCCTGCGACTCACTAAGGGGCCACTGCCTCGCTTGAACCCGCGGGTCAGTTTGATGGCTTGAAAGGACATGATTTAGTAGTGATCCATGGCCAAATAAGACAAGCCTAGAAGAACTTACATGTGCTACTGAGGGGATAACTACCTCGATCGGACCACGATCTGGTCTGTTGAGAGAACACTTAAGGTATACATTCATAACACTCTATAACATAGATGTCTGCCTATGCGTATATCCTGACTAACTTTGGCTTGTTCCATTGGAAGGTGATATGTTAGAGGACATGGTGGACGAAGTTATTGACACGGGGATCGCCATCATCCCCAGGGTTCTTCTTTCGAGAGTTTCCAAAGATCCAGCAGTTTGTATGGTGCTCCACCTCCGCCAAGACAAGGCAGCAGTCATCGAGACCGGGATCGATCTAGGAGATCTCCTCCTCCTCCCATTCGCGTATCCATGGGAGATAATCGTCTTAACATAAGTGGCTCTCGATCTTTGCCTTTGACGGCTTCCTCGTCTATTGACCCCCTCCCCCTCCCCTTAGGGTTACTTCTCAGCATGCTAAGGGAAGGGAGTTGTTGTTTGGTTAATTAAGGCCGGGTATGGAGGTCGTGACGGGAATGCAAAATCTGACAGAGTCCCAAAATTCGAGCATTTTTTGTAGAGGAGAGGAGGGCATTTTTGAAGCTGTACTTCCCCCAATATCACTTCGATGAGCTGCCGTCTCTCCCTGATTTCCGCCCTGCTCCTAGTAGGGAATCTGGAGAAATATGGATGGATGTACAAGTTGCCTATCACCAAGCCAACGAACTTACCAAGTATTCCCTGTATTTTTTTGAGTTGATCAAGAGGAAAAGCCTGGAACTCATCAACTGGCAATTGACTATTGATGGTGAAAAGACCTCGGCTATCCACTTGGAAACTGAGATATGTAGGTCCATTTGTTGCGTCGTGGTTGACTAACTGCTATCCCATGTGTTTTCAAGCTTTAACTTGTGACCATGTCATTGCAGTAGAGCTAAAGCAAGCCTATGCGATTCTAAAGATGGAGGCTACGCACGACCGTGAGACTTTTAGCGACATAGTAAGCTGCTTGACCATTGGATACACAACCCTCAAGAGGGATAAGGATGAGTGGTCTAAGATATGCGCCGACATGGAAAGGGAGATTGAGAAAGTTCCTCAGCTCCAGGATGTCAATGTCACTTTGAGGGCGGAAAATGAAAAGGTGCGGCTGAGAATGCTGAAGTCGTCGAGTTGAAGAGGTAGCTCGAGTTGATGAGGAAAGTGAAGGAGGATGCTGAGGCTAGCAATAGGGATATGTTGAGTGCATTCGAGGGTATAAAGGCCGAATATTTAAGGGAGATAGAGCGGTTGATGGGGCAGCTGAGTGATGCGGAGTTCCGTGTTGGATCCTCCTTCGAGGAGAGTAACCACAATATGTATGTCAAGGCTTTGAGATTCCGAGGAATTTCATGGGTCGAAGACTGCCCCCGCGGGCTAACCAGAACTTGGGAGAGTTTAGTCCCTTATGAGGCCTACTTGCATCGAGTGGACGTAAGTACTCTGGACGAGCGACATCTTAGGATCGATCTCTTGACCATTGAGGAGTGAGAGAAGCTGGAGGAGGGTGAGTGAGAGAAGCTGGAGGAGGGTGAGAGATTGTTGCTTGAGGATGTCGAGCGAGAGAAGCTGGAGAGGGTCGCTGCCGAGAAAGGGAAGGCTGTCATGTTTGAAAGTGTTAGGGTTACAGAGACATTTGCAGGGGAAAGCTCATATTGTCCCTTAGCCTCTAAGTTGGTGGTGGTGAGCGGTCCCGCAGCCTTGATCCGGACTTCGACTGTGTATGACCCGGATCACCCTGGACTGGGAGAGACCGGATTTACATTGCCTACGGCACTGAGCGCCGCTTCTATTCTTTCCATGCTGCCCCTGACCGGAGGTAAATTCCCTTTACAATGCATCCTAGAGGATGACATGATTACCGAATTTGTGAACTAAACGGTTGTGTTTTTACCATGCAGCCCTTTTGTGAACTGACCATGACAACGGGTCCTGCCTCCGTGGTCCCGCAACTGTTTAAGTCTAGGCGAGAGCCTACGGAAGCGCAGCCTGGAGGAGGAGGGGATCAGCTTGACACATTCTTGGATACACAGATAACCACTAGTCTTTATGAGGGTCTGATTGATGAAGGGGAGACAGTTGATGGACAAAGTTCCCATGCCAGAGGTCTGGTGGAGGTTAATGTTACTTCGATGGCAGCTATGGTGGCGGCCAAAAAGGCCAAGATAGTGGCCAAGTGCGAGAAGGCGGAGGAGATGGAGAGGGATGAGCGGGAAGGAAAAGAGACCCCGAAGAAGAGCGAGGCCTTGGTAGGTCCTCCTTCTGGGAGTACTCCCGTGCCTACGCCGCTTTCCGTTACTACTGGTATCTCGAAAATCTCCAGCGGTGATGGTGCAAGGGATCATCTCCTTTCTGTCACTCATGAATCAATTACTCCTCCAAAGGGTCGATCAAGCAAGAGCGGGCGAGTACGAAGAGGTCTGGTACTGGTGCCAGGGAAGAACCATCGAGTGCTGAATCTGCAAAAAAGTACAAGCACAAAGAAAAGAATAAAATACAAGATTAGTGTTAGTAGCCTAAGAAGAGGTTACCGTTATTTTTGTAGTGTAGGCCGATAGTTTACGCGAGTACGACCCTTGCTTTTGGTTTTTCAAGACACGGTGCGGATCTTCTCCTTTCTGTCACTCATGAATCAATTACTCCTACAAAGGGCCGATCAAGCAAGAGTGGGCGAGTAGGAAGAGGTCCAGTACTGGTGCCAGGGAAGAACCATCGAGTGCTGAAGCTGCAAAAAAGTACAAGCACAAAGAAAAGAATAAAATACAAGATTAGTGTTAGTAGCCTAAGAAGAGGTTACCGTTATTTTTGTAGTGTAGGTCGGTAGTTTACGCGAGTACGACCCATGCTTTCGGTTTTTCAAGACACGGTGCGGTTCTCATGTACACCCTGTCATTAGAAAGTAAAAGTGTAAGACACGTAGTCTGTTTAGCTCGTGTGTGTGTAAAGGAATATATGAATTAGTAAAGATCACTGTTTATGTCAAGTGTCCAGATGTTCTTTTTATGTTTTCCAGTGTCCTGTACTTGCAAAAGCATACTTATCGTTACACTTGCTACAAAAGTGATTAGGGGCTATCTCTGGGTAGATTATTCCACAAAGGTGAGGTAGAGCGCTGGTTTCAGTAAGTTTCCCTCAGCTCAGGAAACCCGTAGTTTGCGAAACCAGGTTGTGCGCCTGCTGTTTTGGGTGGCTCGGGGTTAAACCCGAGTATAGCGAAGGCATAGGCCGTCGTGTTGTGCGGTCCTCCAGGTGGGTGGCTCTCCAGTCGTTCATCGGGTTGAGGCAAGCTGTCAGACCTCATTTATTCGCTGACGTAGTTTTCATCCCCTATCATCAGCTCATAAGTTCCGATCATGGCCATGGGCTGCCCCTAAGCCTTGAGAGCTAAGGGGGATGAAATGATTTAAGGTCGGTCTTGATGCTACGCCAAGATTCGACCGGCACCCGCTACCGGCGAAGAGAGATTTGCATCAATCATAGTCGGTTACTAAGTGGCGCCAAGTCGCTTGGACTAGGACGCAGAAAGATTTATCCTCGACCTTGGAACTGGGCCGAGGTTCGAGTTAGTGGTTACTTAGACTCGGTCGCGCCACGGGCTGACGATTCGAGTAGCGTTGTCGACTCCCGTACTCGGGGTGCCGGGCATAGCCAAGTGTTTCAAGCTCAATGTTGCCTAGAGGTTGGAATGGCAGCGCCGACTCCCGAGCTTGGGGTGCTGATGCGGCGGTTGCAGGCGTGAATCAAGCTGGTTATCGGAACTAACAAGATGCATTAGGTGAGAAGTAAATAGCAAGGAGACAGGAAAATGAACATCATTTCTACCAATAACTTTGGCAGTAATAGCCTTTATAATGCCTTGAATTTCTAAAAAAATAGAACATTGTTTGAAATGAACAACCGCAAATTGAGTTATGTAAAGTAGCGGCGGAGATGTTCACTGTTCCACGCCCTTGGGAGTTCAGCTCCGTCGATGGTGGCGAGCCTGAAAGTTCCATCGCTGAGCTTTCGCTGTATGGAGTACGGGCCTTCCCAGTGAGGGCGAATCCTGTTGGTGGGGGAAAACCCCGATTTGGAACGAGGTCGCCGATGTTGAGGTCCTTATGGCAGACCCTGGAATTGAAGTACCGGGATACTCAATGTCATTGGGAAGCAGCTCTGATATCAGCCTCGTTCCTCTTTTCTTCCAGCAATTCGAGTGATCCCAGAAGTAAATCCTGGCTTGTCCTTGGATCGAAGTACGTGACTCGATGGGATTGAAGCTTGAGCTCAATGGGAATGATGGCTTCAAATCCATATGCGAGGGCGAAAGGAGTATGACTGATTGCTTTCTTATGGGTGCTACGGTAAGCCCATAGAGCTAGAGGAAGTTCATATGCCGACATGCCCCCAGCCTTTTCCAAATGCTTCTTGATGACCTTATTAACCACCTCGACTTGCCCATTTGCTTGAGGTGAACCACCGCTGAGAATCATTTGTCGATGCCATGACGCTGACAGAAGACCTTGAACTCGGTGCTCTCAAATTGAGTGTCATTGTCAGAGATGATAGCTTAGGGAACCCCATAGCGGGTAATGATGTTGTGGACAACAAAGTTGATCATCTTCTTTGTGGTATTGGTGGCGAGAGCTTCTGCCTCTGCACACTTGGTGAAATAGTCTACCACGATAACGGTGTATCATGCCCCGCCTCTAGCCATTGGAAGAGTTCCGATGATGTTGATCCCCCATATGGAGAACGACCATGGGCTGATCATTTGAGACAATTCGGTAGGCGGGGCTCTTGGGATCTTGGAGACACGTTGGCATTTATCGCACTTGCGAGCGTAGTCTACGGCGTCTTGATCAAGCGCAGGCCAGTAATAGCCATGTCTGAGAATCTTTCTGGTCAGGGTTTCCCCCCTAGTGTGTTCGTCGCATTCGCCTTCATGCACTCTGCTTAGCTCTCGGAGGGCGTCGCTGTGGGCTATGAATCGGAGCAAGGGAACAAAAAAACCACTGCGGTAGAGTACCCCGTCCATAAGAAGGTAATGAGCCGATTAGCGAGTGAGCGCGCGCCTTTCCTTATAGTGCTTTGTTGGGTTCCGTGTTGCAGGTAATTTCTGATTGGCGTCATCCAGGATTCGAGCTCAGGTTCGGCGCTCATGATCGTCTTGTTTTGCCACTGCTTGATGCTCGGAGAGTTGAGGATTTCAACCGGGGCGAATCTGTTAAGTTGCGGATCTTCTGAGCTTGCCTATTTGGCGAGGGAATCTGCCTTTTCATTTTTCTCGCGCGGTATATGGGTGATGGTGAAATGCTCGAGGTGTGCGATTAGCCCCTGAACCCTGGCCAGGTATTGGGCAAGCCGTCCCACTTTCGCTTGATACTCTCCCAGCACTTGTTGGACGATAAGCTATGAATCAGAGAAGATGTGGATGGTCTCTAGCTTGAGTTATATCGCGATTCTAAGCCCAGCGATCAAGTCCTCATATTCCACGTAATTGTTAGTAGCAGGGAAATTTAGTCTTAATGCGTAATACATCGGGTGTTCTTCAGGGGTGATGAGCACGACTCCAGCCCCAGAGCACTTTCTGTTAGAGGATCCGTCTATGAACAATTTCCTCTAGACGTTGGGAGCCCCAGCGTTCTTTGTGGGAGCCTCCTCGGGGGTCGTGAATTCCACGATGAAATCTTTGAGAGCTTGACCAAGGATGGCTCATCGGTGGATGAAGGTTATCTCGAACTGGTTTAGCTCTATGCTCCACTTTAGTAATCATCCTGACGCCTTGGGTCGATGTAAGACCGGTCGCAATGGTTGGTCGTTGAAAACTTTTACGGGATAAGGATGAAAGTACGGTCGGAGCTTTCTAAAGGAAATCAATGAGCAAAATGCCGTCTTTTCTAGTTTGGGGTAATTCTTCTCTGAACCCGTCAGCCGTTTGCTAATATAGTAGATGGACTGTTGAGTGTGATCTTCGAGGCATATCACTGCCGAGCTGATTTCCTATGAAGAAACATCCATGTACATATATAAGTCCTTATGGTCTATAGGCTTAGAAAGAATAGGTGGTCGCTCTAAGTGATGAGAAGTTCCTTGAATGCGGAGACGCATTCGAGGGTCCACTCAAAATTGCGTTTCCCTTTTCGGAGTAAATCGAAGAAGGGATGCATTTGTCGGTGGCCTTAGAGATGAATCAACTTAGAGCGGCGACCTTTCCGTTTAGACTTTGGACATCCCTGATGTTCTTGGGGACTCGGATGTCCCGAATAGCTTGGATTTTTTTGGGGTTGGCTTCGATGTCCCAAGAGTTGACAATGAAACCCAAGAATTTTCCCGAAGCGACTCTGAAGGAGCACTTCAAGGGGTTGAGTTTCATGTCGTACTGGCAGAGGACATCAAACATTTCGAAGAGGTCGTGGATGTGATCACTTGATATTTTAGATTTTACCATCATATCATCCACATGCACCTCCATAGACTTTCCAATCTGATTTTTAATGAGTCGATTAACCATTCGTTGATGGGTGGCGCCGACATTCTTGAAGCCGAAGGGCATAATATGGTAGCAGTAGAGCCCAAGGTTGGTTATGAAAGAAGTATGATCTTGGTCGCGGAGACTCATCCGGATATGGTTGTATCCTGAATAGGCATCCACAAAAGATAGCAGCTGGTATCCGACGGTCGAGTTGACTAATCGATTGATCTTCGAGAGCGGAAAACTATCCTTGGAGAATTCCTTGTTCAGATCGGAGAAGTCGATCCATGTCCACCATTTACCATTGGCTTTTTTAACCAGAACTGGACTGGAAACCCAATAAGGATAGTCGGCTTCACGGATGAAGTTATTGTTGACCAGGTGCTTCACCTCTTCTTTGAGTGCTTTGGACCTCTCGGGCCCCAAGAAGCGGCGCTTTTATTTGACTGGAGGCATTATAGGATCTAAGTAATGGGAATGGCAAGTAATCGCGGGGTCGATGCCCTTCGTGTCAGAGTGAGTCCATGTAAACACATCTAGATTGGCTTTCAGGAAGCATATAAGATATTCTTTGATTGTTGGGTGGAGTTGTGACCCTACCTTCAGTACCCTTGTTGGGATGTCGAGTTTGACAGGAACGTCCACTGTGGATTCAACCGGGGTAGCCCTCTCGTACTCGTGCTCTTCGTCCTTCCGTGGGTCAAGCTCATTGGAAAGATGGCAGTGACGCCTGAGCCAGGTCCCAGACGCTGTTGATTGCTATGTTGATTGTAGGGGGAGTCGATGTCTATAACCATGAAAGTGAGAATTCAGAATCGGCTTCGGTCCCCCTCGCCCAGTTCCACAGGTAGGTCAATCATCCCTACGGGGGAACTAGAGGCCCCATTGAAGACGTGAATTGTGGCGTGACATGGCTTCAAATCATTTGTTTCCAATTTCATCTGGTCATAGGTGGCCTTAAAATGATGTTGGCCGAGCTCCCTGAGTCGATTAAAACCTTTCGAACGGAAGCGGCACCGATATTGGAAGTGATGACCAACGGATCGGTGGTTGGGATTTCCACCCCTATCGATTCTCTTTCTTGAAAGATGATGTCGTCCCGCATGGTTTTTTGTAGCTTGGCTGGGACGGACTCAGGGAGGGAGGAGCAGGCTTCGTAAGAAGCATACTTTATGGAGATCACATATTCCTCCATTTTTCGAAAGCTATCGTGTGCGGGGTAAGGTCCACCACATATGGTGTTGCGATTCCTCATCTTGGGTTAGACGGTCCTGAAGCTACCTTGATGGCTACTTGTGGAGCGGGCGCTGGAGGTTGCGAGTTCATTTCGGGGGAAAGGGTTCTTAGACGTATTGCTCAAGTCGTTCCTCACGAATAAGTTTCTCGATTGCATCCCTAAATTGGCGGCATTCGTTGGTGTCGTGCCCGTACACGTCATGGTATCGACAGTACCTCCTGGTGTTCTCGCGGTTAGTTGATTCTCTGACGCACGGCTTCTTGTATGATAAAGTGTTACATGTTTCCAAGTAGATTGTCTCTATGTCTTTATTCAATGGGGTGTTGTAACACCCCGCATTTTTAATATAACTAAAGATGTATATATATATATATGCGTAGATAGGTTAATAATGGTGATGTATAATGAAATTTAATTAATACATGAAAGAGAAGGAAAGATTAACTCAATGACAGTGTACGTAACAGAGAAGATAATAAAATAAGGATACTTAATTTAAATATCATGAATTAAGTAAAACAGACATCACCATTGCATTCGTCGCGAAATTCTGCTTGGAATAGAGTCCAAGTTTTCCAAAATCGGACTCCGTATGAAAGAGTTATGGCCTGCGGGAGATTCAACAAAAATTCAGAATTTTCATAGGAAAATACCGAGGCAGGTCGACCTGGGGGTCGACCTACCCAGGGAGGTCGACCCCGGTCAACCTCCCCCTCCCCCCTGATTTTTCCAGATCTGGGCAGTGATGATTTTTGATGTGCTGAACGGACCGGATGGCTTCTAGGGCAATCTAATGGCTTTAAAACACTCTCTACACCTATAAAATAGTTCCTAGACCTAACCTAATTCATTAACAATTCCTTATGATGCCTCCATGCCGCAAAATTTCAACCAAACATGGCCGCCGCCCTAAAACCCAAAACTAAATTGCAAGTTCTTCACCAACTTTGGAGTTTAATCAAATCAAGAAGCAAAATTCTTCAACAACTATTCAAGCTCTTCAACAATAATCAAACAAGAGGATTAAATCAACATTCTACATCAACAAATCGTTTATTTTCCCCAATCCAGTCAAGGTGAGTGGAATTATAATAAATTTGTTGTATAATAGTATTATTATCGTTCATCATTCCCTAGTTATTAATTTAATTCAAGATTCATGTTATAATAGTTGTTCCTTTTATCCTCCTTCCCCTTTTTATTTTTGGATCTAGGTTATCTCGAACCTAGAGAAAATCTTATTATGCATACGTGTGGTTGGAATATGGAAATGTTGGGCATAATCTATTTTATGCAATCGAGAAATACAATCTATAATTTGAGGTTTGTGGCATAACAATTGTTGTTACAAATATTGGGCATAATTTATTTTATGTAATCAAGGAATGTAATCTGTAATTTGGGATGGGGCGTAACAATTATTATTGCAAATATTGGGAAAATTGGCAAATTGTATATGGGGATTATTCAATGAAGTAAAGTTTGAATTGGTAATTTGGGGGCGTAATTCATAATGAATCTTTGGGTATGATTTGGGAACATGAATCTATGGTGAATAGCGCATAATTATGAATTCTGACTTATGATGTTAACATGAAATTGTGTAAATTTAATTGGAATCAGTGAATATGGAATGTGATTGGGAAATTGGAATAATAGGTATAGCTTATTAACGGGATTATGAACATGAACATGCTTGCAAATTTATAATTGGCCAATGACACCTAGAATAGACATGATATGTAATTAAGTTGAATTTGGAACACATGACATGAATTTGGGGTTTGAGTGAAAGACGATTGTTAATGAACGCCTACGAAACGAGGTTAGGCGCATTTGTGGTGTAAGTCTGCCCGGAACCGCCCGACAAATCCAGCAACCACAAGCGGACGTCTAATGTGAGAGGTCAACGGCAAGAACTAGAGGCGTAACGGTTTATGACACGAGGTTAGGCGCATTGTGGTATAAGTCTGCCCGGAATCGCCCGTCAAATCCAACAGCCATGAACGGACGTCTAATGTGAGAGGTCATACATCGTTACGGCATAATAAATAAGTTAAGAAATACTAACCATAATAAGACATGGGTATGGTTAGAGGGTTAAATGGGTGATATAAATGACATGTAAAACATGACTAAGGTAGACTTAACCATAGTAAGACATGTGTAAGACATGAAAACTATAATAAAGAGGGTTAAGTGGGACACGAGTGACATGTGAAACAAAAATTTAGATATGCTTAACCAAATGGGACCCGTAACGGTATCATAAATTAATTGAATTGGGTAAAGTTTAAGTAACGGGTTAAGTAAATGGAAGGGTTAAGTCAAATCTAAAATTAATGACAAGAAATGGGGAATGATAAATAACCTATTATGAATAAACTTGAATAAGGCAAGAAAGGATAATAGGTGGAAATTATAACTTATGGGATAAGATAAGTTATAGGAAACGATAAGGAAGATGAGATAACACTTAACTAATTTGACATGATATATAGGTAAGTTAAGTCAACATAAACTTATAGATAACACTTAACCAATTTGACATGATGCATGGGTTGAATTGAATACGTGATTGGGGGTTAAGTCAACTTGAACACATGGGAAAACTTAACCAATATAACAGTATCAAAGCAAGGAAAAGTGGGGAATGATAAGATTAAATAATAGATAAACTTATCCTAGGGATAACAAATGAATATGACTTAAGATGTAATACAAGACTCGAAGGGTGGGACGACTTATACCATGAAATAAGTTAATCTAAGTTGGAAATGTGGGAAAACACCCGTACACTATCATTTGATAAAGAGAACTTAAGTCATGCTTGAATTCATTGGTAAACCTTAGTTAAAAGGAACTAAGTAACAAACCTTAGTTAAAGAGAACTAAGTAACAGAAACTATGTATCAATCCTTAGTTAAGAGGACTAAGTAATAAACCTTAGTTAAGAGAACTAAGTAAATAACGAGAAAGAGAACTAAGTAGTAAACCTTAGTTAAGAGGACTAAGTTGTAAACCTTAGTTAAGAAAACGAACGATTAAGAGAACTAAGTAGTAAACCATAGTTAAGAAAACGAACGATTAAGAGAACTAAGTAGTAAACCATAGTTAAGAGAACTAAGTAGTTAACCTTAGTCAAGAAAGCCAAGTAGAACACGAGGAGGAGCGAACGTCTATCTGATCCTGAAGAAGGCTCCTACGAACTGGGTTACGAAGCACGCGGCTTCGAGGGGACGTGAGGGTACTCTTGGTATCCCTCTGTGAGGTTGCAGATGATCCTCCTGGGCTCATAGAGGTTAAGGTCTGTGTTAGAAGAGCCAATGGTATGCCTTGGATGCAATATATGCAACCTAAAGAGTAGGATGGGTCAGCGTGAGGTGGGGATATCTTGTTTAACCCTGTGATAGCACGTCGTCGCCTACCTACCATCTTGAGTCAATCGAGTACGTAAAGCGGAAAGGCGGAGAACTCCAACAGACCATATACTTGCTATCTAGTTATGGGTGAGGTTTGGCCAATAGGTTTGTGGGGCATAGGGGGGCCTGCTAATAGTTCTCATTCTTGATTTTCTTGGGCGCCTTTCATTAGTTGAGGGAGGGGTCAAGTGGGACCATAGCCACACACAGATAAAAACAAACCTTAGCATCTGCATCGGCAGATAACTTAAAGCTCCCGACCGAGTTCCGTGTTTCTTGATTAGCCCTGCCACGGGACTCGGGCTGCACATATAGAGGACATGTGCAACTAGACACCGATAACGATTCATGGCATGTATGTGGGGAAAGTCTAGGAACATATATCGCTTTGGATAGTGTGTCCTAGACTAGGGGGCATCATTCGATAGGTAGCATAATCCCTAGTTGGACCTAGGTCGCATAAACCCTGAATCAGAGAAGCGTTCAATGGATAGCATAAACCCCAGTGGTCCTGGGTAGCGTAAACCCTGGTTGAATCTAGGAAGCACTCGATAGTAAACCTTAGATTAGATCTAGATGATACAAGGAATCTAGCAAGATCGGGAGTGGCAGTCCAAACGATTTCGAGAATTGTGGCACTACACTAAAGTAGCGTCGATTTACATGATGAAGCCCGTACAACATACGACAAGGGACAATATATATACATGGAAAGGATTTGACGAGTTGGGGGTATCTACATATGCGTTGTATTAGGTTAACCTACTAGTGGTACATGAGTATAGCTTAAAGAGCTAACATTGTTAACAACCTAATAACCAAGAAAATGTAACTGAACGGTATATATAGGATTATACAGAAGTTTATTCTAAGTCCACACACACAGAACTTATGTTCTTACCCCCTCCTCATTACATACTTCCAGGTTGGGTTCATGATAGAGATGGTATAGCTTTGGATACTGGTTTAGCAGTATTGTTAATAAGGTAAAGCAATATTTGAATATTATACTTCATTTCCTTCCGATGTGAGATGCTTTATGAGTTCTGACATGTTTCTTTATCTCTGTCTTTTTCCGTAGGATACCAGAGCACCCAACTCGGGTTTTGATAGATTGGATTCTTGAAAAAAAATCGGTCTGTCGGAATCTGGGTCGTCATAGGTGTAGGTCCTGAAATCTTAGCGAGGGTCAGGGTTTCCTGATTCCGCCGGGGCTTGCCCGTTGTTTCGTCCACCCGGCCTCATTTGCTCTCCTTGTGAAGGGGTTTCGCCTAATGTGAACTTCCCACGAGCCGTGCGTGCCCCCTTGCATTTCCCTCATGATCCTTCACGCCATGTCGGGAAGGTAAGTTAGATAGGGATCTGCCATCGGGATCCATGGATTTTGACGTGGCTCCGGAGTCTTGTTACGAGGTCGTCTTCTATGATGGATGTCTAGATCGTCTTCCTCCATGTCCTCAACATCTATTATATGGTCTTGGTGTGGATGGTTAGGTGGAGCAGGGTGATGCAGATCCTATGTTGGAGGAGCGCGGGCCATGGGAATAGTAAGCCCATCACCCTGATTAGCGATCATCGGGTTGTGTCGAGGAGGAGGTTGGTTTGTAAGACCTGGTCCGTCACTGATGATCAAGCGAGAGCAGTCTCGATGTTGTGCCCCCTCGCTATATGTGGCTGTAGTTCTGTCGCCGTTGCCGTTTCCATTGCCATTGGCATGACCGTTACCGTTATCAAGGGCATTGGTACGAATGGCGACGTTGTTGATGAGGCTGAACCTCCTCCTTTGGTGAAGGCCCCTTGACTCGGAAGAGGAAGTTTCTGAGGCAGTTGGTCGGGGTCGAGCATTGTTCCGAGCTAGTTGAAGTCGAGCGACGACATGTTGACTTTCTTGAAGTTGCTGCATAAGGTCGATGTTATTCTTTAATGCTTGGTTGAGCTCGACCGCAATGCTCTCATATCTTTCATTAAGTGTGCGGATTTGAGCTTGTGTAACGGGCGCTTTGGGGTCCACAATAGGAGAGACGATTTCATTAGTGGCCGGGATATCTACCGGTTGAGGTTATTGGGAGATACCGGCCTCGGTTGTGGCTGAAGAGCCGATCATTGCATTCCTTGACTTCTTCACCACCGTAAGAGGACTCGACAACAGTTTGAGCAAGAAACCTCAAGCTTATCGAAGTCGAGATGATAATGTGGAAGAAAGACGCAAATCTTGGATTCAGCTCTCAGTGAAAGCACCAAATGTTGACGGCAAAAAATTGTCGTAAACAATAAAGATTCCTATTACTAAGAATAGTTAATTTGGTCGCAAGACTAAGTAAGAGAAAGAAGTAAGTGACACGAGCATTTATAGTGCTTGGGCCGCGGATTAGGCCTACGTCCACTTTGGAAGGATGTTGGAATTTTATTAATCACTCAAGAATTACAAGGTAGAGCCATGCTCATTACATTTGCTTTCATAATTTTCATATGCTAGATATTTTGGAAAAAGAATATTTAATTCTCCTTCTTCCTCAAATAAGATATGCCATTAATGAGGTCTAGGAAGCTCTAGGAAGGTCTCAAGTGAAGAAAATACAATCCCTTTTAAGTGTGAGGCCATGGGCTATTTATAGGAGTGAGGTTAGGAAGGATTAGGTAGGAGTAGGTAGAAATAGGGGACCACTAGTAGAATTTCGAACTTGCCACCTGCGCGCCACATAATTTCGAACCCGGGCATAGGTGCGAAATTTTGCACCCGCTAGGTTCGAAATTTCGCACTCACTGGGCTCGAAATTTCGAACCCAAGCATGGGTGCGAAATTTCGCACCCGCTAGGTTTGAATTTTCGAACCCAGGCATGAGCGCGAAATTTTGCACCCGTTGGGTTCAAAATTTCGCCCCTGCTAGGTTTGAAATTTTGAACCCAGGAAGGGGTGCGGAATTTCAAACCCAGGCATGGGTGCGAAATTTCGCACCCGGCAGGGTGCGAATTTCACGCCATGCCCGATGCGAAGTCCTTTCGAGAGGCGCGAGGATCCCAGGATCGGGCACTTAAGGCTTGTAACTCCGTCGGGGTTCGAGGCCTTGGTTTGTGGTTGTTTTCTGGATGTCGTGAGGTTACGAGCAGTGTAGTCCCTTCTTGATCGTGTTTCCTTCATTCCTAAGCATCCCTTCACGGGCTCCCCTTCACGCGATACGTTGAGTTGAGCGTGTCTAATGCACTTTTGGGAACCGGACCAAAAAGTCGGTTAACATAAACTTTACGGAAAAAGAAATAAAATTGATTTGTACTATACTAATTCATTGTAAGTTTATATATAATTTTTATACTAATTAATTAATATTTAGAAAGAGATAATAGTGTAGTAAAGTTGTCAGAAAATTTCTACCTTCCTACATTTGCCGTAGTATGTAAAAAAACAATTAAAACGTATAAAAGGTGTAGAAAATTCACAACGTTAAAATTACTGATGTAGCGAAGACGTAAATCATCTCTACGTCATTCCTACAGCTATGTTATTTTTTTACAAATTAAGCTTGGCATAATAATGATGTAGGAAAGTTCCTACGCCAATTCTACAGAAATATAATTAAAATTTATTAGTACTATACTAATTTATTACAAGTTGATATATAATTACAATACTAGTTAATTAACGCTTGATTTTCCTATATTTTGTTTATATCAAATTGTCCGAGCCTAAAACATTTTGTATGAGCCGACGTCTTAGAGTATTTTTTTTCATTTGAACCAGAAACCGTCCCCAAAAAACTATCGCTTGCCCACACAAAACCCTTCTCTTCGTAATGCCAATAGAGAAAAGAAGAGGAAGAGAAACCACATGTCGTCTCCTTCAGATCGACTCCGTCTTCCCTCAAATTAACCCATATCTCCCCTTAGTTCGACTGCATCCACCTTCTAACAAAATCCGATCAAGTTTTTTTTTTTCATTTTAATCTTGCATTTTTTTTCTTCTATTTATCATGGATGAATCTTAACCAGGATGATAATTTACGGTGGACCAGGCCAATAATATGGAATGATGATTTGTTTTTAATTTTGTGCTTTTAAGTGTTGTATGCATTTGTTCTGTATTTCAGGATCTGGGTTTAGCTGAATATTTATCTGATCGAACACTGGTAGATTGCTTTGTTCTTAATTGAATTTTAATTCTATGTACTTTTGTTTATTTAAACTATAAATTCGCCTGTAAATTCAGTTCTTATTTTCTATTTTAAATTTAATTTGGAACAATGACACAACTTATGTTGGTGTTATTTTATTTAATTGTGAAGTATGAGCTATTTTTGCTAAAAGATAAGTTTTTTATATTTCTTTGCTGCAGCCTCTAAAATTAAAGTACTCATAGTATACCTTTCTTATGGTTTTTATAGAACATAAGCAGTGTTGCATGTGATATATTTGATGCATTGTTTTTCATTGATGGAGTATTATCTTTTGATATTTATGCAGTTGTGAGAGCAAGCAGCCAAAACTAAAAAATTTAATCGAAAACAAAAATATTTTTTTTCCATTCTATCTGTTTAATAAGTAGTTAGCTGTTTTTTTAGTTGTGAGTCTAAAATCTAGTCTTTTAATAGAAAAAAAATAAGGATTCATAGTTGTTGGCAATTTCCTAAGTTCTAACGCTCTATATGTACTACTAGTCCTAAAAGAACTTAATATTTCTAAGTTTGCTAGTTGTTTTTTTACTCCCTTGATTCAAGTTTAGTCATCTAATAGGGTTTTCTCTCAAAATAAATATTAGATTAAGTGTGCTGGTGTATATGCTTATTATGCAAGAAAAATGAACATAGTGAGGACATACTATATAATACGATTATAGTGGGGATAAATGTAATTTAAAAGTCCATGGGGTTAGGTGTCACTATGTAATAAGAAAATGATGTATGTTTTATACAGGTTGCTTTAAATATAGTTAGAATGTCAATTTTTCCTTGTTTGATGCATGATACAAGCCATATGCTATATAGAGTAGTAGATGAGCAATGGTGCATATACACTCCACGCTTTTATTGGAGAACATGTTGGACTAAATCTTCGTTGATTCTCTGAAAATCTCTGTAACACCCAAGTGATAGCATAACAAGTTCCATCCATGTACAAGTATAAGCACTCATGCATATGCAACATGAAAATGTGACTGAGCCGATCTAGTGCCTAATGTGTGTCATGCATCCACTAGCAACCACTTGCAATCATTTTCAAACATCAACCATAACATGTTTCAATCACATGTTTACATCCATATGGTTCTACCTAAGGTTCTCAAGATAAGATCGAGAAGATAACAAGACAAACGTAGGTAGTAGAAGCATGATACGAAAAGGTTTTCAAGTTTATAGGAAAAAAAGAGATCGAGAATGTACCCTAAAAAAGAAATGGGTAAAGCGCGCGTATCTTCTCTTCGGTTTCCCAAGTTGCGTCTTCTTGGGCTTCACTCCACTGCACTTTAACTAGCTTGACTTCTCGATTCCTTGGCTTCTTAATCTCCGTTCCTAAGATACGAATCGGAACTCGCCTCAATGTTGCTTCTTTTTCCACTTCTACGTCTTCAAGGATGCTTGGCTCAACCACTTCGGCCGACTCATGCAAGCACTTTCGGAGATGCGAGACGTGAAAGACATTGTGTACTCCAGTCAGCTTCTCGGGTAAGTCTACCTTATAGGCCATTCGTCCAATCCTCTCAGTGATAGGGAACGGTCCTACAAACCTTGGTGCTAGCTTTCCAACTGCTCCAAAACGAACTACATTGCGTAACGGAGAAACGTTTATAAAGACCATATCTCCGACTTCGAACTCTAGGTCTGTCCTTCTCTTGTCCGCATAAGATTTCTGTCTATCTTGGGCCGTTTTCATCCGTCTTCGTATCAACTCAACCTTCTCAGAAGTGTCCCTTATCATGTCGGGCACAAGTATAAGCCTATATGTCGTTTCCCACCAACAAGTTGGAGACCTGCACGGTCTTCCATACAAGGCTTCGAACGGTGCCATCCCGATGCTAGCTTGATAACTGTTATTATAAGAAAACTCCCCGAGAGGGAGATGGTCTTCCCAAGTACCACCAAAGTCAAGAACGCATAGCCTCAGGAGATCTTCTAGTACCCTATTTACCCTTTTGGTTTGTCCATCCGTCTGTGGGTGATAGGCCGTGCTTAAACTCAGTCGTGTACCCATTGCTTCTTGTAGACTATTCCAAAACTGGCTAGTGAAAATCGGGTCAGGATCACTAACTATACTAGAAGGAACCCCGTGCAACCGTACTACCTCTCGAAGGTAAATAGATGCTATCCATGATGTGGTCCTCTTGCTTTTCACCAGAATGAAGTGAGCACTTTTCATGAGTCTATCAACTATGACCCATATGCTAGTATTTCCCTTCCTTGACCTAGGCATTCCATCCACGAAATCCATCGAGATACTCTCCCATTTCCATTGCGGAACCTCCAAAGGATGTAATAGCCCACCGGGCTTCTTCGACTCGGCCTTTACTTGTTGGCACACCATGCACTTCGAAACGAACTCTGCCACGTCCTTTTTCATTCCAGCCCAAAAGAAAATGCGTTTCATATCTCTGTACATCTTATCCCCTCCAGGATGTATTGTCATCTTCGAGTGATGCGCCTCTTCGAGGACTTTCCTTACTAGATCTCCCACTTGTGGGACACGTAGCCTTCCATCACGCCTTAGCCATCCCTTGTCATCTATGGCATACCTACCGAGCTGACTTTACGTCTCACCACTAATCAGCTTGTCCATGATTTCGACTATCTGTGGGTCTTCCTTCTGTGAAGTCCCAACTTGATCTAGAACTGTAGGTCTTAACTCAAGAGATGCTAACGTAGCAGTCAATGACTCAACAGTAGGTGTAAAATCAAAGGTTGCTATAAACTCAAGGCTTTTCCTTTCAACAAACAAGGGGCTCAAAGTCAACCTTTTTCTACTTAGCGCGTCCGCCACCACGTTACCCTTGCCAGGGGTATAAGCTATATCGAAGTCATATGACGCCAAGAATTCCATCCACCTCTGTTTTCTCAGATTCAAATATTTCTGTGAGAAGAGGTACTTAAGCGATTTGTGGTCGGTATACAGCTCGAACCTCTCCCCTAGAAGATAATAGCGCCAAGCTTTAAGTGCAAAAACAATCGCGGCCAACTCCAAGTCATGCGTGGGATAGTTTTTCTCATGAACTTTAAGTTGTCTGCCTCCGTAGCACATTACTCTTCCATCTTGCATTAGGACAGCGCCTAATCCCGTGCCGCACGCATCTGTGTACACCATAAACACCTTGCCTCCGTCAGGTAATGCCAAAACTGGAGCTTTGGTGAGGGCTCTCTTGAGTCTCTGAAAAGCAACGTCACACTCTATGTCCCATGCAAAAGCTAGGTTCTTCTTTGTTAACTTAGTAAGAGGGGCTGAAATCTTAGCGAAGTCCTTAATGAACTTCCTGTAGTAGCCCGCCAAACCGAGAAAGCTCCTCACCTCCGTTGCATTCTTAGGAATTTTCCAGTCTTGTACCGCAACTACCTTTGCGGGGTCCACGGCTATGCCTTTCTTAGAAACTACATGTCCAACAAACCGAACTTCCTTCCTCCAAAAATGGCAATTGGAGAACTTAGCCTTTAACTGGTGTGCTCTAAGCGTTTCCATGACTTCCTTGAGATGTCTAGCATGCTCTTCTTTATCTTTTGAGAAGATCAAAATATCATCCACGAAAACTACCACAAACTTGTTAAGGAACTCCCGAAACACCCTACTCATCAAATCTACAAAGTACGCGGTGCATTCCTTAACCCAAACGGCATGACGAGCCATTCGAAGAACCCATCTGGAGTCCTAAACGCAGTTTTGTCAATGCTATCCTCAGCCACTCTAAGCTGATGGAATCCTGTTGCTAGATCGAGTTGAGAGAAAATAGATGCTCCCATAAGCTGGTCAAACAAATCGTCGATTCTTGGTAGTGGGTGCCTATTTTTCTTAGTTAGCTTGTTTAACTCACGATAATCTACGCACAGACGAAGCGATCCATCCACCTTAGTAGCGAATACCACTGGAGCAACCCATTCAGAAATGCTTCTTCTTATGAAATTTTTCTCAAGCAACTCGTTAACTTGTTTACTGAGCTCTCTTCTTTCTCGCGGGGCCATGTGCCTAACGGGCAATGAAACTGGCTTGGCATTATCAACAAGATAAATTCGGAAGTCTATCTCGCGTTTAGGAGGTAACCCCCTCACCTCATCAAAGACATCTGGATATTCTCGGACCACTCTTACAGATTGCAAATTATCGACAGACGAGTCAAGAGATTCAAGATAACACATTATGACCGGACCCTTAGGGTTACAAGAAATTTCAAGGGTATTACCAAGGCGAGTCATGAGCCTCACTACCCTTTGTTCACAATCAAGAATGACTCCATAACCGGACAGCCAATCCATAGCTAGGATCAAACCGTATCCCATAAATCTGAGAACATAAGCATTACACGTGAATTCTACGCTTAAGATAGAGATCCTCAAATCCACACACATCATAGATAAATGGGCGGAGCCCCCAATTGGATTTGAAACTATAACGGGATCCTCAACCAGACTAGTACTTAGGTGCAGATTTTCAACAATATCAGAAGAAATAAAAGTATGCGATGCGCCAGAGTCAAATAAGGTTCGAACAGGAAAGTCAGAAATGTAAACAAGGCTTTCTACGGAAATATTACTACCTTGGTCAAGAGCTGGAGTGGTGTTGAGAGCATGCAACTGCCCTCCAGAAGGTCCTGCTCGCTGGGTCTGCCCTTGCCCCTGTCCTTGCTTCTTAGGGCAATCCTTGCTGATGCGTCCAGTATCTCCACAATGAAAGCATTCACCCAACTTCCTCTTCCTCTTTCTACAGTCTTTAGCTAGATGTCCCGTAATACCACAAAAGTTTCACTTCCTCGTCTCACGTGGTTTGTTGTTGCTCTTGTTATTCTTGTTGCCCCCCTTCTTGAATTCAACTTTCTTATTTTGAGTCTCATTAGGCTTAACCTCCTTCTTGCTATTCTTGTCTTCCTCATGAAGTAGAGCCATATCCACCAAGCTTTCAAAGGTCGCCCCCATGGGTATATGAGTTATGGCCAAACTGTGTAGTGGCTCATTCAATCCTCGAGCAAAGCGTACAGCCTTTTTCTGGGCTGTGTTGACCAAATCCAAACCGAACCAAGCAAGCTGATTAAACTTATTCACGTACTCCCTAACAGACATGTCCATTTGCTTGAGTGCTAGGAACCTCTCCATCTGAAGGTTCTCTTCTGCTGACGATAAGAATTTAAGCCCAAACCTCTCTCTAAAGTCTGCCCAAGTCTCAACTGGCCTGGTAGCGTTGGTGACTTCCCACCAAAATGCAGCTTCCTCTTTCAACAACCATGCTGCCAACTGAACTTTCCTATGGTCCTCCACATCAAAGATAATGAACAAGTCTTCAGTCTCCTTTGGCCAGTTTCGTGCCTCAACAAAGGTTTCAGTTCCAACGAAGTTCTTGCCGCCCATTGCTTTAAAGTCTTTGCATATTTTGGCAAAGGCGGTACCAGGAGGAGGAACCGCGACCACTGGGGGAGGAGGAGGGATGTCTGCCGGGCCTAAGCCGTTGGCCCTAGCTTCTAAGTACCTTCGGAACCATCCAGGCACAGGTATTCCCTCAGGAAGGTTAAGATCAGACATGTTGAAAAACAAAAAGAAAAAGATTCAAATGAGGAAATAAAGGAAAGTGCTAATGGCTTTTGGGGAATAGCCTTTTTAAACATAAAACTTTTCTTGAAAAATGCTTCTTTATAAATGGTTTTGAAAATAGTTTCAGAAGGTTTTTAAAACTTTTGCCCAGCCTAGTAACCTTCTGCTCTGATACCAAATGTAACACCCCACCTCCGCTAGGGTCACTCACAAAAGGAATGCACTAGTTTTGGTGGAGTATTATCTAGGTAAAAATACACAGAGATATCACAAGGCAGAACATAAATAAAGCAGCGGTAGAAATTAAAAACCAAATTTTTATTACTTTCAAGAAAAGAGTCGAAACCCCATATATCCAAGGTACAAATTATTCCATTACATCAAGTTCCAAATAAAGAAGCATAAACTTAAGATAACAAAAGTAAATTATTCCCCATAAATAGCAGAAGCAGCCATAGCATAGCTCAAGACCAAACTGTACATGAGCTGTCAGAAAGCAAGCTAAATCCAAGCTAAGAGCTATTGTTTCCTCCCTGAGAACCTGGGGGGCAACGAAAGAAAAAGAGGCGAAAGAAAAAGAGCCAGTCATAAGACTGGTAAGCCCTAGTGGCTTTCAGTATAAAAACTAGTAAAGGTAACAAGACATGCGAAAACTGGAATTAGACATATGGGTGATAACAGGACTGATATGATAAACAAGATAAGTCAAGTCTAACATCGCATATTCAAGATTCGCTGAACCAACTATACTAGCGTTCTAACCCATGTCAAGTATTAATCATGAAATGATCCCTTGGCCCAGTATCATGAAGTGACCCATTACAGGGTCTTACGGTACGATCTACTAATCGATCGGCTCCCTACAAGTTCTAGCTCGTTATGTGTCTGTGTCATACGGCCCTATCCTGAAATGTATTTACCTGTGCTAGGTCCACCATAGGGTGTATCAAGCCCTATGGTGCCAACCAACGACACGAATCAAGCACGCACAGTGTAAACCTACAGGTGCCCAATGCCTGCTTCTTCAACTCCAAACTACGTGCACGACCATAGTCCGCCTGAACCTACAATGGCGCACCTACTCAGCCGTCGTTCTGGTCGCTTACAATCAGCCCAGTAATCGTGCCCCACCCTTCCCAGTAATCGCTTACAATCTAAGTGGGTTACTGCTGAAAAGGACCGTGTAACTAGGCAGGGTGGGGCACGATTACTGGGCTGATTGTAAGCGACCAGAATGATGGCTGAGTAGGTGCACCATTGTAGGTTCAGGCGGACTATGGTCATGCACATAGTCCGGAATTGAAAAAGCATGCATTGGGCACCCGTAGGTTTACACTGTGCGTGCTTGATTCGTGTCGGTGGTTGGCACCATAGGGCTTGATACACCCTATGGTGGACCAAGCACAGGTAACTACATTTCAGGATAGGGCCGTATGACACAGACACATGACGAGCTAGAACTTGTAGGGAGCCGATCGATTAGTAGATCGTACCGTAAGACCCCGTAATGGGTCACTTCATGATACTGGGCCAAGGGATCATTTCATGATTAATACTTGACATGGGTTAGAACACTAGTACAATTGGTGCAGCGAATCTTGAATATGCGATGTTAGACTTGACTTATCTTGTTTATCATATCAGTCCTGTTATCACCTTTATGTCTAATTCCAGTTTTCGCATGTCATGTTACCTTTACTAGTTTTTATACTGAAAGCCACTAGGGCTTACCAGTCTTATGACTGACCCTTTTTCTTTTGCCTCTTTTTCTTTCGTTTCCCCCCAGGTTCTCAGGGAGGAAACACTAGCTCTTAGCTTGGATTTAGCTTGCTTTCTGACAGCTGATGTACAGTTTGGTCTTGAGCTATGCTATGGCTGCTTCTGCTATGTATGGGGAATAATTTACTTTTGTTATCTTAAGTTTATGCTTCTTTATTTGGAACTTGATGTAATGGAATAATTTGTACATTGGATATATGGGGTTTCGACTCAAAGTAATAAAAATTTGGTTTTTAATTTATACCACTGCTTTATTTATGTTCTGCCTTGTGATATCTCTGTGTATGTTTACCTAGATAATACTCCACCAAAACTAGTGCATTCCCTTTGTGAGTGACCCTAGCGGAGGTGGGGTGTTACAATCTCCAAGGCATGATGTGTTGATCGCTATCCTAAAACAGTATTTCCCCTCTTATCTTGTGTGCACGAGTAATGGCAAATCTGTTTGAAGATACAACAGAGCAGATATTGAATATCTTTAATTGGCATGGTTGCTCAAACATGATGATTCACTATCGTAGATTAGATCGCTGCAGTGACAAGGTAGTAGAACTATAGCTCGATTACTTTTATATTTAGAAAAGTGGCAGACATTTATAGAAAGAAGAAGATGTAGTTAGGAAATAAATTGATTTAAAACTGGAGTTTGGTCCAGTTTTTATAGAACAGAGGAGATACAGGTACTTCTGTTCGAAGAAATGGTTGCGATTCTTTGAACAGTAGCATCCATTTCCTTTTAGAAAAAGGTGCAATTGTTTGTACCAGTCGACTGGTGTATATAGTACCAGTCGACTAGTAAATGTATAATACTACAACTATTTGAACAGCCGTATCCGTTAGTTTAAAATTTAAACAAATTATGTCCGTTCAGTTCTGACCACTCGACCGGTGTATTTAAAACCAATCGAATGGTAATGGTAAAACCCTACATCAGTTGACCAGTGCAAACAGCACCACTTGACTGGTAACGACTGCAATTCCTGTGAGCAAAACAAAAATGTTCTACAGCACATTAAGCCCATTGGCATTCCAAGGCCCATCTGATTACGAGACCCCAAAAGCCCCAAGGCCCATCTTCATGTATGTCATGTTCTTGTCTTATCTCTCCTCCTCTTTCTTTTGATATAACATATCATGCTTTTGCATATGTAGTTGCATACCACGTTATATTTCATAATGTGGAAAAACGAATTTTCCCCTTCTTCATTTTATTTCAAATTTCCTCTAACAATCCTATAATGACCCACTATTTCAAACCATTTAAATCGACAATAAACCACACATGTCGGACTTGAATTGCTTAAAGCAGTGAATTGTTATTTAAACTAATGAGGTAAATGCAAATCAGAACACAGAATCATAGATACATAAGCAGAGTAACTCGCAGCGGAAACATAATAGTACATAGGTTCTAACATAATACATGATACATAATAGTACATAAGACTCATAAGCTCATACAGTAGATAGAGTACATATAAGTACCGATAATAAGACTAGATAATATCGATAATTAGATACTGATAACTGAAGGACCCAAATGAGATGCCAACCTCCCAAGTGCATCACGAACGGCTATGGTGCTCAAGATGACCCAGGAATACAGTCAAAGAAACAATATACAAGGGTTAAGACTAACAGTCTCATATAAGTGAATTAACTCAAATGAAGTGTTCACTGAAATGTACAGTAACTTAAAGGACGTTTGGGATTCTCATCCTTTAAGGATCCATGAAACTAATATCTGGATAATAATACGCTATTATTGTAATGTCTATGATCAGTAAAGTAAATATAATGAAAATAGCATAAGCGGGAATACATTTTTACCCTTACATCGTTTATAATACCGTAGTCTATGCAGCACTGTAAACCCATCGTAACACCGATGGCATCAGAGGGCACTCCATAAGTATGATACAAATCAAAATCATAAGGCCTCGATAAGGATAGTATGACAAGGCACATGAGGAATACCCATGGTGGGATTCTACTGGATCGCGGCTCCCGGGCCGGTGATAATGCATAGCAGCCACTACCGCCCACCTCGAACAACACTCCCAAAATCAAAAGGGGTAATCCAAATCAATCACATAGTAATAGAGAAGGTATCGATGAAGCATGTTCGATCAGAGGTGCTGCCTCACTTAACTCGGGCATGGCTCCTTTTTTAGTCATTTTAATTATGACCCGAAGGTCAAGGCTAATCTATTAGCGTTCTCTTTCTTCAAATCCAGTAATCGCCTCCATACCATCCTACTTCTGTTCTGGAACTCCACCGCGTACACAGTTGTTAAAGTGGTATCGGTTTTGGCAGCGAGTATGACATCTACCGACTTCAATCTCTTTAACAACAGAATGTTTACATTTTTCACACCGGGGCCATTAAATTTTAAATCATATTCCAAGTATCGCAAATCGATTTATTTCAAATATTGTCCCAAAATAGATTACTCAAATAATTTTCCACTGGTTCAAAGTTTCAAGTTCCTTGAAATATCTCTATTGCTCGGAATCCTTTATTCTAGTTTTTGGATTCACTAGACTAGTTTGGACATGGATTTTTATTCAAATTTATAAAATAAATATATTTGAAAAAATTAAGTTTTGAAAGAATAGTATAGGTATATTAAATTGAAAATAATGTATATACATAGATATATAGTTGAAAACCATTATAAAATTTATACAGTTAAAATGATCAAGATATTTTTATAAAAGAATGTTTACAAGATCAAGAAATGCGGAATATTGCTTCTATGAAATTATAGTTTTATTCAAAAATATTAATCCAATCCCATCCCAAATCCATGTCTCGCCATCCCTTTTCCCAACAAGATTTCATAATCAAATCGAATTCCTTTTAATATAATTCCCAAACAATTTCAACTTAAGTTGTTAGTCAAGGATGATTTCTTAAATTCCAAATTAGTTAACAAAACTCAAATTCACTATGGCTTAAATAAGCACATTCCTCTTATACCTGCATTTAACAAATTTATGTTTGACAAATCTTTTTACATTAAATGGTAAGAAATCATTCGACAAATATATATATATATATATATTGAAATAAGTTCTAAAGCATTTAACGAGTTTGAAACCTTTTATTTTGAATCACCAATTTTTTAACTTACGTGTTAATAGATTTATTATATGATCACAAAGTCTATGGAGAATTCATTTAAAATAATCTTTAACTTGAAGTTTTAACTTATAAAAATCATCTTTGAAACTAATTTATACGCAAATTGGAATTCTTATAAAATTTAAGTTTTCTTTAAACACTTCTTTACGCTATATGGAAATTTATAAAACATTTCTTTTGGAAAATCCGTATAATTATTTAAAATAATTTATTTTTGTTGACAACGGTGTCCATATATAATTTTCTACCCTATGGTCCAGTGGTACGGATATTTATCATTTCGATCTGTTCTTTAAAATATTCGAATCATGGGTATGTATCATGTAACACCCCACCTCCGCCAATGCCACTCTTGCAAGCGCACTAGCTTTGGAGGGGCGTTAAACGAGGTAAACATGCATGCAGATATCACAAGACAGAACATATAAGTAAAACTGAGCAAGTAAAGCAGCGGACAAAACTATTATTTCAAAACCATAGTCAAGTTACATCAAAGTACCGAGTCATTATTTTCCACAAAACAAAGTCTAGAAAAAACATAAACTGAAAACTGGAAATAACATAAAGTAAACTATCCCCAAAGTAGAATAAGGCCATAGCATGCTCAAGTCCAAACCGTACATGAGCTATCCAGAAAAGCAGCTAAAGATCCAAGCTAGGTACCAGTGTTCCCACCCTGTAAACCTGGGGGGGAAACGGAAGAAAAGAGGCGAAAGAAAACGGGTCAGTCAAAAAGACTGGTAAGCCCTACCTACTATTAGTATAAAAACTAGTAAAGTTAACTGGACATGTAAAGCAGAGATGAAACATAGAGTGATAACTGGCATGGTGAAAAGTTAACAAGATAGATCAAGTGTGGCATCGCATATACAAGGTCAAGTTGCACCAGGTGTGTACTAGTATTCCAATCCTTGTCAAGTATAAACAAGAAATGATCCCTTGGCCCAAAGCTGGCCCAATATCATGAGGTGACCTAAATCAAGGTCCAACTACTCGGTCTAGTCGATCGGCTCCCTATAAGCCTAACTCATCGTGTATCGGTGTCATACGGCTTAATCGTGGATTGTAGTTAACTGTGCAAGGTCCACCCCAGGGTGTATCCAGCCCTAAGGTGTAAACCACAGACACAATTCAAGCACGCACAGTCTAAACCTATTGGTGCCCATGTTCAACTCCGGACTTAATGTGCACGACCATGGTCTGCCTGAACAACCGGTGCACCCTTCAGCCGTCTCTTTTGGTCTCTTACAATCAGTCCAGTAATCGTGCCCCACCCTAGCCTAGTCCAGGGTACCCATGATACTTCCAAGTGGTTTACTGCTAAAAAGGACCACGTAACTAGGATTTCAAGTGGGTTAAGTGTGGTTAACCCTATCCTAACCATGTATTGAGTTAGTTAAGTGTATTCAAGCATTTCATGACTTAACCCTATCAATACATCGGGTTTAATTGGTTAAGTATATTCAAGTAGTCCATGACTTAACCCTACCAATCCATCGTGTTTAATTGGTTAAGTATTCAAGTAGTCCATGACTTAACCCTACCAATCCATCGTGTTTAATTGGTTAAGTATTCAAGTAGTCCATGACTTAACCCTACCATGTGGCATTAATTAACTTAATGCACCCCAACCTCTCACATTAGACTTTGTTGTGGTTACTAGTTAAGCCGGGCGGGTCCGGGTAGCTTTACACCACAACCTAGTCTAACCTCGGGTTTTAAGTGCGACATGACCAACTACTCACATTGGGTCCTATTGCTTGTAGCCACTAGTTAAGCCGGTCGGTTCCGGGTAGATTTATGCTACAAATTCAACCCAACCTCGAGTTGGCCATTCTCATGTTTTCTAGGAGTCATGTCCAAGTCTATGTTTTCAAGCATAAACACATGTCAAACTTTCATGTCATGTTTTCAAATCATGTTTTCATGTTATTTAAGTTTGCCCAACTACCCATAACGTATTCCCATCCCACGTAAATTCGCATTAACGCAAATAGATCAAAGAGGGAACATAACAATATGACAAGGTGGGCATAATGTGGCAAAGTCTATCACAAGTCAAACATGGTGATATTTGAGGCCAAAAGGGGTTCAACATACTAGCATATGGCCTCAACATGTATGATAGCATAAAAGGTGACTTGGCCTCAAACATATCAAATAGCATAAGGGTGATTTGGCCACTAGCATGCATAATAGCATAAGGGTGATTTGGCCACAAGCATATTAAGGAACATGAGGGGTTAAGGTTTTGCCACAAGTTAAACATGGTGGCATATGAGGCAAATGTGTTCATAAACTTGCATATTACATTATAAGCCTCAAAACATGCATGATATCAACTTTAGCAAAATTGGTGAAACATGGCCATAAATAACATGGGATGATAGCAAGTGATTCACATATAACATCATATGCAAGTTAACATAAAGTTTATGAGAGTTTCTATGTTGCTTTATGCAACATTTCAAATCAAAGTTCATAGCTTTCTATGCACAAAGTCAAGGTGATAGCTTTACAAACATGCATAGAATAAATCTATGCATAACATGATAGGATCAAAGCTCATAGTTTTCTATGCACAAAGTCAAGGTGATAGCTTTACAAACATGCATAGAATAAATCTATGCATAACATGATAGAATCAAAGCACAAATCATACTTAGGCCCAAACTCAAACTTGCAACATGTCATATTTAACTTCATAGTTAGAATCTAAGAGTAGAATAAGGCTTACAATGCTATGAAGACCTATGAAATAAAATAAGATTGAGACGAAGCCACTAGCAACTCTAAAAACCCCCAATCGAATATAAGCTCCAAGTTGTTTTGAGAAACAATAAGCTCCTTTGATTTGTATGAAGAAAGATCCTTGTTTTGATGAAGAAAGGTGGCTCTTTTACTAGCTTAGGACACTCAAACTTTCATGAAGAGGATGGAGGCCATGATATGAAGATGGAGGCCATGATCAAGAAACATTTTGGCATAGTTTAGTTGTAGGAATGATTAATGAGGGTTTAGGCTAGGTCTTAGGGTCTTTTTATAGAAGATTAGGTTAGTTTTAGCCATAGGATTAACCCTAAATCAGATCTGAGCCATCAATTCACGTCACTAGCCAACAAAACATGACCCAGGAGCCAAAACAGGTGCACCAGGCTAGACTGGCCGACCACCCAAGTCGACATGGGTGTCGACTGGGCAGTCGACACAGCCTGGGGTGTGTCGACTCCCAAGTCGACTCCCCAGTCGACTTGGGGTGGCGGGAATTTTTTCCGCCTTCCCTGCCCAGCTGAATTTTGAAATCTGTTTTTAAATTTGAATTTTCTGAAAACTTCTATGGGCCTTAACTAGGTCATACAGACTCCAATTTTCGAAAACTCGGACTCTATTTCGCGTATTTTTCCGAGACAAACGCAATGGCATAGCCCGTTTCCCCTGATTCGGATTTTATTATTTAATTCTGCCTTGATTGATGTTATAACTTGTTATTTAAAAATACGGGTTGTTACATATCATTTCAACCCACATCCCAAATCGATTTGAATACACAAGGGGGTTCGGGTATGTATCATTTCAATCCGTTATGTTTTCTAGTATATGGGGAACTTGCATGGTGAGAAAATAACCATAGCATGGCAATCATACATACATATTGTGTCATATAAAATAACCTTGTGCGCCGGAGTGCACAATCACAAAACAACCCAAACTAGATCACCCTAACATTTCATTAAACAGCTCAAGTTTTAATTCACTTAATAATCAGTTAGTCTGTAAGTGAGAAAACTCACCTTCCGTGGCAAAACAAAAAGAAAGGATGCGAGTAGAACGACGCTAACGGCTACAAGGAGGAATTCGCAGCCTAGAACAAAGGTACGATTTTTATTTAGAAATACGGACTAAAATATCATGTAAAAATTCATGCAAAATGTGACACCCCACGTCCGTTAATGTCACTCACTAAGGGAATGCATTAAGTTTCGTGAAGCGTTGTAGGTAAACAGACACAGAATAATTACAAGACAGATATAAATAAGATAGCAGCGGAAATTTCAAAATTTTATTTCAACATAAAACAAAATACTATAGTTCACAATACCATAAGTCATAAAACCATTACAACAAAAATACTTCTATCTTGCATCATTAGAGTACATAGGTTTCAAAGAAAAGCATTATTCCCTAATAAAAAGAGTAAGTCATAGTAGAGACAAAGACTTGAGCCATACTCCAGAAGTAGCTTCCAGCAAGATAATATCCAAGTTCTGACTAAGCCTGGGTGTTTCCTCCCTGAGAACCTAGGGAAGGGGGAACGGAAGAGAGAGGGAAAAACAAAGGGGTCAGACATAAAGTCCAGCGAGTCTAGTTACTTTTAGCCAGTAAATAAATAAAGGTGAACATGACAGGCATAAAGTGGGTAAGAGAGGTCACTATATAAATGGCTGGTGTGATAAGGCAGATAAGGTAAGGTGTACACATACTTCATTACTGACTACTCTGCACGATTACTAGTATAACTAAAGTTAGATGATCCCTTCCACAATAAGTTGGTAGACTTAGGGTATACGTCCGAGTGTACCCTAACCACTACCCTAATCGATCGGCTCCCTATTCCATAGATACCCTGTGATGGCCCCACAGTAGGAGGTATCACTTCCTAAAGTGGCAACCCAAGAGGGGCACAACCATATCTACTGGTGTCACGGTCGTCTTAGCCCCCTCTGCCCGGCCCATGCACGCACATGTCCCAGGTCAGTTTGCGCCGTCCATACCAATCCGTCCCGTTTGGATCTCTTACTATCAATCATTAAGCGTGCCCTTATGTCCGCTTTATTTGATACCTACTCCGGGTTACTAATTGGAATAGGTCCCACACATTATGATACAAGCTCTCTCCTTTGTCTTGTATCCCACTAGGTTTTTCACTGAATATACATACCCCTAGGTGTCTTTAATTACATAGTCCTATACCAGTTATGCTTACCCTAAAGGGTGTCTTTAATTACATAACTTTATTCTATTTTCTGCTGGCTATGTACACCATCAGGTGTCTTTAATTACATAACCTTATTAGGTTAAGTTTGTCGGCCTATATATCTATATATTACCCATCCCTTCTAATTTACTTAACCCACCCACTACTCATCCAGTTTTACTTAACCCTAACTTAAGTTCATAGTCATACAATCTTTATGAATTAAATTAGGTTAAGTAGTCCAATTCAATTACCATGCCCAATTATGGTTTCATACTGGGTTAGACCTCCCACATTATGCGTGCAACATGTGGATGCTGGACATGCCGGTCGGGTCCGGGCAGTCTTATTACACAGTTGGGCCTAACCTCGTGTCTTAGCCCGATTCGTATTTACGTACTTGGACCTCCCACATTAGGTTCAACATTAGTGGCTGCTGGATATGTCAGTCGGGTCCAGGCAGACTTCCACCACTAACGTAACCTAACCTCGTGTCATAAGTACAATTCCTAATTGTAATTACTAACATTCCGGTTTTAATTAATTTACCAATTAATTAATCCTTCCCTTTTATAGGTGTCAATACCAATTTTGCAACAGTAATTTGAATAACATATCCACAAATGGTCATATTCAAATTATGCCATTGTTACCCAAATTTACCTATGTCATTATAGGTGATTATTCCTATGTTTCCCTATTTGAATTATATGTCCAACTTATGTAAACATTAAATAAAGTATGCCAATTATAAATCCCCTTTTTCCCCGTTTCCTAACTAACGTGATCGCATGTATTTTGGCGTCATCGTGGCTACAAAGTAGCCTTGCCATAACAATAAAAAGCGAGTGACAAAGGTGACAGTTTCAGCACAGTTTTATCATAAGCATGATAACAACGTGAATGGGCATGTAATCATCATAATAGGGTGAAAACAGAGCTGATGAACTTGTGGCAACTACAATGTCAAAGTCAACATAACATGGTCTAAACTTATCATTTAGATGTCTAACAAAATTAGGGTGACATAGTAGCATGATTAGTTCTAAAAGGGTGCATCACATGTCAAGTTTACAACATATCGTGATTACTACAACATAACAGGTGAAAGGTGACTAGCATAAAGGATTAGATCAAAATTAACAAGTTCGCATTTCCCATAATATAGTTGCATGTTAAGATTTGCATAGTCAGCATAGTAGAATGTCCATAATCATATTGGATCCAGGGATAATGACATAATAAACTTGCATAAGTTCGTGATTCACAACATATACCCAATTCATACTCTATCATAATTCACATTTATCCATTTAAACCTAAAAGTGACTAGAAACTCACACCATTAGGTTTAGAAAATTTATAGAGAGATCTGAATTCTGAATAGCTAAACTGATTGTAGTAGACTTTGATTCTGTTTCAATATGCAACCCGACAACATAAGGCCTCTATGATCTCCAATGAGAAAATTAGAGAATAGGGTACCATATTTGTAGCCTAGAACCAATGAACCAGACCCAGAATTAAGTCCAGGTACGTAAAATGAATTCTGACCAGATCTATCCCGGGGGGGGGGGGGGTCGACACCCCTATATAGGGGGGTTGACACCCATGTCGACACCCCTGTGGGAGGGGGGGTTGACACCCACGAGCGGGAATTTTCCCGCTCAGCCCGCTTTGGCCCGATTTTGATTTTTGAATTGTTTTTTGAAGGTTATGGAATTTATTATATATATATATATATCTTGTGGTTAAACAAACTTCGTACCCTCATAACTTTTTCATACGGTGTCCGTTTTACGCAAACCAAATGTCCATTCTGACCAAAATTTTGAGATGGACGCAATGGCATAGTCTGTTCCCTCTAATTCCGAATGTTAAATAAATTATTATTTAATTTATTTTCTTTTAATGTCATTAAAATTTGGGGTGTTACATTCTCCTCTACTCAAAGGATTTCGTCCCCGAAATCTCTAAGTTGGGAAGAATGCATATCCTACCATCCATCTACTCATCCAACATCCATTGGCATCCATTGTCCTTAAAAGCCTCTAATGCTTATATGAATATATACAGAAGTGTGTGTATATGTCCCAACACTAATGCGAAAATCAGGCGGTCTACTGATTCAGTTGACCTCCTTAGTGCAATGTATGTTAGTGCCATGAATCCAATATGTATGCAAATAAACCTATTACATCATATAAGTTCTACATGTGTGCACACACATTTGTCCAAATGCGACATCCATATACTAACTCATCCATTTCTCTCCATAAAAGAAAATGCACACACATCCATATGCAGTATGAAAGTTATTGAGCCGATCGAGTGCCTAATGTGTATGTACATGCGTCCACAGGCAACCACTAGCAAATACTTGCATCCACTAGCATACGTCAAACATAACATGTTTCAAACACATGTTTTCATCCATAGGACTCTTATCTAAAGGTCGAAAATACTATGAATATGATATGCTTAAATGATAGAAACAAGTACTGATAAAGCTTTTGGAAAATGAGTTAAGAACATACCCTCGAAGAGAAAAGGGTACGAAGCACGAATCTTATCTTCGGTTTCCCAAGTTGCATCCTCTGGGTTATCTCCCCATTGAACCTTTAGCAACTTGATCTCTTTATAGCATAGCTTCTTAACCTCTGATCCTAGAATACGGGAAGGGACTCGCCTGATTGTTGCCTCCCGTTCCACCTCTACCTCTTCCAATATACTTGGCTTAACAACTTACGCGGTGTCATGCAAGCACTTCCGCGGATGAGAAACATGGAAAACATCATGAACACCAGATAGATTTTCAGGAAGGTTTACTCTATAGGCCATTTGGCCAATCCTTTCGGTTATGGGATATGGTCCCACAAACCTAGGTGCCAACTTCCCTACTGCTTTGAAGCGGACCGCATTCCTCAAAGGTGATACTTTGATAAAAACCAACTCTCCCACTTTGAATTCAATGTCAGTCCTTCTCTTGTCTGCATATGATTTCTGCCTATCTTGAGCTGTCTTCATCCGCCATCGAATAAGGTCAATCTTTTTGGACGTTTCTTTAACCATATCTTGCCCAAGTAATAATCTTTCTGTAGATTCCCACCAGCAAGTCGGTGATCTATAGGGGCGCCCATACAATGCTTCGAAGGGTGCCATTCCGATGCTGGCCTGATAGCTGTTATTATAGGCAAACTCCACCAAAGGAAGATGCTCTTCCTAAGACCCTCCGAAGTCAAGGATACATAGTCTCAAAAGTTCTTCAAGAATCTTGTTCACCCTCTCTGTCTGCCCATCGGTCTGAGGATGATAAGCGGTGCTTAAGCGCAACTGTGTACCTAATGCCTCTTGCAAACTTCTCCAAAACTCGCTAGTAAAGATGGGGTCACGATCTCTTACTATGCTGGAAGGTACTCCATGGAGGCGAACTATCTCACAAGCATAAATCGCTGCCAACCACGATGCCGTCCTTTTTCTCTTGACTGGAATAAAGTGAGCGCTCTTAGTGAGTCTATGTAACGACCCGGATTTTTCTGCTATTTTGACTCGAATATTTAAATTTATTTTAAATATTTTATTTGAATTATTTATGGAATTCAATATCGGAATAGTTAACTAAACAAGGGCGGAGCGTTTATATTTATATTTAAATTATAAAACGAATTCGAAACAGCGCGATAGTTCATAAAATTGAATTTCAACTTCAATTGATCATACAAAACACGTTTTAAGTCGGATTTTT
The DNA here is from genome assembly GCA_030737875.1 of Allium sativum. Taxonomy (NCBI): domain Eukaryota; kingdom Viridiplantae; phylum Streptophyta; class Magnoliopsida; order Asparagales; family Amaryllidaceae; genus Allium; species Allium sativum. The sequence continues at coordinate 784,436,215 of CM060912.1, read as the reverse complement.
GTGAAACAAGAAGCATTAGAATCTATGTGATAATATTTTTCTAATGAAGGAGAAAATTGAATTTTCATGTTATAGATTTTATTTTACGTCCAAATCAAATTTCGAAATAGTCGCTGTGGAATCATTTATACGCCATAACGATTTATTTAAATATAATTAAATATTGGCTTCGAATTTGGACAAGCCCTTTTGAGGCGTAGTAATAATTTAATTTTTAGAATTTTACTGTAATTTTTATTTTGTAAAATAACCTACTTTTTATTTGGAGTATTTTGCACCCTATATCAACATTCTGGGATATCACAATACAAGTTAACCTACCGATATTATTATATTTTTGGGATCGTGGCACACAACTGAGTGCGACTATATATTTATTTCTGTCTATAGCTAGTCGTATGCGGACGGAATTCTATATATCAAGATAAGCTTAACGTTATAACTAAAAAAATCATTTAGTCATTTTAATATTTAAATATTCTGCAATGCTCTTGTTATGGCCGAAGTTCTTCTAATCTGACCCATGTTTGAAATTTCGGAAAAAGCATCTGACACCCCCACGTCCTACTTTTAGAGAGCGCCATCCTTCTATACCCTATTCTTCTTTTACGTCTTTGTCAAAATTAAATGGAGTACATGCCTATGATTAAAAGAGAAATGGCCCAGCATGTACCAATGAAACAACCCATGCTAATATCTACTCTACAGTCAAAATGAAAACCGATCAGTGAAATGAAATTTCACTACCCCTGCAAACCCACGCGCATATATATCAGGGACACAAGAAGACCAACAATCTCACAGGAACCCTATGTTATTTCAAATCAAGACATGTCCGAGTAGTAGCATCACACAGGCTACAGACATCAAGATCCAACTAAGGAAATGGAGTACCCTCTTCTATGTATCCCGTCTTGTCTTCCTTTCACATGAAAATACAACTCCATGACCCAGAAAAGAAGAGAAACCTACCACTCAGCTATCTACTACCTACCAATCTCCATGTCGTGCCATCCAAGGCGTCCAAACTATATATACAGGTGAATCCATTTGTTTTCATTCAACAACTGAAAACTAATAGAAAAAAAAAACAAAAAAAAAACAAACAAAAAAACGTGTCAAGGAAATGCGAAAGCATGGGAGGACATGCTTGCGTTCAGTGTAAGGGAAGAAAAGAACTAACGTAAGTAAAGTAGTATTGCTTTTGGTGGAGGAGCTCTACTGGATGCGTTCATACTTTGGGAAGAAAGTTTTTGTGCGTGGGAGAGGAACTGTTGACCATGAAAGTGGGATGGAGTTCATGAAAGTGTGATGAAGATATTGAAGTGCTTTCGGAAGTAGCGTGATAAAGGGAAAGATAAACGTGTGCAGCCCCACCGTGCAGAGATTTGTCTTGTATTCGAGTGCTCAACCAAACTGGAACCAGACGGCTAAATAATGTTTGAGTTTTGGGTGGCGAGCATACGGAGGAGGGTCGGAGGAGGAGTCTCGTTAACAGCAATCAGTGCAGGATGGGTTTCAGTGGTGGAATGTCGGTGCTCGCAGTGTTGAAGGAATGAACTCATGTGAGGGCGTGAGTGTGCCAGAAGTTTTTATGCGAGAGGGCACTTGCAAAGGAGTTTGGTTGAACGTGTGGTAAGTATTGAAGGATGGGGTGATTTATACGCTTCATGGCGTGGGCACACATTGGGACTGTTCGAAACATAGAGGAAGAGGAAGGTTAGTGTTCGGTTGCAGCAACAGGTGGTAGCAATTGGAAGGAAGGTGTTGAAATGACATGGAGAAGGGTGGCTCTGGAAGGGTTGCGCGGTCGTCAGGATAGTGGCAGATCTTAGCCGGAATGGGAGAATGCAAAGAGGAAAAAAAAAGGGAGTATATACGTGATATTTTGAAATGAAGGGATCCAGCTCAGATCAATGTTCAAGGAGGAAAAATCATGGTAAGAGCTGACATGGACTGAGATAATTACGGTAAGATAAACTAAATTGAGTTTTAATTAATTGTATTATAATTTAAAATAAACATTTATAACTTATAACGGTGGTAACCGGTTCGTTTGCAATCAGAATTTCCGCAAAAAACCAGAAACGATGAAATCACAGCGAAGGGTACGGCGTTGCTGAGCAGATTCGGACAGGACCGAAAATAGTCAAGTTTCTGTTTTCAAACGCCAGTTTAAAATGCGCGAACCGCCGACCGAAACAAGGTGAGTTAATTCTCACACATTTCTGAAATACTAGGATGTCCTAAATTCGTATAATTAAATTTAATTGGTTGACTGGATGCCTGGGATGCCTATGATTGATTTAATGGTTGATGTTAATTATATTATCATCTTTTAAATATTTCTATGTACTGATATGAAATATTATAATGGTCTGTGTTGCAGGGAAGAACAGGTAGGAGGAATCAAACCGGTTCCTCAAAATATTTAATATGTTGTTATTTCATATTTTATGAACTGTTTAAAACTCATTGACTGTAAACCCTGTTGGTTGTTGAATGTGGTTGAGTTTGAACCAATACATATAGTATTAATTGAGAAATAAATAGCAGATGGCCCAAATATACACTGTTTTATAAAGATCGATTCACCGTCAGGTGAATCGCTAAAAATAAAGTTATGAAATTATTTAACTGAATATAGATTTTTAAAAATATATTATTTAAATAAAGTCTAAAAAGGGAAATAAACAACCACATAAATACGTTGATTGATTTAACAACATATACTGTGCGCGAAGCGCGTGCTTATCAAGTGATTTGTAAACAATCTTATTTAGCTAATTCAAGTGACCATAATTTACGTAACAATTAGAAGGGGTTTATATTGATCTTAATTCAATAAAATCAAAGTGAATAGAATTATTTAGATTAATTAACTATTAATTAATTTAAATGCCAAGATCAGTAATGATTAACCAACGGGTTGATCATGTTTAGAGTTGAACAAGTGAACGACGTTAACTGGAATTATGTATAGTAAATGGTTAGGAAACCTAGTTTATTTTAATAAATGTTGAAATTTGATTATTTATCATTTATTAAGAATCGAAGTGATAATTTGGAATGTGAATAATAGTAAGGAAAGTTTGTGCAGTTTAAAGCTATGTTTATAATAAATAAAGCGATTTAATATTTAAAATGAGAAATCGAAGTTTTAACTTAAATTCTTATTGAATTATATTGGATTATATGAATCCAAGTTATACGAAGTTAAAAATACAAGTTTTTATTGAATATATAAATGGATCGAGTTAGTAGAGGTGGAATAAAAATTTGATTTGTTGTGGTAAGGGAAATAAGTATCGGTTTTTATATTACAACTGATATTTATCTTAAGATAAGAATGTTGTTGATCAAGGTCTGAGAGGTAATTAAAATACCCCAACTTGAACAACTTCAGGATTATCAAAGGATGATATTAGTCATAATGGTGAAAGTGTTAGGATAAAATATTTTGAGAAAATAATAGTGTAATGTTATTTGAAGAATTTGGGAATATACATATAACGAGATTCCGAAATAAAAGGATATAAAAAGGGGCTTGCTGGTATGAAATGATATCCCTATAACAAAAGAAATAAAAAGGGAGATTTGTGAAAGTATAACGGAATTTTCAAAGTATTGAAATGAGATTTAAATGGGTTTATTCTAAAAGGGATGAGTGGTGATATTGGTATTCAAATAACGAAGCCAAAGGAAGATGTCTTAATGACTGTTTTACGAGTGACAAGTTGAATCGATAAGGTAATAGGAAATGCTATAGCAATGTTTTGCAAAGTAAGTTGAAGGTTCAATTAGATATGACTTTAAAATATTTTCTAAATATATAAGTAAAAGGGTTTGAGAATAATAACATATTTAAAACCAATATATTATTTTTCTGTATTTCAAAGGATATAGTATTTTTAATGGCCAAGTGATGTTGTGTATAAACCTATGGATTTGTTTATTTTATGGTTGTTTATTTTGATAGTTAAATAACCGACTATCAAAATCTGACCCAACGTTATTGATATGGAAAGACCGAGATCGAATTTATATTCGAAAACCATTCCAACCAATAAATACGATTACGTCGATGACGCTGATCGAGATGAAGCAAGTGAAGACCGCAGGTCTCCATGTAACGGAAGAATTACTTATAATCTCTGGTTGATCGCAAGAGATATACTGTGATTCTGTCGTGATTGGAATCTAGGGTTGCAAGGACTTCTCGCTGCTTATCCATGGGGTGATTCCTATATTGGATGCAATAGAGAGTACCTTCGGTTCATCCTGTACCTAAATGACATATATGGACGATGTGAATGGTGGCTAGATGTTTCAAAAGTCGATTATAGCCTCAAGCCTCATCAACCGGGAAATGACAAAAATCGGGCAGGCAGCATGGCTATGTGGGTTGCACCCATTAGGGTATATTGTCACCATCTAGAGAATATTCATATTTGTTACTTCTTTTCATTTCTGTATCTCCCGGGAACTATGGTGGTCGCGTGACAAAAAGCCGTAAGGTGATAATATACTCGATACACTCAAGAGAAATGAGTGGTCGGTCATGTGTGGGCCGTGTTGCAAGACGTTCTTGTTGAACCCAGTGATTCGTCTCTAGAGATACACTATCGGCAGGTGGTCCCATACCTTGTCATAGTTGGAAATCCAATTTCCAATAAGCTCCCACGGTTTTGATTGTATACTATATATGTGGAGCGTGAGTTGCAAGCGTTCTGATAGATTCTATCTACTTGTATTTAGACACTATTATAATATCAGAATAAGATATTGATTTCAAACAATTTGGGTTATAGTAAGGTAAAAGCCGTCCGTATTTATGTGTGGACTGGTCTTACTATTATCCTTTGTTTCCAAAGGATTTCAAAGTTAAACAAGTTGGTTGCTGTATGAATTTATCACTGAAAGTATTTCAGACTGATCCAGGTGAATTTTGCTTTGCTACAAATGTGCTCGGGTCAGACCAGGTATATTATCAGGTTAGGTATCGCTTGGAGCTTCAGAAGAGGAGTTGAAGTCGAGACATATTCCATATATATGTTGGTACTAGTTTATTTCCGCTGTGTGTTGTATTGTTCTGAATGTATACTCTGATGTTGTAATATACAGTTCTTTTATGAAGTATTATTGATTGTTATATTTTGCCCATTCCGCTGTGAGATTCTGATCTTCTTATTCTTCAATTCTAATATTTCTTTTTTTCTTCTCTCATCCTCTAACTTCTTTCTATTAGCTTTCTGGGTTTTTGATACTTGAGTTTGGACACAGGACGTGTTAGTGTCTGGATTCGAGTGTCGAAATTCCTGGGTCGCTACAGTTGGTATCAGAGCGAGGTTTAGGAATAACCTTGGCTGTGTGGTGTAACTCGATAGAGATTGGGCTAGTAATACCCTAGATCGAGTTGAGCGTATATATATACGAGAGTGCGTATTTGTAATTTGAATATAAAATTATTTTGTTTTGACCCTATATATTTCATAAGAAGGTAATATTTATAACTTTCTCAAATCATTATTTGATTTGAGTAGAATTCAAAATTTGGATAAAATTTGAAACGTTTCAAATATGAAGTGGGAATTAATTTTAACTTGTACAAGTTAAAATGAACCCTTTGAATATGGAATTAAATATTTAAATAAATACTAGTTAAATAAAATTAAAAGGGAAAATGAAATGATTTGATTAAGTGATTGTTGCTTACTTGGCTGGATTGGATTAAATCGAAACCATTAGCAATTAATTAAGAAGTTGAATGGATTGAAAAGAAAGGAATTCCAGCATAACGACTTTTGGATGGGATTATACGATATAACCCGGTATCAGTTTTTGAACTGGAAGTTGAGTAAAGGGTAGACTACCAGAAGGCTATGATAATTGACTTGATCACGGAAATTGAAGCACAGATTGGGAAATGAAGAGCTGTTGGTTGATTTGCTTCGAAACCGGGAAGAAGTTGCCCGACAAAAAGGTAAACCTTATTACTGATTGGGTGTTTGAATTTATACCCGAGATGGGTAGCCGCTTGGCTTTAATTTTCTTTGGATCTATATGAGAGGCCCAGTATGGCATTGTAGTTTTTTCGATCAAACCGTGCAGAGGAGGTGCTGGCGAATTGTTCGAAAATTTTATAACTTGGTAACATTTTTGATAATATTTTAAAAATAATTATGGTTGGAGCATTCTTTTTACCTAGCAATTTCGATGATGAAATTTAATTAAGGGGGAAAGAATGTAACGACCCAGATTTTTCTGCTATTTTGGCTCAATTATTTAAATTTATTTTATTTGAATTATTTATGGAATTCAATATCGGAATCGTTAATTAAATGACGACTGAGCATTTATATTTATATTTAAATTATAAAACGAATTCGAAACAGCGCAGTAGTTCGTAAAATTGAATTTCAACTTCAATTGATCATACATAATACGTTTTAAGTCGGATTTTTGTGAAACAAGAAGCGTTCGAATCTATGTGATAATATTTTTCTAATGAAGGAGAAAAATCGAGTTTTCGTGTTATAGATTTTATTTTATGTCCAAATCAAATTTCGAAATAGTCGCTGTGGAATCGTTTATACGCCATAACGATTTATTTAAATATAATTAAATATTGGCTTCGAATTTGGACAAGCCCTTTTGAGGCGTAGTAATAATCTAATTTTTATAATTTTACTATAATTTTTATTTTGTAAAATAACCTACTTTTTATTTGGAGTATTTTGCACCTTATATCAACATTCTGGGATATCACAATACAAGTTAACCTACCGATATTATTATATTTTTGGGATCGTGGCACACTACTGAGCGCGACTATATATTTATTTCTGTCTATAGCTAGTCGTATGCGGACGGAATTCTATATAACGAGATAACCTTAACGTTATAACTAAAAAAATCATTTAGCCATTTTAATATTTAAATATTCTGCAACGCTCTTGTTATGGCCGAAGTTCTTCTGATCTGACCCATGTTTGAAATTTCAGAAAAAGCATCTGACACCCCCCACGTCCTACTTTTCGAGAGCGCCATCCTTCTGTACCCTATTCTTCTTTTACGTCTTTGTCAAAATTAAATGGAGTACATGCCTATGATTGAAAGAGAAATGGCCTAACAGGTACCAATGAAACAACCCATGCTAATATCTACTCTACAGTCAAAATGAAAACCGACCAGTGAAATGAAATTTCACTACCCCTGCCAACCCATGCGCATATATATCAGGGACACAAGCAGACCAACAATCTCACAGGAACCCTATGTTATTTCAAATCAAGACATGTCCGAGTAGTAGCATCACACAGGCTACAAACATCAAGCTCCAGCTATGGAAATGGAGTACCCTCTTCTGTGTATCTCATTTTGTCTTCCTTTCACATGAAAATACAACTCCATGACCCTGAAAAGAAGAGTAACCTACCACTCAGCTATCTACTGCCTACCAATCTCCATGCCGTGCCATCCAAGGTGTCCAAACTATATATACAGGTGAATCCATTTATTTTCATTCAACAACTGAAAACTAAAAGGAAAAAAAAAAGAAAAAGAACAAAAAAACAAAAAAGTGTCAAGGAAATGCGAAAGCATGGGAGGACATGCTTGCGTTTCTGTGTATGGGAAGAAAAGAACTAACATAAGTGAAGTAGTATGGTTGTTGGTGGAGGAGCTCTACTGGATGCGTTAAAACTTTGGGAAGAAAGTTTTTGTGCATGGGAGAGGAACTGTTGAACATGAAAGTGGGATGGAGTTCACGAAAGTGTGATGCAGATATTGAAGTGCTTTTGGAAGTAGCATGATAAAGGGAAAGATAAACTTGTGCAGCCCCACCGTGCAGAGATTTGTCTTGTATTCGAGCACTCAACCAAACTGGAACCAGACGAGGAAATAATGTTTGAGTTTTGGGTGGCGAGCGTACGGAGGAGGGTCGGAGGAGGAGTCTCGTTAGCAGCAATCGGTGCAGGATGGGTTTCAGTGGTGGAATGTCGGTGCTCGCAGTGTCGAAGGAATGAACTCGTGTGAGGGCGTGAGTGTGCCAGAAGTTTTTACGTGAGAGGGCACTTGCAAAGGAGTTTGGTTGAACATGTGTTAAGTATTGAAGGATGGGGTGATATGTACGCTTCATGGCGTGGGTACACACTGGGACTGTTCGAAACATAGGGGAAGAGGAAGGTTAGTGTTCGGTTACAGCAACAGGTGGTAGCAATTGGAAGGAAGGTGTTGAGATGACGTGGAGAAGGATGGTTCTGGCAGGGTTGCGCGGTCGTCAGGATAGTGGCAGATCTTAGCCGGAAGGGGAGAATGCAAAGAGGAAAAAAATGGAGTACATACGTGATATTTTGAAATGAAGGGATCCGGCTCAGATCAATCTTCAAGGAGGAAACATCATGAAGAGATGACATGGACTGAGATAATTAAGGTAAGATAAACTAAATTGAGTTTTAATTAATTATATCATAGTTTAAAATAAACATTTATAACTTATAACGGTGGTAACCTGTTCGTTTGAAATCAGAATTCCTGCAAAAAACCAGAAACGATGAAATCACAGCGAAGAGTACGGCGTTGCTGAGAAGATTTGGACAGGACCGCAAGCACTCAAGTTTCTGTTTAATTTTAAACGCCAGTTTAAAACGCGCGAACCGCCGACCGAAACAAGGTGAATTAATTCTCACATATTCCTGAAATACTAGGATGTGCTAAATTCGTATAATTAAATTTAATTGGTTGACTGGATGCCTGGGATGCCTATGATTGATTTAATGGTTGACGTTAATTATATTATCATCTTTTAAATATTTCTATGTACTGATATGAAATATTATAATGGTCTGTGTTGCAGGGAAGAACAGGTAAGAGGAATCAAACCGGTTCCTCAAAATATTTAATATGCTGTTATTTCATATTTTATGAACTTTTCAAAACTCGTTGACTGTAAACCCTGTTGGTTGTTGAATGTGGTTGAGTTTGAACCAATACATATAGTATTGATTGAGAAATAAATAGCAGATGGCCCAAATATACACCGTTTTATAAAGATCAATTCACCGTCAGGTGAATCGCTAAACATAAAGTTATGAGATTATTTAACCGAATATAGATTTTTAAAAATATATTATTTAAATGAAGTCTAAAAAGGGAAATAAACAACTACATAAATACATTGATTGATTTAACAACATATACCGTGCGCGAAGCACGTGCTTATCAAGTGATTTGTAAACAATCTTATTTAGCTAATTCAAGTGACCATAATTTACGTAACAATTAGAAGGGGTTTATATTGATATTAATTTAATAAAATCAAAGTGAATAGAATTATTTATATTAATTAATTATTAATTAATTTAAATGGCAAGATCAGTAATGATTAACTAACGGGTTGATCATGTTTAGAGTTGAACAAGTGAACGACGTTAACTGGAATTATGTATTAAATTAGTTCATTAATTTCATGGGGATAGTAAATGGTAAAGAAACCTAGTTTATTTTAATAAATGTTGAAATTTGATTATTTATCATTTATTAAGAATCGAAGTGATAATTTGGAATGTGAATAATAGTAAGGAAAGTTTGTGCAGTTTAAAGCTATGTTTATAATAAATAAAGCGATTTAATATTTAAAATGAGAAATCGAAATTTTAACTTATATTCTTACTGAATTATATTGGATTATATGAATCCAAGTTATACGAAGTTAAAAATACAAGTTTTTATTGAATATATAAATGGATCGAGTTAGTAGAGGTGGAATAAAAATGTGATTTGTTGTGATAAGGGAAATAAGTATCGGTTTTTATATTACAACTGATATCTATCATAAGATAAGAATGTTGTTGATCAAGGTTTGAGAGGTAATTAAAATACCCCAACTTGAACAACTTCAGGATTATCAAAGGATGATATTAGTCGTAATGGTGAAAGTGTTAGGATAAAATATTTTGAGAAAATAATAGTGTAATGTTATTTGAAGGATTTGGGAATATACATATAACGAGATTCCGAAATAAAAGGATATAAAAAGGGGCTTGCTGGTATGAAATGCTATCCCTATAATAAAAGAAATAAAAAGGGAGATTGGTGAAAGTATAACGGAATTGTCAAAGTATTGAAATGAGATTTAAATGGGTTTATTATAAAAGGGATGAGTGGTGATATTGGTATTCAAATAATGAAGCCAAAGGAAGATGTCTTAATGACTGTTTTACGAGTGACAAGTTGAATCGATAAGGTAATAGGAAATGCTATAGCAATGTTTTGCAAAGTAAGTTGAAGGTTGAATTAGATATGATTTTAAGATATTTTCTAAATATATAAGTAAAAGTGTTTGAGAATAATAACATATTTAAAACCAATATAATATTTTTGGGTATTTCAACGGATATAGTATTTTTAATGGCCAAGTGATGTTGTGTATAAACCTATGGATTTGTTTATTTTATGGTTGTTTATTTTGATAGTTAAATAACCGACTATCAAAATCTGACCCAACGTTATTGGTATGGAAAGACCGGGATCGAATTTATATTCGAAAACCATTTCAACCAATAAATACGATTACGTCGATGACGCTGATCAGGATGGAGCAAGTGACGACCACAGATCTTCATGTAACGGAAGAATTACTTATAATCTTTGTCTAATCCCTAGAGATATACTATGATTCTGTCGTGATTGGAATCTACGGGTTGCAAGGACTTCTCGCTGCTGATCCATGGGGTGATTCCTATATTGGATGCAGTAGGAGAGTACCTTCGGTTCATCTTGTACCTGGATGACATATATGGACGATGTGAATGGTGGCTAGATGTTTCAAAAGTCGATTATAGCCTCAAGCCTCATCAACCGGGAAATGACAAAAATCGGGCAGGCAGCATGGCTATGTGGGTCACACCCATTAGGGTATATTGTCACCATCTAGAGAATATTCATATTTGTTACTTCTTTTCATTTCTGTATCTCCCGGGAACTACGGTGGTCGCGCGACAAAAAGCCATAAGGTGACAATATACTCGATACACTCATGAGAAATGAGTGGTCGGTCATGTGTGGGCCGTGTTGCAAGACGTTCTTGTTGAACCCAGTGTATTCGTCTCTAGAGATACACTATCGGCAGGTGGTCCCATACCTTGTCATAGTTGGAAATCCAATCTCCAATAAGCGCCCGCGGTTTTGATTGTATACTATATATGTGGAGTGTGAGATGCAAGCGTTCTGCTAGATTCTATCTACTTGTATTTAGACACTATTATAGTATCAGAATAAGATATTGATTTCAAACGATTTGGGTTATAGTATGGTAAAAGCCGTCTGTATTTATGTGTGGACTGGTCTTACTATTATCCTTTATTTCAAAAGGATTTCAAAGTTAAACAAGTTGGTTGCTGTATGAATTTATCACTGAAAGTATTTCAGACTGATCCAGGTGAATTTTGCTTTGCTACAAATGTGCTCGGGTCAGACCAGGTATATTATCAGGTTAGGTATTGCTTGGAGCTTCGGAAGAGGAGTTGAAGTCGAGACGTATTCCATATATATGATGGTACTAGTTTATTTCCGCTATGTGTTGTATTGTTCTGAATGTAGACTCTGATGTTGCAATATACAGTTCTTTTATGAAGTATTATTGATTATTATATTTTGCCCATTCCGCTGTGAGATTCTGATCTTCTTATTCTTCTATTCTAATATTTCTTTCTTCTCTCATCCACTAACTTCTTTCTATTAGTTTTCTGGGTTTTTGATACTTGAGTTTGGACACAGGACGTGTTAGTGTCTGGATTCGAGTGTTGAAATTCCTGGGTTGCTACAGTCTATCTACTACCACCTAAACACTGGTATTTTCTTTCTTCGATCTAGGCAACCCAATTATGAAATCCATCGAGACGCACTCCCATTTCCACTGCGGAACTTTCAACGAATGAAGCAATCCATCGGGCTTCTTTTGCTCAGCCTTGACTTGCTGACAAACCAAACATTGAGAAACAAATGCAGCCACGTCCTTCTTCATCCCAGCCCAAAAGAAAACCCTTTTCATGTCTCCATACATCTTGTCGCCGCCTGGATGAATAGTCATCTTAAAATGGTGGGCTTCTTCTAGGACTGCCTTTATCAAGCTTCCAGTCTGAGGAATACAAAGCCTTCCGTCTCGTCGCCACCACCCCTTTTCATCTATGGCATATCTACTAAGGTGACTAGAAGTCTCCCCACTTCTGAGCTTATCCATAATGTCTAAAATCTGTGGTTCACCTTGTTGCGAAGGTCCTATCTGCTCCACAAGAGTCGGTCGTATCTCCAAGGATGCAAATAAATCAGGCAAAACTTCGATCGAGGGTCTAAAATCAAAAGATGATATGAACTCCAAGTTCTCTCTTTCCACAAACAAAGGACTCAGAGCCATCCTCTACCTACTTAGTGTGTCTGCAACCATATTACCCTTGCCACAGGTATAAGAAATCTCAAAATCGTATGAAGCTAAGAATTCCATCCACCGGTGTTGCCTTAAGTTGAGATCCTTCTGAGAGAATTGGTGTTTGAGAGATTTGTGATCGGTGTACAACTCGAATCTTTCTCCCAGTAAATAATGACGCCACGTCTTCAATGCAAATACTATGGCAGCTAGTTCTAGATCATGGGTGGGGTATTTCTTTTCATGAACTCTCAACTACCTACCCCCATAACATATTACTTTCCCTTCTTGCATCAGCACCACACCAAGCCCTGTACCGCACGCATCAGTGTAAACAGTAAACACTTTACTTCCATTGGGCAAGGTCAAGAGTGGGGTTGTTGTCAGAGCCCTTTTCAGCCATTGGAAAGCAACATCACAGTCTATATCCCATGAAAACACCAAATTCTTCTTTGTCAGCCTAGTGAGAGGGGATGATATCTTCGCGAAGTCCTTAATGAACTTCCTATAGTAACCTGCCAACCCAAGAAAGCTTCTCACCTTGGTTGCGTTTTTAGGAATCTACCAATCTTGCGCTGCAACCACCTTCGCAAGATCTACAGCTATCCCTTCTTTGGAGACTACATGCCCCACGAATCTTACCTCCTTTCTCCAGAAATGGCATTTGGAGAACTTTGCTTTTAGCTGGTTGTCCTAGAGAGTTTTCAAAACTTCCCTCAGATGTTGGGCATGCTCTTCTTTGTTCATGGAGAAGAACAAAATATCATCAACGAAGACTACGACGAATTTGTTTAAGAATTCCCGAAATACCCTACTCATCAAATCAACAAAATAGGCGGGTGCATTTGTCAGCCAAAGGAATCACTAGCCATTTAGAGAAATCGATCGGAGTTCTGAAAGCAGTCTTATATATGCTATCCTCAGCCACTCTCAGTTGATGGAACCCTGTAGCCAAGTCCAACTGAGAAAATACCTAGGAACCAACGAGCTGATCAAATAAATCATCAATTCTTGGAAGTGGGTACCTATTCTTTTTGGTGAACTTATTTAATTCCCTATAGTCAACACACAGACAACGTGATCCATCTGCTTTAGTTGCAAATACTACTGGAGCACCCCATTCGGATATGCTTCGTCTGATGAACCCTTTCCCAAGTAGCTCCCCTACTTGCTTACTCAGCTCCCTCCTTTCCCTTGGAGCTATGTAGCGTACTGGTAATGCAACTGGCTTTACATTGTCCAGCAAATATATGCGGAAGTCGATCTCGCGCCTTGGAGGTAAACCCTGTACCTCATCAAAAACATTGGAGTAATCCCGAATCACTGGAACATATTGCAAGTCCTTTATGGATGCATCTAAAAACTCTAGGAAGCTAAGCATAACAGACCCTTGGGGGTCACAAGAAACTTCGAGGGTCCTCCCATAACAAGTAGGGAACCTGACAACCCTCCTTTCACAATCTAAAACGACTCCATATGTAGTAAGCCAATCCATTCCTAGAATCAACCCATAGCCCATAAACCCGAGCACATATGCATCGCATTCAAACTCGACACCTAACACAGATAATTTCAAACCCCTAAAAATCATCGATAAATGAGCCGAACCACTAATGAAGTTTGAAACAGCCACGTAATCTACTACAATACTAGTAACTAAATGCAGAGATTCAACCACAGAACTAGATATAAACGAGTGTGAAGCACCAGAATCAAAAAGTTTTCCAACTGGATGGTTTGAAAGAGAAACTAAACTTTCTACGAAAATTTTTCTACCTCTTTCAGGAGCACTGATGGCGAGAGCATGCACCCGCCCTCCAGAAGTTCCTGCCCTCTGACCTTGTCCATGTTTCTTCGGGCACTCCTTAGAGAAGTGTCCGACCTCTCCACAATTAAAGCAATTGCCCTTCCTTCCCTTATAGTCCTTGATCAAGTGACCTTTCTTCCCACAATTGTGACATCTCCTCTTATCCTTGCCTTTGACGTCTTTCCCTCCTTTCTTTTGTTGTTGTTATGGTTACTGTTGGTGTTGCCTTTTCTTGGGCCACACCTTCCTGTTCTGCGATTTCCCTTCAGTCTTTTCTTCCTTCTTCGCTCCCTTGTCCTCTTCTTGTAGTAGGGCCATATCCACAAGCCTTTCAAAGGTGGCCCCCATAGGAATATGGGACATAGCAAGACCATGCAGTGGCTCATTCAGTCCTTGAGCAAATCATAAAGCCTTTTTGTGCGGTGTATCCACCAACTCTAGTCCGAACATTGCCAGTTGGTTGAACTTGTTCACATACTCCTTCACCGTCAAGTTCCCTTGCTTGAGCGCTAAGAACCTCTCCATATATATGCTTCGATCAGCTTGGGAAAGAAATTTCATCTCGATCCTCTGTCTGAAATCTTCCTAGGTTTCCACCGGACGTCCAGCCTGGGTGACTTCCCAACAAAATGAGGCTTTGTCTTTTAACATCCAAGCAGCTAACTGAATCTTTCTTTGGTCCTCCACTTCAAAGATTATGAATAAGTCCTCAGTCCCCTTAAGCCAATTCCGAGCTTCCACAAATGTCTCATTCCCATGGAATGGCTTCCCTCCCATAGCACGGAAGTCCTTACAGATTTTGGCGAAGTTATCTGCTCTTGGAGGGGGAGGAGGAGGAGGAATGACTAGGGCAACAGGAGGAGGAGCATCTCTCTGGCCTTCAGCAGGCGCTGTAGCCTCCAAATATCTCCGGAACCATCCGGGTATCGTGATGCCCTATGGGATATGAGGACTGTTTTGATCCCCAGACATGCTGAAAAATGGAAAAGGAAGAATTTTAGATAAAGGACCAAAGGATATTACCTATGGATTCTTGGGAATATTTTCAAAATAGACTTTTCTTTTTGAAAAGACTTTCTTTTAAAACCTTTTTGAAAAATATTTTCAAAACTTTTATCTAATCTAGTAACCTTCGGCTCCGATACCAAATGTGACACCCCACATCCGTTATTGTCTCTCACTAAAGGAATGCATTAAGTTTTGTGAAGTGTTGTAGGTAAGCAGTCACAGAATAATTACAAGACAGATATAAATAAGATAGCAACGGTAATTTCAAATTTTTATTTCAACATAAAACATAATACCGTAGTTCACAATACCATAAGTCATAAAACCATTACAACAAAATACTTCTGTCTTGCATCATCAGAGTACATAGCTATTAAAGAAAAACATTATTCCCTAATAAAAAGAGTAAGCCATAGTAGAGACGAAGACCTGAGCCATACACCAGAAGTAGCTTCTAGCAAGATAATATCCAAGTCCTGACTAAGCCTAGGGGTTTCCTTCCTGAGAACCTGGGGGCGGGGACGGAAGAGAGAGGGAAAAACAAAGGGGTCAGACATAAAGTCTGGTGAGTCTAGTTACTTTTAGCCAATAAATAAATAAAGGTGAACATGACAGGCATAAAGTGGGTAAGAGAGGTCACTATATAAATGGCTGGTGTGACAAGGCAAATAAGGTAAGGTGTACACATACTTCACTAATGACTACTCTGCACTATTGCTAGTATAACTAAAGTTAGATGATCCCTTCCACAATAAGTTGGTAGACTTAGGGTATACGTCTGAGTGTCCCTAACCACTACCTAATCGATCGGCTCCCTATTCCGTAGATACCCCGTGTTGGCCCCACAGTAGGAGGTATCACTTGTCCCCGGTCCATGCATGCACATGTCCCCGGTCGGTTTGCGCCGTCCACACCGTCCGTCCCATTTGGATCTCTTACAATAAATCAGTAAGCGTGCCCTTATCTCCGCCTAGTACGGAGGTCTTTACTTGATACCTACTTCGGGTTACTGATTGGAATGAGTCCCACACAATACGATACAAGCTCTCCCCTTTGTCCTGTATTCCCACTAGGTTTTTCACTGACTATGTGTACACCTAGGTGTCTTTAATTACATAGTCCTATATTGGTTATGCTTACCCTGAAGGGTGTCTTTAATTACATAGCTTTATTCTATTTTCCACTGGCTGTGTATACCATCAGGTGTCTTTAGTTACATAACCTTATTGGGTTAAGTTTGTGGGCCTACATATCTATATATTACCCACCCCTTCTAATTTACTTAACCCACCCACTACTCATCCAGTTTTACTTAACCCTAACTTAAGTTCATATTCATATAATCTTTATGAATTAAATTAGGTTAAGTAGTCCAATTCTATTACCATGTCCAATTATGGTTTCATACTGGGTTAGACCTCCCTCATTAGGCCAACAACATGTGGATGCTGGATATGCCGGTCGGGTCCGGGCAGTCTTATCCCACAGTTGGGCCTAACCTCGTGTCTTAGCCCGATTCGTATTTACGTACTTAGACCTCCCACATTAGGTTCAACATTAGTGGCTGCTGGATATGCCGGTCAGGTCCGGGCAGACTTCCACCACTAATGTAACATAACCTCGTGCCATAAGTACAATTACAATTCCTAATTGTAATTACTAACATTAAATTTTTAATTAATTTACCAATTAATTAATCCTTTCCTTTTATAGGTGTCAATACCTATTTTGCAACAATAATTTGAATTACATATCCATAAATGGTCATATTCAAATTATGAAATTTTTACCCAAATTTACCTATGTCATTATAGGTGATTATTTCTATTTTCCCTATTTGAATTATTTGTCCAACTTATATAAAAATTATATAAATTATGCCAATTATAAATCCCCTTTTTCCCCGTTTCCTAACTAAGGTGATCGCATGTATTTTGGCATTATCGAGGCTACAAAGTAGCCTCGCCATAACAATAAAAAGCGAGTGACAAAAGTGACAGTTTCAGCACAGTTTTGGCATAAGCATGACAACAAGGTGAATGGACATGTAATCATCATAACGGGGTGAACACAAAGCTGATGAACTTGTGGCAACTACAATTTCAAAGTTAACATAACATGGTCTAAACTTATCATTTTGATGTCTAACAAAATTAGGGTGACATAGTAGCATGATTAGATCTAAAAGGGTGGCATCACATGTCAAGTTTACTACATATCGTGATTATTACAACATAACAAGTGAAAGATGATTAGTATAAAGGATTAGATCTAAATTAACAAGTTCACATTTTCCACAATATAGTTGCAAGTCAAGATCAACATAGTCAACATAATAGAATGTCCATAATCATATTGGATCCAGGGATAATGACATAATAAACTTGCATAAGTTCATGATTCACAACATATACCCAATTCGTACTCTATCATGATTCACATTTGTCCATTTAAACCTAAAAGTGACTAGAAACTCACAGCGTTAGGTTTAGACAATTTAGAGAGAGAGATCTGAATTCTGAATAGCTAAACTGATTGTAGTAGACTTTGATTATGTTTCAATTTGCAACCCGACGACATATGGCCTCTATGATCTATAATGGAGAAAATAAGAGAATAAGGGACCACATTCATAGCCTAGAACGAATGAACCAGACCTAGAATCAAGTACAGGTACGGAAAACGAATTCTGCCCACATCTTTCCGGGGGGGTCGACACCCATGTCAACACCTCTATAGGGGGTCGACAACCCTTGGAGGGGTCGACACCCACGAGCGGGAATTTTCCCGTTCAGCTTGCTTTGGCCCGATTTTGATTTTTGAATTGTATTTTGAAGGTTCTGGAATTTATTATATATATATCTTCTGTGTAAACAAACTTCGAACCCTCATAACTTTTTCATACGGTGTACATTTTACGCAAACCAAATGTCCATTCTAACCAGAATTTTGAGACGGACGCAATGGCATAGTCCATTCCCTCTAATTTCGAATGTTAAATTAATTATTATTTAATTTATCCTCTTTTAATGTCGTTAAAATTTGGGGTGTTACACAAACGGTTTCAATCATAAATAATTGACCAATACCGAGTAGCTACAACTGGTTTCGAACTAGTGACCTCTTTGTTCCTAGTCAATCGTCAAACCACTCAGCTATATAGATCTTTGTTTAATAACAGAGAGGCGTAACTTTATGTGTACTAACCAATGGACGAAATGGAATACAACACCACTCGTCAAGGTCTGCAGATGTACTTCACCGTTACCACGATGTACCGGGCCAAATCTCAACGGATGGTGTGTACAAAACCAAACTCGAAAATCTTCATGCGTTCAACATAGCATTAGCCTTATATATGAACGAAGAAATCACTTACGGTGTTTTACAACAACTGATGCCAGCATAAAGAAAAGGCACTATGATTTCACTTATGAAGTGATGCACCGGTCCATACATGTATCTATACAATTAAGCACACATGCATGCAAACTGTCATGTGTCGAACCAAAGAAGCAATTTCACACAAGTGTATATTCAACATATATGTCCACGCATGCTACTGCTGAGTAATTCAAAGGGATATGAAATGGAGATCATTCCAAACAGTAGTGTGTTGCATCGGAACAGTAGCGGCTCGGACGAAGACTAGCGGCTTGACTAGAAAGCTCAGGTGGCATCAGAGACAAGGAGCTATAGACTGGACGCTGTTGGGTTTGGATGAGGTGCTGAAACGTTGGCGGCTCAATTGGCAGAGTGGAGCTTCACGAAATAGCATATTAAGGTTACAGTAATTCAAGCATGTATATATTTTAAATATACGTACTTTCAATGCAAGTGTAAGCCAAGGGACTCACGCAACTTTGCCGGAATCGATGTTGGCTTAGCGTCAGATCTGATGGTTCAGTCGGCGGCGTCCGACAATGGGTGAACATTACAGTTTGGGAAAGCTTGGAGTGCGGGTTTTTGGTGGAAGAAGGTTTCCACGTAGGAGCTGAAGCAAATGGGTTCAAGCTCCACGTGAAGAGAAATTGGGATAGAGATAGTAGCTTGCGGCAATGCAAGGATGGAGGAAAATGGCCTGAAGAAAGGTGGTTACAAATAAAATAGGGTGAAAGCTTGCAGCAAGGTGGGTGTATGCAGAGGCTTATAACGTAAAGAGATTAAGTTTTCTGAAGCCTTCCAAGCATTCGCATTTTGTTTAACGGTTTTGTTTTTTTTTTCCGAAAATTTGAATACTGAGAGTGGTAGGAGAAAATGAAGCAGAAGAAGGAACGAAGAAGAAAAATGAGGAATGGTTTCAAGCGAGGAAGAGAGGACGGGTTTTTATCAGTGCAGTTCGAATTATTTTATTCCAACTAGCATTGGATTCTCTGTACACCGTATAATTTCAAATCTTGTTGTACAGTTACCATATATTTGTTTCTGTCCGAGAGAGATTTCCAAATCTTGAACAGTAGATTCAAATATCAGCTACTGACAAGGAAAGATTTGTTGTCTCCATAATTTTTAAGGAGAGTTAGATTTTCAGATCTGAGAGGCACCATGTATGAGTAATTCAAAGAGAGAAATGACCATTGTTATTAGAAACATGGATTAATTGTTGGTTGAGCATCTCCTACCATTATTACTCGGTTTACAATTGTGTTTACCGCTCATTACATTCCTTGTTTGTTCACATGATTAAGGGGAAAATTAATTACTATTTATTTTCTTTTCTTTTATTTATTTTCTTTTTTATTTATTATTATCTATTTATTTATTTAAATGGACGCGAATGAACAATGCGGCAAACGCTGTAACGAACGCTAAACTGTTTAGCACGTATTTACAGATATTTTTAGTGAACACGCACGGCTAGAAAGTAATTCTGAAATTTATATAATGAACAATATTGATACTTATCCAACGTTAGATTTTTGAAATTTAATTAAAATAATTTTTTTCTATATTTAAAATATTAACTTAATTTTCCTTCTTAAATTTTTAATTCGTTATTATGTTTAGGTTTAAACTTATTAATTCATTTTTAAATGTTAAATTTCTAGATCGTTACATCCTCCCCCACTAAAGCTTTTCGTCCTTGAAAAGGAATCAATCAAAGAATCAAAATGAGTTTAATGAATTATTACCTGGGTAAATAGTTCCGGATTTCAGGCACACATGCTCTCCTCCGTCTCCCAAGTACAATCTCGATCATAGTCACTCCACTGCACTTTAACTAAGTTGACTAATTTGCTTCTAAGTTGCATCATACCTTTATCGACTATACGAAGTGGTCTCCTTTCAACAGTCAAATTTGGCTCGATATCCAAGCTATCCAGTGCAGTTGGCTAAACAAAAGAAGAAGGATTGTGCAAACACTTCTGAAGATGGGATATATGAAACACATTATGGATTCCCGAAAGCTTCTCGGGCAACTCAATGTGATAGGCCAAAAACCCAATTTTCTCTGATATTCAGAATAGGCCAATAAACCTTGGAGCTAGCTTCCCTTTCCGTCCAAAACATATTATGTTCTTTAGAGGTGAGTTCTTTAAAAAGACTTGATCACCAGCTTCAAACTCCAACTTCTTCCTTCTTCTATCTGCGTACTTCTTCTGATGGTCTTGAGCAGTTCTCATTTTATTCCTAATGTCAGCAACTTTCTATGCTGCTTCTGTATTCATACCTGGTCCAAGAAGTAAACTCTCTCCATGTTCAATCCAACATGCAGGTGATTTAAATGATCTCCTGTACAAGGCTTCAAATGGCAATCTTTCAATACTAACCTACAATTCAAATGATAAAGATTTAAGATTGGTATTTAGGGGAAAAATTTGAATTCATTTACTTAAGATTTACCTGGTAACTATTATTATATGTGAATTCAAAGAGATGAATATGATCTTCCCAAGATCCTCCATAGTCAAGGATACAAGAGTGAATGAGATCTTCCAATATCTGGTTCAACCTTCTAGTTTGACCATCTATCTATGGATGGTAGGTAGTACTAAGATTCAATCTAGTACCCAAGGCTTCCTGAAAAGTGTTCTAAAATCTACTCACGAAAATAGGATCTCAATCACAAACGATACTAGAAGGAATGTCGTGCAATCTAACGATTTCTCTCATATATAACTCAGCTAAGCTCGAAGCAGGACGACTAGCTTTGACAGGAAGGAAATGTGCTGACTTGGATAACCGATCAATAATTACCAAAATGCTCTCATTCCCTTTTCTTGCCTAAGGAAGGCCATTCATAAAATCCATAAAAATTTAATCCCATTTCCAACTAGGAATCTCTGGGGGTTGCAATAATCAAGCTACTCTTTAGTGGCCAGCTATAATTTGTTGGCAAGTCACGCACCTACTAACATAACGAGAAACATCTCGCTTCATACCTCTCCACCAAAATAACTTCTTCATATTCTGGAACATCTTGTTTACACCTGTATGAATAGAGAGTTTGGATTGGTGACATTCTCTTAATACTTATTGTCTCAGGCCATCAACATTTGAAACGCATATTCGGTTTTTAATTCGCAGGATCCCTTTGTTATCAATCTGTGCATCCATTTTACTATAGTCACCTGCTTCTCTGTTCTGAACTTTTTCCTTGATTAGTCTAATTATCTTGTCTTTATCCTGCTTGGCTGCAATGTGATCCACAAGGGGTAATGAAACCGAAATTTGACACAACATAGCCTACTTTCTACTTAATGCATCGGCTACTACATTTTCTTTTCCTGGTGTGTAGTTGATGATAAGGTCATAAGAAGCGAGAAACTCAAGCCATCTAACTTGTCGTTGATTAAGGTTATTCTGGGAGAAGATATACTTAAGAGATTGGTGGTTAGTAAACAGTACGAACTTGGTTCCCAAAAGATGATGTCTCCATAATTTCAAAGCAAATACTACTGCAAGTAGCTCTAGCTCGTAGGCCACATAATTTGCTTCATGATTCTTAAGTTGTCGACTAGCATATACGATTACCCTTCCATTTTTCATTAGAACAGCTCCTAATCCTTCCTTACAAGCATCGGTATATACTGTAAATCCTTTATTTCCATTAGGGACTATAAGGACGGGTGCGTATGCTTCAGTTCTGCAAATGCAGCTTTACATTTATCGCTCCAAACAAACTTAGCATTCTTCCTGGTCAAAGAAGTCAGAGGTGCGGTAATGTGGGCAAAATTCTCAATAAATCTTCGATAGTATCCAGCGAGGCCGAAGAAGCTACAAACTTCAGTTGTATTCTTAGGTTCGCTTCAATCATTGATCATTGTGATCTTGGCTGGATCAAACGATATTCCATCTTCTGAAACTATATGACCAAGATAACGAACTTCTTTCTGCCAGATATGACATTTATAAAATTTGGCTTTCAGTTGGTGATCCCTTAAAGTTCCAAGTACATACTCCAAGTGAGGCCTATGTTCCTTTTTGGATTTTGAGAAGACCAGAATATCATCGACAAATACAAGGACAAACATGTTGAGGACGTCACCGAAAACACGATTCATGAGACCGATAAAGTAAGTTGGAGCATTAATTAAGCCAAATGGCATAACCAAACACTCGTAGAAACCATTCTCTGTATGAAAAGCTGTCTTGGGAATACTTTCCTCAGCTACTCTACGCTGATGAAAACCAGTAGCAAGATCGAGTTGAGAGAAATTTTGGCTCCATAGGGCGAATCGAACATATCGTTGATTCGAGGCATTGGTTATCTATTCTTCAGAGTAAGCTTGTTTAATTCTCTATAATCAACACACATCCTCAGCGATCCATCTGATTTGGTCACAAACACCACGGTTTCTCCCCATTCGAAATAACTGGGTCTAATGAGCCCCTTCGAGAGTAAATCTTCAACTTGCTCTTTCAATTCAGCTTTTTCCTTTGGCGCCATTCTTCGAGGAGGAAGAACTACGGGACATGCTCTTGGGACAAGGTTTATACGGAATTCAATTTCTCGTTTGTGAGGAAGACTCGTTATTTCACCAAATACATCGGGGTAATGTAGGAAAACTGGGGAAGAACTGAGATCATTGAAGGAATCAAGCGAGAAGATAAAATTACATGCATAGTCTTGAGGCATACAACATACAATTTCCAAAGAATTACCATTTTCATCAATTATATTCGCAGTTCTGGCTCTACACGAGATTCTCACATCGTACTTTCTTAACCAATTACTTCCAAGAAGGATATCGAAAGTATGAAAGACAAGCACATAAAAGTCAATGGTAAAGCAATGTCCTTTGTAAAAGGGTTCTACATTCTCACATATTATGTCAAGATGAGCAGGACCTCCAATAGGATTTGATACACACAGCGATTCAGGTGCTAACGTGGGTTTTAAAACTTCTTCAAATTCATCACAAAGGTCCATAGATAAAAAACTATGTGAAGCATTTGTATCAAACAGAACGCAAATAGGATGAGAAAATAATGTAAAAGCACTTAGAAGCGTACTGTAGCACCCTGTATTTTATATGTTTATTAAAGTAACGAATTAAACAATACTTAATTTTAAAATTGAGAATTAAGGGAAATGGGTTACGCCATTGCGTTCGTCTCGGAATTCTTCTTGAGATAGAATCCGAGTTTGCATTAATCGGACTCCGTATGAAGAAGTCATGGAGTTCAGAAGAGTTCATGTTTAAACAGAAAATTATATAATTAAATAATTTAATAAACAAAACAGCTCGAATTTTGAAAATCACGTGGATCAGCTAGGCGGGAAAATTCCCGCCAATAGGAGTCGACTCCACCAAGGGGTGTCGACTGGGGTGTCGACCACCCCCCCCATAGGGGTCGACCCCCTTGCCCAAATCCAAACAGTGACGATTTCTGAGTTGTTGCTGAGTCACTAGAGCATAGGTGACAATTTATGGATAGCTGTATCTTGCCTGGATAGTTGTGATTGCTCCTAGGTTGATCTAACGGTTCATATAAGTCTAAACCTCTATAAAAGCAACCATAATCCTCAACCCTAAATCAAACAATTTCATTCCAAGGACCCACCATGCTGTCCATGGTCGACCTAGCATAGCCCCCATTCTTCTCCAACTATAAAGCAAGTTAGAAGCTACGAATCAAATCAAAATTAGATAGTCTACGTCAAGGGATTGCTTTTTAGTTTCAGAAAACAGATCCCAGAAAACAGGACTTTCTTTTGTTTGTAAGTCATGTTATTATTTAGATGTGAACAATTAAAAGTTATGATTTGTAATAAAGTGAAAACTAGAGTTATGCCTAGTTGTAAGATAATGGTGATGCTGATTCATGTCTATTCTTGTAACGATTCTATCATATATGCCTATGAGACTATTGTGGTTTATTGGACTTATTATGTTGTATGTTAAACTAATCGTGTATTATGTAAATTTGGTGACTTTTTCATGTTATGTTATATGCAAGTTTTTAGGCTAAGTCATGTATATGTTTAGATCTACATTCTCCTATGTTTAGATCTATGAAAATTGGATCCAAAATGCAAGTTTACATTTACATGACTAATTGGATTTGTGTAATTCTATGTAAGTCCCCGTTCATATGCTTAAGATTCATGTTTATTGGATCCAAAATAAAAGTTTACATTTACATGCCTAGTTGGATTTGTGTAATTCTATATGCTTAAGATTCATGTTAATTGGATCCAAAAATGCAAGTTCATTGTTTACGCCAAATTTATATGACACATGTTTAGTTAGATCCTTATTATGTTGTATGAATGGTACATGCTCCTTTCTTTCCCCTTTTGTATATAAGTTAGGCTAAGTTGCGAGCCTAACATTCTATGTAAAATTTTACAAACGTATAACGGGGGTAACATTGGGAAAAACCTTAAATTTCATATTATTGGCATAATTGGGCCCATAATCATATAAATGGTTAGCGGTATAAAATAGTATAATTTATATACCTAATTTTTTTGAATATGATTTAGAGGGTAAATGGGGCATGACTTGAATGGGAATAATTGTGGATAATTTACATATAAATATGAAAGGTAAATATGTAAATTAAGTAAAAGACAAATGTGCCATACCGAGGTTAGATTGAGTTACAGTGTAAGACTGCTCGGAACCGCCTGGCTCATCCAACAACCATAGCAATATAGATCTAATGTGAGAGGTTAGCGCATCAAGCCCAAAAGAATCCAAGGTTAAATTGAGTTGCGGTGTAAGATTGCCCGAAACCGACCGGCACATCCAGCGACCGCAACAATACATATCTAATGTGAGTGGTTGGTGCTTTAATGAATGAATTAAAGTTAAGACAGGAATGGTAGGGTTAAGTTAATTAAGGCAACACTTAACCAATACAACATGTTAACTGAACTGATGGGTGGGGTTAAGTTAATTTGAGAACACTTAACCATTTTAACATGTTGATTAGGAAATCCTAGTAACGGGGACCCATTTCAGCAGTAACCCACATAGATGTATCATGGTACCCTGAACTAGGCAGGGTGGGGCACAATTATTGGGCTGATTATAAGCGGTCAAAACAATGGCGGGTGGTGTGTCAGTGTAGGTTTCGATGGAGTGCGGGCGTGCACGTACTCCGGAGTGGAAAAAGCAGGCACTGGGCATCAGTAGTAACACACTGTGCATCTTGAATTATGTCGGGTTGTCACCATAGGATTTGGTATGCCCTATAGTGCGACCAACACAGGTATCTACAATCAAGCGGGGATGAATGACACAAGTGGTAAACGTATGCGAGTAGGAGCCGATCGATAAAGGGGATCATTTATCTTGAACACATGGTGCTAGTTGAAACACTTGTAAGTGGGTGCAGAGAAATAGTAATGAGTGCGATAGCATATTCAGTCTTATTATCTTATTTCTAGGGTGTTGTCCTAGGTTCAGTTTATTCATGTCATAATCCTTTTTCTTGTTTACATGCTAAATAATCACTGAACTTACCAGACTCATGTCTGACCCATTTTTCTTTCGTCATCTTTCTTCCGTTCCCCACCCCCCCAAGGTCCGCAGGGAGGGAATACTTCAGCTTAGTTCGGACCATTTCCAGCTTGAAGAGAGTAGATATATTGCTTAGATTCTCTTTGCTTGGGCTATGGCTTTGGATACACTCTTATCGGGGATTTATGCTACCTTATTGTTATTTTATGCTTCTTTATGTTTTAATCAAGACAGTGATTTTTTTGTAATAATTTGGAAGTTGGTTTGAGACAGTTGTTGTAATGTTTTAACTGAACCACATACTTATGAAATAAATTTAGTTTTTTTTTTCGCTGTTCATATGTCTGTCTTGTAAATTATCTGTATCTTTTACCTATAATGCTCCACTAAAGTTAAGGCATTCCCTTTGTGAGTGACCTTAACGTAGGTGGGGTGTTTCACTTCGTATCAGAGCCGATGGTTGCCAGATCAGATAAAAACTTATGGAAATTAATTTTCAAAAAGAAGTTTAAAGAAGCATTTCCAAGAAAAAGTGTTGTTTTAAAAGGCATAATCCCCCCAAAGCCATATGCACTATCTTTCTATCCTTTATTTTGAATCTTTTCTTTTTCGTTTCAGCATGTCTAGGGATCTTAACCTTCCAGACGGCATACCGGTACCCGGCTGGTTCAGAAGGTACCTGGAGGCTAGGGCTAATGATGCAGGCCCAGCAGACGTTCCTCCTCCCCCAGTTGCAGTTGTTCCTCCTCCTCCTTGTGCAAATGCTTTCTCAAAGATATGTAGGGATTTTCGAGCCATGGATGGAAAGAACTTTAATAGGACAGAGTCATTTGTAGAAGCAAGAAACTGGCTCAAAGAAACCAAGGACTTGTTTGTTATCTTCGAAGTGGACGATAGGCAAAAGATACAGTTGGTCGTGTGGTTGCTTAAAGACGAAGGCTCCTATTAGTGGGAAGTTACTAATGCTGAGAAACCAGTTGAAACTTAGGAGGATTTCAGAATGAGGTTTGAAATGAAATTCTTCTCACAAACTGAACGTAGCCTATAGATGGAGAAGTTCTTAACTCTCAAACAGGGAAGTATGTCGGTCAAGGAATACGTCAACCAATTCAACCAGCTGGCTAGATTCGGACCGTAGTTAGTGAACACTCCCTATAAGAAGGCTCTCCGTTTTGTTAAAGGGTTGAATGAGCCACTGCACAACCTAGCTATGTCCCATATACTTATGGGTGCAACTTATGAGAGACTGGTGGACATGGCACTGTTACAGGAGGAAGACAAGGATGGCAAGAAAGAGGCAAAGGTGGAAGTACCTCAAGATAAGAAAGTGGAGGGATCGCAGAATAAGAAGACATATTCAAAGAAGGGCGGGAAGAACAACAAACCCCGTGACAAGAGGAAGTGTAATTTTTGTGGCATTCCTGGACATCTGATTAAGGACAGCAGAAAGAAAAAGAGGAAGATGGGTGGTTGTTTTCACTGCGGCAAGACATGACACATGGCTAAGGATTGCCCAATAAAGCAAGGGAAAGGGAAGAGGACTGGATCTACTTTTGGAGGGAAGGTTCACGCTCTCATAGCACCTCCGCAAGAACGAGGTAGAAATATTTCTGTTGAGAGTTTAGTTTATCTTTTTGATTATCCTGTTTGTACACTCTTTGATTCTGGTGCATCGCACCCTTTTATATCTACTACTTTAGTTGAATCTCTGCACCTAGACACTAGTATAGAAAAGGATCCCTTGATTTTTTTTCAAATCCAATTGGGGGCTCGGATTATTTGTCAATGATTTGTTTGGATTTGGAAATTTCTATACTAAGTGTTGGGTTTAGATGTAATGCCTATGTTTTGGGCTTCACGGGCTATGGGTTGATTCTAGGTATGGATTGGTTATCCAGTAATGGTGCCATCCTCGATTGTGAAAAGAGAGTGGTTAGTCTTATGACTCGCCTCGGTAACACTCTCGAAATCTCTTGTAATCCCATGCATTCTATTATGCTTAGCTACCTAGAATCTCTTGATGCGTCTGTTGAAAACTTGCAGTCTGTAAGAGTAGTCCGTGAATACTCAGATGTATTTGAAGAGGTGAAGGGCTTACCTCCAAAGCGGGAGACAGACTTCCGCATATACCTTGTTGATAATGCAAAACTCGTAACTCTACCCGTTAGACACATGGCTCCAAGGAAGAGGAAAGAGCTCAGCAAGCAAGTTAAAGAGCTGCTCGAAAAAGGGTTCATAAGGCGGATTATTTCGGAATGGGGTGCCCCAGTAGTATTCACAACCAAAGCGGATGGTTCACTTCGCCTATGCATTGACTAAAGGGAGCTAAACAAGCTGACCAAGAAGAATAGGCACCCACTTCCAAGAATAGATGACTTGTTTAATCAGCTTGTAGGTGCATCGGTTTTCTCCCAACTAGATCTGGCTACCCGGTTTCATCAGCTAAGAGTGGCTGAAGACAACATTGATAAGACCGCGTTCAGAACCCCGGATGGTTTTTCGAATGGCTTGTCATGCCTTTCGGCTTGACAAACGCACCCGCTTATTTCGTTGACTTGATGAGCAGGGTGTTCAGGGAGTTCCTTAATAAGTTTGTGGTGGTCTTCGTAGACGACATTTTGATTTTCTCGAAGAATGAAGAAGAGCTTACTTTGCATTTAAGGGAAGTCATGGATACTCTTCATGCACATCAGCTAAAAGCCAAATTCTCCAAATGTCATTTCTGGAGAGAAGAAGTAAGATTTCTTGGACATGTGGTGTCCAAAGAGGGGATAGCTGTGGACCCCGCAAAAGTAGTTGCGGTGCAAGATTGGAAGGTTCCATGGAATGCAACTGAAGTCCGAAGCTTTCTCTGGCTAGCGGGCTTTTACCGACAGTTCATAAAGACTTTGCAAAAATCTCAGCCCCACTCACAAGATTGACAAAGAAGAACCTAACTTTTGTTTGGGATTTGGATTGCGATGTTGCTTTCCAACGCTTGAAAAGGGCTCTAACAACAGCCCCAATTCTGACATTGCCTGATGGGAGCAAAATGTTTACCATATACACAGACGCATGCGGTACAGGATTAGGCGCTGTCTTGATGCAAGAAGGCAAGATAGTTTGTTATGGGGGAAGGCATTTGAAGGTACATGAAAAGAACTACCCAACTCATGATTTGGAGCTAGCTGCCAGTGTTTTCGCTCTTAAGTCATGGCGTCATTACCTGCTAGGAGAAAGGTTTGAATTGTTTACTGACCATAAATCGTTAAAGTACCTTTTATCACAGAAAGATCTTAACTTAAGACAAGAAAGGTGGATGGAATTTCCGGCCTCATATGATTTTGAGATTTCCTATACCCCTGGCAAGGGAAATGTAGTAGCAAACGCCTTGAGTAGAAAGAAGCTGGACTTAAGTCCTCTCTTTGTAGAAAGGCAAAACTTGGAATACATTGCAAACTTTGACTTTAGACCCTCCTCTGAATTTGTACCTGGTTTGTTAGCATCGCTAGTGGTGCGGCCTACTCTTTTTGACTCAATAGGAACTGCGCAACATGAAGGCCCTGAGCTAGTTGATATGATGGATAAGCTAATTAGGGGTGAGACTTCTAGTCACCTCAATAGATACTCCATTGATGATAAGGGTTGGTTGAGACGGGATGGAAAGCTATGCATCCAACAAGCAAGGGATTTGGTGAAGACGGTTCTCGAAGAAGCACACCATTCTAAGCTGACCATACACCCTGGTGGAGACAAGATGTATAAAGACCTAAAAAGGGTTTTCTTTTGGAATGGAATGAAGAGGGATGTAGCTGAGTTCGTCGCTAAATGCTTGATGTGCCAGCAAGTCAAAGCGGAGCAAAAGAAGCCTGGTGGTATGCTTCATCCTCTAGAGGTCCCACAGTGGAAATGGGATAGCATTTCGATGGACTTTGTTGATGGGTTGCCTAGGTCAAGAAGAGGCAATACCAGTGTTTGGGTAATAGTGGATAGGATCACTAAAAGCACTCGCTTTATACCTGTTAAGAGTAGAAGGACTGCCTCGTCCTTAGCATCCATTTATCTTAAAGAGATAGTTCGACTCCATAGGATACCCTCCAGCATAGTGAGTGATCGAGATCCTATCTTTTCGAGCGAGTTTTGGAAGAGTTTGCAAGAGGCTGTAGGCACACAACTATGCTTAAGCACGGCCTATCACCCCCAAACCGATGGTCAGACGAAAAGGGTGAACAGAGTATTGGAAGACCTCTTGAGATTGTACATTCTTGACTTTTGAGGAACATAGGAGGATCATCTTCCTTTGGTGGAATTCTCTTACAATAATAGCTACCAAGCCACCATAGGCATGGCACCCTTCGAGGCTTTATATGGAAGACCATGCTGATCACCAACTTGTTAGTGGGAGTCTACAGACAAGCTCGTACTTGTGCCAGACATGATTAGAGAAACTTCAGAAAAGGTGGACTTGATAAGAAGACGGATGAAGAGTGCACAAGATAGACAGAAGTCCTACGCAGACAAAAGAATGAACGACCTTAAGTTTGAGGTTGGAGATAGGGTGTTCTTGAAACACCCCACCTCCGTTAACATGACTCACAAAGGGAATGCCTTAACTTCGGTGGAGCATTATAGGTAAAAGATGCAGATAAATTACAAGAAAAACAAATAAAACAGCGAAAAATAAAGTCATTTTATTAACAATGTGGTTCAGTCAAGCTTTTAGAACAGTTGTCTCAATCATACTAAAATTAATATATAGAACTTCTGTCTTGATTTAAAAACTTCAAAGTATAAAAGAAGCATAAAAATAACATCAATTTATTCCCCAATAGAGTAAAGCAAGCCATAGCTGAGATGAGACTGAATCCAAAGCAATACATGATGATCTTGAAGCAATAAGTAATCCAAGCTAAGCAGAAGTGTTTCCTCCCTGAGAACTTGGAGGGGGGACGGAAGAAAAGAGGCGAAACAAAACTAGGTCAGACATAAGTCTGGTAAGTCCAGTGATCTTTCAGCATGCAAACAAGATAAAGGATCTTGACATGAATAAACCGGAAATAGGACAATACCATTTAAAAAAGGTAACTAAAGACAAGATAAGTGCTAGGTGAACTGAATGCGCTTCTACTTTTTCTCTACTTCACTACTACTTTGTTAATCTGATTTCTATATTTATCTTTGGACCACCTAACTAGTGTCCCAACTAGTAATCTGTATAAAATGATAATCGTGATCCCAACCCCCGTAATTGTGGTAGCCTTCAGGTGTACATCTATCGAGAGGATTCCACTTCAATCAGCCTAATTGCCATGAAAATGTTAGATGTACCCTTACTACCCTATCGACCGGCTCCCAACTTATATTCATATTCCACGTGCTTGTGTCAATCGGCCCTCTCTTGCGTGTAGATACCCTATGCTGGTCCCACCATAAGGTGTATCAATCCTTATGATAGCGACCCGACACGATTCAAGATGCACCGTGTATAACTACTGGTACCCAGTGCCTGCTTTATCCCACTCCGGAGTACGTGCACGCCTGTAAACCATCAGAACCTACACTGACGTACCCCCTTCCGCTGCTTTGACCGTTTATAATCAGCCCAGTAATCGTGCCCCACCCTGCCTAGTTCAGGGTACCGTGATACATCCATGTGGGTTACTACTGAAATGGGTCCCCGTTACTAGGGTTTCCTATTAGTTAAGTTTGTGGGCCTATATTTACTAATATTACCAACCAACCTGATATGTACTTAACCCTCCCATCGATTCAAGCATTTTTAATAAACGGTTAAGTTTTGTGGGCCTATATGTACTAATATTACCTACCTACACGAGATGTACTTAACCCTCCCATCGATTCAAGCATGTTTATTTAATAGTTAAGTTTTGTGGGTCTATATTTACTAATATTACCCACCAACCCGATATGTACTTAACCCTTCCACTGATTCAAGCATGTTTATTTAATAGTTAAGTTTTGTGGGCCTATATTTACTAATATTACCCACCAACCCGATATGTACTTAACCCTTCCACTGATTAAAGCATGTTTATTTAATTGTTAAGTTTTGTGGGCCTATATTTACTAATATTACCCACCAACTCGATATATACTTAAACCTTTCACTGATTCAAGCATGTTTATTTAATGGTTATGTTTTGTGGGCTTATATTTACTAATATTACCCACCAACGCGATATGTACTTAACCCTTCCACTGATTCAAGCATGTTTATTTAATGGTTAAATTTTGTGGGCCTATATTTAATAATATTACCCACCAACTCGATATGTACTTAACCCTTCCACTGATTCAAGCATGTTTATTTAATGGTTAAGTTTTGTGGGCCTATATTTACTAATATTACCTACCAACCCGATATGTACTTAACCCTCCTGCACATTACGCCATATTAGTTAAGTGTTGTCCGCTCATGTTAACTTAACCCACTCATTCATCATGTCATGTTGGTTAAGCATTTCTTATTAACTTGGCCCTCCTTACTTATCATGTTGGATCAGTTAACCCCGTTCGTTCATCAAGTTATATTGGTCAAGTGTTTCTTGTTAACTTAACCCCACGTATTTATCTGGTTGTATTGGTTAAGTGTCATCAATCCATTCAAGTTAACTTAACCCACCTACGTGTCATGTTACTTTGGTTAAGTGTTGTCTTCTTGTGTTAACTTAACCCTACTACAAATCAAGTTATATTGGTTAAGTGTTGCCATCTTATTTTAACTTAACCTTTCCATAAATCAAGTTATATTGGTTAAGTGTTTCTAAATTTACTTAACCTCACCCACTTGACTAATTAACATGTTATAAAGGTTAAGTCTTCTAAATTTACTTAACCTCACCCACTTGTCTAATTAACATGTTATAACGGTTAAGTGTTCTAAATTTACTTAACCTCACCCACTTGTCTAATTATAACATGTTGTAATGGTTAAGTGTTCTAAATTTACTTAACCTCACCCATCAGTTTAGTTAACATGTTGAATTGGTTAAGTGTTTCCTTAATTGACTTAACCCTACCAATCTTGATTTAGCTTTATTAAAGCACCAACCACTCACATTAGACAGGTATTATTGTGGTCACTGGATGTGCCGGTCGGTTCCGGGCAGTTTTACACCACAACTCAGTCTAACCTCGTGTCCTTTTTGGGCTCAATGCACTAACCACCCACATTAGACAGGTATTGTTGTGGTCACTGGATGTGCCGGTTGGTTCCGGGCAGTTTTACACCACAACTCAGTCTAACCTTGGGCTAGGTATATTCGTCTTTTCTAAATTCACATATTTCTTATTTATGACAAATTCCATATGTAAATTATTCCCAATTTAATTATGCCATAATTATCCTTTTAATTATGCTCACAATTAATGGTATACTAAATATACCATTTCATGAACCAATCTATGCTATGTAATTTTTCATGTTTATCCTACATATTTACATGTAAATTATAAATCAATTATTGTCATGGCCCACTTTCCTTCTAAATCACATTCAAAATCTTAGGTATATAGATTATACCATTTTCATGCCACTTATCATGCTTATGTGTCAAACAGGCCAATTACATGTAATTTCATGTTTTCCCCAATGTTACCCCCGTTGTACGTTCGCAAAATTACATAGAATGTTAGGCTCGATATTTTATCCTAACTTATAAAACAAAAAGGGGAAAAGAGGAACTTTGCAACATTCCAACATCATACAAAAGTATGGATCTAACTACACATATGTCACATGGATTTGGCATAGAACAATATACTTTTATTTATAAACTTGCAAATTTGATCTATGCAACATGAACCACAAGCATATGAATTTACATAAAACTATAAAATTTACATAAAACTATACAAGTTAAACTTGGCATGTAGTGGTGAACTTGCAAATTAGATCTATCATAAAGGCATATGGATCTAACATATAAAGTTGTAGATCTAAACATATAAGGTCGTAGATCTAAACAATTAGGCATAAACGACATGACTTAGCCTAAAACTTGTATGTATCATAATATCACCAAACTTACATATGATAATTTCATTCCTAAATTCCTATACAACATCATAGGTTTACTCACCAATTTCCACATATCATGATAGGTTCGATAGACCACAATAGTTCATAGGCATATATGATAGAATAGACATGAATAAACATGAATCAACATCACATCCAACTTGATACAATTCTATTTTACAATTCATTACAAATCACGTCTTTAACTTATTCACATCTGAAAGATAACTACACTTACAATCAAAAGGAAAAACTTGATTTCAGGGATCTGTACTCTGAAACTGAATTGCTCGCCTTTGATGTAGATCGTTGAATTCTCTTAGTTGAATTAGATTAGATTTAATTTGATTTTGGTTTTAGTGGCGGCTAGGTTTAAATGAGAGTGAATAATAGAATTGGGTTTTAGGTTTAGGGTCCTTATATAGTTGTAGAGAGTGTTTTAGGACCATTAGATTAACCCTGAACCATGAGAACCAATCAGAAGCCACATCTGCTTTAGAGCGAATCGGCCCACGGGTTGACAGCCAAACTCCCTGAATCAACCCCTAGTCGACCCAATGGAGCTAGGTTCGACCTCAAAATGGGCCGGTTCGGTTATTCCCCCTCCCGATTCGCTGTTTTGAAATTTTTTTGCTTATTTATTTATTTAATTTTTATATATATCTATATATATATATTTTTCTCATATGAATACAAACTTCAAGGCTTAATAACTTCTTCATAAGGTATCCATTTTATGCAAACCAATTGTCTATCTTGGCCAAAATTTTGAGACGAATGTAATAGCGCAACCCATTTCACTTAATTCTTCTTCTAAAAATTAATTGTTCTTGAGTTTGTTAATTTTAATATTCTCAGAAAATTTGGGGTGTTACATTCTCCCCTCCTTAAAGAATTTTGTCCCCGAAATCTTCAAGTTGAGAAGAATGCATCCTAACATCCAATCATCCATCTACTCATCCATCATCCACAAGCATCCATTGTCCTTAAAAGACTTCTAATGCCATATGAACATATGCAGAGTGTGTGTATATATCTCTTATCTAGTGCAAAATTAGGCGGTTTACTGATCCAGTTGACCTCCTTAATGCGAATCATGAGAGTGTCATGCTTCCAATATGTATGCAAATATCTCTAATTATGTAAATACTATATGTGTGCATATTCACTCATTCATATGATAACACATCAAGTTTCAATCCATATACAAATACATTCATATGCATATGCAATATGAAAGTGACTAAGCCGATCTAGTGCCTAATGTTGTATATGCATCCACGAGCAACCACTTGCAACCATCAATCATACCATGTCTCAAGCACATGTTTTCATCCATTGGCTTCTACCTAAGGATCGAGGATAGGACCGAGAGGATATACTTAAAAGATAAAGACTAGCATGCAAATAAATATTACAGAAAAAGGAGGAATCAAGGATATACCCTCAAAAAGGGTATGATGCGCGTATCAAGTCTTCAGTCTTCTAAGTCGCTTCTTCTTTGAGCTTCACTCCACTGTACCTTAACTAATTTAGCTTCACGATTGTGAAGCTTCTTGACCTCCATTTCCAAAACCCACTAGTAAAGATAGGACCTCGATCATTTACCATGCTAGAGGGTATCCAATGTTATCGAACTATCTTTCCAAGATAAACAGAAGTTAACCATGATACCAAGTGTATGTACTAAGATGATTAACGGTCTCTCTTCTACTTAGCTTATCCCTCATGTAACAAATCTGAGGGTCGATATCTCTCACGCAAACCATCCTAGTTGAACTTGACATCCCTTAAGTAAAAGCCCCAAAGGCCTAAACCAATATCAGACAAGCACCCAAGGAATACCTCCTCCGAATTTGGACGATTTATGTGAGATGATACTAGCAAAACAGCCAAACAATTGAGCACTTAACCAACTCTGGCTATCCTCGCCAATCTTGCTCCAAAACTATCGTTGATCGCATAACTGGCTTTGTATTGTCAACTATACATATGCAGAAGTCTATCTCGAGTTTTAGGGGAAAACCCCTAACCTAATTAAAACATCCTCGTACTCATGGGCTATTCTGACGGATCGCAAATCGTCCATAGATACATAAAGTGATTCTAGGTAGCTAAGACAAACTGATCCCTTAGGATCGCACGAAATCTCGAGGGTATTCCCGAGGTAAGTCGAAAGTCTAACTACCCTCCTTTCACAATTACTAGCTAACCAATCCATGCCTAGAATCAACCCATGGCCCATGAAACCCGGAAACATAAGCATCTCAAATCCAAAGATAAATGAGTCGAACCACAAATTGGATTTGAGACAATAATGGGATCTTCTACTATACAAGTACTAAGGTGCAGAGACTCAACTATGTAAGCAGATATAAACGAATGTGAAGCGCTAAAGTCAAGAAGAGTACTAACAGGAGGATCGGAAAGATAAACTAATCTCTACCTCTCTCTCAGGTATGCTGGCGGTGAGAGCATGCACTTGCCCCCCTGAAAATCATGTCCTTTGTTCTTGCCCTTGTCCTTAATTATATGACCCGTTATACCATAATAAAGACACTTCCTCTTGTCTTAGGTTTTTCTATTCTTTCCTTCCTTCTTGTCCTGATTCTTCCACTTACACCTCTTTCTTTTTTACCTTCGTTGCGATCTAAGTCCACATCCACGAGTTACTCATCCTTGGGTTGTGCTCCTTAGCCAAACTCCCTCATTACCATTCTTGTGTAACTTGTTGACAGGTCTCTCGAAAGCTGCATCCATTGCATGGAGAATCCTACAAAGCTCGAAAGAAAATTAGCCAAAGGTGAAACTACTACGGCTATAAATGGAAGTTCGACGCTTATTTTCCCTTTGACAAGTGTCGCAGTCTCATCAATCCCACAGAACCATGTCGCGATGAGGTTACATCCTAGAAAGCCAGGAGCTCCAGAGACTTAGGAAAGAAGGAAACAAGGATTCAAACAGAGGATAAAAAAGATAGTGCATATGGCTTTGGGGAATATGCCTTTAAAAACAAAACTTTTCTTTAGAAAATGCTTCTTTTAAAAACGTTATGAAAATAATTTTTCAAAACTTTTATTTGATCCGGTAACCTTCAGCTCTGATACCAAGTGAAACACCCCACCTCTGTTAAGGTCACTCACAAAGGGAATGCCTTAACTTCGGTGGAGCATTATAGGTAAAAGATGCAGATAAATTACAAGATAGACAAATAAAATAGCGAAAAATAAAGTCATTTTATTAACAATGTGGTTCAGTCAAGCTTTTACAACAGTTCTCTCAAT
Organism: Allium sativum; assembly: GCA_030737875.1. NCBI lineage: Eukaryota > Viridiplantae > Streptophyta > Magnoliopsida > Asparagales > Amaryllidaceae > Allium > Allium sativum. Next base: position 784,398,756 of record CM060912.1, on the reverse strand, counting down.
CATACTAAAAGTAATACATAGAACTTCTATGTCGATTTAAAAACTTCCAAGTATAAAAGAAGCATAAAAATAACATCGATTTATTCCCGAATAGAGTAAAGCAAGCCATAGCTGAATGAAACTGAATCCAAAGCAATACATGATGATCTTGAAGCAACAAGTAATCCAAGCTAAGCAGAAGTGTTTCCTCCCCGAGAACCTGGGGGGTGGGGGAAACGGAAGAAAAGAGGCGAAACAAAACTAGGTAGACATAAGTCTGGTAAGTCCAGTGATCTTTCAGCATGCAAACAAGAAAAAGGATCATGACATGAATAAATCGAAAATAGGACAATACCATAAAAATAAGGTAACTAAAGACAAGATAAATGCAAGGTGAATTGAATGAGCTTCTACTTTTTCTTTACTTCGATACTACTCTGTTAATCTTACATCTATATTTATCTATGCACCACCTAACTAGTGTTCCAACTAGTAATCTGTATAAAATGATAATCGTGATCCCAACCCCCGTAATTGTGGTAGCCTTTAGGTGTACATCTATCGTGAGGATTCCACCTCAATCAGCCTAATTGCCATGAACATGTTAGATGTACCCTTACTACCCTATCGATCGGCTCCTTACTTGTATTCATGTTCCATGTGTTTGTGTCAATCAGCCCTTTCTTGCGTGTAGATACCCTGTGCTGGTCCCACCATAAGGTGTATCAATACTTATGATAGCGACCGGACACAATTCAAGATGCACAGTGTATAACTACTGGTACCCAGTGCCTGCTTTTTCCCACTCTGGAGTACGTGCACGCCAATAAACCGTCAGAACCTACACTGACGTACCCCCTGCCGCTGCTTTGACCGCTTATAATTAGCCCAGTAATCGTGCCCCACCCTGCCTAGTTCAGGGTACTGTGATACATCCATGTGGGTTACTACTGAAATGGGTCCCCGTTACTAGGGTTTCCTATTGGTTAAGTTTGTGGGCCTATATTTACTAATATTACCAACCAACCCGATATGTACTTAACCCTCCCATTGATTCAAGCATTTTTAATAAACGGTTAAGTTTTGTGGGCCTATATGTACTAATATTACCCACCTACACGAGATGTACTTAGCCCTCCCATTGATTCAAGCATGTTTATTTAATAGCTGAGTTTTGTGGGCCTATTTTTACTAATATTAACCACCAACCCGATATGTACTTAACCTTACCACTGATTCAAGCATGTTTATTTAATGGTTAAGTTTTGTGGGCCTATATTTACTAATATTACCCACCAACCCGATATGTACTTAACCCTTCCACTGATTCAAGCATGTTTATTTAATTGTTAAGTTTTGTGGGCCTATATTTACTAATATTACCCACTAACCTGATATGTACTAAACCCTTCCACTGATTCGAGCATGTTTATTTAATGGTTATGTTTTGTGGGCCTATATTTACTAATATTACCCACCAACCCGATATGTACTTAACCCTTCCACTGATTCTTCAAGCAAGTTTATTTAATGGTTAAGTTTGTGGGCCTATACTTACTAATATTACCCACCAACCCGATATGTACTTAACCCTTCCACTGATTTAAGCATGTTTATTTAATGGTTAAGTTTTGTAGGCGTATATTTACTAATATTGCCCACCAACCCGATATGTACTTAACCCTCCCGCGCATTACGCCATATTAGTTAAGTGTTGTCCGCTCATGTTAACTTAACCCACTCATTCATCATGTCATGTTGGTTAAACATTTCTTATTTACTTGACCCTCCTTACTTATCATGTTGGATCGGTTAACCCCGTTCGTTCATCAAGTTATATTGGTCAAGTGTTTCTTGTTAACTTAACCCCACGTATTCATCTTGTTGTATTGGTTAAGTATCATCAATCAATTCAAGTTAACTTAACCCACCTATGTGTCATGTTACTTTGGTTAAGTGTTGCCTTCTTGCGTTAACTTAACCCTACTACAAATCCAATTATATTGGTTAAGTGTTTCCCTCTTATTTTAACTTAACCTTTCCATAAATCAAGTTATATTGGTTAAGTGTATCTAAATTTACTTAACCTCACCCACTTGTCTAATTAACATGTTATAAAGGTTAAGAGTTCTAAATTTACTTAACCTCACCCACTTGTCTAATTAACATGTTATAACGGTTAAGTGTTCTAAATTTACTTAACCTCACCCACTTGTCTAATTAACATGTTATAAAGGTTAAGTGTTCTAAATTTACTTAACCTCACCCACTTGTCTAATTAACATGATATAACTGTTAATTGTTCTAAATTTTCTTAACCTCACCCACTTGTCTAATTAACATATTATAACGGTTAAGTGTTCTAAATTTACTTAACCTCACGCATCAGTTTAGTTAACATGCTGAATTGGTTAAGTGTTTCCTTAATTGACTTAACCCTACCAATCTTGACGTAGCTTTATTAAAGCACCAACCACTCAAATTAGACAGGTATTGTTGAGGTCACTAGATGTGCCGGTCGGTTCCGGGCAGTTTTACACCACAACTCAGTCTAACCTCGGGTCCTTTTTGGGCTCAATGCACTAACCACCCACATTAGACATGTATTGTTGTGGTCACTGGATGTGCCGGTCGGTTCTGGGCAGTTTTACACCACAACTCAGTCTAACCTCGGGTTAGGCGTGTTCGTCTTTTCTAAATTTACATATTTCTTATTTATGACAAATTCCATATGTAAATTATTCCCAATTTAATTATGCCATAATTATCCTTTTAATTATGCTCACAATTAATGGTATACTAAATATACCAATTCATGAACCAATCTATGCCATGTAATTTTTCAAGTTTGTCCTACATATTTACATGTAAATTATAAATCAATTATTGTCATGGCCCACTTTCCTTCTAAATCACGTTCAAAATTTTAGGTATATAGATTATACCATTTTCTTGCCACTTATCATTCTTATATGTCAAACATGCCAATTACATGTAATTTCATGTTTTCCCCAACGTTACCCCCGTTGTACGTTCGCAAAATTACATAGAATGTTAGGCTCGATATTTTATCCTAACTTATAAAACAAAAAAGGGGAAAAGAGGAACTTTGCAACATTACAACATCATACAAAAGTATGGATCTAACTACACACATGTCATATGGATTTGGCATAGAACAATATACTTTTAACTATGTACTTGCAAATTTGATCTATGCAACATGAACCACAAGCATATGAATTTACATAAAACTATACAAGTTAAACTTGGCATGTAGTGGTGAACTTGCAAATTAGATTTATCATAAAGGCATATGGATCTAACATATAAAGTTGTAGATCTAAACATATAAGGTGGTAGATCTAAACATGTATGCATACTAGCTCTAAACAATTAGGCATAAATGACATGACTTAGCCTAAAACTTGTACGTATCATAATATCACCAAACTTACATATGATAATTTCATTCCCAAATTCCTATACAACATCATAGGTTTACTCACCAATTTCCACATAACATGATAGGTTCGATAGACCACAATAGTTCATAGGCATATATGATAGAATAGACATGAATAAACATGAATCAGCATCACATACAACTTGATACAATTCTATTTTACAATTCATTACAAATCATGTCTTTAATTTATTCACATCTGAAAGATAACTACACTTACAATCAAAAGGAAAATTTTGATTTTAGGGATCTGTATTCTGAAACTGAATTGCTCGCCTTTGATGTAGATCGTTGAATTCTCTTAGTTGAATTAGATTAGATTTAATTTGATTTTGGTTTTAGTGGCGGCTAGGTTTAGATGAGAGTGAATAATAAAATTAGATTTTAGGTTTAGGGTCCTTATATAATTGTAGAGAGTGTTATAGGACCATTAGATTAACCCTGAACCATGAGAACCAATCAGATGCTACATCTGCTTTAGAGCGAATCGGCTCACGGGTTGACAGCCAAACACCCTGAATCAACCCCTAGTCGACCCAGTAGTGCTCGGGTCGACCTCAAAAATGGGCCGGTTCGGTTGTTCCCCCTTCCGATTCATTATTTTGAACTTTTTGCATATTTATTTATTTAATTTTTATATATATATATATATATATATATATATATATATATATATTTCTCATATGCATATAAACTTCAAGGCTTAATAACTTCTTCATAAGGTATCCGTTTTATGCAAACCAAATGTCTATCTTGACCAAAATTTTGAGACGAACGTAATAGCGCAACCCATTTCACTTAATTCTTCTTCTAAAAACTAAGTGTTCTTGAATTTGTTAATTTTAATATTCTTCGAAAATTCGGAGTGTTACAGTTCCTTAAAGTATCTCCTTTGAGGAATGTCATTCGCTTTGGGTCCGTAGGAAAGTTGGCACCAAGATTTGTAGGACCATTTCCTATCATTGAATGGATTGGGACGATGGCTTATATAGTAGAGCTACCCGAAAGACTGGTTGGAGTTCATAATGTTTTTCATGTTTCTCAACTATGAAATTTCTTACATGAGTCTGCAAAAAATGTGGAGCCGAGTATACTAGAGGAAGTAGAAGTGGAACGAGAAGCGACCGTGAGAAGAGTTCCAGCTCATATCTTGGGTACGGAAGTCAAAAATCTACGCAACCGTGAAGTCCAGCTTGTTAAAGTTGAATGGAGTGACGTTGAGGAAGACGCGACTTGGGAAACTGAGAGGAAAATACGCGTAGCCTACCCTTTTCTTTTTGAGGGGACCTCCTTGATCTCTTTTTCCATAAGTTTATACATGCTTGTATCTACCTTTTTAAGTATATCTCCTCAATCCTCAGGTAGAAACCAATGGATGTAAACATGTATTTGAAACATGTTATGATTGATGGTTGCAAGTGGCTGCATGTAGTTGCTCGTGGATGCATATATACACACATTAGGTGTTAGATCGGCTCAGTCACTTTCATACTGCAAATGCATATATGTATTTGTATATGGATTAAAACTTGGAATGTTATCATATGGACGTTGCATTTGTATGGATGATTGTGCACTCATGTAGAAAGTATGATTAGAAATAATTGCATGCATAATGGACTCATGGCACTAACATAATTTGCATTAAGGAGGTCAACTGAATCAGTAGACCGCCTGATTTTGCATTAGATAAGGACATATACACACACTCTACATACATTCATGAAAGCATTAGAAATCTTTTAAGGACAATGGATGCTGGTGTTTGATAGTTGAGTAGATGGTTGATTGGATGGTAGTATATACATTCTTCGTGACTTGAAGATTTCGGGGACGAAATTCTTTAAGGAGGGGAGAATGTAACACCCTGTATTTTCTTTGTTTATTAAAGTAACAAATTAAAGAATACTTAATTCTAAAAGTGAGAATTAAGGGAAACGGGTTACGCCATTGCGTTCGTCTCGGAATTCTTCTTGAGATAGAGTCCGAGTTTGCGTGAATTGGACTCCGTATGAAGAAGTTATGGAGTTCAGAAATTTCATGTTTAAACAGAAAATTATATAATTAAATAATTTAATAAACAAAACAGTTCGAATTTTGAAAATCACGTGGATCAGCTTGGCAGGAAAATTCCCGCCCATAGGGGTCGAGTCCCCCAAAAGGTGTGTCGACTGGGGTGTCGCCACCCTATAGGGGTCAACCTCCTCGCCCAGATCCAAACAGTGACGATTTCTGAGTTATTGCTGAGTCACTAGGGCATATGTGGCAATTTCTGGATAGCTCTATCTTATCTGGATGGTTGTGATTGCTCCTAGGTTGAGCTGACGGTTCACATTAGTCTAAACCTATATAAAAGAAACCCTAACCCTCAACCTTAAATCACACAATTTCATTCCAAGGAGCCACCATGCTGTCCATGGTCGACCTAGCATAACCACCATTCTTCTCCAACCAGAAAGAAAGTTAGAGGCTCTGAATCAAATCTTAAATTTCATATTATTGGCACAATTGGGCCCATAATCATATATATGGTTAGTGGTATAAAATGGTATAATTTATATACCTAAATTTTTTGAATATGATTTAGAGGGTAAATGGGGCATGACTTGAATGGCAATAATTGTGGATAATTTACATATAAATATGAAAGGTAAATATGTAAATTAAGTAAAGACGAATATGCCTAACTCGAGGTTAGATTGAGTTATGGTGTAAGATTGACCGGAACCGCCCGGCACATCCAGCAACCGTAACAGTATAGATCTAATGTGAGAGGTTAGCGCATCAAGCCTAAAAGAACCCGAGGTTAGATTGAGTTACGGTGTAAGACTGCCCGGAACCGACCGGCACATCTAGCGACCGCAACAATACATATCTAATGTGAGTGGTTGGTGCTTTAATGAATTAAAGCTAAGATAGGAACGGTAGGGTTAAGTTAATTAAGGCAACACTTAACCAATACAACTTGTTAACTAAACTGATGGGTGGGGTTAGGTTGATTTGAGAACACTTAACCATTTTAACATGTTGATTAGGAAACCCTAGTAACGGGGATCCATTTCAGCAGTAACCCACATAGATATATCATGGTACCCTGAACTAGGCAGGGTGGGGCACGATTACTGGGCTAATTATAAGCGGTCAAAACAACGACGGGTGGTGCGTCAGTGTAGGTTCTGACGGAGTGCGCGCATGCACGTACTCCGGAGTGAAAAAACAGGCACTGGGCATCAGTAGTAATACACTGTGCATCTTAAATTGTGTCGGGTTGCCACCATAGGATTTGATACACCCCATGGTGGTACCAGCACAGGTATCTACAATCAGGCGGGGTCGAATGATACAAGTGGTAAACGTATGTGAGTAGGAGCCGATCGATAAAGGGGATCATTAATCTTGAACACATGGTGCTAGTTGAAACACTTGTAAGTGGGTGCAGAGAAATAGTAATGAGTGCGATAGCATATTTAGTCTTATTATCTTATTTTTAGGGTGCTGTCCTAGGTTCAGTTTATTCATGTCATAATCCTTTTTCTTGTTTACAAGCTAAATAATCACTGGACTTACCTGACTCATGTCTGACCCATTTTTCTTTCGTCTTCTTTCTTCCGTTTCCCCTCCAGGTCCGCAGGGAGGGAATACTTCAGCTTAGTTCAGACCATTTCCAGCTTGAAGAGAGTAGATGTATTGCTTGGATTCTCTTTCCTTGGGCTATGGCTTTGGATACACTTTTATTGGGGATTTATGCTACCTTATTGTTATTTTATGCTTCTTTATGTTTTAATCAAGACAGTGATTTTGTTGTAATAATTTGGAAGTTGGTTTGAGACAGTTGTTGTAATGTTTTGACTGAACCACGTACTTATGAAATAAATTTAGTTTTTTTTTTCCGCTGTTCATATGTCTGTCTTGTAAATTATTTGTATCTTTTACATATAATGCTCCACCGAAGTTAAGGCATTCCCCTTGTGAGTGACCTTAACGGAGGTGGGGTGTTTCACGTACCCTTAGTGTCGTCATTGGCAGGAGGAGTGTGTAACAACCTGAAAAAATCAGAACCAATTTAAAATTTTTATTTTGGCTATTTCAATGAATTTTGAATAGTTAAAATAAAATAATTTATTTTAAATAATAACAATTTAAAATATATTTAAATCGAAGTTAGAATGAATATATTTATTTTAATTTCAAAAGGAGTTAAAATAGCATGGTAGTTTGAAAATTTAAATTTCAACTTTAACTGAATGTATAGGATTCAAAATAAATCGGATTTTAGTGAAACCAAAAATATTTAATTCTATTTTAAAATATCTTTCCAACGAATCCGAAAAATTGAAATTTCATAGCGGGAATAAAAAGTTATGGCCAGTTGAATATTTAGAATGGTCGCTATGGAATTTAATATAATTTATAGCCCGTATAAATGGCCATTATACAAACGACCTCTGTTTTCGACCAAACCATTTTTGTCGGATACGGAATGTCAAATTATTACTAAGTTTAATTTTCCATAATTTTTGGAATTAATATGTAAGAGTGGTAAATTAAACTGCGTTCAATAATTTCTATTGAATTTAATCGACCATTAAAAGGCTCATTTTTCAAACGGTCTCCAAATTTAACGAAATTAATTTTTCTAGGACCGTAACATCAAAACATAGCTAGATTTATTTTTCGGGAATTTTTGGAGTCCATATGTGGCCCCGGTAAATTTAAATGTATGATAGAATTAAATAAATAAATTATTTAAATTTTAATTTAAAGAAACTAGGCTGAAAACGATCGATTGTCTAACGGGACCTAGCCTGTTGTGTCCGGAACGGGGGCATTTGTGTAGGAACAACTTTCGTTGGGCTGAAATTGGAGCTGAAAGGGGTTTATGGGCTTAACCTAGTAATTAAAGAGATTTATTATTATTTTATTATAAATATCTCCTATTGTAAACCATAATCCCTAAACAACAGCCGCCGCCTTCTTCATCTTCAATGGCCATAGAACTCCGAACTTCCTCCATCAATAACCCTCCATCCTCACAATAAAATCGAGTGCTTCTTAAGGGGATATTGAAGAGAGTCTTTAGCTCTTCACATCCGTACGATTGGATTCTCTCTGGTGACATACTTCGTTCAGAAAAGCCATGAACTCAACCACCGTTCGCCCTAGTCCTTGCCGTCGTGGGGTCCACCGAGTTGATCGCGTTCAGAGGTGGAGGCGCGGCTCTTTGAGCCCTTCGAAGTGGTGCTAGCCGATCATCCTCCGGCATTGTAGTTTAGTTACGATCTATAACCCTAAGTTTGAATCAAATACAAAGAACGTCGTCTTTAATCTGATTGAGGAAGAAGGTGGGTTTTTTTTAAAATTAATTAATTTATTAATTTAAATTACAATATTATTCACATAAATAAATTCATAACTTGCTCAAACGAATTCAGAATTGGACGATTTCAGAAGCGTTGCAATCGTGAGTCCGCGATCTACACTTCTAGACTGATTAGAACGGATTTGGAGTAGAACAGATTTTGGAAAATCTTAAATCTGAATTATTCAAAATTAAAAAGTACAATGAGAAATTTTACTTTTTTATATATAATTAAAATTAATTAATCATAATTGTGGTATTACTCTTACGCTGTAATATTCTGTTGATTCTCATACGTGATTTGATCTGTGATTGGGTTGTTATATAGATCCATAGATTTGATGATGTTTGTGTTGAATAAAACTGTTGAAAACAAAATAACCATTTTTTGTTGAAAAAGAATCATTGGATTAAAATTGTCAATTTGACAAATTAGGATTATTGGATTAAAACCGTCAATTCGACAAATTAGAATTATTGGATTAAAATTGTCATTTTGACAAATTAGAATTATTGGATTAAAATTGTCATTTTTGACAAATTAGAATAATTGGATTAAAATTATCATTTTGTCAAAATATAATTATTGGATTAAAATATTCATTTTTGTCAAAGTAGATTAATTGAAATAAAATGTACATTTTTGTCAAAACATATTAGTTGAAATAAAATGTACATTTGGATCAAAACAATCGTTTTTGTCAAAACATGATTATTGAATTAAAATTATCAATTTTGTCAAAATGCAAGTGTTAAATTAAATTTGACAATTTTGTCAAAATAGAATAGTTGAAACAAAAATTAACATTTTTTTTAATTAGAATAGAGTTAACCAAAAATTAACATTTTTGTTAATTAGAATAGAGTTAAACAAAAAAAATTAACATTTTTGTTAATTAGAATAGAGTTAAACAAAAAAATTAACATTTTTGTTAATTAGAATTTAGTTAAACAAAAATTAACATTTTTGTTAATTAGAGTTGAGTTAAACAGAAATTATCATTTTTGTCAAATTAGAATAATGGAATTAAAATTATCGTTTTTGTCAAATTATAATTATTGGATCAAAATTGACATTTTTGCCAAAAATTTATTGTTGAATTAAAATTGTCATTTTTTTCAAAACAAATTAGTTGAAAATAAAAAGGAAATTTTTGGTGTAACGAAATAGTTGAAAATAAAAAGGTCATTTTTGTTGTAACAAAATAGTAGAAAATAAAAAAAGACATTTTTGTTGTAACAAAATAGTTGAAAATAAAAAGGACATTCATGTTGTAACAAAATAGTTGAAAATAAAAAGGACATTTTTGTTGTAACAAATAGTTGAAAAAAAAAGAGACATTTTTTTGTAAGAAGTTAGTGAAGCAAAAATTATCATTTTTATTGTTGTGAAATAATATACATTTTTGTAAAAATATAATTGTTGAACAAAAATATACATTTTTGTCAAAATAGTTTGGTTGAACAAAAATAAACATTTTGTCAAATTAGAATAGTGAAAAATGTGCATTTTTGTCAAAACATAATGGTTAAAAACAAAATATACATTTTTGTAAAAATATAATTGTTGAACAAAAACAAACATTTTTGTCAAAATAGTATGGTTGAACAAAAATGAACATTTTGTCAAATTAGAATAGTTGAAGCAAAATGTGCATTTTTGTCAAAACATATTAGTTGGAATTAAAATATACATTTTTGTCAAAATATAATTGTTGAACAAAAATATTCATTTTTGTTAATTAGATTAGTTGAAAACAAAAATGGACATTTTGTCAAAATAGATTAGTTGTAACAAAATATACGTTTTTGTCAAAATATAATTGTTGAACAAAAATATACATTTTTGTCAAATCAGAATAGCTGAATAAAAAATGAACATTTTGTCAAAATGATTTGAGTTATAACAAAAATTACAGTTTTGTTAAATAGATTGGAGTTATAACAAAAATAATATTTTGGTTAAATAGATTAGTGTTTGAGCAAAAATATTAATTTTGTTGAAATAGAATTGTCAACAAAATGAAATAATCACTTTTTAATCATTTTGTTGAACTAAAATTGTCAACAAAATGAAATAATCACTTTTTAATCATTTTGTTGAATTAGAATTGTCAACAAAATGAATGTATCACGTTTTAATCATTTTTTTGAACTAGAATTGTCAACAAAATGAATGAATCACTTTTTAATAATTTTGTTGAAATAGAATTGTCAATAAAAATGAATGTATCATTTTTTATGCATTTGTTGAATTAGAATTTATATGCTAATCAAAGAATCAATTTTATTGTCACAACATACATTAGAATTTGTATGTAAGTTAAAGAATTATTTTTATTGTCAAAACATGCATTGAACTATTGACAATTAAAATATTTCTTTTTATTTGTCAAAGTTAGAAATAGAAATACAAATTAAAATTAGCTTTTTATTTGTCATTAGCTCAATTGTCATGTAAATAAAATACATTTTATTTGACATTATGAACATGTAGATATGTTATGCCAATAAAACATTCTTTTATTTAGCGTGTTATATACGTTAGTGAAATCATCGAATGGTTTATATTTGTATATTATTATATATATATATATAATAAAATTAAACGAATCACGCACGGTAGTTCGCGTTTCAGAATCGTAACTTTAAACGACTATATCGAAAGATCAACCATCGGATTTTCCCAAAACTGAACCGTTAGGACCACTTTGCGAAGATCTTTCCAATGATATAAATTTTGTTAAAATCCAAAGGTAAGATTTTGAGATATGTGTAAATCAAATTTTGTTAAAACAGCGCCAAGGCCGCCTATTGAGCCGAAGCGTCGTTAAATTTAATTGAGCTATTTCTATATAAATAAAAACAGCGATAAATCATTATAAAATAATATTAACGATATGAAATGGTTTAAATTATATATATATACGAGAATTATTTGAAAAGACCGAGTTCAATCTCATTTCAAATAATTATACAATGATTTAAATCGAAGAAGTTGAAGACAGTGATTGAAGACCAGCGATCTTCACATCGAATGGATGACTACTGATGCCCGGCATTGGGTGGCTCCCATTAAAGGGTTAAAGTGGTAGTTGTCCAGAAATACTTGTTGATTGTCCAGATAAGCGAGCACCTCTCTTCCGTATTGGACATACGGGACGAGGAATAAGGTGTCTCCGGTTTTGTTCAGACCCAGAACGGACTTGTAAATGGATGTGTGTCTGACATTGGATTTCATTCCATGTAAATTGATTTCTATTTAATATATATCTGTTCGGCGGCAAAGAATTTATTCTCTTGCTTAACACGCTTCTTTGAGATGCACGAGCTCAAAGGTTACATATTGGTAGTTATCGATTGCATGGTGTGGATTATCAATGTGGCATACTAAGATGAAAATGATCAAGGCTTTTGTTGAAAAGCAGATCCTAGTGGTCGATGATCAAAGCATAGCTCATTTCAGAATAGCTTTGTATACAACGTTACTTCGCGAGCCTCATACCCAGGTAGGAGTCTAAAATGGGACAAGGGAACGTAGGGTGTGCACACGTTTCTTTCTAGCTAGAAGTGGTATCAGGGTTTTGCAAGCCCTGACATTTCACTTATGGGGTTAATGGATTATGAGGTACATTGGATTTATTGGTTGATAGTGACCAAATTATAGGTTCAATAGGACCGAGAAACGTGTGTTCAGGAATTGCCAATCCACTAAGGTATATTTGTGGACCGACCCTGTAGGGTCCAAGGGTTCACTACAAGAGATCCTGAGACATTGCTAGATTGTCTCGAATCGGTAAGGAGGTCACCCCTAGCCTTGACTCATGACGGAAACCCAATTTCCAATATGACATTACGGTTTTGATTGTAAACCTATATATGGCAACATAATATATGGTAGCTATGCCGTCTAGGATTGATACATTTACTTTGAAGTATTTTAAAACTAATTAGACACTAATAATAATATTAAAATATTACTTTCTATGTATCAAGCATGTTTGGTCATTATAAGGTAAAATTCTATCATTCGGCGTTGCAATGTGTGATGGGACTTGAGTCTTATAATGATTTCATTCTTCTAAAAAGCATTGCTTTGAATAAAAATTTATTTAATTTATGCACTGGCAATCCAATGGAGTAAACCTGTTCCGCGTTAGTGGCGTGGTCCTGTGATTAGCCATATTGTTAGATAAGTTAGGAAAGATTTCTCATACCAGTCCTACGACTGACTCGTAGTTTGTTTCACTTTGCAAACTCGGGTGCCCTCCTTTTCACACAAGTAGCCAAGTGATAGGTTCGGGTTATTATGGACACATTTCTGGATTGGAGTAGGTTGATGAAAGGAAGACGAAGAACATTTTTATCTTTTATTTTTGCTTTGAGACATTTAGACATCATTGATCTATGTTGTACTTGATGGAGTTTTAGACTTATTTCTATTTGTTGAGTCTTTCTATTTGCTAAGTTGTATCCTGTAACTGTGCCACTCTGATGTTTTGATGTCGTGATGTTGATGACATTTCCATTTCCGCTGGAACGATTTATGTGTTATGTTGTTATCTGAGATCTGCTGTTGTTGTAAATATGTTATATTTCAATGATTATCCTTGCTTTCATACTACGGAAGTTTGGGGTCATCACAGTTAGTATCAGAGCTAGAGGTTAACCTTAGCTTCAGAGTATGACACATTTAAAATAATTCGTCTAGATAGAGTCAGCAGTATTCTAAGGCGAGTAGTTCATTAGAGATAGGATTAGTAATTTCCTAGAATGAGCACAGCAGAATAGCACATATTAATCAGTCATCTTTCCATATGTCCTTACTTTTACCTTTCCTTTAAAAATTACCATTTCTGTTGGTCTGACTCTTTCCTTGATGGTACAGAACTAACGGAAAATGAACACTAGATCGAGAGCCCGAGGCAGAAGAGGCGCTAGAGGACCAAAAAGGGGTGAAATCCCCACTGCTCAGGGGAAGCCTACTCCCGAGGCTGTAACACCACCACCTCCACCCCCACAGCCTTTTGACTTGGACACGATAGCCAAGAAGTTCAGGAATTTACGGGGCCTGTCATTCACTGGGCGAGAGACAGTGATAGAAGCTCAGGCATGGCTCAAGAATTGCGAGAAGATATTTGGAGGCTTAGAACTTGAAGACCACCGCAAGCGTTTTATGGCATCATGGTTATTGAAGGATGAGGGTCAAAATTGGTGGGAGGCTGTTATAATTGGAAATAATGAGGCCGAAATGTCTTGGACAAAATTCAAGGAGCTCTTTAACGAGAAATTTATTCCTCTGCAAGAAGTAGAGCATCTCCATGATCAGTTCGCCAATTTGCAACAAGGAGATAAGACTATGTCTGATTATGTGTGGAAGTTTGAAGAGCTTTCACGCTATGCTCCTGAATTAATTTAGGACCCCTTCCAGAAGAATAAGATTTTCATTAATAGCCTTTCCAAGAAGTATCTTAATATAGTGACAACACACATAAAGCTTCCATTTAATGAGGTGGTCGAGATGGCTTGCCGATATGAAGAAAATGACAGGAATTCGCAGCAAGACAGGGAGAAGAATCAAAACAACAACAAGAGGAAGTAGTCTGACAAGAAACTGGAGGCGAGCAACTCTTCAACCGCCAAGCCTCAAGGAAGTCAAAAAGGCCAAGGTGATATGCTTTAACTGCCAGAAAATGGGACACTTCGATTACGAATGCTGAGCTCCAAAGAGGCCAAGGAGAGATGAGTTTGGGCCTAGTCAGAGTTCTCATGATCAGAGAGAGTGCTACAATTGTCACAAGAAGGGGCACATCAAGCCAAACTGCCCATTACTGAAGAATTCTTAAGTGGCTCATGTATACGATGGAGCAGCTGCACCATACTTTTCCAAGGGAGCAGGTAAACTTGATGTTTTAGGAGGTACTCTTACGATTAAGAACATTCCTATTACAGTATTGTTTAACAATGGTGCATCGCTAAGTTTCATTTCTAGTGACACAATTAAGAACTTAAAACAGAAACCAAGAAAACTTAAAGAATCGATTAGAACCCATAGTTCGATAGGAGGTTCACTTAATCTCGAGCAATATTGTAGTGTGTCTGTTTCTTATTCTTATTTTCAGTTCCCTTTTGACTTGATCATCATGAGTTTTTCCGGATATGATATCATACTTGGACTGGATTGGCTAACAAAGTATGAGGCTGAGGTACTATGCACTGAAAGAATAGTAAAAATTAAAACTAAATTTGGAGACATTACTGCTATACCATGCCACAGCTCAGCCACAGATAGAAAATAATTATGGTCTTCTCTGGAAGTTACTCCTACTTCTATTGAGGATATTCATGTCGTCAGAGATTATGTGGATGTGTTTGAAGAAGTTGATAGCTTACCTCCGCGCAGAGAAATCGACTTCAGGATAGACTTAGTTCCGAATGCAAGGCCAGTTGTGCATCCCATTCGGAGAATGACGCTGAAAGAAAAAGAAGAGCTGAGCAATCAAACTAAACAGCTATTGTGGAAGGGTCTGATCAGGCCTAGCTTCTCAAATTGTGGTGCAGCAGTGGTGTTTGTCCCAAAGTCAGATGGTACTCTCAGATTATGTGTGGACTACCGTGACCTCAATAAGCAAACACTGAAAAATAAATATCCATTGTCGCGTATTGATGATGTATTAGACCGCTTGAATGGAGCACAAGTTTTCTCTAGGATGGACCTAGCTACAGGTTTCCATCAATTGCGCATTGCCGAAGAATGTGTTCCTTTGACAGCTTTCAGAGGGCCAGACTTATTCTATGAATGGCTAGTAATGTCATTCGGTTTATGTAATGCTCCTTCCTAATTTGCTGATCTGATGAACAGAGTGTTCCGCGATGTCTTGAATAAATTCATGCTGGTTTTCATCGATGATATCTTAATCTTTTCTAAATCCACTACTGAGCATGAAAATCATCTGAAGGAAGTTTTGGAGATTTTGAGAAAGAATGTGTTGAAAGCCAAATTCTCTAAATGCATATTCTGGCAGGAAGAAGTGAAATTCCTTGGTCATATTGTATCAAAGAAAGGCATTTCAGTAGACCCAGGCAAGATGTCAGCCATCCAAGATTGGAAGCAGCCTAGCACTCCTACAGAAGTCAAAAGTTTCTTAGGATTGGCTGGCTATTATCAGAATTTCGTTAAAGATTTTTCAAAACTATCTTGTCCATTGACAAAGCTGACTAAGAAGCATACAAAGTTTATTTGGACACCTGAATGTGAGGCGGCTTTCCAAGAGCTGAAACTGAGGTTGACCACCGCTCCCGTGTTGACCATTATTGATGGCAACCAAGATTTGACGGTCTATATTGATGCTTCTGTTGAAGGTATCAGTGCGGTGTTAATGCAAAGGGGCAATGTAGTTGCATATGCTAGCCGACATTTGAAACCGCATGAGAAGAAATACCCCACTCATGATCTTGAGTTGATGGCCATTATGTTTGCTTTAAAGATATGGCGGCACTATCTTTTGGGTGAGAAGTTAGAACTATATACTGATCATAAATCCTTGAAGTATCTGTTCACCCAAAGAGACTTGAATTTAAGGCAACAACGTTGGTTAGAATTTCTTGCTGTCTATGATCTGGACATCCTATATACTCCAGGAAAATTCAATGTTTTGGCAGATGCGCTCAGTAGAAAGAATGCGAACGCCGCCAACCTCATCATTACTCCTACATTGATTGATAAGATCTCTGCTCTTTAGAAGAATGATAAGTTTATTCAGAGAATTAGCAAAAGAGTTTAGGAAGGCGAACCCATGAGTTTCCAGATACACAACAAAGAGGTTCTGAGGATGTTAGGCCGAATTTGTTTTCCGAACCTTCCTGAGCTCAGAAAGGAAGTAATGAATGAATGTCACTAATCTAAGCTTAGTATTCATCCAGTGGTGAGCAAGATGTATCATGACCTCAAGCGCACATTTTGGTGGAGATCTATGAGGAGGGACATTTCTATATATGTTGCTAGATGTTCCACCTGTCAACAAGTTAAAAGCGATCAACAAAAGCTTGCAGGATTGTTGCAACCGCTAGATGTTCCAAGTTGGAAGTGGGACCAAATTTCTATGGATTTCATTGATGGATTACCCCGAACCTGAAAAGGCAATGACAGTATATGGGTGATTGTAGATCATTTCACGAAGACTGCCCATTTTATCCCTGTCAGATCTAATAGAACAGCTCGAAGTCTGGCGCAGCTTTATTTCAGAGAGATTGTCATACTACATGAAGTTCCAAGTAGCATCGTTAGTGAACGCGATCTAATATTTGCCAGTAAATTCTGGGAAGCATTCCAAGAGGAGCTAGGGACCAAGTTGAATCTAAGCACCGCTTGTCATCCTCAGACAGATGGCCAGACTGAGAGGGTGAACCGCATATTAGAAGACTTGTTGCGAGCACGCATTCTTGATTTTGGCGGGTCATGGGAAGATCACTTGCACTTGGTTGAGTTCTCTTATAACAACAATTACCAAGAAAACTTGTAGAAGTTGCCATTTCAAACATTATATGGTAGGCCATGCAGATCTCCTGCATGTTCGGTGGAACCAGGCAATCGATTAGTACTGGGTCCCGACATGATTCGTGAAGCATCAGATAAGGTTGATTTTATTAAGAATTGACTACTGGCTGCTCGGAACCGACAGAAGAGCTATGTAGACTAATGATGAAGGGATTTAGAATTCTCTGTTGGTGATAATGTGTACTTGAGAGTTTCCCCATTGAGAGGTGTAATTCATTTTGGGAAGACTGGGAAGTTGGCGCCGAGATTCATTGGTCCATTTCCTATTCTCGAAAGGATTGGAACTCTTTCTTATAGGGTGCAGTTGTCTGACTGGTTGCCAAGGGTGCATAATGTATTCCATGTGTCTCAACTCCGGAAGCATGTTCATGATCCAGACTTGATTGTGGAGGAAGCAACACAACAAGATTTGGAGATTACCCCAAGCTTAGCGGTAAGAAGGGAGCCAGTGAAAATTGTTGGCAAAGAGACCCGAGTTCTGAGGAACAAGAGGATGCACTTAGTCAAAGTGCAGTAGGGCGCGGATCATAGAGACTATACATGGGAGACTGAAGATAGCATCAAACAGGCTTATCCCAAGTGCAGAGTGGACATCTCCGAGTAACTCTTGTGTTGAGTACATTTACAATATTTTAAATTTTCCATTTTGTTTCCTACTTTACTATTGTTTCCTTTTCAGGGACAAAAAGCTTTTAAGTGGGGGAGATTGTAACAACCCGAAAAAATCAGAACCAATTTAAAATTTTTATTTTAGCTATTTCAATGAATTTTGAATAGTTAAAATAATTTATTTTAAATAATAACGATTTAAAATTTATTTAAATCGAAGTTAGAACGAATATATTTATTTTAATTTTAAAAGGAGTTAGAAATAGCACGGTAGTTTGAAAATTTGAATTTAAACTTTGACTGAATGTATAGGATTCAAAATAAATCTGATTTTAGTGAAACTAATTTTTTTTAAATCTGTTTAAACATATCTTTCCAAGGAATCCAAAAAAGTGAAATTTTATAGCAGGAATAAAAAGTTATGGCCAGTTGAATATTTAGAATGGTCGTTATGGAATTTAATATAATTTATAGCCCGTATAAATGGCCATTATACAAATGACCTCCGTTTTCAATAAAACATTTTTTGTCGGATACGGAATGTCAAATTTTTGCTAAGTTTAATTTTCCATAATTTCTGGAATTAATATGTGAGCGTGTTAAATTAAACTGCGTTCGATAATTTCTATTGAATTTAATCGACCGTTAAAAGGTCATTTTTCAAAAGGTCTTCAAATTCGACGGAATTAATTTTGTTAGAGCCGTAACGTCAAAACATAGCTAGTTTTATTTTTCGGGAATTTTTGGAGTCCGTATGTGGCCCTGGTAAATTTAAATGTACGATAGAATTAAATAAATAAATGATTTAAATTTTAATTTAAAGAAAACAGGTTGAAAACGATTGATTAGGCTAATGGGACCTAGCCCATTTTATCTGGAACGGGGGCATTTGGGTAGGAACAACATTCATTGGGCTGAAATTGGAGCTGATACGGGCTTAAATAGTAATTAAAGAGATTTATTATTACTTTAATATAAATATCTCATATTCTAAACCCTAATCCCTAAACAGCAGTCGCCGTCTTCTTCATCTTCAATGGCCATAGAACTCCGAACTTCCTCCATCAATAACCCTCCATCCTCACAATAAAATTGAGTGTTTCTTAAGAGGATATTAAAGAGAGTATTTAGCTCTTCACATCCGTAGGGTTGGATTCTCTCTGGTGACATATTTCGTTCAGAAAAGCCACGAACTCAACCGCCGTTCGCCCTCGTCCTTGCTGTCCTAGGGTCCACCGAGTTGATCGCGTTCAGAGGTGGAGGATCGGCTCCTTGAGCCCTTCGAAGTGGTGCTAGTCAATCATCCTCCGGCATTGTAGTTTAGTCGCGATCTATAACCCTAAGTTTGAATCAAATACAAAGACCGTCGGCTTTAATCTGATTGAGAAAGAAGGTGGATTTTTTTTAAACTAATTAATCTATTAATTTAAATTACAATATTATTCACATAAATTAATTCACAACTTGCTCAAACGAATTCAGAATTGGACGATTTCGGAAGCATTGCGACCGTGAGTCCGTGATCTACACTTCTGGACTGATTAGAACGGATTCGAAGCAGATCAGATTTTGGACAAATTTCAAATCTGAATTATTCAGAATTAATAGCAAAGTGAGAAATTTTACTTTTTTATATATAATTAAAATTAATTAATCACAATTGTGGTATTACTCTTACGCTGTATTATTCAGTTGATTCTCATATGTGATTTGATCTGTGATTGGGTTGTTATGTAGATCCATAGATTTGATGATGTTTGTGTTGAATAAAACTGTTTAAAAAATACCAATTTTTGTTGAAAAAGAAACATTGGATTAAAATTGTCAATTTGACAAATTAGGATTATTGGATTAAAATTCTCAATTTGACAATTTAGAATTATTGGATTAAAATTGTCATTTTGATAAATTAGAATTATTGGATTAAAATTGTCATTTTTGACAAATTAGAATAATTGGATTAAAATTATCATTTTGTCAAAATATAATTATTGGATTAAAATATTCATTTTTGTCAAAGTAGATTAATTGAAATAAAATGTACATTTTTGTCAAAACACATTAGTTGAAATAAAATGTACATTTGGATCAAAACAATCATTTTTGTCAAAAGATGATTATTGGATTAAAATTATCAATTTTGTCAAAATGCAAGTGTTAGATTAAATTTGTCGATATTGTCAAAATAGAATAGTTGAAACAACTGTTAATTAGAATAGAGTTAACCAAAAATTAACATTTTTGTTAATTAGAATAGAGTTAAACAAAAAAATTAACATTTTTGTTAATTAGAATAGAGTTAAACAAAAAAATTAACATTTTTGTTAATTAGAATTTAGTTAAACAAAAATTAACATTTTTGTTAATTATAATTGAGTTAAACAAAAATTATCATTTTTGTCAAATTAGAATAATGGAATTAAAATTATCATTTTTGTCAAATTATAATTATTGGATCAAAATTGACATTTTTCTCAAAATATAATCGTTGAATTAAAATTGTCATTTTTGTCAAAACAAAATAGTTGAAAATAAAAAGGACATTTTTGGTGTAACAAAATAGTTGAAAATAAAAAGGACATTTTTGTCGTAACAAAATAGTTGAAAATAAAAAAGGACATTTTTGTTGTAGCAAAATAGTTGAAAATAAAAAGGACATTTTTGTCGTAACAAAATAGTTGAAAATAAAAAGGACATTTTTGTTGTAACAAAATAGTTGAAAATAAGAAGGGACATTTTGTTGTAAGAAGTTAGTGAAGCAAAAATTATCATTTTTATTGTTGTGACAAAATATACATTTTTGTAAAAATATAATTGTTGAACAAAAATATACATTTTTGTCAAAATAGTTTGGTTGAACAAAAATGAACATTTTGTCAAATTAGAATAGTTAAAGCAAAATGTGCATTTTTGTCAAAACATAATGGTTGAAACAAAATATACATTTTTGTAAAAATATAATTGTTGAACAAAATTATACAATTTTGTCTAAATAGTATGGTTGAACAAAAATGAACATTTTGTCAAATTAGAGTAGTTGAAGCAAAATGTGCACTTTTGTCAAAACATATTAGTTGGAATCAAAATATACATTTTTGTCAAAATATAATTGTTGAACAAAAATATTCATTTTTGTTAATTAGATTAGTTGAAAACAAAAATGGACATTTTATCAAAATAGATTAGTTGTAACAAAATATACATTTTTGACAAAATATAATGGTTGAACAAAAACATACATTTTTGTCAAATCAGAATAGCTGAATAAAAAATGAACATTTTGTCAAAATGCTTTGAGTTATAACAAAAATTACATTTTTGTTAAATAGATTGGAGTTGTAACAAAAATAATATTTTGGTTAAATAGATTTGTGTTTGAGCAAAAATATTAATTTTGTTGAACTAGAATTGCCAACAAAATGAAATAATCACTTTTTAATTATTTTGTTGAACTAGAATTATCAATAAAATGAAATAATCACTTTTTAATCATTTTGTTGAACTAGAATTGTCAGCAAAATGAAATAATCACTTTTTAATCATTTTGTTGAACTAGAATTGTCAACAAAATGAATGAATCACTTTTTAATCATTATGTTGAAATAGAATTGTCAACAAAAATGAATGTATCATTTTTGTTGCATTTGTTGAATTTGAATTTATATGTTAATTAAAGAATCCTTTTTATTGTCACAACATACATTAGAATTTGTATGTAAGTTAAAGAATTATTTTTATTGCCAAAACATGCATTGAACTATACGCAAATAAAATATTTCTTTTTATTTCTTAAAGTTAAAAATAGAAATACAAATAAAAATTAGCTTTTTATTTGTCATTAGCTCAATTGTCATGTAAATAAAATGCATTTTATTTGACATTATGAACATGTATATATGATATGCTTATAAAACATTCTTTTATTTGGCATGTTGAGTACGTTAGTGGAATCGTCGAATGGTTTATATTTATATATAATTATATATATATATATATAATTTAAAATTAAACGAATCATGCACTGTAGTTCACGTTTCGGAATCGTAATTTTAAACGCCAATACCGAAAGATCTGACCGTAGGATTTCCCAAAACTGAAACCGTTGGCACCTCTTTGGGAAGATCTTTCCAACAATATAAATTTTGTTAAAATCCAATGGTTAGATTTCGAGATATGTGTAAATCAAATTTTGATAAAAACAGCGTCAGGGCCGCCTATTGACCCGAAGCCTCGTTAAATTTAATTGAGCTATTTTTATATAAACAAAAATAGCGATAAATCGTTATAAAATAATATTAACGATATGAAGTGGTTTAAATTATATATATTCGAGAATTATTTGAAAAGACCGTGTTCAATCTCATTTCAAATAATTAAACGACGATTTAAATCGAAGATATTGAAGACCGGCGATCTTCACATCAAATGGATGACTACTGATGTCCGGCATTGGGTAGCTCCCAGTAAAGGGTTAAACTGGTAGTTGTCCGAACATACTTGTTGATTGTCCGGATAAGTGAGCACCTCTCTTCCGTATTGGACATACGAGACGAGGAATAAGGTGTCTCTGGTTTCGTTTAGGCCCAGAACGGACTGTAAATGGATATGTGTCTGAGATTGGATTTCATTCCATGTAAATAGATTTCTATTTAATATATATCTGTTTGGTGGCAGAGAATTTATTCTTTTTCTTAACACCCTTCTCTGAGACGCACGAGCTCAGAGATTATATATTGGTAGTTATCGACTGCATGGCGTGGATTGTCAATGTGGCATGCCAAGATGCAAATGATCAAGGCTTTTGTTAAAAAGCAGAGCCTTGTGGTTGATGATCAAAGCAAAGCTCATTTCGGCATAGCTTTGTGTATAACATTACTTTGCGAGCCTCACACCCCGGTAGGAGTCTAAAACGGGACAAGGAAACATCGGGAGTGGTGTCAGGGTTTTGCAAGCCATGACATTTTAATTATGTGGTTGATGGATTATGAGGTACCTTGGATTTATTGGTCGATAGTGACCAAACTATAGGTTCAATAGGACCGGGAAACGGGTGTTCAAGAATTGCCAATCCATTAGGTATATTTATGGACCGGCCCTACAGGATCCAAGTGTTCACTGCGGGGGATCCTGAGGCGTTGCTAGAGTGTCTCGAATCGGTAAGGAGGTCGTCCCTAGCCTTGAATCATGATGGAAACCCAATTTCCAATACGACATTAACGTTTTGATTGTAAACCTATGTATGACGACATAGTATATGGTAGTTATGCCGGCTAGGATTGATACATTTTCTTTGAAGTATTTTAAAACCGATTAGACACTAATAATAATATTAAAATATTACTTTGTACGTATCAAGCATGTTTGATCATTATAAGGTAAAACTCTATCCTCCGGTTTGCATTGCATTGTGTGATGGGACTTGAATCTTATAATGATTTCATTTTTCTAAAAAGCATTGCGTTGTTTTGAATAAAAATTTATTTAATTTATGCACTGGCAATCCAATGGAGTAAACCCGTTCTGCATTAGCGGCGTGATCCTGTAATTAGCCATATTGTTAGATAAGTTAGGAAAGATTTCTCATACCAGTCCCACGACTGACTCGTAGTTTGTTTCACTTTGCAAACTCGGGTGCCCTCTTTTTCACATGGGCAGCCAAGTGACAGGTTCAAGTTATTATGGACACATTTCTAGATTGGAGTGGGCTGATGAAAGGAGGACGAATAGCATTTTTATCTTTTATTTCTGCTTTGATACATTTAGACATCATTGATCTTTGTTGTACTTGATGGAGTTTTAGACTTATTTCTATTTGCTGAGATTTTCTATTTGCCAAGTTGTATCCTATAACTGTGCCACTCTGATGTTTTGCTGTTGTGATGTTGATGACATTTCCATTTCTGCTGCAATGATTTATGTGTTATGATGTTATCTGAGATCCGTTGTTGTTGTAAATATGTTATATTCCAATGATTATCCTTGCTTTCGTACTACAGAAGTTTGGGGTCATCACAGAGTGGATGATGTCATAGCGAAGGCTCCAGACATTTTGCCTTTGTTCTGAGTGGGGCAGTTCCTGCTGATATGTCCAGGCTGAAGACAAACATGGAAAAGGTCATTGCGGGTTACATGAGTCGATGGAGCATGAGCTCTAGGGGGTTAGGGCAGTTGCCGGAGTAATGACCCTTTTGCTGGCTGTTGGAACAAGTAATAGTTGAAAGGTCAGTGGATGGTCTTTGTGCATGATATCCAACACCTTGCACATTCAGTTGTATCTTATTCTGCCAAAACCTTGACTTCCTCTTCTTTGGGTTGTTAGATGATCCCTGAGACTGATGTGCATGAACAACTTGTTTTCCTTTGAGATTTGGAGAGTTCTCAAATCTAACAGAATAGTTCATGAGTTCATTGAAAGGCTCGTTAAGGCGATTCATCAAACTATCATAGAATTCCGGGTGAGCACCACGTATAAACTTCTCATTCTTCTGGAGTGGTGTCTCAATCAAGCTTGGGCTAAATTTGGACAGCTCATCAAACTTCCTTTCATATTCGGCAAAAGTTATGTTGCCTTGCTTAAGATCCATGAATTCTCAGTACAGCTTGGATCTCCCAGCATCCACTTGGTCACGAAAGCGTCCCTAAACAGTTTCAAATTCAAGATAGATGCAAATGAAAAGGATACGAAGAGAAAAAAGATTTGACTTAAGATATACCTAAATTGTCGTCATGTAAAGTCGGTCTCACTCGCATGAGCAATGATAGGTTCCCACCAATTCCTTGCGGCATCCTTAAGTTGCCAAGCGGACATTTGACGCTTCTGTGCATCAGTAATCTCAAGGCCAGAAAAGATCCTTTCCAAATCATTCAACCACTTCTGTTCTTTGACGACATAGTTAGAACCAGCAAACTTATTACCTCCTATTTGAGCATATCCCTTACAAAGCTTGGTAAACCTTATAGGTTGGACTGGTGCGACTGGTGGCTCAGGCTCAACTGGATTAACTCCACGACCTCGACCTCAGCCTCTAGCGGTGTTACATGTGGTAACCATCTAGAACATTCAAGAGTAGGCTTAGAATGAGGAAGGAGTTTAAAAACTATAACTTTGTAGTAAAAATACTTTGAAAACTTTATTTTCAAATGCTTATACTTTAAAATACGCTCTCTTGGAGGGATATAATACCGATTTTGATTTACTCATTCTAGGATGTTTCCACCCTATCTCTAATGAGTTATTTACCTCAATAGCTAAGATTAAACCTCAGCTCTGATACCAACTTGTCACGACCCACTATTTCAAACCATTCAAATCGACAATAAACCACATATGTCGGACTTGAATTGCTTAAAATATTGAATTGTTATTTTAACTAATGAGGTAAATGCAAATCAAAACACAGAATCACATATACATAAGCAGAGTAACTCCAATGAAAACATAATAGTAATAGGTTCTTACATAATACATGATACATAATAGTACATAAGAGTCATAAGCTCATACAGTAGATAGAGTACATATAAGTACTGGTAATAAGACTGGATAATATCGATAACTAGATAGCTGATAACTGAAGGAACCAAATGAGATGTTAACCTCCCAAGTGCATCAGGAATGGCTATGGTGCTCAAGCTGACCCAGGCATACGGTCAAAGAAACAATATACAAGGGTTAGGACTAATAGTCTCATATAAGTGAATTAACTCAAATGAAGTATTCACTGAAATGTACAGTAACTTAAAGGACGTTTGGGATTCTCATCCTTTAAGGATCCGTGAAACTAATATCTATATGATAATATGCTATTATTGTAATGTCTATGATCAATAAAATAAGCATAATGAAAATAGCGTAAGGGGGATTACATTTTTACCATTACACCGTTTATAATACCGTAGTCCATACAGTACCGTAAACCCGTCATAACACGGATGGCATCAGAGGGCACTCCATAGGTACCAAACAAATCAAAATCGTAGGGGGATCGATAAGAATAATATGATAAGGCACACGAGGAATACCAACAGTAGGATTCTACCGGATTGCGGCTCCAGGGTCGGTGATAACGCAGAGCAGCCACTACCGCCTACCTCGAACAACACTCCCAAAATCAAAAGGGGCACCCTAAATCAATCATGCAGTAATAGAGATGGTATCGAAGAAGCGATGCTACCTCACTTAACCTGGGCATGGATCCTATTTTAGTCATTTTAATTATGACCCGAAGGTCAAGGCTAATCCATCAGAGTTCTCTTTCTTCAAATCCAGTAATCGCCTCTATACCATCCTACTTCCGTTCTGGAACTCCACCGCGTACACAGTTGTTAAAGTGATATCGATATTGGTAGCGAGTATGACATCTACCGGCTCCGGTCTCTTTAACAACCGAATGTTTACATTTTTCACACCGTGACCATTAAATTTGAAATCATATTCCAAGTATCGCAAATCGATTTATTTCAAATATTTCCCAAAAATAGATTACTCAAATAATTTTCCATTGTTCAAAGTTTCAAGTTCCTTGAAATATCACTATTGCTCGGAATCCTTTATTCCAGTTTTTGGATTCACTAGACTTTTTTTGACATAGTTTTTATTCGAATTTATAAAATAAATATATTTGGAAAAAATAAATTTTGAAAGATTAGTATAGGTATGTTAAATTGAAAATAATGTATATGCATAGATATATAGCTGAAAACTATTATAAAATTTATATAGTTAAAATGATCAAGATATTTTTATAAAAGAATGTTTACAAGATCAAGAAATGCGGAAAATTGCTTCTATGAAATTATAGTTTTATTCAAAAATATTAATCCAATCCAATCCCAAATCCATGTCTCGCCATCCCTTTTCCCAACTAGATTTCATAATCAAATCGTATACCTTTTAATATAATACCCAAACAATTTCAACTTAAGTTGTTAGCCGAGGATGATATCTTAAATTCCAAATTAGTTAACAAAAACTCAAATTCACTATGGCTTAAATAAGCACATTCCTCTTATACTTGCATTTAACAAATTTATGTCTGACAAATCTTTTTACATTAAATGGTAGGAAATCATTTGACAAACATATATATATATATATATATATATATTGAAATAAGTTCTAAAGCATTTAACGAGTTTGAAACCCTTTATATTGAATCACCAACATTTTAAATTACATGTTAACAAATTTATTATATGATCACAAAGTCTATGGAGAATTCATTTAAAATAATCTTTAACTTGAAGTTTTAATTTATAAAAATCATCTTTGAAACTAATTTATACGCAAATTGGAATTCTTATAAAATTTAAGTTTCCTTTAAACACTTTTTTACGCTATATGGAAATTTATAAAATTTTTCTTTTGAAAAATCGATATAATTACTTGAAATAATTTATTTTTACTGACCATGGTCTCCATATATAATTTTCTACCCTATGGTCAAGTGGTACAGATATTTATCATTTCAATCCGTTCTTTAAAATATTCGAATCCCGGTTATGTATCATTTCAACTCGCATCCCAAATCGATTCGAATACACAAAGGGGTTCGGGTATCATTTCAACCCGTATTGTTTTCTAATATAAGGGGAACTTGCATAGTGAGAAAATAAACCTAGCATGTCAAACATAAATACATATTGTGTCATATAAAATAACCGTGTGTGTCGCACATGCACAATCACAAAGCAAACAAAACTAGAGCACCCTAACATTTCATTCAACATCTCATATTTTAATTCACTTAATAATCAGTTAGTCTGTGAGTGAGAAAAACTCACCTTCCATGGCAAAACGAGAAGACAAGATGCGAGTATAACGACGCTAATGACTACAAGGAGGAATTCGCTGCCTGGAACAAAGGTACGATTTTTATTTAGAAATACGGACTAAAATATCATGTTAAAATTCATGCAAAAGGTTTCAATCAAAAATAACTGACCAAAACCGATTAGCTACAGCCGGTTTCAAACTAGTGACCTCATTATTCCTAGTCACATGTCAAACCACTCGGCTATATAGATCTTTGTTTAATAACAGGGAGGCACAACTTTACATGTATTAACCAATGGCCGAGATGGAACACAACACCACTAGTCGAGGTCTGCAGCTGTATTCCACTGTTACTGCGATGTACAGGGCCAAATCTCAACGGCCGGTGTGTACAGAACTAAACCGACAATCTTCATGCGTTCAACATTGCATTGGCCTTATATATGGACGAAGAAATCACTTACAGTGTCTTACAACAACCGCTGGAAGCATAAAGAAAAGGCACTATGATTTCATGCATGAAGCGATGCACCGGTCCATACATGTATCTATACACTTAAGCACACATGCATGCGAACTGTCATGTACCGAACCAAGGAAGCAATTTCACACAAGTGTATATTCATCATATATGTCCACGCATGCTGCTGCTGGAGCTCACCTCAAACAATAGTGTGTTGTGTTAGAATAGTAGCGGCTTGGACGGAGACTGGCGGCTTGACTGGAAAGCTTAGGCGGCGGCGCGGACAAGGAGCTGTAGAATGGACGTTGTTGGGTTCAGATGAGGTGTTAAAACATTGGCGGCTAGACTGGCAGAGTAGAGCTACACGCAACAGCATGTTAAGGTTATAGTAATTCAAGCATGTATATATTTTTAAATATGCATACTGTCAATGCAAGGGTAAGCCAAGAGACTCACGCAACTTCCCCGAAAACGATGTTGGCTTGGCGTCGGATCTGGTTGTTCAGTCGGCGGCGTCCGACAATGGGTGAACAATACGGTTTGGGAAAGCTTGGAGTGTGGGATTTTGGTGGGAGAAGGTTTCCACGTAGGAGCTGAAGCAAATGGGTTCTAGCTCCACGTGAAGAGAAATTGGGATAGAGATAGAAGCTTGCGGCAATGCAAGGGTGGAGGAAAATGGCGTGAAGAAAGGTGGTTACAACCAAAATAGAGTGAAAGCTTGCGGCAAGTTGGGTGTATGCAGAGGCTTCTCGCTTGAAGGGATTAAGTTTTTTGAAGCCTTCCAAGCATTCGCATTTTGTTTGATGGTTTTGTTTTTTTTCGAAAATTTGAATACTGAGAGTGGTGGGAGAAAATGAAGCCGAAGAAGGAACGGAGCAGAAGAATGAGAATGGTTTCACGCAAGGAAGAGGGGACGGGTTCCTATCAGTGCAGTTCGAATTCTTTTATTCCAACCAACATTGGATTCTATGTACATCGTATAATTTCAAATCTTGGTGTACAGTTACCATATATTTTTTTCTATCAGAGAGAGATTTCCAAATCTTGAACAGTAGTTTCAAATATCAGCTACTGACAAGGAAAGATTTGTTGTCTCCATAACTTTTAGGGAGAGATGGATTTTCAGATCCGAGAGGCACCGTGTGTGACTAATTCAAAGAGAGAAAAGGCCATTGTTGCTAGAAACAAGGATTAATTGTTGGCAGAGCATCTCCTACATTATTACCTAGTTTACAATTGTGTTTACCGTTCATTACATTCCTTGTTTGTTCACACGGTTAAGGGAAAAATTTAATTTTTTTTCTTTTCTTTTATTTATTTTCTTTTTTATTTATTATTATATATTTATTTATTTAAATGGACGTGAATAGACAACGTGGCGAACGATGTAATAAAAGCTAAACTGTTTAACATGTATTTACAGATATTTTTAGCGAAAACGCACGGTTAGAAAGTAACGTTGAAATTTATATAACGAACAATATTGAAACTTATCTAAAGTTAGATTTTTGAAATTTAATTAAAATAAAAATTTGTTTTCTATATTTAAACTATTATCTTAATTTTCCTTCTTAAAATTATTAATTCGTTATTATGTTTAGGTTTAAACTTATTAATTCATTTTTAAATGTTAAATTTTCTAGATCGTTACAAATCCTCCACCAAATTTTAAATAAATTCCACTTGTCATTTTATATGCCGGAAAATTTGTGCATAAGTATAAATGTCTTATAGACTTGAATCTATATGTTGTGAAAACCCATCAAAGTATATCAGGATGGAGTGGTTGACTAAGCATTGAACCATCGATCCTATGTGATCCACCAGACGTGATTAGCACACACTCATTTTCATATTTTCCAGATAGTAGTTTGCCCGACCCGTGGATTGGCCTTGGGTCTGTATCTTCTTTCATGAAATGCACTTAGAGATCAAGACAAAATCTCACAGAAGGCGGTACCACCTTCGTTGCATTCATATAGGTAGATTCATCAGAAGTACCTTATAACACACACCTCAACAATATATCTGTTATAAACCTATTAAGTTCTAAGCAGAACATCCTCTCCTTATCATTATAAGTACCAAGCACTTTTCTTTGGAATGTTTGAAAATACTTAGTTTTTCAGACTAAATATTATAGTGCTTCCAACCACAAACATATGAAGTACTTTTGCTCTTTTAACTCAAAATAACAAATTTCTTTATTATGTTGAGTTGAGTTTCTTCCATTGGCGATTGTATTGTATAGGATTTAAACCCATTCCCTATGATGTTTTTATCACTATGTTCCTTGAAAGTCCTTTAGTAAATGGATATGCCAAATTCTAGCTAGATCTCACAAAATCTATGGTAAATACCCCTTCAGTGAGCATTTTCCTAACCAAACTGTGCCTTAGACCAATATGTCTAGATTTACCATTATAAACTTGGTTGTAAACTTGTGACAATGTAGATTGACTATCACAATGCAAAAATATTGGTGGCATAGGTTTTGGTCACACACAAATTTCTAATAATAAATTCCTTAACCATTCCGCTTCTTTACTACCAGAAGCCAGTGCTATAAACTCAGCAGCCATGGTTGAATCAACAATACTTGTTTGTTTCTTTGAGGCCCAGGATATTGCTCCCCCACCAAGAGTGAATATCCATCCACTAGTTGATTTATTATCATGACTTCCAGTGTTCCAACTAGCATCTGTGTATCCTTCTATTACACTCGGACAACCGTTGTAATGTATACCATAATTTATGGTACCTTTTAAATACTTTAAAATTCTATGTATTGCATTCCAGTGGATATGACAAGGGTTACTAGTATGTCTACTCATTTTGCCAACAGCATACGCAATATCTAGTCGTGTGCATGTCATTTCATGCATCAAGCTTCCAATAACTCTACCATATTCCAATTGTTCTATAGCTCTTCCAGTATTAGTGTATAACTGCATATTTGGATCAAACGGAGTAGACATAGGTATTCAGATTGAACCTTTTCAAAATTTTCTCAATGTAATGAGACTGGGTAATTGATAACCCATCTTTTTTTTTCATGATTCTTATTCCAAGAATCATTTCAGCTACTCCCATATCTTTCATGTCAAAACATGAAGATAGATATCTTTTAGTTTCTTCAATACTCGAAGTATCCATTCCAGGTATAAGCATATCGTCCACGTAAAGGCATATAATTACACCTTTACCTGAATGAAACTTGCTATAGACACATTTGTCAGATTCAAAGATCTTAAAACCATTGGATATAATAGTTTTATCAAACTTTTCATGCCATTGCTTTGGTGCTTGTTTAAGACCATAAAGTGATTTGACAAGTTTACATACTTTATGCCCTTGTCCAGGCATTACAAAATCTTCTGGTTAAGACATATATATCTCTTCATCAAGTTCACCATTTAGAAATGCAGTCTTGACTTCCTTATGATGAATTTCAAAATTATACATAAAAGCTAATCCAATTAAAGCCCTAATAGTTGAAATTCTTGCTACTAGGGCATATGTATCAAAATAGTCTATTCCTTCTTTCTTTGTGAATCCTTTGGCAACTAATCTTACTTTAAAAATTTTTGTTTATGCCATTAGCTTTTAACTTTTTCTTAAATATCCATTTACATCCTGTTGGTTTAGAACAAGGATGTAAATCGACTAGTTTCCATGTTTTGTTTCCCACAGTAGAATCCATTTCATCGTTTATGGCTTCTTGCTAAAATGATGTATCTTGAGATTTCATTGCCTCATTATATGTTAAATGATCAGATTCTATATTAGTAGATATCATAAATTGATGCTTTACATTATTTCTAGATCCTTCAACCAAATACACGACGAAATATGGTCCGAAATATTTTTCTATCCTTCTCCATTTACCTCTCCTAAGAGGATCACTATTTTCGTTAATATTTCCATCAGTGTTTTCTATAGGTTCAATAGTTGGTTCATTAACCTCCACCATTTCATTGATAGGCATATTGATCTACACCGTTTCATGAATCAGATTATTTTGAATAGATGTGAATCTATTCTCATAAAACACTGCTTCCCTTGATTCTATTACTGTATTTACTTCAATAGAGCTATTAGGTTCTATTACTAGAAACGTGTATCCTTTGCTATGTTGAGCATATCCTAAGAATATCACTCGATGGCCTTTTTTCCCAATTTCCTTATTTTTGGTTCAGGTAATCGGACAATCGCTTTACATGCCCAAATTCGATAATAATCAAGATTTGGTTTTCTTTTCTTCCAAAGTTCATAAGGAGTTATTTTACTTTTCTTATGCGGTATTCTATACAAAATATAACATGCGGTAAGTAAAGCTTCACACCAAAAACTAGTATTAAGTCCAGAATTACACAACATTGCATTTACCATCCCGGTAAGGGTTCTATTATTCCTTTCAGCCACTCCATTTTGTTGTGGATTATAAGCAATAAATGTTTCATGTATAATTCCTACTAATTCACAATATTCAGGAAATTGATATTTGCCTCTCCTATCAGATCTAAGTGTTTTTATTTTAGCATCACACTGGTTTTCCACTTCAGTTTCATAAGATATAAATGAATTTAACACTTCACTTTTAGCATGCATAAGATAAACATAACAATATTTTGAATGATCATATATGAATGTGACAAAATATTTCTTTCCACCTCTAGTAGGAGTACTATGCATATCACATACATCACTATGAATAAGTTGTAACAATTTTCTTGCATTTTCCGTTTTATTAGAAAATGGTATTCTAGTGATCTTTGTTAATGAACATATCCTACACTTATCTGGCATATCATTTTGATGTTTGGAAATCAGATTCAATGATATCATATCAAGCATGCGTTTATGATTAACATGTCCTAATCTATTGTGCCATAATGAAAATGAGTCTGAGTCAACAATATAAGCAGAATTCATACTTTTATTCATATTAACATTTAGTTTAAACATACCATCACACATATACCCTTTTCCTACAAACACACCACCTTTAGTCAACACATATTTGTCTGACTCAAAGACTTGTTTGAAACCAAACTTGTTAAGAAGACTTCCTGAAACAAGGTTCTTCCTAATTTCAGGTACATAATATACATCATTTAAAGTCAGAACTTTTACGGATGTGAATTCCAAATCCACAGTCCCCTTCCCTTTGACCTCGACCTTCGTTGAATTTCCAATGTATATGTATTCTTCATCTTTGGTCGGTTCCAGTTTCTTGAATTGATTCTTGTCTATGTAGATATGCTTAGTAGCACCAAAATCAATCCACCAAGAATTGTCTTGTTCAATCATATTCAATTCTGATATGACTGCTGCAAACTTTTTTTTTCCAGATTGCTGCTTCTTTTTCCAGAAGCGAAAATCCCTTTTGGAATGTCTCGGTTTGCCACAAAAGTAGCAACCATTTTTTCTTTTCTTGTTCTAGGAATTATTGTTGTTCTTCCCTTTCCTCTTCTTATTAGAAGAGTTATTCGAAGCATTATTTGCTTTTTTTTTCCAACATATGACTTTTGATGTATCAACAACTTTTTCATCTTGAGCATCTTTCTACCTCAGTTGTTGTTCAACTTACAAATACTATGCAAGGCCTTCAAGACTCATATCCTCCTTCTTGTGTTTCAATGGTTTCCTTTGATCTTTCCAAGGAGGGGGTAATTTATCTATTATCGATGAGACTTTAATCTCCTCATCCATATTTAATTTATGTTGACTGAATTGGTTAAGTATGTGTATGATTTCATTGAACTACTCTACTACTGAACGACCATCAGTCATTTTGTAATTAAAAATTTTGGTGGGTAAAAATTTCTTACTAGTTGCGTCTTTCATCAGATATTTTGCCTCCAATGCATCCCAAACATCATTTGCAGTTGCCTTGTTGTAGTACATATCAAAAAGTGTGTCCATCATCGCATTACTGATATGGCCTTTGCAAATATAGTCATCCGTTTCCCATTTGATCCGATCTCGGATCTGTGCAATGGTTTCATCTTCAGTCTCCACTGGTTTTGGCGTAGTTAGAACATATACCACTTTCATTCCAACGAGCAAGAAATGCATCTTTTTCTGCCATCGAAGAAAATTAACACCATCAAATCTCTCTAGCTTTGTAAAATCAGTGGCAAATTCCTTAAGACTGTGAGGAGCCATTGCCAAAATACTGTTTTAGAATGTTGGACTAAATCTTCGATGATTCTCTAAAAATCTCCAAGGCACGATGTGTTGAACTCTATCCTAAAACAGTATTTCCCCTCTTATCTTGTGTAACACCCCACCTCCGTTAAGGACACTCACAAAGGGAATGTCTTAACTTTGATGGAGCATTTGAGTAAACAGAACAGAAAATTTCAAGATAGATAAACAACACTTGAGAAATTATAACTTTATTACAGCGGAAAACAGAAATATGTTTGGTTACATCTTTACCAAAAACTCAAGTACATAAATATCAGTCTTGTTCAGAAAATCATCAGAGTACAAAACTTTAAAATCATAATCCCCACAGAAGTTGCCATAAGGAGTCAAGCTATACTTTAAGCACTCTAAGTACTTCAAGCAGAAGAAATCCGGATCAAGCTAAAGTATTCCCTCCTTGGAAAACCTGGGGGGAAACGGAAGAAAAAGGGGTGAAAACAAGCAAAGTCAGACATAAAGTCTGGCAAGTCCAGTGACTTTCAGCATATGAACAAATAATAATAATTATGACATGAAAATAAGCTGGATAAGAGATAACAGTAACAGGAGCAGCAGATGTACTTAGGTTAAACAGTAGAAACAGAATAATATTACTTTTCATTTCTCTGCACTAATAGTATAACAGGATTAGGGTTATCCTAATGTCTAAACTAAACAGAAATAGGAACAGAATAATTTCCACAGAAGAGAATGCTAGTAATGGGCCTTTACCGCCCCCAACAGAAGGTACAGAAACAGAATGCTAATAATGGGCCTTTACCACCCGAACAGAAGGTACAGAAACAGAAACAAATTAATCCCTATGGAAACAAAATGTAGAATTAGGTGTACACTAGTAAATGGGCCTTTACCACCCCAACAGACGGTACCACGCAGAAACAGACGGGTGTTATCACCCAACAGAAACAGAGGTACCCCACAGAAACAGACAGAGCTAAGTGTACCCTAAGTCCTACCCCATGCGACCGGCTCCCTAATACATAAATACCCTGTGCCAGCCCCACAGAAGGGTGTATCATTACCTAAAGTGGCAACCTTTGTATGACACAGACCTATTTACAGATGTCACGGCGTCTTACATCCTCAGAGGCAGACCGGGATCCATGCACGCACATGACCCGGTTGGAACGCACCATCAACACCCCTCGCCATTATCAGAATGTACCGCTTATAATTAGCTTAGTAAGTGTGCCCGGACCCTACCTATTGTTGGGTCAAAGTTTTGATACCAGAAAGGGCTACTGACTAATATGGGTCCCAAACAACAGATGACACAAGTAATTTCCCTCCTATCTTTGTGTCCCCAGACTAACAGATTTCAGATTAACTTCTTTACAAGTTCAGACATACAAAGTTTAGATCAACTAGTTCAGGGATCAGACAAGTTTTCAGACTAACGGATCAGATATACCGATTTAACAGATTTACAGATTTGTCTAACTTTGTAATTGGGCCTACAGATTCACGAAACGGGTTTGTTAAATTCATTAGTCCAATTGGTTTAACCCTATTCACCAAACACGTTTTAGACATCATATTTATCCCAGATTTGCATTAATTTAATAATAATGCACAGACCTCTCACATTAGGTCGGTAGCTTGTGGCCGCTGGATTTGCCGGGCGGTTCCGGGCAGACTTCTGCCACAAGCCAGACCTAACCTCATGTCTAAGCATATTTTAGTTATGCCTACGATCTCTCACATTAGACTGGCAGTTTGCGGTCGCTGGTTAAGTCGTTGGTTCCGGGCAGGCTTCTACCGTAAACAGAGCCTAACCTCGTGTCATAGCCAATTCATTCCAATACAGATTTTTCAGATATCAGACTAATTCTGTTTATTTAACAGATTAAACTTCTTCACAGTATACAGCAGATTAATCAAATTTCCATGTTTTACTAAATCTTAGGTCGAGCCTACGGATTTCCATACCCAGATTACCATTATCTAGTTTTCAACAGATCAGACAATCCAATAGGTAGCAGATCTAGCAGTTTAAGCGATTCAACAGATTTTGCAGATAACAGATTTAGCAGTTTAGGCAATTCAACAGATTTAGCAGATAACGGATTAGGCAATTTAACAGATTTAGCAGATAACAGATTTAGCAGATTATATACATCTAAAACTCTATTTACATATCTTGCCTAATCATAAATTTAGCCTAAACTCACTTGCCAAATCATGGTCATAATTCATAATACCACATATGCTCCTAATTTTTTTAGTTAAACATTACACAGTACAGAATATTCTCCATAAATCACGATAAACAATATGAATTATGCCAAATTATAGCCTATGATGCCAGATATCCAAAAACCCTTATTTAGGCGCATTCACATTAATAGTTATCCTGTTTTTGTATAGGTCTTTACGCCTAAGTCACATATTCCTTTTTCAAGTCATGAATTTTTACATAAAAGAATATGTCCAAAAATTTAGATTTTTAAACTATAACATGTAGTATGTCCTCAACATGCATTATTATTCATGCATAACATGTTGTAAATTATCTTTAAACTCTAACATCAGACCTTGATTTAAAACATGCATTATGTCCCCAAGTTTCAAGCTGTCCTATAATTTCCCTTCTCCCAAATCACAGATCATCGTACCTAGTATAAATAGATCTAGATCTAACATATGTTTATTTCTCAAATTAACTACAGATCTAGATTACAACATGTACTATGTATCTAAATTAGTTTTATGTTTACAGTTAAATCTACGCCCCGAATCCCAAGTCATATGTCCAATATATTTTATGCCTCAATCTCAAGTCATATGTTAAATAAGCCACATGTCCAATTATATGCCTCAAATTTTATGTCATGTCCTCGAATCAGTCCTGTCCAATTATGCATCATTCATTATTTGTCCCAAACATTTTAGCATTCGTGCGTTAATCTCTTATGAGATTTGGCTCAGGCTCGTGGTAGCCTGGCTATAGAACAGAAAGAAGAAAGAGATACAGAATAAGATAGATCTAAACAGAACAGAACAGACATAACCTCAGATTCAAATTTACAATTCATGTCACAATCATAATTAACGTTTATATCGGAAAATAACTGTACTTGCCTTTCGTGGTTTTAAGAAAGAATAATAAACTGTTGTTGATGCAGAAATGCTGAATTACTCCTCTTTAATTCTTGCTGTAGCTCTAAACTTTGATTTGAGATTTGATTTAGCTTTTAATTCTATTCAAGTTGGAAGAAGATGCATCAGTCCAAGCTTTGATTCCAGCAGAGTAGCGACGCCATTTTTATTTTTAATTAGAACAGAGGCAGAGTATAGACAAAATGAAATTGTGTAGAGAAAATGAGGCTAGGGGGCTGTTTATATAGGATTAGGCGGACGAATCTAGACAGAAAACGAGACTGGATACATCAGAATGAACCAGGTTTAAAAACTGGGTTTCGGGAGCAGGTCGACCCCCAGGTCGACACTATGGTCGACCTGGCCCCTGGGAGGTCGACACTATGGTCGACCCCCAGGTCGACCTGTTCCATGGGCGGGAATTTTCCCGCCCAGCCTGTTCTGGGATTTTGAATTTGAATTCGAATTTTCGAGTTGTTTTCGATTCTGAAAATCTCTGAAACTTCGGAGGGTCATAACTTGGTCATACGGACTCCGTTTTTCGAAAACCCGGACTCGTTTTCAAGCAGAATTTCGAGATGAACGCAATGGAGCAACCCGTTTCCCTTGATTCTTATTTTAAAATTTAATTCTGCCTTGATTTGTTATTCTTATGATTACAGAAAATACGGGGTGTTACATCTTGTGTGCACAAGTAATGGAAAATCTGTTCGAAGATAGAGTAGATATTGAATATATTTAATCGACATGGTTGCACAAATACGACCATTCACTATCGTATTTTAGATCGCTGCATTGACAAGATAGTAGAACTATAGCCTGCAGAACTATAGCTCAATTGCTTTTATATTTAGAAAAGTGGCAGAGAATTATAGAAAGAAGAAGATGTAGTTAAGAAATCAATTGATTTAAAATTGGAGTTTAGTCTGGTTTTTATAGAACTGAGGAGATACAGGTGCTTTTGTTCAAAGAAATGGTTGCGATTCTTTGAATAGTAGCATCCATTTCCTTCCAGAAAAAGGTGCACCTGTTCGTACTAGCAACTGGTTTATATTGTACCAGTCGAATGGTAAATGTATAATACTGCATTTATTTGAACAGTCGTATCTGTTTGTTTAAAATTTAAACAAATAATGTCCGTTCAGGTCTGACCAGTCGACTGGTGTATTCAAAACCATTCAATTGGTAATGGTAAAACCCTGCATCAGTTGACCGGTGCAAACAGTACCAATCGACTGGTAACGACTGCAATTCCTGTGAGCAAAACTAAAATGGTCTGCTGCACATTAAGCCCATTGGCATTCCAAGGCCCATCTAATCACGAGACCCCAAGAGCCCCTAGGCCTAAGGCCCATCTTTTGACCTTTAAATATTAATATTCATGCTAATGTCATGCATGTCATGTTCTTGTCTTATCTCTCCTCCTCTTCCTTTTAAATATAACACATCATGCTTTTGCATATATAGCTGCATACCACGTTATATTTCATGATGTGGGACAAAAAAAATTCCCCCTTCTTTATTTTATTTTAAATTTCCTCTAACAATCCTCCACCAAATTTTAAATAAATTCCTCTTGTCATTTTATATGCAGGAAAATTTGTGCATAAGTATAGATGTCTTACAGACTTGAATCTATACGTAGTGAAAACCCATCAAAGTATATCAGGATGGAGTGGTTGACTAAGCATTGAACCATCGTTCCTATGTGATCCACCAGACGTGATTAGCACACACTCATTTTCATATTTTCCAGATAGTAGTTTGCCCGACCCGTGGATTGGCCTTGGGTCTGTATCTTCTTTCATGAAATGCACTTAGAGATCAAGCCAAAATCTCACAGAAGGCGGTACCACCTTCGTTGCATTCATATAGGTAGGTTCATCAGAAGTACCTTATAACACACACCTCAACAATATATCTGTTATAGACCTATTAAGTTCTAAGCAGAACATCCTCTCCTTATCATTATAAGTACCAAGCACTTTTCTTTGGAATGTTTGAAAATACTTAGTTTTTCAGACTAAATATTATAGTGCTTCCAACCACAAACATATGAAGTACTTTTGCTCTTTTAACTCAAAATAACAAATTTCTTTATTATATTGAGTTGAGTTTCTTTCATTGGCGATTGTATTGTATAGACTTTAAACCCATTCCCTATGATGTTTTTATCACTAAGTTCCTTGAAAGTCCTTTAGTAAATGGATATGCCAAATTCTGGCTAGATCTCACAAAATCTATGGTAAATACCCCTTCAGTGAGCATTTTCCTAACCAAACTGTGCCTTAGACCAATATGTCTAGATTTACCATTATAAACTTGGTTGTAAGCTTGTTACAATGTAGATTGACTATCACAATGCACAGATATTGGTGGTATAGGGTTTGGCCACACAGGAATTTCTAATAATAAATTCCCTAACCATTTCGCTACTTTACTACCAGAAGCCAGTTCTATAAACTCATCAACCATGGTTGAATCAGAAATACATGTTTGTTTCTTTGAGGCCCAGGATATTGCTCTCCTACAAAGAGTGAATATCCATCCACTAGTCGATTTATTATCTTCGCCTACAGTGTTCCAACTAGCATCTGTGTATCCTTCTATTACACTCGGATAACCATTGTAATGTGTACCATAATTTATGGTACCTTTTAAATATTTTAAAATTCTATGTATTGCATTCCAGTGGATATAACTAGAGTTACTAGTATATCTTCTCATTTTGCCAACAGCATAGGCAATATTTGGTCGTGTGCATGTCATTGCATACAACAAGCTTCCAATAACTCTAGAATATTCCAATTGTTCTATAGCTCTTCCAGTATTAGGGTATAACTGCATATTTGGATCAAACGGAGTAGACATAGGTTTACAATCGAATAGATTGAACCTTTTCAAAATTTTCTCAACGTAATGAGACTGGGTAATTGATAACCCATCTTTTGTTTTCATGATTCTTATTCCAAGAATCATTTCAGCTACTCCCATATCTTTCATGTCAAAACATGAAGATAGATATCTTTTAGTTTCTTCAATACTCGAAGTATCCATTCTAGGTATAAGCATATCGTCCACGTAAAGGCATATAATTACATCTTTACCTGAATGAAACTTGCTATAGACACATTTGTCAGATTCAAAGATCTTAAAACCATTGGATATAATAGTTTTATCAAACTTTTCATGCCATTGCTTTGGTGCTTGTTTAAGACCATAAAGTGATTTGACAAGTTTACATACTTTATGCCCTTGTCCAGGCATTACAAAATCTTCTGGTTAAGACATATATATCTCTTCATCAAGTTCTCCATTTAGAAATGCAGTCTTGACGTCCATTTGATAAATTTCAAAATTATATATAGAAGCTAATGCAATTAAAGCCCTAATAGTTGAAATTCTTGCTATTGGTGCAAATGTACCAAAAAAGTCTATTTCTTCTTTCTGTGTAAATCCTTTGGCAACTAATCTTGCCATTAGAGTTTAACTTTTTCTTAAATATCAATTTATGTCCTATTGGTTTAGAACCAGGAGGTAAATCTACTAGTTTCCATGTTTTATTTCCCATAATAGAATCCATTTCATCATTTGTGGCTTCTTACCAAAATGATGAATCTTGAGATTTCATTGCCCCATTATATGTTAAAGGATCAGATTTTATATTAGTAGATATAATTAATTGATGCTCTACATTATTTCTAGATCCTTCAACAAAATACACGACGAAGTCTGGTCCAAAAGATTTTTCTATCCTTTTTCGTTTACTTCTCCTAAGTGTATCACCATTTTCGTCGATAATTCCATCAGTGTTTTCTATAGGTTCAATAGTTGGTTCATTAACCTCCACCATTTCGTTGATAGGTGTATTGACCTCCACCGTTTCAAAATTTGGTTTATTTTGAATAGATGTGAATCTATTCTCATAAAACACTACATCCCTTTATTCTATTACTATATTTACTTCAATAGAGCTATTAGGTTCTATTACTAGAATTATGTATCCTTTGCTATGTTGAGCGTATCCTAAGAATATGCACGCGATAGCCTTTTTTCCAATTTCCTTATTTTTAGTTCAGGTAATCGGACAATCGCTCTACATCCCCAAACTTGATAATAAACAAGATTTGGTTTTCTTATCTTCCAAAGTTCATAAGGAGTAATTTTACTTTTCTTATGCGGTATTCTATTCAGAATAAAACATGCGGTAAGTAAAGCTTCACCTCAAAAACTAGTATTAAGTCCAGAATTATACAACATTGCATTTACCGTGTTCTACTTTTCCTTTCAGCCACTCCATTTTGTTGTGGAGTATAAGCAATAGATGTTTCATGTATAATTCCCAGTGATTCACAATATTAAAGAAATTGATATTCGCCTCCCCTATCAGATCTAAGTGTTTTTATTTTAGCATCACACTATTTTCTACTTTAGTTTTATAAGGCATAAATGAATTTAACACTTCACTTTTGGCATGCATAAGATAAACATAAAAATATTTTGAATGATCATTTATGGATATGACAAAATATTTCTTTCCACCTCTAGTAGGAGTACTATGCATATCACATACATCACTATGAAAAGTTGTAACAATTTTGTTGCATTTTCCATTTTATTAGAAATAGGTTTTATAGTGATCTTTGTTAATGAACATATCCTACACTTATTTACCATATCATTTTGGTGTTTGGGAATCAGATTCAATGATATCATATCAAGCATGAGTTTATGATTAACATGTTCTAATCTATTGCGCCATAATGAAAATGAGTCAACAATACAAGCAGAATTCATACTTTTATTCATATCAACATTCGGTTTAAACATACCATCACACATGTACCCTTTTTCTACAAATACACCACCTTTGGTCAACACATATTTGTCTGACATAGAGACTTGTTTGAAACCAAACTTATTAAGAAGACTTCCCGAAACAAGGTTCTTCTAAATTTCAGGTACATAATATACATCATTTAAAGTAAGAACTTTTCTGGATGTGAATTCCAAATCCACAATCCCCTTCCTTTTGACCTCCACCTTCGCTGAATTTCCCATGTATAGGTATTCTTCGTCTTTGGTCAGTTCCAGTTTGTTGAATTGATTCTTGTCTATGCAGATATGCTTAGTAGCACCAGAATTGATCCACCAAGAATTTTCCTTTTCAATCATATTCACTTCTGATATGACTGTTGCAAACTTTTCTTTTTTAGATTGCTGCTTCTTTTTTCCAGAAGCGACATTCCATTTTGAAATGTCCCGGTTTGCCACAAAAGTAGCAACCATTTTTGCTTTTTTTGTTCTGGGAATTATTGTTGTTTTGCCCTTTCCTCTTCTTATTAGAAGTGTTATTCGAAGAAATATTGGCTTTCTTTTCCTCCACCATATGGACTTTTGATGTATTAACAACTGTTTCATCTTGAGCATCTTTCTACCTCAGTTGTTGTTCAACTTGCAAATACTGTGCAAGGCCTTCTAGACTTATATCCTCCTTCTTGTTTTTCAATAATTTCCTTTGATCTTTCCAAGAAGGGGGTAATTTGTATATTATCGATGAGACTTTAATCTCCTCATCCATATTTAATTTATGTTGACTGAATTGGTTAAGTATGTGTATGATTTCATTGAACTACTCTACTACTGAATGATCATCGGTCATTTTGTAACTAAAAAATTTAGTGGCTAAAAATTTCTTACTAGTTGCATCTTCCATCAGATATTTTGCCTCCAATGCATCCCAAACATCCTTTGCAGTTGTCTTGTTGTAGTACATATCAAAAAGTGTGTCCGTCATCGCATTACAGATATGGCCTTTGCAAATATAGTCATCCTATTCCCATTTGATCCGATCTCAGGTCTGTGCAATGGTTTCATCTTCAGTCTCCGCTGGTTTTGGCGTAGTTAGAACATATACCACTTTCATTCCAACAAGCAAGAAATGCATCTTTTTCTGCCATCGAAGAAAATTAACACCATCGAATCTCTCAAGCTTTGTAAAATCAGCGGCAAATTCCTTAATACTATGAGAAGCCATAGCCAAAATACTGTTTTAGATTGTTGGACTAAATCTTCGCTGATTCTCTAAAAATCTATGAGGCACGATGTGTTGATCGCTACCCTAAAACAGTATTTTCCCTCTTATCTTATGTGCACGAGTAATGGAAAATCTGTTCGAAGATACAACGGAGCAGATATTAAATATCTGTAATCGACATGATTGCACAAACACGACGATTCACTATCGTAGATTAGATCGCTGTAGTGACAAGATAGTAGAACTATAGCCTGCAGAACTATAGCTCAATTGCTTTTATATTTTAAAAAAGTGGCAGAGAATTATAGAAAGAAGAAGATGTAGTTAGGAAATCAATTGATTTAAAACTGGAGTTTAGTCTGGTTTTTATAGAACTAAGGAGATACAGGTGCTTCTG
The DNA here is from genome assembly GCA_030737875.1 of Allium sativum. NCBI lineage: Eukaryota > Viridiplantae > Streptophyta > Magnoliopsida > Asparagales > Amaryllidaceae > Allium > Allium sativum. Next base: position 784,354,799 of record CM060912.1, on the reverse strand, counting down.
TTCAAAGAAATGGTTGTGATTCTTTGAACAGTAGCATCCATTTCCTTTCAAAAAAAGGTGCACCTGTTCGTAGCAGTCGACTGGTGTATATTGTACCAGTCTACTAGTAAATGTATAATACTGCATCTATTTGAACAGTCGTATCCGTTTGTTTAAAGTTTAAACAAATTATGTCCGTTCAGGTCTGACCAGTCGACTGGTGCATTCAAAACCAGTCGACTGGTAATGGTAAAACCATGCATCAGTTGACCGGTGCAAATAACACCAGTCGATTGGTAAGGACTCTAATTCCTGTGAGCAAAACAAAAATGGTGACCATCTAATCACGAGACCCCAAAAGTCCCCAAGGCTCATCTTTTGACCTTTAAATATTATTGTTCATGCCAATGTCATATATGTCATGTTCTTGTCTTATCTCTCCTCCTCTTTTTTTTGATATAACACATCATGCTTTTGCATATATAGTTGCATACCATGTTATATTTTATGATGTGGGACAAAAGAATTTTCCCCTTCTTCATTTTATTTCAAATTTCCTCTAACAAAACATCGAGGCTTTTGTAATAATTATTGATTGCTATATAGGGCCCACATTATTCACCACCAAACTTTCAGAGAAACAAAGTAATATTTTTGTTAATCGATATTTGTAACGTGATAGGTGTATGATTAACGAGGAGCAGTTAACACTGAAATAACATGATTGATAAATACGATTACATCACACGAAGACTAAGCAGCAATGGCTCTAAGAAATTAATAGTAATGTGGCACCATAAATTAACAAATAAGTAGAAATGAACACTCAATTATAAAATAACATATTAATGTAACTTCACATGTGTATTCACAAAAATAAGTAGACTAATGTAAGTTTTATACTTTATACTTCACATGTCTTTTTTACTTTATACTTCACATATCAATTATTCGAATTATTAGTAGTGTAAAAAACATATTGTAACTGAAATCAAAAATGCAGTTTACCTCAAGAAGTGCAAGTTAGATTATTCTAAAAAAAACATACTGTATGCATCATGTGGTGCATCCAATCTCAAATGTTTTTGTGATTGTACTTTTAAATAACTATGGTCAAGACACTTTATTGAGTATAATGAACATTGTCTGTTGATGGGCTCTTATACATCGGAAATACTAACTGTAGGACACAGTGAAATAATAGCCTTAAAGATCATCCATTAAAATAATATTCGCAACAACTAGATCCATGAAGCATCGTAAACAGACAAATAAGTAATGAATTCTCAATTATCAAATAACAAATTAATGTAACTGCAAAATGTCACATTTTGGCTTGCAGATTCTGGTGATGGAGCTGCATCACAATGTCATCTTTCGTTATAAATCTAACTAATTTGTGATTTTATGGTGGATTTCAGTCAAATTTTTCTATAAAGAAATAATGCCTTATCAAAATACCAATTTCACCTGGTGTGTGAATAACATATGAAAATTCAATTGTTCTTGTGAATTCTCAAAAGATAAATTGACAAGTGATACTGCGATCAGTTTTGTTTCTTACAGTCTTGATTCTTGGTGGGCAATCTTGACTGTTAGTAGAGAATTTAAGGTAAAAGATCAACACCCTTGCCGAGCTTGAGAAGAGCATGACTTATTTAGGGGTGTTATCACATACCACCATAGAAAGCCAGGATCGTTATACTTCATTGAGTCAATAACATTATATATTCTATACAATAGTATTAAGAAGGCTGATTGTAGTACACTTCTAAAGCACCGTTCTACTGGATTTAGAAGTGAATAATTTCTTAGGTCTAAATGTCCAACACAATTCTTTTGAAATATTTTTCGATTAATAATGCGTAATAGCATTATGACAAAATTTCATTTTAGACTTTCAATAAAAACTTATTTCAAGTTTAGATCCCATTTGAAACTTACTATGAAATATGCCTCGTTTACCATATACATGATTTTGTATATGCGCATTCTGAATGTGCATATACATTTGGTTTTTACAATATACTTGCACATTGTAAAATACGCAAGCGCAAAATGACTGAATGGGGGAAAAACCAACCTATTTTCATAATAAGTTTGGAACGAGGCCAAAACTTGAAATAAGCTGTTTTCTTAAGCCTAAAAATGAAAATTTGTCCTTCACATAAATAGGTTGAAGCACTGGGTTTTCTATGCAATATTACTACGTTAATTATGTGCAGTATCAATGACTTCACCTTGTAAATGTCCCTTACGATATTACACACGGATGATCCTTTCCATCTTTTTATTTTCTTTATTTGACAACTATCGAAATATAAAGCCATGTTATGTAATTTGTAAACATTTTATCTGAAAAATGGTTCCAATATAAAATTGAAAATGATTTTTATTGTTTTCCATGTTCAGGAAAATATCAAAAGCACAACAAATTTTCTTCCTCCTCTCTCTTTGTTGTAATTTTCAGGATTTTCTCACCTTCTCCTCAGCTCCTATGCGTTTTGAAATACATATTGAAAACATAAAACACAAAATTTAAAATCCATGCCGAGCACATTGAAATCTTTGAAGCTAATACTTTTTATTTGTGCTTGCAAAATATGATTTTAAATTTGGAACTTGCTAAAATCACTTTGCAGATGTTCATGTTGAGGAAGGTATCAGATGAGCCAACAGGGCATGCTGCAGCGATCATGTCTAATGTCTTGATCAATGCTGAAAGCAATGGCATTATAACTGCATCTCAAAACAAACTTCTTCTTCAACAAATTGGTCTTAGCATCTCCTAACATCAGTAATGTACCTTATAAAAAGGAAACTGTAAAGGAAAAGTAAGAAGAAAAAGAAAACCAAAAAGGAACAATATAATTACCTCGGCTATGAATCAACTTTGAGAGAAGTTAGAAATAGTGAGTATACTTTGACCTTACATATATGAAGGCTATATATATACATACATGTATATATTTGTAGTTGACATTAGTGATAGAACTTTTGGCGCAATGAGTTTCTGAGGTGATTCTAAATTTTCCTTTAATTTGAATCTTCTATAAGCGTTTTATGGAATGCGACTTTTTTGAGGCGGTTATGCATTCTATTTTACTTTTGACATATACTTTTTCTTATAATAATGTTAGTGTTTTTTAGTATATACATATTACATATATAAGTTTTAATGAGGTATGGGGAATTTACTTCTTGCATGAGTAATATATAATGCTTTTCTGCTCGTTTAACAATTAAAAGAAAACAATAACAGGCCGAAGCCCAGCACAAACCAAAACAGAACAATATAAAACTGGGTGAACCCGAATACAGACATAAAACCACATCGACAACACACTTCTAAACCTAATTCTCTGTAGCATTCATGTCGACTCCTCTGAAACCTACTAAATTAGATTTCTTCCCAACTTCCAATCATGGAGGCTTCAAATATTCCTCCTTTTCGATTCCTTCAGTTGACTTATTGCTGAAAGCAGTATGTTCTCCTGAAGCTTTGTGGTGAAGATCCTTGAGTTTGCAATCAGCTAGATACGTGAATTCAGACTTTGAGATGTTTTTGAAATACTTCTGTTTTCTGTAAAGTCAAAGAAGTGCTAAGGCTATCTCGATTCGAATAGGCAACATCCAGGTTATTCTGATCTAGAATAAATTTATGGACTTTATGACTTGAGCAATTCGAATCTCCATAATACCACTCGGATAAGTGATATGCTTTGTTATTCGGTAAGCTTCTGTAGTGGAAAGCGCTAATTTTTTTTATTGTTGATTTCTAACTGAATAATAGCTATTTGATCTAACAGACGTCCACTGTCTTAAACACTAATAAGAAGCTTGGGCTTTACTCTGTGAAAAACATGTAAAAAAAACAAACCTTACTATCTATTTTTACATCAAGTTTAGTTATTGAAAAAAAATGGTTGAATATTCATATATTATATGCAGTAATAATATAGAAACTCCATATGAATAATGGGAAAAGCATTTGTGCTTTAAAAATAGTAGAGGAGCTTAATACAAAAGAAATGTATACAATCTTTAGATAAGAATTGTTTAAAGAATAGTAAGGTTTTCGAGAGTAAGTATTTTTGAAGAAAAAAATGTTGAACGCTCTCTTTGAGTATAACCGAATATAGATTCTAGAAATGAAAGATTTTAAAATCGTGTAATTCAAATAACGAAATCCATAATTTTGAAATCCCATGAAATATCAAATTTTTCTAAGAAGATTTCCAATGAGAAATAAAAAGATTAAATTTGGTTAAAAAAAAAATATGGTTTCAAAGGTACTCTTATGGGACTGAACAGTAAGTGGGACGGATAAATGAATTGAAGGTTATAGATGTGGATCTTGAATAAGAATACAATAGAAGTATTGAAGGCATGAAGACTACTTCGAGGATAGAGTAGACCTTGGACTTTTAGGATGAGTCATAATAGCAACTACTCCATTTGGGAGGAGACATATATAAATAGTGAACAACTTTTTGTAAGATCCGGTTGACCCAAAAACGGGTAGGTTGATCGACACGGTCGACCACTCTGATATGAGGTTTTTAGTAGCCATCATTCACTCCACATAAGTGGTTGACCTACATACCATGAAAATATTTTTTTAAAGGAACAAAATAATGAATCGTTCATTCGTTTATCATCCTCCTCTCTAGCTCCTAAAACTCGAATCCAAAATCCTAGTCCTCCAACGTCACATTCTCGGTAATACGATCAAAACTCTACTAAATCATCTCAAAAATTGTACTGAAAGAAAGAGCGCCACTAAATTCGCCTATTTCCATACTTATTTTCCTAAACCTAATTTTTTTTATCATGCCACCTAAGGGATCTGTTGAATGCAAAAAATATTGTAACACACAAGGATTCTCCATTACTAGGGAATTATGTTTCACGCAAGGAAATTAAGTGTAGAAAGCAGGAAATAACACAGTGGATTTATAGTGGTTCGGTCCGTGAGGGTCCTATGTCCTCTTTGAAAGATTTGGCTGATACTTTATTCACAACAATGAATTACAAGTATATATTTTTGTCTCGGCATTCATTTACTAATGTTTCCAAGTGTTTTGGAGTCACAGTTGTCATATATGAGTCTTGGGAAAAAGTGACTTTTATGCTTCTTCTTCTTCAAAATAAAGCTGCCATTAATGAGTTCTTAGAGCTCTATGATATGTCAAATCAGCAAAAATCCAACCACTTTGAAGTGTAAGCAAGGGGTATTAATAGTTGAAGGGTTAGGCAGGAGTAGGTAGGATTTGGGGACTACACATCAGAATTTTGCATCCCTGAGGATCCATGCTTGGAATCTTGATTCCTTTATGAAATACACACAGAAACACATATCCCTTCTGTAGGATACGAATTTTGTATCCTTGGGATATGAAATAACGTATCCCCTAAGAGATACGTTACCTCATATCACCAAGGGATACGAGTCTTTTGTATCCCCTAAGGGATACAAGCTCGTATACCTAGGGATACTGTGGACGTAGTGCGCAAACGGATTCGAAGATTCACGATGGAGGGAGTAAGAATCTCGGACACGAATGAGAGGGATACGAGATATGCAAGAGTTAAGGGATTCAAAATATTTGGTGGAGAGGGATCTGAAGTTCTCTGATGTGAAATGGAGGGATCTGGGCTTTACAATGGAGAGGGAGTCGGCATTTTGTTGAGGCGAGGGATACGAAAAATATATGGGCCGAGGGAGTCAAAATTTTCTAAGTACAAATATGGAGGGATACGAGATGTATGGTTAGAGGGACACGAGATGTGTTGTTGTGCACTGTTTTGTGGAGTCATGAGGCTTATGCTTGTGCGACTTTTCTCGAACTTAAACCCTTAGCGGTTTATCGACACTTCAGGCTTTAACGCCATGCGATGCATTGAGTCAAGCGTGTCTAGCGTACTTTTGGGAGCCGGACCAAAAGGCCAGTCAACATTTCCCCCCCAAAGTTAGGGGTGTAAATCGGTCGGACCGGACCGGACGACGGTGTGTTCAGTTTCTGTCCTAAAAAAAATCGGACCGAACACGGACCGGACCAAAAAGATTCTCGGACAAATTTCGTTGTCCTAATTCGTGTCCTAAATAAAATCGGTCGGACACGGACATGTTCGGACCGATCGGACTCGGTCGGACATGGCTATTTGTATCACATTTTGTACATTTTACTAGATTTTCTCTCAACTATATGTCGAATTACAAGTAATTCGGACGAATTCGGACGAGCTCGGACCGGACATGATTTTTTTCTCGTACAAATTTTGTTGTCCTAACTCGTATCCTAAATGAAAATCGGACGGACTCGGACGGACGTATTTCGGTCACGGACACGAACGGACGTCGGACATTCGAACAAAATTTACAGCCCTACCCAAAGTACTTCTTGTCTCGACATGATGTGCCTTGAGTTGGAAGAATATTTTTTGTTGACCGCTTCGAGGATGTCGATTCATCGATTGACTCGTTGAGCGTCCAGTTCCTTCTTACTCATGAGCTATAAGGTTAGTCACCAACTCTCGTTCACATTGCGATGTGAATGAGTCATTGCCGGCGTGGTGTCGCGTATATGCTCACACGTTTTCACAAAAGTATGTGCATGCGTATGTGTGAATATGTATGAGCATATGATTGTGAGCGTTTGATCACTCGAGATGTGAAAACATGCATGTGAGAAATATGCTTGTGGAAGTGTTTTAACATGTATATGCGCATGCCTTCATATATATGTGCATAATGTCATTATCTACACACATATCATATAAATGTGCTTATATATATATAATGCTATTTTTATTTTTGAGAGCTCGTATCCCCTGGAGTATGAAATTTTGTATCCCTACTTGGGGATATGTAATTTCGTATCCCCATGTGGGGATATGAAACGCTGTATCCCAGTAGGATACAGAATTTTGTGTCCAACTGGGATACGAACTTTCGTATCCCTACATGGGATACAAAGCGTCGTTTAAGCAAGGCCCAGTACTCCTCCCCCTGTAAATTCGAACTGTCCTCCCATTCTCTCTTCTTCTTCCTATTTCGCCTGAAACTGTGACTTAAGACATTTTAATCCAAGAACTCGGATACCTTAAAACTTGAACACAAGTGGGATCTTGGACAAGGACTTTGATGTCAGTGTTTTGGTGTTGGACTGAAAGCGCCTGAAGTCGAAGTGGGTCTGAGGTCGGCGCTTGGGCTGAGGCTTTGATTTGAGTTGCGAGTAGGATCTCGAGCTCCTTCATGGCTGAGCTTGAGCTTCGAATGGTGCTCGAAGTGGAGCCTCAGAGGGGTCGACCCAGAATCGCTCATTGTGTCTTTGCGTGGAGTCAAGATGGGAGGATTTTCAAGGAGGAGAAGCGAGGGATACGTAGAGGGAAGGAGGAAGGGAGTTGAGATTTCGGCGTAGAAGAAAGGGGAAAAAGGTTTCGTAGGGGAGTCAAAATCGATGGCCAATGCGTTGAAATTTGTATCCCTCTATAGAGGATACGAGAATTCGTAACCTTGGGGGATACAAAATGGAGGGATAAGAGATTTTGTATTCCACTGTTGATACGAAATTTCGTATCCTGATGGGATGCAAAATCTCATATCCCTAGAGGGATATGGAATTTTATGTTGGCCTGAGTGTTTCGAGTCCCGTGTTCGTAAGGCTTCGCATTCCTCAATTGGAACTTGGACACTTGACTTCCCCTCTCCAGATTCACGATTTTTGTAAAAGAAAAAATGCAATTTCGTGAATCTGGATCTGAATCTGAATCTAATCAATAAAGATAAGATATAAGCATAAAAATAAACACATTTCTGGGCTAATCAAATACCCCCGCACTTATCTTTTACCCGTCCTCGAGTAAAACAAAAATGAAAAACTAGACTAGATAGGTCACACTTTCGTAGGAAACACGATTGCATTAAGCGTATGCAACAAGCCGTTAAACCTCTAGGTGTCCCTAGTAGGACGAGTGGTGTCTCGTGAGGGTTTTCTGCGGATACTACCCACAAAATCCAAATGCAGTATGTGTGGATCTAATGTAACTACATGAATGCAATGGTTATATACAAAAAACAAAAAAAAACAAGAATGACAACACGACTTGTTTCAGGAAAGTGGTACAACAAATTAAGTTAACAATTTCTAGTCAGTTGATTTTATTTTAGATACCTCAACTTGTCACAAATTTTCAATATAAATCAAGTTTTCAAATGTTAAATTCCAGTTTGGCCAGTTAGTTCGGTCGATAACATAGTGCAGCCATGAAATAGATTCTTAGTTTGTTTGGCACAGTTTGCAAAGTGGTATTATTATTTTCTCATGTATGGCTAGTCAAATCAATAAGGTCAAGAAGTGTTTGGGCATCATCGCTTATTCTTTATTCTACAAAATTCTAAAATTTATGATTAAGTACATATACCTAACTTAGAAAACCAAGGTTTACCACCCATGCACTGCCTCGCGGACTAATGGAGAGTGGGTAAAGAGCTTGGCGGATTGTGCAGGCCGACTTTGACTTTGTCAACAACGTGTCGGTAATCCTTAGGTGTCCAATCTCATGAAATAAGACCAAGATATTCCAACGCTGACTTTGTCAACAACATGTCGGATAGAGCTTGGCGGGTTTGCACACCAACGCTTGATATACAAGCAATGTTGGAAACCCTTGGATTACTATTATTATTGAAAATATAAGCACAAAAGTGAGTTACGCAAATTCAACTTAACACAACTTAGTTTTAAAAATTCGAAAAGCCAATATAAGTATTTTAAGTCCTCCACTTATTTAAACAAAGTCTACAATATAGAATAGATTTCATGGCCATCACCTAAGAATCTCCCTATGTACCAGTTACACTATTATCCCTCAAAATTAAACTTTTCATTATATTCCATATTCGATCTTAGCTGAGAGAAAAAAATACTATCAACTGCTTAATAATCCTTAACTTATTTTATTGTATCAAATCTAAAATGCGTCGTATTTTCAAAAAAAAAGATATTTTACTACGATCTAAAATGCATGATGGTCCTAATTGAAAAGAAAAAACAAAAAATTAAAGAAAAATAAAAGGATGTAATGCAGACTCCCCCCACACTTGGACTAAACAGTGTCCACACTGTAAACACGTTTCCTAAATGTGAAAGATAGAACCCAAAGATGGATTAAATGCAAAATGATTTGTAAAATAAAATGCAATTTAGCAACTATATGCATGTGAAAATCATATGCAAGATGAAATCTACGAAGATGATAAATGGTTTGTGAAGGATGAAATTTCCTTTTCCCCCCACACTTGTTCTTATCGAAAATGTTGAGTGTTGGTTTCTTACCTCCAAACTCGTGAGGTATCATAGGCATGTCAATAGATTCTAAAATCAAAATCTTCCCTATGAAGAGTTTATTGTGACAATGATTTGTGTTATTCAGCAGAAGATTATCAAAATCCCATAAATTTGAGCATTTAACCACAATTTCTTTTGATGATATGGAATTACGATTATCTTTGAGATGTTCCATATATTCATTCTCGTCATTTAAAAGTTTAAGTTCGTCTTTAAAAATTTCTTCAAAAGACATAGTGGATATGTTTATTGAGGCAAGAGAAATTTCTTGAAGGGCTAAATCTGATGTATCTTCTTCAACTGTTTCAATCCCGTCAACTTCTTCTATTTCAGAATATTTGGGTTGATGAAAAATATTCAATTCAATGGTTAAGTGCCCAAACGATAGTTGAAGTTGGCCGCTCCTACAATTTATGATAGCGTTCGAGGTGGCTAAGAAGGGACGACCCAAAATCAATGGAATTTGACTACCATGACTCAAAACAGGCTCGGTTTCTAGAACAATGAAATCGACAGGGAAGTAAAATTGTTCAATTTGAATCAAAACGTCTTCAATTTTACCCAATGGTTTTTTAAAAGATCGATCAGCTAACTGAAGAGTGATGTTTGTTGGTTTAATCTCCCCTAATCCAAGTTGACGATAAACAGTGTAAGGAAGAAGATTTACACTCGCACCAAGATCAAGTAGGGCACGAGATATGTGAATGTTTCCTATTTTGCAATCAAGTAGGATTCGAAAGAATGGAGCTTGTATTCGCAGTTAGAAAGGCAGTTTTAGGAACATTAGTGGCTCGTTTTCGGGTGCGTAGCTCTTTGAGACACTTGGAATATTGAGGAATTTGTTCGATGGTGTCTAAGAGTGGAACATTGACACGAACTTGTTTGAAGATTTCAAGAATTTTTTCGAAATTTGCATCCATCTTCTTATTGTTAAGTCTGTGAGGATAAGGGGCTATTGGTTTATAGACTCTTTCAGAAATTTGATCGTTCGACGTAGAAGGTTTCGATGTGGAAAGTGATTGAGGTACAAGAATAGAAGGTGAGATGCTGGGATTGCCAACATTTGAGGAGGAGATATTATCGAGGTTGCCGACATTAGAAAAAGAGATGTTGGGGTTGCCAACATTCAAAGAAGATGGGGTTTCATAAGGTTCCAAGGAGTTGGCATTGGTTGCCATCGCAAGAGTGTCAAGCTTTTCAATTGGGGTTGAAATCGAATGGTTGTCGGGATTGCCAACATTATTGTCAATCATTTTCCTAGACCTCAGGGTGGTGACAACGTTAACCGAATTATTTCCATCCTCACAAGAATTCACAGTACGAGAGTAATATTTTGGATTCACCTCGGGTTGACTAGGAAACTTTCTCTTCTCGTTACTTTTCATTAGTTGCGTCATCATATTCATCATTTGGTCAAGTTTAGCGTCGTGCGAGTTCATTTTAGCTTTATGAGAGTTCAACTGTTTCTCTAAACGCACAATGTCTTATGATGGTTGAGTAGATTGAGTTGATGATTGAAAATTAGGGTGCCTATAAGGTTGTTTGGATTGAGGTGCAGATTGAGAGGATTGAGAATTGGGAGATGGAGCTAGGTAATTCGAATTTGGAATAAAAGGTTGCATGTGAGATGGGTTTGCCGAATTATTAGGATTTGACCAAGAAAAATTTGGGTGGTTCCTCCAACCAAGATTGTACGTGGATGAGTAAGGATTATTTTGAGCTATAGCATTGGCTTGGTCTTGAGAGTAATAGTGGGGTAACCCTTCTCCGGCTTGAGGAGTTTGATTTTCTAAAGGAATTTGACTTGGGTCCACGACATGCACTCCTCTAGTAGAAGTACGAATGGGAACTCGAATTGATTCCCATTGCATGTCCTTTTCAGAATAATTTTCTAAGAATTTCCAAGCTTCATCGGCCGTCTTAGACATAAAGTCTCCTCCACACATTGATTCTAGTTGAGTTCTAGTCTGATAGTTTAGCCCTTCATATGCAATTTGACATAAGTGATCTTTTAGAATTCCATGATGAGGACAACTATATAATAGTTGGTTGAATCTTTCAAAGTATTTTGAAAAAGTTTCCCCCTCATTTTGACAAAATTGATTTATTTCGGTTCGAATTTTGAGAGTTTTATGGAAAGGGAAAAACTTTTTCAAGAATGCAGTGACAAATTCATCCCAACTTCTTATGGAATGTTTTGGAAGAGAATTTAGCCATCTTTTAGCGCTTTCAAGTAGTGCAAATGGAATTAGCCTCAGCTTGATCGATTCGTTAGACAATTGTTGCATTTTTGTTGTGGACGCATACAATTCAAATTCACTTAGAAATTCATAAGCATTTTCAGACCCAGTAAATTTTGGTACCCCTTGGATAAAAGAATGTTTTAGCTCAAAATTGTTTCCTTCAGCTGGTGGGAACACGATGACAGAGGGTTGGACGGTCCTAGTCGGATAACATCGATCACGAAGAGACAAGGGTCTATCCATTTGGATATTGAGATTTTGAAAATTTTGATTTATTTGATTTTGATCCCCAAAGTTTGGAAAGTTGTGATTCACTCGATTTTGATCCAACTCGGTTGGAAAATTTTGGTTGATTCAAAAGCCCCTAGGAGAATTTTGTTGGCTAACACTTTTTTCACTCATTGTTGTTAGATGCTCGCACAGAAATTAGCTACAATGAAATTTTCTATCCTTAATGGCTCCTAACCCAAAATTATAAAGTGACACGTTTGATTACTTAGATCAAAAGATTTCTCAGCCAGTTAACAGACAGGAGTTATCGGTGCACCAGGAATCACCCTAGCAATGCAGCCGAAGGTTTAAGTACCTTCAGTGTAACAACCGATATAATATTTACGAATCACCGTAATATTTATAAACGGCTATTTCTCTGCCGTAGTCTAGACACCAAGAAATAATTCATTCCAAATGAATCAACTACCACAATACAATTAAGCCCTAAATGAGCCCGTGACTCCCTTAAGTCCAACGCCTAATCGTTATTATTAATCAGATTCTACGATGAAATGCAATTTGTGGGCTAAGGAAAGGGTGATGAAATCCCTCACCTTATGTGAATTGGGGTATTGCCCTTAACAGAATGAATAAAAAAATGCAGAAATAACAACAATCACACAATTTAATTGCAGAAAAAAAAATTGTACATTCAAGCCGCTGCCCCTGCAGAATATTTTTACAACAATTGTCTATATATATATATATATATATATATATTTTTTTTTTTTTTTTTTTGCAGCAGAGCACCTGTAGAGTTCATAAAATTTTACAGTGGGGTATGGCGGTCTGTCCAGAAAATATGAGTAGCTTTGACAATTATTCAACTCCACTGTTTACAATTGCTCGTCCCGTGGATCCAAGTTTGCTGAGCTCGACTATGTTCCTTGCTCGGGCCTTTGATTTCTGATTTCTTTGTTTTCCTCCTTTTTTTTTTGGAAGCAATAAAAAAAATAAAACAAAAGAAAAGGACTAACTAGAAAAAAAAAAATATAACTAGACTAAAGAAAAACGACTAGACTAAAACCAGAATTAAAAAAAAGCAAAGGACTAAAGGCAGATGGATGCTGTGGGTTTTAATTTGTGAAATTTGCAGTAGGAGTTTGCGAGGAAGATGGATGTTATGGTGATGAAACAGTGATGGAGTATGGTATGAAAGATGGAATAAGGGATATGGAAGAATAAAGGCAGAAGAAAGAGAAATAAAAAGGAAGAAATTAAGCAGGAAAAAAACTGTAAAAGAGGAATGTTTTTATGATTTTTTTTTATTGTTGTAAAAGAGAGAATAGTAAAGAAAGAAATGAGAGAAAAAGGAAAACAAACAAATGGAAAGAGAGTTGAAGCAGGGAAGCAATCAATAAAAAAAAATGCAATTTTTTTTTTTGTAAAAGAAAAAGGAAAGATTAATTATGTACTGAAAAAGAGGAAAGGTACCAAAGAAAGGAATCTTTGTAAAAAGGGAATTTTTTTTTTTACTTTTTTTTTGTTTAAGAAGGAAAGAATGTAGAAGATTGGGAAGAAAGTGGAAAGCTGGAAAGAAATAAAGAAAAATTGAAAGTTCTTTTTTTTTTTTGAATTGAAAAGAAGGAAGAATTTATAAAAGAAAAGAAAGAGATTGAGAAATAAATAAATAAAAGAAAAAAGGAACTAAAGTCAAGAAAATTTGGCAAGTTCTTTTTTTTTTATTTGTCTAAAGTAGGAATGAATTTGCAAGAGGGAAACAAACAAATGTAAAAATTGGGAAGGAAGGAAATAGATGAAATTAAAGAAAAGAAACTAAGAGATAAAAGTTGTAAGATTTTTTTCTCTTCTCTTGTTTATATGATTCCAGCACCAATGTTTGATACAAAATCAACTAATAAAGAGATTTTTTTTAAAACAAACAAAAACAAAAACTAAAATAAAAATAAAAACTAACACGAATCAGAAATTTAATAAACAATAAAATTTAATTGTTACCTCCCTGGCAACGGCGCCAAAAACTTGATCGTCGCTAATCTATGAATCAGAAAAGCGCGACATTTAAATTAAATTCTGCAAGCATACAGGTGTGTAGCATACAGGTCGAACACAGGGAAGTGTAATTAAAAATTATTATTTATTTATTCTTGGGCGAGTTAGGCAGAGTTTGGAGTTGTTTTTAATGTTGTTGAAATTACTCTGAATCTGAATCTGAATCTAATCAGTATCAAATTCAACAATTGAAAAGAAAAGAAACAATTACTAGAAAAAGAAAATAACAACTAGAACAGCAACAGAGAATTAAAAAGCAGAATTGTCGTTGAATCTAATCGAACGGCCAATAGCTAACAAGCAGTAATAAAAGAAAATAACAATGTGTTCTACCAAAACTAATTGGATAGATACACAATTTGTTATGAAAGAAAAAGACAGTCAACTAATAAAACTTTTTATTAATAAACGAGAGTACAGAATAATGGAGATGCCCGTTACAATGGGTATACATGTGCTTATATAGGTGAACTGAAAAACCCTAATCCTCTAATGGGCCATGACTCAACCTCTTGAAAATATATTCACAAAAAGAGAAAAGATAAACTTGAAATATTCCATGCAGATTTCCTCTTTTGATTGGTCTTGTGGCAATTTGATTGGCATTTTCCAAGAGATTTGAAGTTGATTGGTAAATTGATTGGCATCATGATTGGCATCTATCTAATCAAATCTTCATCTTTATGGAGAGTAAAAATGAAAGATTCCCTTTGATTAATCTATGAAGAATACTTCCAATTCTTGAAATATTTATTAGTGTATATCATATATTCATACATATGAATATATATATACACCATAAATCACCAATCCATAAATTCTTCAAAGCAAGGGAGGCAGTGTGAACGCGTTCCATTCTTCAGCAAAAAGAGAGTTTGATGGGAATCGAACTTAGGTCTTTCTGTACAGATTTCCATGCCTTAACCAATGTGCTACGGCTTCCTTTGTGATTGAAAACTTGTCGAGATGGGAAAGTAGCTTCTTTTTCTTTTCAGTGGTCTTTTATTTAATGAAGGAGACAATTAATCAATGACCTGTAAAAACACACAAAATACCCAAAGTAGCATTTATTTATTTACAATAAAGATAAGATATAAGCATAAAAATAAACACATTTCTGTGCTAATCACTAAGCTGTCGAACTATTAGACGCATTTTCTTGATTAATCATAACATAGTCATGACTCAATGCAAATCTGGCAACACTGGATGGTGATGACGATGGTTACAGTCTCCAGGACTTATGATCGCTACCGCGTCTTTTGTTTTTAAGTTATAATTGTATTAGCATGACACTTCACTGCATGTACATGTTAGTTTACACTAACACGAAGGGTACAGGTTATACAATGCGATGTCAAATGCCACTATATTGAAAGTATAGTTAAAAATGGTAACATGGTCCAAGAAACATCAGACTCTGGAAGCTGAAGCTTCTTAGCATTCACCGTCACATTCCGGGTCGTCGGACTTCTTTACTATGGAGGACAACAACCTTGAGACCTATGGAGAGTCTACTCCTTCTCAACCATTGTGCTTGCCTAAAGTGCCCGACCAGGGGACGCAGTCAGAAGGACTACAACCAATAGTCAAGCACTCACTCGGGCCACCGACACAGGGGGTAACTGGAGTGCCCGGGGAAAACTCCACTAAGGAAGAGTACGTAGATATTACGGAGGAAAGCATTCTGGTAGCACCGGACATGATGGCGGGCGCGGTTATAATTGAGAATCCGCCAGCTTCGATGCCCTCGCATATGGATGAGACTGCAGTGAGGCGTAAAGTGACACGGTTCGATATCCCTCAGAGAAATGTTCGCGTGCCCAAGAAAGACGATAGGGCTCATGCACCACATGAAGGGTTCAGTGCTTGGAAAAAGTAGGCGTGCACTTCTTGGTGCATGCCCCCAACTAACAACTTCGTCCAGGATATACTGCTCTAGTTTTGCCTTGCGCCGTCGCAGCTCCAGCCAAATGTGTGTGCCTTACTTTTAGGTACCTGCGTTCTCTACAGAGAGTACCTACAGTTAGAACCCACTGGAGAGGACATCCAGTATCTTTTTCAGTTGAAGAGGAGGGCCAATGTTGCAACCTCTCAGTATTTTCTGGAAGCTCTGTCGAACACTTGATTCTTTAAGGGGAAGTGGAGTAAGTTGATTGTGTTTAAGCGCGACTGGTTCTATGTGCGTTGTCCTCCCAGATTTGTGAGGAGGTGGTTGGAAGGAAGCAAGTATTCACCATTGCTTTGAGTTTGACACTCGTGGAGCTGATAGCTTAGTACTAATTTTGTTCTTCTGTGACAGGAAATCCTGTTGTGCCCATAGACACCATATATCAGCAACGTCTCAAGTCTTTGTTAGCCATCCCGACCAAGGCTCGTTCTACCAAGAGTGTTCTGGTTCAGGACCGACTTCATCATGTGGGAATACTTCCTAATGATCGCGCGATAATCAGGACAGCTATCGCTGGAGTTAAGGGATACTCGTTAACTAAGGGAGGCGCAAGCTCTTTGGACTGCAAGAGAAAAGCATCCCTTGTCGTGTCCAAGTGATGCAAGACTGTCATTACTTTGGGGGAAGCCGTTGGAAGTGGACCTGGCGGTGAGGAGGAGGTTGCGAGAGACAAGGGGTTGTCGACTACCCCTGCTTTTCCTATCGTGGAAGAGGCGAGGACAAGAGAGTCGCCAAAGTCGTGGTCTCCCATGACCACCTATGAGACCAGCATGTCTTTAGAGAAAGAGGGTCAGTTTGACGAGATGAAAAAGCTCCTACTTATTATGACCATGGATTAGCGCCACAAGAATGAAGTAGTTAACTCTAGCCGTTGGGAAGGTCACTCGTTCAAGCGGGTTGCTATCTAGTATGTTAAAAGAATACTTAGGACACACTTTCATAAATACTATATGACACAACATTCGTTTGGGTGCATAGGGTGTTCGAGTTTAATCTTGAATTTTTTCCTTTTACAGGCGAAATGGCTAGAGGAGGTAGAGGTCGTGGCTATGGGTCCGTGAGTCACCGACCTTCGAGGAGCAATTTCCTATGGGATTTTAGAAAAGACGCTAGTTTGGGTAATGAGCCCCTGCACTCTCACAACCGTGGCAGCGAGTATCGTCAGAAAGAACGACACTGACATTCTAAATCTCCTCCACCATGCACTCGGTCATCTAGGAAGGATACAAGATATGTTTCTGCGGGTACCGGACATGCCTTTTCGATGATCCCTTATAACATTCAGCCTACAACACTGGTCACCTCTTCCAAAGGAAAAGAGTTGACGCATACTGACAAAAGGAAGAGGGTATCATCGAAGAACAAATTGTAGCTACCAGAGGCACCCGAGGCTCCAGAGCTTCCATAGACGAAAGAAAGGCCTAGCTGAAAAGCGATTTCCCAAGCATTACTTTGACATAAAAAAGTGGATTTCGGATATCAATCCGATTCCCCGTGAGGATACGGAGATGGTGTGGCAGCAAGTGTACGTGGCTTAGTGCCAATGTAATGAATACTACAAATATTTTGGGCGCTTATCGGAGCTCATCACCAACAAAAATGTAGAGATTTCCAACATAAGGCAAGAGGTGAAGGATGAGCAGCTGACTGTCTAGAATCGGGAAGTCTCTATGTAAGATCTATATCTTTTAAGTTTCACCTATTTGTGCATGTTCGAGCAGCATAACTATATGCTAACTCTCTGTTGCCAAAAAAGGTGAGCTGAAGGAGAAGTATGAGAGGTTGGAGAGAGAACCAAAAAATGCTGCTTCGACCTTTAAATACACTATGCCTTTGGTGTCGACCGAGAACGCAAGCCTTAAAAGGAGAACTCCGACCTGATAAAGGAGAATACCCGTTTGATGAATGAAAATGAGAGAGTATCCAGCGCTAGACAGACAACGAGGCCTTAGCGAAGGAAACCAAAGGCTGAGAATGAGGGAGTTCAAAAGCTTCAATAAGAAAATGCTGAGCTGAGGAGACAACTAGCGGAGGCTTGGAAAGACAAAGAGGTTTCTGAAGCTAGTAATAAGGATATGCTGAGTTCTATTGACAGGCTAAGGGTCGAACAGTAGAGAGAGGTAAAGAGACTCAAGGAGGAGATTGAGGATACTGAGGCTAGGGTGGAGGCGTATTTAAAGGAACTCATCTTGGGTACGTATAAAAGCATTGAAATATTGTATAATCTTGTGGGTTAGGGATTATCCTCCAGTGATGGCAAAAACATGGGGAAAGGATGCTACGGTTTGAGGCTCGGTTGCGAGATGAGGAGTTAATGGATGAAAACCAGCTCATGGCAAAACTCTTGACTGAGCCTGAGCTTAAAGTGCTGGAGGAAGGGAGGACATTACTGCGGGATGACGCCGAGAGGGCGAGATTGGTGGAGCTTGCTGCCGAAAAGGGGAAGTTTGTGCCTACTGAGAGTGTGATTGTCACTACGATTTTACATAGGGGAGTTCTTATCGGCAAGAAGCAACGCTATATGCCACAGCCAGCAGTCCTGCGTTCCCAATTCACGTCACAACCGAATATAACCCTGACTTTCTGGAGTTGGGATTGCAGGGCTCCTCTCTAACCACAACTACGGGCAGTCTGCCTATTTCCCATGTGCCAAAAGTTTCGGGAGGTAAAGTCTCGTTATCACGAACGCTCGAAAAGGATATAAGCACTAAGTTAAAAGAGACTAAGTAGCCTTCTTCTTTGTTGTGCAGCCCTCTTCGAAGCGGAGATGACATCGGGCTTTGCCCTGATGTTTCATCAAATTCCTGAGTCTGGATTGGGACGACAAGGGATACAGTTTTGGAGAGGGAGGTGGCCATATGGATATGTTCTCGGATATGGATCTCACTGCTAATGTTTACAAGGATCTTCTTGAGATAAGTGATGGATGGTCAAAGTATAAATGTGACGGGCCCAGTGGATGCGAGCATGCAGACAATGCATGACTTGGTGCTATCATAGAAAGCCCAACTGGTTGCTACGGATAAGGAGTTAAAGGAGAAGAGGCATGCCGATGAATCGGGCCTACAGGAGGATCAAGTGAAGGCTAGACAGGATGTTGAGGAGAAAACCACTACTGAGATAGTAAGGAGGAAAGTTGTCGCTGAGATCGAGAAGAAGAGGGACGACGAAGAAGCCAAGAAAAAGAAAGTTGATGAGGATGCCAATAAAAGAGGTAGGGAGGCAAACAAGAAGCTTAATACAGACATGGAGGTGTAGCTTAAGGACAAATAGCAAGCTAACTAAAAGGTTGTGCAAGAGGCTGAGAAGAAGGTAGATTTGGAGGTTAAGAAGGCCTAGGGAGGTACTGAGGTTGTGCTGGCTCTTGCCACTGACATCTCTCCTGAACTACTGCAACGTATCCCGCCTGGGAGGTCACAGTGATTACAAGCGATGAGGATGACCATGGGAAGCGTAAGTCGGTATCTTTTTAGTCCATCTCCCCGACCAAGGGTAAAGGAGGGAAAGGCGGGGGTAGCTCCGAAAGGAAGAGGACAAAGACTGGTGATGACCCGCCCAGTGCTGAATATATCAAGAAGAAGAAGAAGAACGGATTGCTCCAATAACTGTTATAGTTATCTTAGACGTTTTAGGGATTTTCACTTAAAGGGCTTATTTGTTCAGGGTAATAAGTTTTAAAGACAGCACTTCTAAAAAATTAGTTTTAAGGACAATTCTGCATGAAAAAGATAAAAGCGATTGTCTTTTTACGTTATACAGAAATAAAGATAACTGCTTTTATCTTTTTCCTGTATAACTTAAAAAGATAATCGCTTTTATTTTTTCGTGTAGAATTGTCCTTAAAACTAATTTTTCAGAAGTGTTATCCTTAAAACTTATTACCCTGAACAAATAAACCCTTTAACCTAATTTCCATTTTTAATTATGTAGGCCGATATATACGCGAGTACGACCCTTGCTTTTGGAGGCACGATATGGTTTTCATGTACGTTGTGTCGTTAGAAAGAACGATAGATAGACATATGTAGCTTTCTTTTGGTTTGTAAATGAAAGTATAGGTGACTTTTCTTACATGACATCTTGTGTTAAGTGTTCAAACGTTCGCCTGTTCTTTCCAGTTTCTTTTATTTGCATAAATATACTTGTCGTTACACTTAAGCAAACATAACCTTAGGACTTCGCTCTCGATGCTTGAGTCGTGCTAAGATTATGAGTGTCGGCTCCACTCTTGGGGATTCCCCTTGTTGGGGTCCCAAGTCGTGTGAAGCTCGGGTTTGGTGTCTCCTCTCTTGGGACCTCTCGGAGGTCATTGGTCCCGAGTCATGAGAAAATACGGACGTTGTTGATTCATCTTTAGACTCTACCATCGTTTCGTTCGAGCTTGAGTTCGAGGGCGTCGTTGGTTCGCCATATGATGCCCGGATCCAGACCCAGTGGGTCGGGTGGAGCAATGCAAGTGGTCGTTGTCACACTTACTCGGCCAACGGGTTGCCCCCATTCCAAAGACTTGGGAACATGATTATTTATACTCGGCCTCGTTGTTGATTCGAGACTTGAGTAGAGTTATTTATACTCGGTCTCGTCGTTGATTCGAGACTCAAGTGGAGTTATTTATACTTGCTCTCGTCGTTGATTCGAGACTCAAGTGGAGTTATTTACACTCCGTCTCATCATTGATTCGAGACTCGAGTGGAATTATTTATACTCGGTCTCGTCGTTGATTCGAGACTCGAGTGGAGTTATTTATACTTGGTCTCATCGTTGATTCAAAACTTGAGTAGTGGGACCGACTCCCGTGCTAGGGGTGCCGATCCATTATGGTATGCTTGTATGCGCATGTTGGTTATAATGGTTGATCAAACATACTATAAAGAAAGTAAACACATAAAGAGCACAGACAACTAAACACTATCTTTACTACTAACTTTGGCAGTAACAGACCTTACAATGCCTTGAATTTAAGGAAAACATAACATTGTTGGAGAGAGGTAAATCTATACGCTAAGTTATGTGTAGTAGCGGCGAAGGTGTTCAGTGTTCCATGCCCTTGAGAGTTCGGCGCCATCAACTATTGCTAGCTTGAAGTTTCCATCCTCAATCCTCCGTTGTATGGTGTACAAACCTTTGCAGTGAGGAATGAAACCATCGCTGTGGGAAAGATCTGTTTTAGGATGAGGTCGCTGACATTGAGGTCCTTTAGGGCGGACTTTATAATTGAAGTATCGGGTGACTCGTTGGCGCTGAGCGGAAGCTCTGAGTTCGACTTTGTCTCATTTTTCTTCGAGAAAGTCAAGGGACACCAAGAGGAGATCTTGGTTGGAATTTGGATTATATTACATTATTCGATCAGATTGAAGTGTGAGCTTAATGGATATGACGGCTTCAGATCCATAAGCAAAGGCGAAAGGAGTATAGCCGGTCGCTGACTTGTAGGTGGTTTGATAGGCCCAAAGGGCCAAAGGGAGCTTATCTACCCATAAACCTCCAGCTTTTCCCAGAAGCTTCTTGATGATGGACTTGATCACTTTGTTGACATCCTCGACTTGCCCATTGGCTTAAGGGTGGGCCACTGTGGAGAATCTCTTTCGATGTTGTGCAGTCGGTAGAAAGTCTTGAACTCAGCGCTCTCGAATTGGGTCCCATTGTCAGAAATAGTCGCTTGGGAGACTCCATATCGAGTGATAATGTTGCGGACAATGAAGTTCATCACCTTTTTTGTAGTGATTATAGTGAGGGACTCAGCTTCAGCCCACTTGGTGAAGTAATCAACTGTGACGATAACATAACATGCACCACCTTTGGCCATCAGATTGGATCAAATAATGTCTATTCCCGACATGATGAGCGGCTAAGGACTGATCATTTGCGTTAGTTCAACAGGCGGTGTTCTTGGAATCTTCGAAAATCCCTAGCACTTGTCGCACCTGCGGGCATAATCCATGTCATCTTGATGAGTGTGGGCCAGAAATAACCATACCTAATAATCTTCCTTGATAGAGCTTGCCCCTTATTGTAGTCACCGTACTCGCCTTCATGTATATCAATCAACACATAGTTGGCGTCGTTATGGACTACACATCGGAGTAACGGAACAAATAATCCCCTTTGCTAATGTACTCCATCCAGGATAATGTAGTGAGATGATTTGCGGGTGAGTGCTCATCTTTCTTTGTAGCGCTCAGGGAGGATTCCATGTTGTAGGTTCTCTTGGTCGATGTCATCCAAGACTCGGGCCCGGACTCGGTCTCCATTGTTGCTACGTATCAGTCTGCATCTGACCGATTCTAGGGGAGTCGAGTACATCGATTGGGAAGGTCCCATAAGCCACGCATCCCCGAAGCTTGCCAATTTGGCTAATGAATTAGCCTTTTTGTTTTGTTCTTGGGGGATATGCGTGATGATGTAGTAGTCAAAGTTGGCTAGTAGTTCAAGAACCTAAGTGAGCTAGGGAGCGAGCTGTGCCCCCTTGGCTTGATACACTCTCTGTACCTAGTGTACAATGAGCTGAGTTGGAGTAGATCTGGATAGCCTTGACTTTAAGTTTGATTGCAATTCTGAGTCCAGCGATCAATGCTTCATATTATGCATCGTTGTTGGTAGTAGGAAAGTCAAGCTTCAAAGCATAGCATATCGTGCGTTCCTCGGGAGTAATGAGCATGACTCCGAAGCCAAAACACTGATTGCTAGAGGATATATCCATGAACAACTTCTATTGAATGTATGGAGTTTCGATGTCTTCCGAAGGATTATCTTCCGTAGCGTGAACACCACTATAAAATCTGCGAGGGCTTATCCGAGGATGGCTCGATGGGGAATGAGTGTGATCTTGAATTGGCTCAGTTCTTTATTCATTTTACAAGCCTTTCAGATGCCATAGGTCGTTGTAGGACCTGTCGTAAAGGCTGGTCCATGCAGACTTTGATTGGATGGGACTGAAAATACGGTGGTAGCTTCCGGGAAGTGATCAACAGGCAAAAGGCAATCTTTTCGAGCTTCGAATGATTATTTTCTGCTCTTGTCATCCTTTTGCTGATGTAGTAAATGGGTCGTTGGACATGGTCTTCAATGCGCATGAGCGTTGAGCTAATTGCCTGCACACAAATAGTCAAATATACATACAAATTCTTGTGATCCACGGGTTTGGACAAGATAAGTGGTCGCTCTAAGTAATTCAGAAGGTCCTGGAATGTGACAACGCACTCCGATGTCCATTTGAATTCGCGTTTCCCTTTTCTGTGCAAGCCAAAAAAGGGAATGCATTTGTCAATAGCTTGGGAAATGAATTAAATTAGTACGGCAACCTTCCCATTTAAACTTTGAACATCTTTGATGCTCTGAGGGACTTGGATATCCCGGATATCTTTAATCTTATCTGGATTGGCTTTGATGCCCCGCAAATTGACAATGAAACCCAGAAATTTTCCCGATGCAATGCCAAAAGAGCATTTCAAGGGATTGAGTTCCATGTCATACTTGTAGAGGACACCGAACATCTCAGAGAGGTCATGGACGTGGTCATTCGATATCCTCGTTTTTGCGAGCATATCATCCACGTAGACCTCCATGGATCTCCCAATCTAGTCCTTGAACATGCGGTTGACCAATCGTAAATAGGTAGCTCCAACGTTTTAAAGACCGAAGGGCATGACGATGTAGCAGTAGAGCTCGAGGTCAATTATGAAAGAAGTATGATCCTGGTATGGAAGGTACATTGGAATCAGATCGTATCCTGAGTACGCAAACATGAAGGACAGGAGTTAGTAGCTGATGGTTGAATCAATAAACCGATCGATCTTTGGAAGTGGGAATCTATCTTCAGGGAATGCCTTGTTCATGTCTGAGAAGTCGACACACGTTCACCACTTGTCGTTTTCTTTCTTGATACGGACTGGGTTGGAGACCCATTCGAGGTAGACAATGTCACAGATAAAGCCGTTATCAAGTAGCTTATCCACCTCCTCTTTATGTGCAGTTGATCTCTCAATTCCCAAGATTCATTGGTTATCAAGTGGCATGCTTTATATATTGGTGTACTCCTCCATCTTGCGGATGTTGTCGTGTGTGGGATGAGGTCCGCCACAAATAGTATTGATCACGATGCCACGTGATTTTTGATTAGAAGACCCTTGGGCCGCATTTGGTGGAGGAGGAGTAGGCGTCGAAGGGCCCGCGGCTACTTCAGAGGGAGTAGGATCCTGAAGTTACTGTTCCAGACGTTTCTCATGGATGAGTTTTTCAATCGCATCCTTGTGGTGGTGGCAGTTGTTGGGGTTGTTACCATACATGTCATGGAATCTACAATACTTGCCAGGGTTTTTCTCGCGGTTGGTGGATTCCCTTATGCTGAGCTTCTTGTATTGGAGAGTATTATAGGTTTCTAAGTAGATTGTCTCCATAACTCGATTCAATGGAGTGTAGTTCCTATAATTTTAATAGTGGTCGTGCTTCTTAGGATCTGCGGGAGCTTGATTGTTGTTATGACCGCTGGGTTTGCCGCTGTTCAGCTTTGGTTTGTAGGTGGTCATTCCTTTACCCTTGTCGGAGGATTCTCCGACCTGCTTTCCTTTGACACTGTCGTAGACGGCGCCAACGTATGGGTTGCTGGGGTGGCTACCCCCGAGAAGCTCAATTGCTCCTTGCTTCTTCCTGGTACAGGAATTACTCGACCTTTTCGTAGAAGGCTTCTAAGGTCTTAGGTTGCTTTCTCTCGATCTGATTTCCAAACTCGGGGGTAAGGAGGACATCTTTTGCAAGATGGAAAAGGACGGTGTGGGGTTAGTACTTAGTATCGTTGACCTCGGCAAGGGAAATATTGAATCGCTTGAGGTAGCTCTTGAGGGATTCTATAGGACCTAGTAAAGGTTGGAAAGGGTAAGGGCGTTTTTCAGAGTCGGAACGTGCATCCTGAACGACCTAATCATCTTCATGGTCAACTGGCTGAAGGTGTTGATAAATTGGAGTGGAAGGCAAGAGAACTAAAGCAAAGATGTGCCTACCACACTACACCATAATAACCAATCGGTAACCTTTTTTTTACAATTGCCAACACTTATTTGTGCTGTAGGGTAATAATAATAATATGCGTTGCTAAATTAAAAAAGTGTTGCCAAAAATAAATAATAACAATTTTTTTATTGCCAATGCTTATTTGTGTTGGTAAGGTTGATTTCTGAGGGTAAAAGGTAAACTGACATAAGTAACCCTGTTTCCATTTTTCATTTCTTTTGTCCAACGCTTTCTGAATGAATGGCCGCTAATTCAGAAATCCAACGATATTAAAATAAAAAAAATACCGGATCCAGGAATCCGTTCCGAACTCGTTCCACCATCAAAGAATCGGATTTTGAGGGAGAATCAATTTGGCTTTAGCAAACATCGTTTGAATTTCGATTCCAGGTATCTGATTTCATCGATTTCATCATTCAAATCTAAACTATTTGAATGATTTCAGCTTTTTTACGTACTTCTTTTGTTTTTCTTTTCGCTTTACATTAACCTTTTTTGATAATGAGTAATATAGAACAACAAAACAAATTGATTTAATCGCCAACACAATACTGTAGTAATCCCTAAGTACTAAATTATTTTTTGCTATTTAAATTTGTTATTGAATTAAATTAGCATTCAGGTAATATGGTTATAACTGTACTGGACGGATGAAACTACAGCTTTGGTTTTATTCCCACTTGACATTTCTTCCATCTAAAAAAGAAAAGAACTCAAAGTTGGGTTTCAAAAACACTCTATACAGAACATATCACTAACAGTAATGTAGTTGTGGCCACATAAAGCAATGAACCATACCCTCATTCAAATAACAATTATAAAAGAACAAAAACATCATTTTCCAAATATAACTATTGTTCAAAGCTATATTCAATGGACCAACAAAAACTTAGTGTTCGTTCTGTAGAGAAGAATCCGTTCTTAGCGTATGGTAGTTTTAATCATTCTCTACTAATGTTGAGTGTTGGAAATTTGTCAAAATTAATTATATTAGTGGAATTAGTTGAACTTTGTTATTTCAGTGTGCATGGAAGTGGAAAAATTAACTGAAGTAGTTTGGCTAAATCATTCTTTTTTATATAGGATGTTTGAAAATGATTTAGAGCTACAAGTTTCCTATTGATTTTTGTTGAATATAAATATTTGGACATGCTAAAATAAATTGATATACTGAATTGTTTGCTTCAAAGAATGAAGGATATTGCAGTTGAAGTGGAGTGATATCATTCAATTTGTGCTCGCATTCACTCGCATTCAGGTATAAATTTCATTTTGGTCTTTATTGATTTCATCCGAAATTTTGTTCGATTTATGTTACTACCTGTGTGAAATAATGGATAGTTTATATAATTATTTATGAGTTTGTTCAGGGAACAACTCGCATTCACATTCTATTTGGGGGATTTTGTTCGATTTGTGCTCGCGTTCACTTGCATTCAACTCGCATTCAGGTATAAATTTTGTTCGATTTAGTTATGTTCCTTGTAATGAGAACCATTTTCTTGTTAGATTTTGAGGAAATTGAAGAATCATATATTATCGATTTGAAAAACGATTTTTTTGATACTGAACGTTGTATGTAGGAATAGAGAGATAGCTTTTTATGCCAACTAAGTTCGTTAGGTTTTTTAATGTATATAAATGGTTTTTCACTAATCTGAGATTGAAAAAACTATTTGATGAATCATTATAAAGTTTCCAAAAATATTTGTATAATTGCCAATAGTGAAATTAAACAAGAATATGAATTTTGTAACTTATAAGAACAACATCAGCTATTTCCAGTATTTATTTGCGTTTTGTTCTTGACTTCTTTGTCAATGACATAATCAGAGACAATATTCATTATTTTTTATCCTTATAAGTTTTGTTGATAAGTGAACTCTAACATATCAACCTTCATTATAGTGATATGTGGCTTATCTATGTTCAATTGTAGGATAATAGTTTAAAGTTAAGGCATTGACATGAAGTTTATTCATGTTTTTTTCACATCCTTAATAAAAGGGTGGTGTTCAATATGCAGCTTATCTACGTACAAGTTTTATTGAGCCGTTCGGCTCAGTATAACTAAGCCTAAAGCTCAGTTTTACTAAGCCTTAGACACAGTATAACTGAGCCGAACATATAATCCTAATGTTGAATCCTTGTTTGACCATCAAAATCTAATGCTTGACCATCAAAATTTTAAGTTCAACAAGGGTTTGGGATTTTAGAATCCAGGTCTTGTAAAAAAGTTAGAAATGACAAAAATCATGTTTGGTTTCATTTTAATTGTGTTTTCCTTTTTATATATAAAAGAAAACATGATCAAATATGAAAACTTTTGTTTAGAAAACATATTAAGTTATCCACATCTTTTACTAATATATTATTGTTTAAATCTTTTTTGCATCTTAATAGTTTCACTGGTGTAATATAAATCCATGCTATAAAAATTTGCTCAAGTTACAATGGTTTGTACTAATTGCGCTCACTTAGTGACTTTCTGAATTTGCACTGAGCAAGCTAACTCGCCCCTTGTGCTTGTGCATGCAAAATGCAGCTTATCTATGTACAAGTTTTACTGAGCCGTTCGGCTCAGTATAACAGATCCTAAAGCTCAGTTTTATTGAGCCTTAGACTCGGTATAATTGAGCCGAACATATAGTCCTAATGTTGAATCCTTGTATGACCATCAAAATCTAATGCTTGACCATCAAAGTTTTAAGTTCAATAAGGGTTTGGGATTTTAAAATCCAGGTCTTGTAAAAAAGTTAGAAATGACAAAAATCATGTTTGCTTTCATTTTAATTGTGTTTTCCTTTTTATATATAAAAGAAAACATGATCAAATAAGAAAAAATTTGTTTAGAAAACATATTAAGTTATCCACATTTTTTACTAATATATTATTATTTAAATCTTTGTTGCGTCTTAATAGTTTCACTGGTGTAATATAAATCCATGCTATCAAAATTTTCTCAAGTTACAATGGTTTGTACTAATTGCACTCACTTAGTGACTTTATGAATTTGCACCGAGCAAGCTAACTCTGCCCTTATGCTTGTGCGTGCATGTGCGAGCATACATACATGTGTTGGTGATAACACATGTATGCGCTTATTCGTGCGTACATGGTTGTGATGTAGAATCAGTCTTGTTAGGAGAAAGTTAATGTTGAGGTTGAGATTAATTCTGACTGTGACCTCTTATATATATTTTTTCTGTGAAATAATTTCAATCTTGCAATTAGTTTGACTTATGCTAGTTTGTGTAAGATTATATACATGTACACACTCTTTGTGCCCCTGTTTTACTTGAAAAGTTATATAAAATTGTTATATGTACATAAGTTGTGATGTGGTGGTATCTGTCATGTAGTATCTATACTTACATGTAGTACAAACCAGCTTGATGGATATGATCATGTTTAATTTCCTGTATATGGAATGCATTTTCTCCTGCTAGTTTCTACTAAATTGATCGACTTGCAATTTAACTCAGCTCTATTTACATATTGTACTCATTGCATGCAATTGTAAAATAGCAATATTTTAATTTTGAATATATTGTTATAAAATATAATTTGTTATGAAATGTTGCAATAGTTTGTTATAACAGTGTTACTAAAATTAATGAATGTTAATCAAGTATATGCAATATTAAGTTATGCAATGTTAAGTTATGCTTTATATAATTAGAAAATGTTCAATGCTGTCAATGTGTTTCAATATGAATGTTACATACAAGAACTAAAGATCTCCGGTACAATATGAATCAATCAGTCAAATACATTTAGGAAAATGTAAAAAAAATGGCAACCCAAAATAATATAGTTTTTTGTAAAAGAGCTTCAGCAGAAACCAAGAAGCTAAAATGGCAACCCAAAATAATATAGGTTTTTGTAAAAGAGCTTCAGCATAAACCAAGAAACAATAAATAGTTTGATTTTTAAATCAAAGATTACATTAGTTAAAAAAATTCTCTGAGGTAGGAAAATAATTTGGTCTAATTACTCTAAGGTATTGTGACACAAATCGTTAATGAAAGTGAAAATGGTTACAGATTTAGGATTAATCCGCAATTTGTAAATGCGATAATGCAATTGTTGATTTGCATTGAACAGTTACTTATCATATTTGTCCAAATTGTATTTTGCATCTAAAATGTAAACATTCATCTTTTTCGACTACATCTAATTTGCATTGAAAATTAAAATATCTACACACGTATTTGAATGTTTCATGATTTCTTTTCTGTTTTTTCTTTTTTCGTGGTAGGAAGAATTTGACATGGATGTAGATCCTACCATAGCTCGACCGTTATTATAGAAACATTTCCCACCGTACTATAGATCAATGAAGTCAACTTTAAGAAAAAGTCTTCTTAAAGTTGATGACTCTATGATTCCTAAACGTATTGCCATTGATAAATGTCTAAAGGATATAGATAGAGTGTGGTGGGAAAAGTTCCTTGATATTGAGTATACGAATGAAAAGATGGAGCAATGTAAAAGAAATGCAAAAATCAAAGTGAAAAACCAAATCACTCATACTCTAGGAAGAAAACCTTACCATAGAGTACATCATGAAATGGTAATAAAATTTTCTTTTGTAAATGGTTGTTTGTAGAATGTTATATTAATTATGTGTTGTCAACTTTGATATTTCTTGTAGGTCTTAGCCAATGCAGAAGCAAATATTTCACGAATGACGATTTGGAAGGCTGGACATAAAAGAAAATTGGGAGTAGTACCATGTCCCATGGAAAGATATGTAGGTTTGCATATATGTTGTTAAACCCAGTAAATTATTTTGACTGATCATTATTTGCCTGGACTCATCAAGTCTTTCCTGAACAATGTTGATATGCACAGTTTACTGAGCCGTTTATTGAACATATTTTGCCTGAACATGTTGATATGCTCAGCAAAACTAAGCCATAAGGCTCAGCTTAACTGAGCCTTGTGGCTCAGTTTTACCGAGCCTAAGGCTTAGTAAAACTGAGTCGTTCGGTATTATTGAGTCACTCCGAGCCTGCAAGTTTATATTATTTTGTGTGAGATGCAAACTCATGTTTTTCTGTTTTTAACATGAATGCAGGCACTTTTGGAGGTAGCGGAAGAAAAGAGAAAATTGGATGGAAGTTTTAATGGTGCAGTAGATGATCTTGATAATGATCCAATTGCAGAAGTTTTTGGTTTCGACATGATGAAAAATTATTGTCGAGCAATTAGTTCTACTTCTTCTATAAAACAAGTATAGGTGGCTCAAGCTGTAAAAGCTGTAATTGAAAAAAAAACAATTCGTGGATTTGTCCGTTTGGAAATTGGAGATTGAAAGGCATGTAGCTACTCAAGTTAATAACACCATCAATTCAATTACTTCAACTTTTATGAAATTTATACCTAATTTGCAAGAAAAACTTGTTGCAAGTCCTTCCACACCTCATACAGAAGGTGCTTCTATTTTAGGTGATCCTCTTATAAATAATAATTTAACTGTTACTCCAATCGTGTCACATAATGGTCTTCATTCATCTACAATGGAAAAGAAATACGTAATGCTATTGTCACATGATCTAGAGATGGAGGTAACCAAAGGTTACATTGGAACAAAAACAATTTGTCATTTTATGAAAGTGGTACCGAATATAGAGAAAGTAATTTGGGTTGTTGATGTTCTTGAACCAGATGCACCAATTTATGATGGTCCTCAAAATGGAATGTACAAGTTATGTGAATTTTCATATGGAGGCTTCGTTATATGGCCAGAGTTTCGTATGTGGTATTTGTAGAATCTCATTTATGTATTGAATTTAGCAAACTAATTATGTATCGAATTTGACAACTTAATTATGTATTGTGCTTGTTTGTTGTTAACCGATATTCTATGTCATTATGTGATTATGAATGTTATCTATTAGTATGCATTGAGTTTAATATTAGTTTTTGATTTATATTAAATATCATCTAAATTATCATTATATTGGTTATTGATTAACTATTAATGTTAGAATATGCGAGTTGCTAATACATATTTCTGTTATTATTCAAATTTATATTTATTGTGAATTAAAATTTTGTAACATGTATAGGCGTTGCAAACAAATATATTTCATTATGTATGAGTGTTGCAAACAAAAATCTTACAACGCTTATAAGCGTTGGTAAAGAAAATCTACCAACGCTTATAAGCGTTGCGAAAGAAAATCTACCAACGCTTATAAGTGTTGCGAATGAAAATATATCAAACGCTTATAAGCGTGGGGACAAAAAATCTACCAATTCTTATAAGCATTGATACTAAATTGCCACGGCCCCATAGCAACACTAACAACCGTTGCTGAAATTATTTGCGACGGTTATACTCGTTGTGAATCACCAGTTTTGGTGTAGTGCCAAGAAGACCAGGATGAATTTACACTTGACGAAATTGGTGGCCTGATTAGAGTCCATTTTCCATTCGTAGAAGTTTAGAAAGGCATAAGGGTTAGTCAAACCCTCGTAGAATGCTATACGTGGCATGTTGAAGCCCGGGGCCACTTGGCTTCGTGCACAGCCCTAGTGAAGGGGTTGCACCTCAGGTGCGTTTCCCACGAGTCGTTGGCAGCCCCTCGCATATCGCTCATGATTCTCCGGTCCATGTCGGGGAGATAAGCGAGTTGGACACATTCAAGAGGATTCCACCAGTTGTGGTTGACCTCAGGGTTCATGTTCCGTGGATGCCTTCGGTGGTGGACATTGGGGTCGTCCTCATCCATGTCGTCAACATCGATTGCCTGGTTTTGGTATGATTGATGAGATTGAGCGGGTTGATGTGCTTTTTGATTCAACCGAACTTGGGCCTGTTGGACCGTCGGAAGTGTGGGCCCCAAGTCCTGAGCAGCGAAAGTTGGGTTCTGTCAAGTAGGAGGTCGGTTACTAGGATCTGGTTCATCATTGATAACCAATCGAGAACGATCACAGTGAGTTGTTCCCCCGTTGAAAGTGACGTTGGTTCTATCCCCGTTTCCATTTCCGTTGTCATTGCCGTTAGAATGAGCATTAGAGCGGGCAACAATGTTATTGTTGAGGCTGAACCTCCTTCTCTGAGGCGCCCCCGGATTTAAA
Organism: Allium sativum; assembly: GCA_030737875.1. NCBI lineage: Eukaryota > Viridiplantae > Streptophyta > Magnoliopsida > Asparagales > Amaryllidaceae > Allium > Allium sativum. The sequence continues at coordinate 784,322,889 of CM060912.1, read as the reverse complement.
GGAAGAGATTTTCGAGATATTACGCCACGATCGGGTGTTGTTCTAAGCAAGTTGTAGTTGAGCGACGAGGCATTGGCTTTCTTGAATTTACTATGTGAGGGTGATGTAAGTTTTCAATGCTTCGATCAGCTCGAGAGACCAATTTTCCAACTTTTTATTATGTGTGTAAATCTGTGCTTGAGTTGTGGGGTTTTCGGGGCCCACAGGAGGAAGGATGTCCATTCGGTAGGGTCTCCCGGCGATTGGGGTTGCTGAGAAGTACCAGCGTCAGTTGCAGCAGAGGGACCGAGCATCTGATTCTTTATATGTTTGACCATCGTAAGCGGACTCGGGCGGCAGGTTAGACAAGAGACTTAAAGCGCATCGAAGTCGAGATGGAAATGTGAGACAAAGAAACAAGTCTAAGTTTCTCAGTTGTAACACCCCACGTCAATTAATGTCACTCACAAAGGGAATGCATTAACTTCCATGGAGCGTATTTAGTGTATAGAACAGAATATAACAAGACATATATGAATAATGGTACTTGAAAATTTTAAAACAACTTTTATTGCAGCGGAGAAATAGTTTGATTACAACAACTTCATAAACCAAGTACATTTAATATCCATCTTGATAAATTGTTTCAAAGTACATAAAATAAAAAGCATAAACCCCAACACAAGTAGCCATAAAAGAGATGAGCTGAAGTTTACTTTCAGCAATCCAAGCACTTCCAAAAGAGAGAGAAAGAGATTCGAGATCAAGCTCCACTAGTACTAGTCCCACCAAAACGAACCTGGGGGAAAAGGAAGAAAAGAGGCGAAAACAAGGGGGTCAGACATAAAGTCTGGCGAGTATAATAACTTTAACAATATAATTATTAAAGTAACTTGGATAAGGCATAAAATGGTAAGATAAGATATGACCATGAAACAAGTGGGTATGACAAAGAAAATAAGAGGAATATTCTGGTGTTAGTCTCGTTCCTAATCACTATAGGATAATTACTATACTGCACCACCACTAGTCACCCTAAAAGTTGATCCCGCCTACAGAACTTAATAATGATAATGGTAGTTTTGTGTACCCCTAGCTGTCTTCATAGGTGTCGTCTGCCTCTGTCTCCACTAGTTGTACCAACTACCCACATTCGATCGGCTCCCTAACTCGTAGATACCCATGTTGGTCCCACAATGGGGTGTATCACTCCACAAAGTGGCAACCCGATACCACCAACGATGCACGACTTATATCTACACGATGTAACAACGTCTTACCTACCAGCCCAGGCCCACGCACGCACATGACCCCGTTGGACTTGCGTTGCCACCGCTAACCCGTTTTGACCTCTTACAATCAAATCCAGTAAGCGTGTCCCGTCCTCGACTTGGGTCGAGCTCACCAAGATACTTAATGGGTTACTGGTTTGAGAAAGGCCCCCATGCTTGACACAAGCCTTCCACCTATGCTTGGTCCCCACTAAGGTTTCCCCGCTTAACCCCATTCTTCTTCATGTCTTCTTACATGTTTCAGTCTTGGTTAAGTGCATCTAATCGTATTCCACATGCCACCCAAGGCACCCACTTAATTTCACATGCCACCCAAGGCACTCACTTAACCCCCCATGTCCCACCACTTATTTATCTGGTTAAGTGTTACTTAATTCATTAGAACCGTAACCTTGTAAAGACCTCCCACATTAGGCTGACATTTGCGGTTGCTGTATTTGTCGGGCTGGTCCAGGCAGTCTTATACCGCAAACGAGCCTAACCTCATGTCTTTACAATTGTTACGCATTTAATTCATGCCTTTGACCTCTCACATTAGATTGGCATTTGTGGCTGCTGGATTTGCTGGGCGGGTCCGGGCAGTCTTACACCACAAAAGAGTCTAACCTTGTGTTTTAGGCGGTTAATTATTAACATCTTTATTTCCCAAATTGGATTAATATCCCTATACAAATTTGTCAATAAATTCCAAATTTATTTATGTCCATAATTGTCTCTTAAAATTATGTCCATAAATACCAATTATGCCAATTAATGTCTCAAATTAATTATATCCCTTTTAAGGCCATTTTATACCAATTCACAATTTATGTATATTCAATATTATCCCATCATCCCCACGTTATTCGTACGTTTTCATATGACATAAGATTACATAGCCAATAACTTGCATATGAATTTCATTCAAACTAGTATATGATACAAAACTAGCATAGGTAATGGGCATAAACTTGCATAACTTATGTACTGCTATAGATCCAATCATAAAGGTGTGAGCTTGCATATGGATCTAAACTTGCTTATAGATCTAATCATAAAGATGTAAACTTGCATATAGATCTAAACATAAAGATGTAAACTTGCATATGTATCTAAACATAAAGATGTAAACTTGCATATGGATCTAGACATAAAGATGTAAACTTGCATATGGGTCTAAACATAAAGATGTAAACTTGCATATGGATATAGACATAAAGGTTAATGTCACATAAACTAGCATATGCATATACATGTCTCACATATATTTTAACAACCTAAACTTGCATAAGATTCATACATGAATATATGATCCAATCATCACAAACTTGCATAAGATATATGATTCAACTTGCATAAGATTCACATAAGAACTAACATATGATCCAACTTGCATAAGACTAACATATGATTCAACACCACAAACATACATATAATTTACATTACATGATTCAAAATTATATTCTCATAATCCAAGTTATATCTTATCATAATTAAATTAATTAATTATTTTGTGAAAGCTATCATACTCACAATAGTTTTGTCTTTCTGGGATCTATATTCTAAAACTGAATTGCACGCCTTTGATGTAGACTAATCGTTATTTAGATTTGATTTGATTTTGATTCAAGCTTCTATCTTGCTTTAGGGTTGAAAGCGTATGGCGGCTACTCTAGGTTCTCCATTGACGGCATGGCGGCTCTTATTATGAATTAATGTGATTAGGATTAGGGGTTTAGGAGTGTTTTTATAGAATTTTAATTTAATAAGAGCCGTCGGATTAACCTAGGGATAACCAGAACCATCAGGACCACTCAGGTGCCACATCAACCCTTAGGGCGAATCAGGCCACGGGTTGACAGCCAAACACCCTGGATTGACCCTTAGTCGACTCTGGTACGGTTCGGCTGTTCCCCCTCCCGATTCGCTGTTTTGAACTTTTTTTAATATTTTATATATATATATATCTCATATGCCTACAAACTTCAAGGCTTAATAACTTGTCCATAAGTTATCTGTTTTATGCAAACCAAATGTCTATCTTGACCCAAAATTTTGAGATGAACATAATAGCGCCACCATTTCACTTAATTCTTCTTCTAAAAATTAAGTATACTTTAATTTGTGAATTTTAATGTTATAAAATTATGGGGTGTTACATTCTCCCCTCCTTAAAGGATTTTATCCCCGAAATCTCTAAGTTAAGTAGAATGTATCCTACCAATCAATCATTCATCTACTCAACCATCATCCACAAGCATCCATTGTCCTTAAAGAAATTTCTAATGCTATATGAACTTATGCAAAAATGTGTGTATATGTTCCTTATCTAATGCAAAGATAAGGCGGTCCACTGATTCAGTTGACCTCCTTAATGCAAATCATGATAGTGCCATGCGTCCATTATGTATGCAAAAGAATCCTATCGATACATATTATTTTTACGTGTGTGCACAACCATTCATCAAAATGCAACATCCATATGATAACACAACCATTATACATCCATAATTTAGATATGCACATGTATTTATATACAACATGAAGATGATTGAGCCGATCTAGTGCCTAATGTGTGTGTACATGCATCCACGAGCAACCACTAGCAACCACTTGCATCCATTTGCATCCACGAAACATAACATGTCCCAAACACATGTTTGCAACCATAGGGTTCTTCCTAACTAAAGATCGAAGATGTCATCGTAAAGATAATACTAAAAGATAGGACAAATGTCAACAAAGCGGTAGAACAAGGAGAAATTAAAACATACCCTCAAAGAGGAAAGGGTACAGCGTACGCATTTTGTCTTCCGTCTCCCAAGTCGCGTCTCTTTGATCATCTCCCCATTGCACTTTGACCAACTTGACCTCTTTGTTGCGAAGATTTTTGACCTCCGGTCCGAGAATGCGTGTAGGAGTTCGTCTAATCGTGGCATTGCGCTCTACTTACACTCCTTCGAGCGTGCTCGGATCTACCACTTCCGCCGTATCGTGTAAACCTTACGCAAATGCGAAACGTGAAACACGTCATGAACTCCGCTGAGCTTCTCTGGTAACTTTACTCTATACGCCATCTGTTCAATCCTCTCCTTAATTGGGAAGGGTCCTATGAACCTCGGTGCCAATTTCCCTACTGATCCAAAATGGACTACGTTTCTTAACGGTGACACCTTAACAAAAACCATGTCCCCAATATTGAATTCAAGATCGGTTCGTCTCCTATCAGCATATGACTTCTATCGGTCCTGTGCCATCTTCATTCGCCCTCGAATCAGGTCTATCGTCTCTGAATTCTCCCTAATCATGTCGGGTCCAAGCAAAACCTTATCAGTAGAAACCCACCAACATGTAGGTGATCGGCATGGTCGTCCATAAAGAGCCTCAAAAGGTGGCATGCCAATGCTAGCCTGAAAACTATTATTATAGGCGAACTCCACTAGTGCAAGTTGTTCTTCCCATGTTCCTCCAAAGTATAGGATGCATAGTCTCAGAAGGTCTTCTATAACCCGATTTACTCTCTCGGTCTGGCCGTACGTCTGAGGGTGATAAGTGGTACTTAAGCATAATTGCGTTCTAACCGCCTCTTGTAAGCTTTTCCAAAATTCGCTAGTGAAAATGGGATCTCTATCGCTCACAATGCTAGAGGGTATGACGCGCAAACGAACTATCTCTCGAAGGTAAACAGATGATAACCACGCGGCGGTCCTTCTACTTTTAGCGGGAATAAAATGGGCACTTTTGGTAAGTCTGTCTACAATTACCCAAATCCCCGTATTACCCTTCCTTGATCTGTCTACAATTACCCAAATCCCCGTATTAACCTTCCTTGATCTTGGTAACCCATCTACAAAATCCATGGAAACGTTTTCCCATTTCCAAAGAGGAATCTCTAAGGGATGGTGCAAACCTCTAGGCTTCTTTTGCTCCGCCTTGAATTGTTGGCAAACTAAGCATCTAGCAACGAACTCGGCCACGTCCTTCTTCATTCCGGCCCAAAACAAAACTCGCTTCATATCCCTATACATCTTATCACCATTGGGATGTATGGTCATCTTAGAGCGATGTGAGTCTTCAAGAATTGCCTTCTTCAAAGTCTCGTCTTGTGGTACGCAAAGTCTTCCATCTCTACGTAGCCAACCTCTCTTATCTATAGCATATCTATCAAGATGACTCGAGGACTCTCCTCCTATATGCTTTCCTACTATCTCAACCAATTGTGGGTCATTTCGCTATGCCTCTCCAACTCGACCCAAAAGTGTAGGTTGCCCCTCTAACGATGCCAATAATCCGGGTACATAATCGACAGAGGGTCTGAAGTCAAAGGAAGATATATACTCCAAACTCTGCCGCTCTACGAACAAAGGACTTAAAGTTAACTTCTTTCTACTTAAGCCGTCGGCTACAACGTTACCCTTGCCAGGGGTATATGCGATCTCAAAATCGTAGGATGCCAAAAACATCATCCATCTCTGTTGCCTCAAGTTTAGGTCCTTCTGAGAGAATAAGTACTTTAGCGACTTATGGTCTGTATACAACTCAAACCTCTCGCCAAGCAAATAATGACGCCATGAATTAAGCGCAAAAACTATGGCCGCCAACTCTAAGTTGTGGGTAGGGTAATTTTTCTCGTGGGCTTTCAACTGTCATCCATCATAGCATATCACCCTTCCCTCTTGCATTAAAACTGTGCCAAGCCCTGTCCCACAAGCATCGGCATATACAACGAATGTCTTACTCCGGTCTGGCAAAACTAAAAATGGAGTTGTCGTCAAAGCCCTATTTAGACGTTGGAAAGCATCGTCACAGTCAACGTCCCAAGTAAAAGTCAAATTCTTCTTCATTAATCGAGTGAGAGGGGCTGATATCTTTGCGAAGTCCTTAATGAACTTCCTATAATAGCTAGCCAGCCCGAAAAAGCTTCTTACTTCTGTTGCATTCTTAGGAGTTTTCCAATCTTGGATTGCCACCACCTTGGCGGGATCCACAGCTATCCCTCCTTAGAGATCACGTGTCCTAAGAACCTCACTTCTTTTCTCCAAAAATGGCACTTAGAGAACTTAGCTTTTAGCTGATGCGCTCGTAGGGTCTCTAAGACTTCCCTAAGATGTAGGGCACGCTCTTCTTCATTTTTAGAGAAAACCAGAATATCGTCTACAAATACTACAACAAACTTGTTTAGAAACTCCCTAAACACCTTACTCATTAAGTCAACAAGGTATACAGGTGCATTCGTCAAAACAAAAGGCATGATGAGCCACTCAAAGAAACCATCAGGAGTTCTAAAGGCAGTCTTATCGATGCTATCTTCAGCCACCCTTAGCTGATGAAACCCTGTAGCTAAATCCAGTTGCGAGAAAACTGAAGCACCCACTAACTGATCGAATAAATCGCTTATCCTCGGCAATGGGTGCCTGTTCTTCTTTGTTAGCTTATTCAGCTCTCTATAGTCCACGCACAGTCTAAGTGAACCATCAGCTTTTGTAGCAAAAACGACTGGAGCACCCCACTTCGAAATACTTCTTCTTATGAACCCCTTCTCAAGCAATTCTTTCACTTGCTTACTGAGTTCTCTTCTCTCTCTCGGAGCCATGTGGCGCATTGCTGATGCAACTGGCTTTGCATTAACAACTAGATATATTCGAAAGTCTATCTCGTGCCTCGGGGATAAACCTCGAACTTCATCGAAGATGTCACTATAGTCACGGACCACACGAACAGATTTCAAATCATCATTGGATGCGTTTAGGGATTCTACGTAGCTAAGCATTACCGGATCTCTAGGGTCACAAGAAATATCAAGGGTCTTTCCACAACGAGTGAACAATCTAACTACCCTTCTTTCACAATCTAGGATGGCATCGTATCTAGTTAGCCAATCCATACCTAGAATCAAGCCGTAGCCCATGAAGCCAAGAACAAAGGCGTTGCATTCAAACCCAACGCCCAAGATCGACACTCTCAAATCCCGACAAATCATAGAAAGATGAGCCGAACCACCAATAGGATTTGAGACTACTATGGGATTCGTAACTAGACTAGTATTTAGGTGCAGTGTTTCAACTAACGAAGAAGATACAAATGAGTGTGAAGCGCCAAAGTCAAACAAAGTACGAATAGGATGATCAAACAGAAAAAACTAAACTTTCAACGGAAATGTTTCTACCTCTCTCCTGTCCTGGTGCCATGAGAGCCTGAATCTGCCCTCTCGCCTGCCCTGATGCCATGAGAGCCTGAAGCTGCCCTCCAGAAGTTCTTTGCCCTTGCCCCTGTTTCCTTGGGCAGTCCTTAACTAGATGACAAGCCTCTCCACTGTGGAAATAGCCAGTCTTCTTCTTTTCCTACAGTCTTTGCTCAGATGGCCTAGTGTCCCACAATTAAAGCACTTCTTCTTTCTTTTGCCATTATTGTCCTTTTCGCCTTTCTTGTTTTGTTGTTGTGGCTTCTTCTGGTCTCCTTTCTTCTTCGGTGCCTTATTAGCATTCGCACCTTTCTCTTCCTCATGCATAATCGCCATGTCAACCAGTTTCTCAAAGGTAGCCCCCATTGGAATGTGGGTCATCGCCAACCCATGTAGCGGCTCATTCAAACCTTTAACGAACCTCAGGGCCTTCTTCTCAGGTGTGTTTACCAATTCCAAGCCAAATCTCGCCAACTGATTGAACTTGTTGACATACTCCTTTACTGATAAATCCCCTTACTTCAACGCCAAGAATATTTCCATATATAAATTCTCTTCTGCTCGTGAGAAAAACTTCATTTCGAACCTACGCTTGAAATCCATCCATGTCTCCACCAGACGTGACCTCCCACCAAAACGAGGCTTCGTCTTTCATTAACCAAGCAGCCAATTGGACCTTCCTTCCATCTTCTACTTCGAAAATACCAAATAGATCTTCCACCTCCTTAAGCCAATTTCGAGTTTCAACAACCGTCTCTGATCCGTGAAAAGGTTTCCCGCCCATTGCCCTAAAATCTTTGCATATCTTTGCAAAAGTATCAACACGGGGAGGAGGAGGAGGAGGGGGGAGGAGCATTTGCTGGGCCTGCGACATTGGCCCTAGCTTCCAGATACCTTTTAAACTATCCTGGTATCGGTAATCCCCTCGGGTATCTCGAGAATTCTAGACATGTTGAAAAGAAAATGAAGAGATTCAAAATGGAGATTTCGAAAGAAAGATATATGGCTCTTGGGGGTTATGTTTTTGAAACAAACTTTTCTCCTGAAAATACTTTCCTTAAAACATACTTTTTAAAGTATTTCTTTATAAAATGCTTTTTGAAAAATAGTTTTTCAAAATTCATATCTGGTCTGGTAAACTTCAGCTCTGATACCACGTGTAACACCCCACGTCCATTAATGTCACTCACAAAGGGAATGCATTAACTTTCGTGGAGCGTATTTAGTGTGTAGAACAGAATATAACAAGACAGATATAAATAATGGTACTTGAAAATTTTAAAACAACTTTTATTGCAGCGGAGAAATAGTTTGATTACAACAACTTCATAAACCAAGTACACTTAATATCCATCTTGATAAATTATTTCAGAGTACATAAAATAAAAAGCATAAACTCCAACACAAATAGCCATAAAAGAGATGAGCTGAAGTTTACTTTTAGCAATCCAAGCACTTCCAAAAGAGATCCGAGATAAAGCTCCACTAGTACTAGTCCCACCAAAACGAGCCTTGGGGGGAATGAAGAAAAGAGGCTAAAACAAGGGGGTCAGACATAAAGTCTAGCGAGTATAATAACTTTAACAATATAATTATTAAAGTAACTAGGATAAGGCATAAACTGGTAAGATAAGATACGACCATGAAACAAATGGGTATGACAAAGAAAATAAGAGGAATATTCTGGCGTTAATCTTGTTCCTAATCACTATAGGATAATTACTATACTGCACCACCACTAGTCACCCTAAAAGTTGATACCGCCTACAGAACTTAATAATGATAATGGTAGTTTTGTGTACCCCTAGCTGCCTTCATAGGTGTCGTCTGTCCCTATCTCCGCTAGTTGTACCCACTACCCCTATTCGGTCGGCTCCCTAACTCATAGATACCCGTGTTGGTCCCATAGTGGGGTGTATCACTCCCCAAAGTGGCAACCCGATACCACCAAAGATGCACGGCATATATCTACACGATGCAACAACGTCTTACCTACCAGCCCGGGCCCACGCACGCACATGACCCCGTTGGACTTGATTTACCACCGCTAACCTATTTTGACCTCTTACAATCAAATCCATTAAGCGTGTCCCGTCCTCGACTTGGGTCGAGCTCACAAAGATACTTAATGAGTTACTGGTTTGAAAAGGGCCCCCATGCTTGACACAAGCCTTCACCTAAGCTTGGTCCCCACTAAGGTTTCCCCACTTAACCCCATTCTTATTCATATCTTCTTACATGTTTCAATCTTGGTTAAGTGCATCTAATCATATTTCACATGTCACCCAAGGCACCCACTTAATTTCACATGCCACTTAAGGCACTCACTTAACCCCCCATGTCCAACCACATGTTTATCTAGTTAAGTGTTACTTAATTCATTAGAACAGTAACCTGGTAAAGACCTCCCACATTAGGCTGACATTTGCGGTTGCTGGATTTGCCGAGCGGGTCCAAGCAGTCTTATACCGCAAACGAGCCTAACCTCGTGTCTTTATAATTGTTACGCATTTAATTTGTGCCTTTGAACTCTCACATTAGACTGGCATTTGTGGCTGCTGTATTTGCTCGGCGAGTCCGGGCAGTCTTACACCACAAAAAGTCTAACCTCGTGTCTTAGGCGATTAATTATTACACATCTTTATTTAACCCCAAATTGGATTAATATCCCTATTCGAATTTGTCATTAAATTCCAAATTTATTTATGTCCATAATTGTCTCTTAAAATTATGTCCATAAATACCAATTATGCCAATTAATGTCTCAAATTAATTATATGTCTTTTAAGGCCATTTTATGCCAATTCACAATTTATGTATATTCAATATTATCCCATCATCCCCACGCTATTCGTATGTTTTCATATGACATATGTTAGACTAGCAAATAGTCTAACTTATAAAAAGAAAAACAATATCACATAACACATAAAATAGATCTAAGGATCATGACATAAGATTACATAGCCAATAACTTGCATATGAATTTCGTTCAAACTAGCATATGATACAAAACTAGCATAGGTAATGGGCATAAACTTGCATAACTTATGTACTGCTATAGATCCAATCATAAAGGTGTGAACTTGCATATGGATCTAAACAAAAAATGTAAACTTGCATATAGATCAAATCATAAAGATGTAAACTTGCATATAGATCTAAACATAAAGATGTAAACTTGCATATGGGTCTAAACGTAAAGACGTAAACTTGCATATGGATCTAGGCATAAAGATGTAAACTTGCATATAGACCTAAACATAAAGATGTAAACTTGCATATGGGTCTAAACATAAAGATGTAAACTTGCATATGGATCTAGACATAAAGGTTAGTGTCACATAAACTAGCATATGCATATACATGTCTCACATATATTTTAACAACCCAAACTTGCATAAGATTCATACATGAATATATGATCCAATCATCACAAACTTGCATAAGATATATGATTCAGCTTGCATAAGATTCACATAAGAACTAACATGTGATCCAACTTGCATAAGACTGACATATGATTCAACACCACAAACATACATATAATTTACATTACATGATTAAAATCATATTCTCATAATCCCAATTATATCTTACCAAAATTAAATTAATTAATTATTTTGTGAAAGCTATCATACTCACAATTAAAGAGAATAGTTTTGTCTTTCTGGGATCTGTATTCTGAAATTGAATTGCTTGTCTTTGATGTAGACTAATCATTATTTAGATTTGATTTGATTTTGATTCAAGCTTCTATCTTGCTTTAGGGTTGAAAGTGTATGGCGGCTATTCTAGGTTCTCCATTGACGGCATGGCGACTCTTGTTATGAATTAATGTGATTAGGGTTAGGGGTTTAGGAGTGTTTTTATAGAAGTTTAATTTAATAAGAGCCGTCGGATTAACCTAGGGATAACCAGAACCATCAGGACCACTCAGATGCCACATCAGCCCTTAGGGTGAATCGGGCCACGGGTTGACAACCAAACACCCTGGATCGACCCCTAGTCGACCCAGCTGGGCTTGGGTCGACTCCAAAAATGGTGTGGTTTGGCTATTCCCCCTCCCGATTCGCTGTATTGAACTTTTTCTAAATATATATATATAAATATATATTTCTCTCATATGCCTACAAACTTCAAGACTTAATAACTTCTTCATAAGTTATCTGTTTTATGCAAACCAAATGTCTATCTTGACCCAAAATTTTGAGACGAACATAATAGCGCAACCCATTTCACTTAATTCTTCTTCTAGAAATTAAGTATACTTTAATTTGTGAATTTTAATGTTATAAAATTACGGGGTGTTACATCAGTGAAAGCACCAGAATGTTGACGGCAAAAAATGTCATAACACCCATGGGTTCTCCTTTACTTGAGAATTATGTTTTGCGCAAGGAAATTAAGTGCAAAAAGAAGTAAATAAAACAGTAGATTTATAGTGGTTCGGTCTGAGAGGGAATTACGACCACTCTGAAGAATTTCGCTGATATTTTATTCACAACAATAAACAACAAGCATAGAACTTCATCTCAACATTCATTTACAAATGTTTCCAAGTGTTCTGGAGCCATAGTTGTCATAACTGAGTCTTGAGAAATAGTGACTTTTATGCTTCTTCTTCTTCAAAGCAAAGCTACCATTAATGAGTTCCTGGAGCTCTATGAGATATCAAATCAGCAAAATTCCAACCACATTAGAGTGTGAGAAAGGAGGTATTTATAGTTAAAGGGTTAGGTAGGAGTAGGTAGGATTTGGGGACCAAACATCAGAATTTCATATCCCTGAGGACCCATGCTTGGAATTTTGATTCCCTTATGAAATACACATAGAAACACGTATCTCTTCTGTAGGATACGAATTTCATATCTTGGGGGGTTACGAAATTTGTATCCCTTGGGACACGAAACAACGTATCACCTAAGGGATACGAAACAACATATCACCTCGTATCCCCACGGGATATGAGCTTTTAGTATCCCCTAAGGGATACAAGCTCGTGTCTCTAGGGATACGATGGATGTAGTGCCCAAATGGATTCGAAGATTCACGGTGGAGGGAGTCAGAGTCTCAGACACGAACGAGAGGGGTATGAGATATGCTGGAGGTAAAGGATTCTAAGTATTTGGTGGCGAGGGATTCGAAGTTCTCTGATATGAAATGGAGGGATCAGAGATTTACGATGGAGAGGGAGTTAGCATTTTGTTGAGGCTTAGGATACGAAAAATATGTAGGCCAAAGGAGTCGAAACTTTTGGAGTATGAATATGGAGGGATGCGAGATGTATGGTTGGAGGGATATGAAATGTATTATTGTGCACTGTTTTATGGGGTCGTGAGGCTTATGCTCGTGCGACTCTTCTTAGACTTGAAATCTTAGCGGTTTAGCGACACTTTGGGCTTATATGCCACGCGATGCATTGAATCAAGCGTGTGCAGTGTACTTTTGGGAACCGGACCAAAAGTCCGACTAACAATAGTAATTTTTGTTAGAGGAAGAAAAATAGAGGAAGAATACTTAATTTAAGTGAAGAACCTCTTTTGAATTTCTTGCTTTCAACATACAAAATGACCACATATTTATAGTGGTTTACATAACCATTCACCCAATAGACATAACTTTTCAATATCCTAGATACATGATTCCAGTGCAAATATTAACTATTTAACAAGTCAACATTTCAAATTATATTTCCAACACTCCCTCCTAATTTGGAATTTTCTTTCTTACTCCAAGCATAGCTCTCATTCTTCGAAAATCTTCAATCTTCAATGGCTTGGTTAAAATATCATTAACTTGATCTTGAGTTTTCACATATTTCAGCTCCACTTTGTTGTTGGCAATGCATTCCCAAACAAAATGGTATCTCGTGTCGATATGTTTGCTTCGATCATGAAATATCGAATTCTTTGCAAGTGCTTGTGCTGATTTATTACCAATGCATATTTCAGTAGCTCCTTTTTGTGGCAAATGAAGTTCTTTCAACAGCTTTCTTAACCATAAAGCATGACACGTACTTGAAATTGTAGCAATATATTCAGATTCATAGGTTGACAACATGAAAATAGATAGCTTCTTTGATAACCAAGAAATAGCACAATCACCCAAGAAGAATACATAACCCATAGTACTCTTTCTATCATCTATGTCACCAGCAAAATCGCTATGCAAAATCCATGAAAAAAAGATCATTGGATGAGGAATATAATATTCCAAAATTGAGTGTTCCTTTAATGTAACGAAGAATTTGCTTAGCAATAGTCATATGTGAAGATGTAGGAGTCTCCATGAAACGACTTATCACTCCAACGACATAAAGTATGTCAGGCCTTATACTTGTCAAATGTCTCAAGCTTCCCATAAGACTTTTGTAAAGAGTAGGATCTACCTTTTCTCCATCTTCAAATTTGGACAATTTCATTCCAGCTTCCATGGGCATGTTCACAGGATTGCAGTCGTTCATCTTAAACCTTTTCAACACTTCCTTTGTATAACCTATTTGAGAAAGAAATATACCTTCCTCCATTTTTTTCACTTCCAATCCCAAATAATATGTCATTCTACTCCAAATCTGTCATCTCAAATTCTGTTGACATGCAACTTTTAAATTCATCAAATAAATCGAGATTATTGCCCATGAAAATGAGATCATCAACGTAAATGCAAACAAACATAACATCTCCGTTATTGTGAAACTTAGAATATAAAGCAAGCTCATTTAATTAACGAGTAGACCCATGATCTTGAAAGTATTGGTTGATGCGGCTATTCCATGCTCTTGGAGCTTGTTTCAATCCATACAACGGTTTCTTGAGTTTTAGTACCTTCTTTTCATTTCCTTCAGCTGCGTAGCCCAACGGTTGATCAACATAAACCTCTTCTTTAAAATATCCATTCAAAAAAGCCATCTTGACATCCATTTGGTAAATTTTCCATTTCTTTTGAGAAGCGACAGAAATCAACAAGCAAATAGTCTCCATGCGTGCAACTGGAGCAAACACTTCATCACAATTAACTCCATGCTTTTGTTTATAGCCCTTTGCCATAAGTCTTGCTTTTTATTTCTCCACCTCCCCTTTTTCATTTCTTTTCACCTTGTATATCCATTTAACGCCAATGGATTTATGTCTTTTGGGAAGAGAAGTTAATTCCCATGTGTCATTCTTTTCAATGGATTTAATTCCTTCATCCATAGCGCCTCTTCACCTCTTGTCTTGCACGGCTTCTTGAAAATTCATTGGCTTGCTATCTGCAAAAAGACAATAGAGTTCATCATTATTAAGAGTAATTTCTTCACTTCTTTCACATAAATCAGCAGGGGATTTCATCTTTGGCGGTCTTTCATTTGAGCCTTCAAGATCTGAAGCTAGAGATGAAGGTTCTTGTATAGTTTCAACATTCTATGATTCTTGATTATCATCAAAATATGGAAGAAAATTATATGTGCTCTCTTGTTGTCCATCCCAATCCCAAGTTGCTCCTTCATCAAATTCAACATCACGACTTACCACCACTTTGCCATTGTTAGTATTATACAACCTGTATCCTTTGGAATGATAATCATATCCAACAAAAAACATACTTGGCACTTCGATCATCTAGCTTTGAACGCTCTTGTTGTGGAACTTGAGCATAAGCGATGCTTCCAAAGACTCGCAAATGATGGACACTTGGCCTTTTTCCATTCCTTGCTTCTTGAGGGGTTTGATCCTTGATATTCACAGTTGGAGAGCGATTTGACAAATAAACCGCACAAGAAATGGCTTCAGCCCAAAACTCCTTGGGCATATTTTTTGTTTTAAGCATCCACCTTGCCATATTAAGAATTGATCTATTTTTTCTCTCTGCCATGCCGTTTTGTTGAGGTGATCTTGGAACAGTGAGAGGACAACGAATTCCATATGCTGCACAGAAATCATTGAATTGCTTTGAAGTGAACTCGCCTCCCCAATCAGACCCCAATGCCTTGATATTATAGCCACTTTATTTCTCAACATGCATCTTGAAATTTTTGAATGTGGTGAAAGCTTCTGATTTTTGTTTGAGAAAATAAACCTATGTTTTTCTGTTATAATCATCAATAAAGAGTATAAAATATTGACTTTTACCAAAAGACGGTGGATTGATAAGGCCGCAAATATCCGTATGCACCAATTCAAGTGGTTTGGAGGCTATAGATGTTGCTTTCTTTCGAAAACTTTTCCTTGCATGTTTGCCAAGAAGACATGCTTCACACAGATGATTTGGATTTTCAATTGCAGGCATCCCCTTTACCATCATTTTTTCTCCCATTGCTTTCAATGATCTAAAAATTCATTTGTCCAAATCTCATGTGCCAACACCATGCCACATCCTACACGTTAACCTACAAGCAACTTGCTTCAACAGTTTGGACATTCAATTTGAACATCCGATTTTGTGACATGCCCACCTTAGCAATCAAGTTATTGTTTCTATCTTTGAGCCAAAGATAATTATCCTTCATTAAAACTTCATAACCATTCTCAAAAAATTGTATGAGACTAAGAATATTGCTTCTTAGTTTAGGAACATAATAAACATCAGAGATCAATTTATGGTCACCATTCTTTGAAGAAATGAGAATTGTACCTTTACCTTCAATGTGAATTTTCAAAGAATCTCCAAAGAAAACATTGCATTTCACCTTGTTGTTGATCTCCATAAATTTTTCTTTGTTTCCACACATATGATTGCTAGCACCACTATCCAAGTACCACGAGCTTTCAACTTCTTTTTCTTAGTTAGCAACAATGTGTATTCTTCAACTTCTTGGTTATCATTAACAAGATTGGCTTTTTCTTTAGTATTAGCAGTTTGACATTCCCATGAATAATGGCCAAATATATGGTATTTATAACATTCAATTTAGGACTTGTCATACCTTCTATCATTTGATTTTTCGTAATTTCCACGACCTCGTCCTCGACTTCTTCCACGTCCTCTAAAATATGAAGGATCTCTCTCGTCATTATTTGAACTTTCACCATTGCTTCTTTCTTGTTCACGTCCTTGCCTTCCGCGTCCTCTTCCTCATCCATATCCGCGTCCTCTTCTCTAAAGTACTGTTTTTCTCCTTCTTTATTTTTTAAAGTTGCTTTAGTTTTAAGAACTTGCTCCTATGGTTCTTCTTGTATTCTCTTAATTTTCTCTTCTTGAGCACGTAAAGAACCTTCCAATTCTTCTACTGTCATTTCTCCGAAGTCCTTCGTTTCTTCAATGACACATATAACATAATCGAACTTCGGTGTCAAAGAACGAAGAATCTTCTCCACCACTCGAACATCTGCAATTTTTTCTCCATAACCTATTGATTATTCACATTCGCCTTCACTCTTGTACAGTAATCCAAAATCGATTTGGATTCACTCATCTTCATTGCTTCGAAATCACTCCTTAGTGATTGAAGCTTAACTTTCTTTATTTTATCAACTCCTTGGAAAGATTTTTCCAAAATTTCTCAGGCTTCATTTGAAGTGGCTGCATCAGATACTTTATCTACCATTGAATCATCCAAACATTGATGAATGAGGCTAAGTGCAAGTTGATCTTTTTCCTTCGTCTTTGCTAAGGCTTCCTTCTCTGCTCGTGATAATGCAGTTTCATTTTCTGGCTCGTCGTAGCCTTTGTCTATGATCTCCCACAGTTTTTGTCCGCCAAGTAAAGCTTTCATTCGAATACACCATTTTTCATAATTTTCTTTTGTGAGACGAGGATATTGGAAGAAATACATTCCATCGTTTGCCATTTTATTACACCTTTACTAATCTCGCTTCGATACCACTTTGTTAGAGGAAGAGAAATAGAGGAAGAATACTTAATTTAAGTGAAGAACCTCTTTTGAATTTCTTGCTTTCAACATACAAAATGACCACATATTTATAGTGGTTTACATAACCATTCACCCACTAGACATGACTTTTCAATATTCTAGATACATGATTCCAATGTAAATATTAATTATTTAGTAAGTCAACATTTCAAATTATATTTCCAACATTTTCCAGGGTTGAGATGTCTATTTTGGAGCTTTCGTTGCATTATATTTAGAGAAACAATTTATGGTGGCAGGTCTAGCTTAGATACTTAGGCATGACACTTTTGAGCGGATTAGTTAACCATGACTGGTATGTCTTTTCGATGATAATTTACAGACAGATTTTGGACTCCATCAGGCGATGTTAAACGTTAAGGGGGTTCAGATAGCAGTTATCGCCTAGTTAGGAGGGAATTTAAACATCATAGGCATAGAGATGATATTCAGATGACATATCTTGTCATCTTAGGATAGATTTTTTTATTGACTTTGAGCATTTGGTATGATGCACAAAGCAGTTGTGTTCGAGGGCTAGATTAGTTGAATGCCAACTCAGTCACCGCCACTGCTACCTTCGTGTGCACGAGCTTTTTTAACATTGCAAACATTTCAAGACAAACGGATCACAAAAATAAGATGTTATTTGTGCATTATTAATCAAAACTTGAGGATTGGGGGCAAAATCTTTGTTAAAATGTGCTTTCAATGAAGACAAGATATTTGGGTTTCCTCAATGCAAAATGGAAATGGGAGGGAGTAGGAACAAAACTGATTCAGGTGTTATTCTGATGATGAAAATCTAACTATGGTGAATTCTTTGTGGTTTTAATTTTGAAAAGGAAAAAGTTATATATATATATATATATATATATTGAGCTGGTTTGATGGCCTTTTTTGTTTTTGTTCCTTTTTTTTGTTTTTGGTTTTGTTTTGGTTTGAAACACATTTGTTATATTCTATGTAAAAATACGTTAAAATTTAGCCTAATAAACAACATAATTTTGGCATTGGCCTATCTTTAATTCCAATTTCCATCAACGCTAAAACCACTTACACGGTGGCTTGGAGCATTCTGCTTCCTTAGCTTGCATTTTGATGTCTACAACATCAGCATCATATATGCATACCATCGTTTATTTATGTAGACTATACAAATAAAACAACTGCCTAATAATGTGGCTGTTAAATGAAATGAATCGGTTCAGCCTTCCTGGTGCAGCTCACACATAATTTACGTTCATTGTTATATTGTAATGGGCTTAACCCAATGTTTATTCTTTTATTTACAATTTCCAACTTGTACAACGGTCACAATCTGGCCTACATAAACACTTGCTCAGTTTGTACAATTCATTTTTACAGTAACAAAATAATTCTACTTTGCTTTCTCTACAATTTCTTTCTTGGTATCAGAGCTCACAAAGCCTAACGGCAAATCTCGATTCAAACTGTGGAATCCCTCTATCAACTTATCAGAGTGATACCATCATTTAAGTTGAATACCCTCCTCTCAATTAGATTTCATCACTGAAGAAGGTTTATCCAATTCTCTATTTGTGCCTTGCCATTACAAAAGATACACGGCTGCATCACTCTCAAGGTGCCTCGCGAGTGCATAAATAGTGGCTGCAACTCAATAGAGAATTGAATTTCTTGCAAGAAAGATTCAAGAAACGTGTTCAAAGATTTCAAGAAATAACAAAACTCAGTTGTGCCATACCTTCAAACTCAGATCAACATTTCTTTCATCACCTCTGAGTTTTCGATTGCAGCAGCAGCTGCAGTTTCATCAAATTCTTTTGTCCTTGTCCTACATTTCTTGACTCTCTTCACTTTCTTTATTCATCTTCATCATCATGGCTAATGATAATGCGTCCTCTACTGGTTCTCAACCCTCTGTTGCCTCTACCAATCCCGATCCTCCAATTAATAATCCCATGAAACCCGTTATCAGTCCAAAATCACAACTTATCACTTCTCAATTAGAAGAAGACAATTACCTACTGTGGAAACTTCAAATTGAAACAGCAGTTGAAGGCTATGGGCTCGATGGATACTTAAGAGGAACTATTGCTATTCTTCCAAAATTTATCACTGATCAATCGAATAACATTGTTTCAAATGAAGAATACAATAAGTATTTTCAACAAGATCGACTTATCTGCTTATGGCTTTTATCATCAATTGGGCAAAAACTCCTACCACAGGTATTTGGGTGCAGATCCGCAAATGAAATTAGGCAGACAGTTGAAAAATCCTTCAACAATCAATCATATGCAAAGGTGATGTTCTATAAAAGACTGCTTCAGAAAATTAGAAAAGAAGGTATAACTATGAGGGAATATGTTGCAAAAAATAAATCAATGTGCGACATGCTAGATGCTGCAGGTAGTAAACTACCATATTCTAAACAAATTCTTGTCATTTTAAAATGGTTAAGTGAGAGTATGAAGCTATGGAGGAGGCTATAATAACATCTCAAAAACAGTTTTCATCTATTGATGATGTTCATGCAATACTGTTATCTCATGAAGCATGAATAGAGAGTAAAAAGATTCAAGAAAGTGATTATTCCATTAACTATGCAAGTAACAGTATCAAGAACAAGAATCAGAATAACAAAACTGATCTAACCTTTCAAAGAGGAGGTCCTCCTCCCAGAGGCAGAGGCAGGTGGACCAATACTAATAATAGACCAAAGAGCCAAATCTGCGAGAAAATTGGTCACACGGCCCCAAGATGCTTCTTCAGATTCAATGCCAATTTTGCTGTCAATACAACTCCAAATAATCAAAGAGGATCCAACCTCACTACTAACATTGCTCAAGTTCAGAGTGATACAACTCAATCTGATTCATCTAAAAGTCAGACCAAGTGTGCCAGAACTAAACACGTCAATGACGAAAGCTGGTATCCAGACTCTGGAGCTACCAATCACATAACCAATAATTTGGAGAATCCCAACCTCGGCAACAAATAATATAAAGGTAATCAGACAATCTCAATGGGAAATGGTAAGTGTATTAACATTTCTCATATTGGTAAAGGTAGTATTAATGTCAAGAGGCAATTATTCATAAATAATTTATTAAGGGTACCCAAGATCAAGAAAAATTTGATAAGTGTCTCCCAATTTGCTAGAGATAACAATATTTACTTTGAATTCTATCCTGAAAATTGTTTAGTAGAGATATACTAACAAGTGATATACTATTGCAGGTTGATACAGTAAAGGGACTGTATAAGTTCAATTTTTATAACTACAATAGTACTACTGATGTGAATTCTATGTGTAATATGTCTATATTGAATGGCTATAATTCTCCTAATTCTGTTTTTGACTTATGGCATTACAAATTGGGACACCCTAATGCCAAAATTGTTAAAAAAAAAATTCTTGACAACAAATTACCCTTTAATGATGTTAGTTTACCATATATCTGTACATTTTTCCAAATAGGCAAAAGCCAAAATTTGCCCTTTGCCAATTCTACTACCGAATACACCAAACCATTTGAGTTAGTTGCAACAGATTTATGGGGTCCAGCCCCAATAAGCACTGACTTCGGTTACAGATATTATATATCTTTTGTAGATGCACACACTAGGTATACATGGCTATCCTCTGAAATCTAAATCTGATACTAGAAGTACTGTTTAATATTTTGTCAAGATGATTGAAAATCAGTTTAACAGTACTTTAAAAGTTCTACAATCTGATGGTGGCTCAGAATTTAAGCCACTCACTAATTTATTTAAGAAAAAGGGTATAATTCATAGAGTTACTTGCCCTCACACTTTTGAACAAAATGGTTTAGTTGAAAGAAAACATAGACATATAGTTGAAACTGGGTTAACACTTCTTGCTCAAGCATCTTTACCCTTAAAAATCTGGTATAAAGCATTTAATTATGCTGTGTTTTTAATAAATCAAATGCCCTCCAAAATTTTAAGTGGAATCAGTCCATTACAAAAGTTATACAATATTAAACCAGATTACAACAATTTAAAAACTTTTGGTTGTCTATGTTTTCCTCGCCTAAGACCATTTAACACAAATAAATTTGATTATAGATCTAAACCATGCACTTTTATTGGTTACTGTTCCAATCAAAAAGGATATAAGTGCATCAATTCAAATGGCAGAATTTTCATAAGTAGACATGTCATTTTTGATGAAAAGACTTTTCCATACAAAAATCCCGATTTTAAGACATCCAAGAAAGTCTATAATTCAAAGGTTGTTATACCTAAGATACCTCTTATACACGATCTATGGGAGCATTAAAGTGGCACTGAGGCTGCTGATGTTCAAAGCAATCACGACAACACTACCGTGAGGCATGATCAAAATCAGTCTGAACCACTCAGCCACGCCTGTCAGCAACCTGTTACAGATGAAAGTCAAAACTCAAATACTGAAGATAATGACATAAATCAAAGCAATGACACTGCAACAGGAAACCATGCAGATGAACAAGCTCAATCAAACTCACCACATGACTCTCCTCCCAATCAACCAAAGCATCACATGATAACAAGAGCTAAAAGTGGAATTTTCAAGCCAAAAATCTACTCTGTCTCCATTAGTCAAGATGAACCAGTAAATTACAGCCAAGCTGTTACAGACAAAAGATGGAGAACTGCTATGAAAGAGGAATATGATGCTCTTATTAAAAACAACACATGGGAGATAGTTCGTCCACCTCAAAATAAAAATACAGTGGGATGCAAGTGGACATATAGACTCAAGAAAAATCCAGATGGATCAGTAAACAGATTCAAAGCAAGACTGGTAGCAAAAGGCTTCACACATGAATATGGGTTTGATTTCAGCGACAATTTCTCCCCTGTTGTGAAGCCTTCCACTATTAGACTTATCTTTACTATTGCCTTGAATAATAATTGAAAAATAAATCATTAGATGTAAATAATGCCTTTTTGATGGTGATTTACAGGAAGATATATATATATATATATATATATATATATATATATATATATATATATATATATATATATATATATATATGCAGCAGCCACAGGGTTTTACTCATGACTCAAATCAAGTTTGCAAGCTAAAGAAGCTACATATGGTCTCAAGCAGGCGCCCAGAGTGTGGTTCCAGAAACTGAAAGCCACATTAAACTCAATGGGATACCACCCAACCAAATCTGACTCATCTTTGTTTATAAAACACTGTAATACCTCTACTGTATACATCGTTATATACGTTGATGATCTAATTATTTCAGGTAGCAGTGATGATGATGTCAGACACTTAACTAAATTCCTACACAAGTAGTTTTCTATTAAAGACTTGGGTGAAATCGCTCACTTTTAAAGAATTGAAGTTACTAAGCAATCAAGATCAGAGATGCACCTTTATCAAAAAAGATATATCTCTGAAATACTGTTTAAAACCAACATGGATGGAGCTAAACCCTTGGCAACACCTATGATTTCTAATCAGCATCTATCTAAAAACAGGTGAGAAGCCATAACTAACATAAAACAGTATAGAAGTGTTGTAGGAGCATTACAATATGCTACTATAACACGACCTGATATTGCATTTAGTGTTAATAAAGTTTCTCAGTTCATGTAGAATTCTCTTGACAAGCATTGGAAAGCTGTAAAGAGAATTCTCAGATATCTTAAGGGGACAAATGACTTTGGATTAACACTAAAAACCAGCAATCACCTGAACATCACTGCCTATAGTGACTCTGATTGGGCTGCAGACAGTGATGACAGGAGGTATGTTACAGGATATTGCATCTACATTGGGAACAACTTAATTTCATGGTGCTCCGAAAAGCAATCTACTATATCTAGATCAAGCACAAAAGCAGAATACTGCAGTGTTGCGAGCACTACTGCTGAGATACTATGGCTACAATCTCTATTAAATGAGCTAAACTTACTTTCTAACAAGAAACCAATTATATGGTGTGACAATCAAAGCACTGTATATTTGACCACAGATCCAATTCAACATGCTAAGACTAAACATATAGAGATTGATATTTACTTTGTTCGTGAACATGTGCAGCAAGGAAAACTTCAAGTTAATCATGTGCCAAGTTATCATCAAAAAGCAGGCATTTTTACTAAAGCCTTATCTGCCATAAATTTCATTCGACTAAGAGATGATCTAAATATTAAAGGAAACATACAACCTGGTCTTAGTCCAGACAAATGAAGTCTTCTGTGATAAGGCCTCTTCGATGTTTGATGACATCCATCTCGGACATTGAAGAGGTGATTTCTCCGGCGCCGTCACTAATTTGTTTTTCTCTCTGTAAAGCTCTTCCTCCTCGATGAGGCCTCTCTGACATTCGTTGACATCCATCTCGAGCTTCAAAGGGGTTTTGGTTTTTTTTTTTTTTTTTTTTTTGCACCGCCATGACAAATTAGGGTTTTGAAGAAATCCGTAACTTAATTTGAAGGGGAGGGGGGGGGGGGGGGGGGGGGGGCGCTAAATGAAATGAATCGGTTCAGCCTTCCTGGTGCAGCTCACACTTAACTCACGTTCATTGTTATATTGTAATGGGCTTAGCCCAATGTCTGTTCTTTTATTTACAATGTCCAACTTGTATAACGGTCACAATCTGGCCTATATAAACACATGCTCAGTTTGTACAATTCATTTTTACAGTAACAAAATAATTCTGCTTTGCTTTCTCTACAGTTTCTTTCTGTGGCTTGGTATGCAAATGAATTAAAATACATGTACGTTATATAAAGTAGGCATGTTGAATACACTACACAAATTTCAGTACAATGAATCAATGATTTGCTATGCAAATGCAAAAATTCAAAGTCGGTGAGTTAAATGGCATGCAAGAATAAGATACCATATGCATAAATAGGAATGAATAGCGTAATTGTTGAAATTTCGCAATCAACCGCTAATTATTTTGTTGACTAGGTGACTTAATCATGCAGATAGCATAATAAATAGAACTATGACAGAAGAAAGAATATATAGAAGAACCACCACAGTTAAATATCTTCAGATAAAATTCACGTTCAACAAGCTATGTAATTTGTGGACAAACACCAACAGCTTAGAATGATGAACGCATGGTATTGTTGTTGAAACGTCGATTTCATTTTGTACACTGGCTCCATAGTGTATTTTGGGCTTATTTCTTATATTGCTAACGAGCGAGGGAAAGTGAGGAAACCGAGTATGGAGAAGCAAATGTGTTTATCAAGGATGGAAGTGAGAGAACGGAGAGTTGGCGGGCATTCATGATCCATTTTACTTGGTAACATGTTTTAAGACATTGGAATCCAGATCCATCATATGTAAGTACGGTTGAGATCCTGTGTTTATGTTTAAGTAATAGATTAAAATAGAGATTTACTACACATCCCACTATTTCTAGATAACAAACAAGAAAAGCGGCATTTTAATAAGTTTGATATTAAAGAACTGAAAAGTAGATTCCAGTAGCAATAATATTTTTATATATGACAAGCATCCATTTTTTAGCTGGTTAGAGCATATGAGCAACATGCAAGTGGTTATGCATTCGATTTTATCATGCTTTCTTGTCATTAATTATAGCATGGTTCACATCATACAAATACAAAATGTTTATCCGAGATTTAAAAAAAAGTTTAGATTATTTAGGAAAATACTGAGTTGAATTTCTTTATTACTTTGATAAAAGAACAAGTAGCGGAGAAAGAGAAAAGGAAAATAAACACATTCAAAAAAAAAAAAAAAAAAAAAAAAAAAAAAAAAAAAAAAAACCCCACAAAGAGTGAGATTAAAAAAAGCAGGGATCACACGTAGCATGACTGTAACGTTACATAGCATCATAACTCGCATGAAATTGTAGTTATCACAGCTTGAAATAGGTCAAAGCAGGCTTCCCACCAAGCCCTCTATCATTGCAGTAGAGCGTATAGTCCTTAACAGTAGTTTCCGGATACAAAGGCGGATTATCATCGGAAAGCAATTCTTGGATGGGACCAAAGAGTTTAGAACAGGGGACGAGATGCGTGGTTATAAAAGCAGCAATCGATATTCTAGGTCCGGTCTCACTAGCAAGTACTCTGTGCTCAACGCTCTTAAGCCTATCATTTGTTATCAGCTGCATGCATTTCAACATACATACATACACAGATAGATCACAGCTAAAAATTAAGTTTCACATGCATGTCTAGGGCAGTTTTACAAGACAAATACCTGCAAAAGATCAGCAATGTTGATTATGAGTGCACCAGGAATAGGAGGAACATCAACCCACTGGTCTTGATAACGAACCTGGAGACCCCCAATATTATCTTGCGAAAGAACGGTCATGAAACCAGGATCAGTGTGCTTGCCCGTCCCAAGTGTTAGATGTGGCTCTGGGCATGCTGGGTAGTAATGCATTACTAAAGCTATACCATCTGCACATCCCAGTTTTTCCAAATGATCGCTCTTCAGTCCCAATGCTTCAGAAAGCAATCCAAATATTCTCTTGCTTAGCTTTCGCACTTCATTCGTGTACTCGATGATTACATCTCTACATCAACCACAATTGATGAGGAACTTAATGTGTAAAGCACAGCTTACAAAGTACAAAGTTTTTAGCACCTGCATGAGTAGGGCAACTCTTCGGGCTTTGCGCCATCAGGTGCCATTCTGCAGGACAAAGTGTCGCGCCAGTTTGCTGAAGCAACATTATAGAGATCGAAATTACTGTTGAGCAGCACCCTCTTGCTAGTATCGCGTGTATAGAACTTCTTTCGGGTTTCCGCATCGTCCTCGTTGAACTTTCTGAAGTCTCCATGCATACGGTCGATTATGGATTGATTGATGCCATGATTAACTAGTTGGAAGAATCCGAAGGTTTCGGATGCGGATCGGACCTGGGCGACCAGCTGGGTGCGGTCGGAGTGGAGGTCGATGGTTGGGATTTGAATGGTTGAGTTGGGGTTGTTGGTGAAACTGCAGTGGAAGAAGGTGGGTAATGTGGTAATACGGGCGTCCGCTAGGCCTTTGACTCCGGTTTTGGTTGAGTCGAAGGCGTCCAATTCGGCTATGCGTTCGGAGTTGGACATCGTCTGCTGACTGTAAGGTTTTTCTGATAAGCACGGAGTGTGTTTTGAGACACAACGACTGGTGGATTATATAATGAAAAATGTCACCAACAAACAACAGTGGTTTCCTTTGTGCTCAACCTGCACCAAAAAAGTCACCAACCACCATTAATGGTTGGAAACTGTATAGAAACAGAAATAAAATTGGTTTGTATATAATTACTATACTAATTAATTAATATTTAGAAAGAGGTAATTAATTACTAGGAAAGTTGTCAAAAAATTACTACCTTCCTAAGTATACCGTAGTATGTAAAAAATCAATTTAAACCTATAAAAAGTGTAGAAAATTCACGATGTTAAAATCATTGATATAACGAAAACGTAAATAAACTCTACGTCATTTCTACAACTATGTTACTTTTTTACAAATTAAGTTTGGCATAGTAATGACGTAGGAAAGTTCCTACGTCAATTCTACGAAAACATAATTAAAATTTATTAGTACTATACTAATTTATTACAAGTTGATATATAATTACAATACTAATTAATTAATGTTTGATTTTCCTATATTTTGTTTATATCAAATTGTCCGAGCCTAAAACATTTTGTATGAACCGACGTCTCAGACTATTTTTTTTTTTCATTTGAACTAAAAACTGTCATTTTCCCACACAAAACCCTTCTCTTCGTATTGCCAAAGGAGAAAAGAAGAGGAAGAGAAACCGCATTCCGTCTCCTTCGGATCGAGTTCGTCTTCCTCAAATCAACCCACGCCTCCCCTTAGTTCGACCGCAGCCACCTTCTAACAAAATGCGATCAAGTTTTTTTTTATTCATTTTAATCTTGCGTTTTTTGCTATTTTCTATTACCGTGGATGAATCTTAACCAGGCTGATAATATGGAATGACAGTTTGTTTTTAATTTTGTGCTTTTTAGTGTTGTATGCATTTGTTCTGTATTTCAGGATCTGGATTTAGCTGAAAATTTGTCTGACCGAACACTGGTAGATTGCTTTCTCTTAATTGAATTTTAATTCTATGTACTTTCGTTTATTTAAATTATAGATTCACCTATAAATTCGATTCTTATTTTTAATTTTAAATCTAATTTGGAACAACGACACAACTTATGTAGGTGTTATAAATCGTGAAGCATGAGCTGTTTTTTTGCTAGATGATAAGGTTTTATATTTCTTTGAGACAGCCTCTAAAATTAAAGTACTCATAGTATACCTTTCTTATAATTTTTATGAAACATAGGCAGTGTTGTATGTGATATATTTGATGCATTGTTTTTCATTGGTGGAGTATTATCTTTTGATATTTATGCAGTTGTGAGAGTAAGCAACTAAAACAATTACTGAAACTAAAAAATTTAACTGGCAATAAAAATATTTTTTTACCTTCTATCTGTTACGATGATGGCGTTTAATAAGTAGTTAGCTGTTTTTTTAGTTGTGAGTCTAAAATCTAGCTCGTTAATAGAAAAATAAGGATTCATGACTGTTGGCAATTTCCTAAGTTCTAACGCTCTATATGCACTACTAGTCATAAAAGAACTTAATATTTCTAAGTTTGCTTACTATTTTTTTACTCCTTTGATTCAAGTTTAGTCATCTAATAGGGTTTTCTCTCAAACAAAACATCAAATTAGGTGTGCTGGTGTATATGCTTATTATGCAAGAAAAATGAACATGGTGAGGACATACCATATAATGCGATCATAGTGGGGCTAAATGTAATTTAAAAGTCCATGGGGTTAGGTGTCACTATGTAATAAGAAAATGATGTATGTTTTATACAGGGTGCTTTAAATATAGTTAGAATGTCAAATTTTCCTTGTTTGATGCATGATTGAAGCCCCATGCTATAAGAGGATGAGGATGAGTAGGTACTTGTCCTCTTTTATGATTTGTTTCTTGATTTGTAAATATAAACTAGTTCATGATCATGAACTTGAGTTGTTTGTGCTGGTTTGTGGAGAAGATGATGGTTTATATATTTGATGTGGACGTGATGTTGGTTTTTGGACTATTTATTATTTTTATCTATCGTTTATTAGCTTTTTAGTGGTATATGGGTTGGTTTATAAAATATATGTTGGTTTATGTTGTGAATTTGAGTATATATGAGGCAATGGATTGTGAAATTGATCATATATGAGTTGCGAATTGGTTGAGTTTGAGCTGGCGTGGATTGAGGGCCTTATGGCTGTTGGAAAGCAGAAAAAGATTTATAGTTTTGCGACGGCTGGTGACGTATTCATTTCATATTTTACCTACGGTTAGCGACGGCTGGCCATAAAAGTTGAAAGGTCAACCATTTGTCCACGTGGAAGGCTTCCGTCGCTCGCCGTCGCTATAAAGGAAACCAGAGCCGTCACTAACCCCGACGCTATTTGCTTAGCGTCCAAATATATAGCGACAACATTTAGCGATGGCCGGCCACAGCTGGCGACGACCATCGATGGTTTTTAGCCGTCGCTATGTGAACCCTTTCTTGTAGTGCGTATAAAAGGCATAGCAAATTCACGACATTATAATTACTGATGTAACGAAGACGTAAATATTCTCTACGTCATTCCTACGATTATATTATTTTTTTATAAATTAAACTTGGCATATCAGTGACGTAGAAAAGTTCCAACATCAACCCTAGGAAAACGGAATTAAAATTTATTAGTACTGTACTAATTTATTATAATTGATATATAATTACAATACTAATTAATTCATGTTTGATTTCCCTATATTTTGTTTATATCAAAGTGTCCGAATCTAAAACATTTTGTATGAGCCGACATCTCAAACTAATTTTTTTTTGTTTGAACTAAAAGCCGTCCCCAAAAAACTGTCGTTTGCCCACACAAAACTCTTCTCTTCGTACTTTTTTTCTCCCTTGATTCAAGTTTAGTCATCTAATAGGTTTTCTGTCAAACTAAATATTAGATTAAGTGTGATGGTGTATATGCTTATTAAGCAAAAAAAAAAGAACATGGCGAGGACATACTGTACAATACAATAGTGAGGCTAAATGTAATTTAAAAATCCATGGGGTTAGGTGTCACTACGTAACAAGAAAATGATGTATGTTTTATACGGGGTGCTTTAAATATAGTTAGAATGTCAATTTTTTCTTGTTTGATGCATGATAAAACCCCCATGCCATATAGAGTAGTAGATGAGCAATGTTGCATATACACTCCACGTTTTTGGTGGAGAACATTGGGACTTTTGTAATAATCATTGATTGCTATATAAGGCCCTCACTATTCACCATCACTCTTTCAGAGATATAAAGTAATATTTTTGTTAATAGATATTTGTAACGCGACAGGTATATCATTAATGAATAGTAGTTAATGTTGGAAATGTTATATATATATATTATGAATTTATTTAAAAAATTAGTTGTGTTACCAAAAAATTATTATTGAGCAATTAATACAATAGAGCCGTTGAAAGTTATAATGATAATATATTTACATATATTGTGATGCAATTAATGCAATAGAACCATTGAAAGTTATAACGGAAATATATTTACATATATATAAATATTAATGAGTTATTATTTTGATTGAACACTAACGGTCATACATGCTTGTGACCTTTTAATTTTGGAGTTGTTACTAAATAATAAATATATGGTATTTAATCTTGCAATGAATGAACACAGAACAAAAGAAACAAGGGAGAGGGGACATTTCTATTCATTAAGATGTGTCATTATTTCTATTACATTGGCTTCTTTATATATAGGCTTTGGATCTGATGTTTAACTTATTCCCATGATGTGGGACTAAACAGAGAACTAATAAAAGCATATTCATAACATTTATATATTTTACAACACTCCCCCTTAAATATGTGTCTTCAAAATCTTGAATGCTCTGCTAACTTAAAGTTGTCCCTTTTAAAACATATATGATGATTGCTCCCTCTTATTACTATCTTGATTGCATATATCTGTCCAATCGATACAACTATTGTCTGTTGCCTTTAAAACTCTATCAGGAAAACCTAGTGGGAAAAACCTTGAACGAGAAAAAAAAAGTACACAACGTTTGACATTATGGATATCATATTAAAATGATATTTCTTAAAAGAGTTTGATGCTTTAGAATCAAAACAATTCCTTATTAAAAACCTTTTAATGAAAAACCCTGTGGGAAAAATCATAAAAGGAAAAGAGTGCAAATTTATTTCCTTTTTAGGTAATATGTTTTACAATGTTACCGTAAGAGTTGATGCTTCAGGATCAAGATAATGCCTCATTAAAAACCTTACTGACAAAAACCCAGTGGGAAAAATATTAGTGAAGGAAAATAGTACATTATAGCATAATTTTATATGCTCCCTCTTATTTATAACTCATTATTCAATTAGTCTATTGATGTAATCGACGCATGCCAATTTTATACATCATCTTCTGGAATGTTGATTTCGAAATCGCCTTTGAGAACAGATCTACCGGCTTTTCTTGAACTGAATTTGTTTCTCCTCATTCTTGTTATCCTTTCATTCATGTGTGAAGAGAAATTAGAAGAAATTTGCTCCATCCTATCAACCATTATATAATTCACTTGAATTTGAGCCATGCAAATTGCCTTGTCTTCATAAGTAATAGTTTACTGCATCAAAAGATGTTTGATACTTCTGAACCAAAATATTGCCTCGTTAAAACCTTACTAAGAAAATCCCGATGGGAAAAATCTTAGTGAAGGAAAATGAGTACAATATAAAATGTCATATTTACTACGTCAAAAGTAGTATGATACTTCTGGATCAATGTTATGCCTCGTTAAAACCATAATAAGAAAAACCCAGTGGGAAAAAACTTAAATAAGGAAAAAGAGTACATTATAACTTATATTTGTATGTTAGTTTTGGGCTGATACTTCTGGATCATGATCCACGCCTCATTAAAACCTTACTAAGAAAACCTAGTGGGGAAATACTTAGTTAAGGAAAAAGAGTGCATTATATCATACTTATGGATGCTCCCCCTAATTTAATAATTTCCTCTGAATTCGTATTCTTTTTTCAATAACTCAAATTGCTTACAAATACTTCTTAATGAAGGTTTTCTTTTAAAACTTCATGTGTATTTCTATGCTTCAGGCATGCTTTCTTATTTAAAACGCCTTCGTTTTTGTGATTTGTATGATACTAGTATTCATTTATGAATACACTTCAGGTGCTTATAATTTTCTGTTTCAATCGGGCTTGCATATTGCAATATATATTTGATGAATAAGACAACTTTCATTGCATCAACACTAAGTAGGAAGTAATCTACTCATCTTGAAGTATATCAAGATTTTCATTACAACAATACTTAGAAGAATGAAGTATGTCAAGATTTTTATTACAACAACACTAAGCAGGAAGTAATCTACTCACCATGAAGTATATCAAGGTTTTCATTGCAACAATACTTAGAAAAATGTTGTAATCTATCATCCATGTTCATGGTATTCTTTTATAATAACAAATGTTATTTATGTTCTTCAGGAACTTATGTATTATAAAAAGTTTTGCATATCGCAACTACCACTTTAATGGATATTAAGAGTTTCATTACAATAGTTCTTGAAAGTAGGAAGTGAACTACTCATCTTGAATTATTTCAAGATTTTCATCACAATAATAATATTGTAATCTACATTTCTTGCTCTTTATCACTACCAAATTTATTTAAATTCTTCTGGAATTTGTATACTTTCACCGTTTATACCTTCAGGGTATTGTAAGTGTTTTAAATACTTTCACCACTTCAATCAATTCAATTTTCTCTGAAAATACAATGCTCAAGGCACTTACCATATTGTTGACACTCTATGGTGCTTTAGTAACTTCCGTGTGTTTTTGTCATTATATATATTTTTATTTTTATCTTATGAACTACAGGTTCATATCTTATGGACTACAGGTCTATATATCTTATTTAGGAGAATTTCATGATGGCCAATCATGTTTCTCTCTAATATGGGATTTTTAATCCATTTATAAATATAAGCGCTTTATTATTTATTAATTTATCATCGATGATTATTTCTTGTAAGTTTTATACATAATTTATTGAGATCTCAAAACTTATTATGCTTTAGGTACCTAAACCACTTCTGGGGTTATTTTTACAATCATGTCATGGGTTTCTTTCAAAGCACCTTTTGTGTTTCTTCAGGAACATTCACCACCTTTATTTTGCATCTTTATGACTTACTCCAAAAATAATTTGAACTGACTTTTATACCACATTTTCAGCTGTGATTTACACCTTTTGATCCTTCGGGGATTCGAATGTATATTAGAGAAAGTCTATTAGGGACATAATTGATAATTTATGCAAGTTACTTAATACTTTGCATAATTCTATATGTTAGAAAATATTTAACATCGATGATTCCTTTATCCTCCCCCTCAATGTTGACAAACATTATCACTTTAAATAATAAACCTACTTTGGATTCATTTTTGATCCATTATAGCATCACAGTTAGCAAATACATTAGATGTATTTCAATTGTAGGAGGATAATACTCTTATTAGTTGATAAGATGCATTCATATTGAATTGCTTATTCCCTTTCATTGATCTGATGACTTGGAGGAATTTTCTATCATTTGAATATGCATATGACTTCAGGTCAATCAATATTGATGTCAATCGACTTTTTGAAATATTAAATAGTATACGCATAATTTATAATATGCGCTCATGACAACTTCAAGTTGTTAATTAAATATTCGCATATATGTGTATATACATGCATCCACGAATTCCATATGTAATTGATTTGCATATTTTTTCTTATTCGAGTTACCTATTTTAGAACAAATTGTTTATAAGGTTCCAATCATTAATTTTTGCTTATCAAGCAATGTCAATGCGTATCTTAAAGATCGCATCATAATATCCAAAATATCTGATTTGGAACTGTATTGAACTTCTGGTTCAAATGAAATATATGAACAACTTCAAGTTGTTAATCTATATTGAACTTCTAGTTCAAATAATATATAAATAATTTCAAGTTTGTTAAACTGTATTGAACTTTTGGTTCAACTGTATTGAACTTCTAGTTCCAATGTATTGAACTTCTGGTTCCACTGTGTTGAACTTCTGGTTCAAATAAAATACATAACAACTTCAAGTTGTTAAAATTTATTCTTCAATACAATATGTAAATATAAATATATAAGCAAGATACAACTCATTTTGAAAATTGTGCAATCTTTGGATGCATTATTATTGTCGCATATGATTTAACTTCTTTAAGAAGTGTAATGTTATTATTTCATATGGTTTGAATAAAGCTTCAGGCTTTTAAATTATGAAGTGTTTCAAATTCATTGATTGAGGAACTTCGAGTTCCTATGCATATATATACACATGTATATCAATTTTATAAATTTATGATGAACTTCTGGTTCTCAATCTTTTAACATACTTTTAATTTAGAAGCTTTTACATTTTTGCTAATTGACAAGATTTCGAACTTGTGTACTTTATCAAAAATGTTCATATATATACATATATATATATATATATATATATATATATATATATATAATTCAAGACTTCAGGTCCAAGACTTTGAGTTATACAACTTCCAGTATAAATATTTTCTTTGCACAACTTCAGGTTGTGGTTCTATCCTTTCTTCCATAACATTAGTTATTACTAGCTAAATATATCGAATAATAATATATATGTTTATTCTTATTCCAAATACAAACATAGACTAATTAACTAACAATAACTAATGCATTCAATGCATTTATGATAATAAGGTAATATGATATATTATCATAACAATGCATTCTCTAACATTCAATGCATTTATGACAATATGGTAATATGATATATTTATCAATCACATAATCAACATTTTACATTCTCTAACATGAATGGTTCAAAAATTTACAGATCTGTATATAAAATTCACAACTATAAATAAAAATAAACTACATGTCTCATATTTATTTATTTTTCTCATTCTTCAATATGAATGATTTGAAAAACTAGTAAATTTATACATAAAATTCACAAACATAAAATTACATATATTTTTTGATTCAAAATATACAACCCATATAAAGACCTTTTAGATCTTTCTTTTTATATCAAAATTGCTTCTTGCCTTTTTAGAAACTACAGGTTCTAAATTTTCATGTAATGACAAAAATTGCTTTTGCATTCACTTCCGGTATGCATAATTAAGATTAATATTTAGATCTTAACATAATATGATCTTCAGGATGCATATTTTCTTTATAATTTTTTTCCTAAGAAACAGTAAAAACATTTCTTCTGGAAATATGATATGTTCTAAAATTACTATAATAAAACTTCAAGTTTTATTATTATTCACATATTATTATTGTATATTTTAAACGGAAGCAAATCCTCTAGATTTTCTTTTATTCACATATGATAGTCATTTCCTTAATAATTTTGATACAATACATCATAAATAAATTACATAAAAAAAATGTCGTAAATTAATGCCACATTAAAATTACATATAAATGGCATAGCAAATGTGTTAAATAACATTAATGAATATAATAGTAGCTATGATGTATATCTGACCATAGTATAGCTGCATAAAATGTTACTATGTCATTTTTCCTTTGGCTTATTATTGGAATACTTAACTAAGCCATAAATGATGCAGTTTAGATACACATGCAAACTATTGCTCCTTTTATTTTATGATGACTGAAACATGAAAGTGTAGGATATCTTTCATATGCGCCATACATATAAAATTTATGTATCTATTAAACATAAATGCATTAAATAAATAAATAACATCTTTTCTTATTCCTAATAGAAACAAGCTGAATTACTTAATATCCATAACCAAAGCATTTTATGCATTTATGATATTACCATAACAACCACAATTAATGCATTTATAATAAAAAAAGGCAATGGGCCGTTATATGGCTAAAAAATTGTAAACCAATATTACAGCGAATTGGTTTAATTGCAAATATATATAAAACAATGAAACAAAAAACATTTCATCTCAGATTTAGGCATGCATACTTGATTCAAAATTTCTAAAATATCCCAAATACCATATATATAACTGTATGTCCAAATTAATTAAATCAAAGAGCTGATTTCCTTGCATAAATGGTCCTGGATTATTCAAACCATTATATTCAATCAATAAACAGTAGAGGAAAACAATCGTTCATAACATATTCAAAATGTTCTTTCTAAGTGATTCAGAATAATATGCAATAACTTATGTTATGACTGACAAAAATTATTTTCCAATTTTTAGAGCGATTCAGATTATTTCCAAAAAAAATGACTTAAATTTTTTAATCTTCTAGATCTAACTTTTGAAACGAAAAGAGTCTCATAAGTCAACCTTTAATTTTCAATGCAAAAGCAAACCAAAGATTGCAAGTGGAAACATAAGTTATATGTTCAGATCTGAATTAAAAAAATATCGAATGAAACCACAAACTGTAAACATCAAGACCTTAATTTCAAATATTCTTCAAACAAAAAAATTTCTCAAAAAAATCAATTATGGGCGTCTCTGATACAACTTGTTGGAATTTCTATATAATTGATGATTGACCAAACATGAAATTCCATATTTGAATAGATGACCCCATATTGATTTAATTGAGAATAAACCAAAGAGAAAGTAAAATGAACTAGCGGAAGCCATTCCAGAATCCAGATGTTTACAGAGAGAAGACTAACCAAATTAAGTCATGGATCTGACTATCAAATCTGACATAAGCATTAGATCTGAATCCATAGTTGCTGCTTTCACAACTTAGATCTGATTTGTATCTAGAGCTTCGTGCTGATAACGTGTTATAAAACGAACACAGAACAGAAGAAACAAGGGAGAGAGGACATTTCTATTCATTCAGATGTGTCATTATTTCTATTACATTGGCTCCTTTATATATAGGAATTGGGGCTGATGTTTAACTTATTCCCAAGATGTGGGACTAAACAGAGAACTAATAAAAGCATATTCACAACATTTATACATTTTACGACATAAGATTTATTATCATTTATCTCTTTTGAAACATGCTAATTTACATGTTAAAAATTGCAACATATTTGTACGTTCCTCTGATTTAATAATGGTATTAATTATGTCCAATTTTTCTTACACTAAGTTATCTGATGTTAC
The DNA here is from genome assembly GCA_030737875.1 of Allium sativum. NCBI lineage: Eukaryota > Viridiplantae > Streptophyta > Magnoliopsida > Asparagales > Amaryllidaceae > Allium > Allium sativum. Next base: position 784,286,382 of record CM060912.1, on the reverse strand, counting down.
TCTTTATTTTTTTCTATATAAAGAATAAGATAAAAAAAGCAACAGACACAACATTCTTCTCTTTGCTCTTTTTCTCAAAAACTCTCTTGTCTTTATTGAATATATATTATAATACAAAAGAGCAGTAAATTTTTTAACTGAAGTGCAAATCAAGCTCAATTCGTTGTGCAAGTGAATTGATATTAAACAAGAAGTCTGTTTTATCCTAGAGGTGGCGGCAAAAGTTACAAACTACTTTGCACCATTGAGCAGATCCCCGAAACGTCTTCAAGAGAGCGACTTAGTACGTTCCTCTGATCGCCGAAATGTCTAGAGCGATTTCACAATTTTACAAGACAAATACGTGCAAAAGGTCAACAATGTTGATTATGAGTGCACCAGGAGTAGAGAGAACATCAACCCACTGATCTTGATAACGAACCTGGAGACCCCCAATATTATCTTGTGAAAGAACGGTCATGAAACCAGGATGAGTGTGCTTGCCCGTCCCAAGGGTTAGATGTGGCTCTGGGCATGCTGGGTAATAATTCATTACTAAAGCTATACCATCTGCACATCCCAGTTTTTCGAAATGATCTCTCTTCGGTCTCAATGCTTCAGAAAGAAATCCAAATTGAATGTTTAAAGCAAAGCTTACAAAGTACAAAGTTTTTAATACTTGCATAAGCTGGGCAATTCTTCGTGATTAGCACTATCAGGTGCCATTCTACAGAACAAAGTGTCACGCCAGTTTGCTGAAGCAACATTATAGAGATCGAAATTACTGTTGAGCAGTACCGTCTTGCTAGTATCGCATGTATAGAACTTCTTTCCGGTTTCCGCATCGTCCTCGTTGAACTTTCTAAAGTCGCTGTGCATATGGTCGACTACGGATTGATTGATGCCATGATTAACTAGTTGGAAGAATCTGAACGTTTCGGATGCAGATCTGACATGGGCGGCCAGCTAGGTGCGGTCGGAGTGGAGGTCGATGGTTGGGATTTGGATGTTTGGGTTCGGGTTGTTGGTGAAACTGCTGTGGAAGATGGTGGGTAGTTTGGTAATATGGGCGTCGGTCAGGCCTTTGACACCGGTTTTGGTTGAGTCGAAGGCATCCAATTCAGCGATGCGTTGTGAGTTCGACATTATCTGCTGACTGTAAGGTTTTTCTGATATGTCGGGGTGTGTTTTGCTACTAGAATGTGTGATGAATTATCTTATGTGCATGGCTAATGAACATGGGAATGTATAATGGAAAAAGTCACCAACCAACATTACTGGTTTCCTCTGTGTTCAACTTGCACTCGACATTACGGGTTTTGTACGCTAACTTTACGGAAACGGAAATAAAATTGACTAGTACTATACTAATTCATTATAAGTTTATATATAATTACTATAATAATTAATTAATATTTAAAAAGAGGTAATGGCGTAGGAAAGTCATAGGAATTTTTTTTATGCATTTTCTACGATTATCTTAGTATGTAGGAAATTAATTAAGATGGATAAAAGGGGTAGGAATTCACGACGGTAAAATTACCGATGTAGCGAAGACGTAAATAATCTCTATGTTATTCTTATAACTATCTTAATTTTTTTACAAATTCAACTTGGCATAATAATAACGTAGGAAAGTTCCTACGCCAACTCTACGGAAACAAAAATAAAATTAATTAGTACTGTAATAATTTATTATAAGTTTATATATAATTACAATACTAATTGGTTAATGTTTAATTTTCCTATGTTATGTTTATATCAAATTGTCTGAGCCTAAAACATTTTGTATGAGCCAACATCTCAGATTGATTTTTTTCGTATGAACTAAATACCATCCCCAAAAACAGTCGTTCGCCCACACAAAACCCTCCTCTTCGTATTGCCAAAAGAGAGAAAAGAAGAGGAAGGGAAAGTGCATATCGTCACCTTTAGATCGGACTCCGTCTTCCCTCAAATCAACCGACGCCTCCACTTAGCTTGACCGCCATCATCTTCTAAGTAAATCTGATCAAGATTTTTTTTCATTTCAATCTTGCGTTTTTTTTTTTGGTTTACCGTGGACAAATCTTAACCAGGCCAATAATATGGAATGACAATTTGTTCTTAATTTTGTGCTTTTTACTGCTGTATGCATTTGTTCTGTATTTCAAGATCTGGATTTAGTTGAAAATGTGTTTGATCGAACACTGGTAGATTGCTTTGTTCTTAATTGTATTTTAATTCTATGTACTTCCGTTTATCTAAACTATAGATGCACTTATAAATCCGATTTTTATTTTTATTTTTAAAACTGATTTGGAACAATGGCTTAGCTTATGTAGGCGTTATTTTATTTAATCATGAAGTATGAGCTGTCTTTGCTAAATGATAACAACTAAATGATAAGTTTTTATATTTCTTTGTGCCAACCTCAAAAATTAAAGTGCTTATAGTATACCCTTTCTTATAATTTTTATGAAACATAGGTAGTGTTGCAGGTGATATATTTGATGCGTTGTTTTTCATCGATAAAGTATTGACCAATGATATTTATGCAATTGTGAGAGCAAGCAACTACAACAATTACTGAAACTAAATTTTTTAACTGACAACAAAATTATTATTTTTTCCCTTCTATCTGTTACAATGATGGTGTATAATAAGTAGTTAGCTGTTTTTTTTTTAGTTTTGAGTCTAAAATCTAGTCTGTTAACAGAAAAATAAGGATTCATGACTGTTGGCAATTTCCTAAGTCCTAACGCTCTATATGCACTACTAGTCGTAAAAGAACTTAATATTTCTAAGTTTGTTGATTGTTTTTTTTCTCCCTAGATTAAAATTTAGCCATATAATATGGTTTTCTTTAGGTTTTCTCTTAGACTAAATATCAGGTTAAGTTTGTTGGTTTATATGCTTATTATGCAAGAAAAATGAAGACGGTGAGGACCATACTATATAATACGATCATAATGGGGCTATATGTAATTTAAAAGTCCATGAGGTCAGGTGTCACTATGCAATAAGAAAATGATGTATGTTTTATACAGGGTACTTTAAATATAGTTAGAATGTCAATTTTTCCTTGTTTGATGCATGATAACCGCCTATGCTATATAGAGTAGTAGATGAGCAATGTTGCATATGCTACACTCCACGTTTTTGGTCCAGAACATCGGTACTTTTGTAATAATCATTGATTGTTATATAAGGCCCTCACTATTCACCATCACTCTTTCAGAGATAGAAAGTTATATTTTGTTAATAGATATTTGCAACGTGGTATGTATATCATTAACAAGGAACAGTTAACATTGAAATAACATGATTGATAAATACAATTACATCATACGAAGACTAAGCAGCAATGGCTCTAAGAACTTACTAGTAATATAGTATCCTAAACTAACAAATAAGTAGAAATGAATGCTCAAATATAAAATAACATATTAATGTAACTACACTTGTGTATACACATAATTAAATAGATTAATATAAGTTTTATACTTTATACTTCACATATCTTTTTTTACTTTGTACTTTATACTTCACACATCAATTATTCGAATACTTGATAGTATAAATACAAAATTCTGTATTCACATAAATAACTGAAATCAAAAATGCAGAGTGCCTCAAGAAGTGCAAGGTATAAAGTTAGATTATTCTGAAAAAACATACTATATGCATCATGTGGTGCATCCAGTCCCAAATTCTTTTGTGATTGTGCTTATTATTGACTATGGTCAAGACACTTTATTGAATATAGTGAGCATTGTCGGATGATGGGATATTTTTTATTGGAAATTCTAACTGTTGGACACATAGAAATAATAGCCTTAAAGACCATCTATTAAAATAATCTTTACAATAATTGGATTCATGAATTCATTCAAACCAGTCAAGTTTATTCTTAAAACTTACACTTTCTAGTTTAGATTGAGATTTCAAGGTTAGATATCTTAATTTTATTTGTTGCATGATCATTTGTGAGTTATTGTTAGTAAATTAGGCATATCTCTTTAATTTTAAATCGAAATTAGATTTTTTTTTTGAAGTTTGAAAAAATTGAAAAGAATGTGCCAACTTTCATGTTAAACACATCCAAAAATTATAAGGGTAATGGGTCGAAAAACTTGATGCAGTCTTGCTGCCCCCGTCAACGTAATTTTATGTGCTTAATATTACAAGTAATTTGTGTATATCTTTCTCGTTTGACGTCCAATTTTGATGATTTTAGATGTTTCGAAAAGCTTAATTTTTTTTTAAAAAAGTTTCGTATTTTGATATTTTTGGAATTTCCTTGTTAGCATGGTTAAAATTGAGGTTTTTTGTTGTTATCCATAGAGCAAAACTAATATTTGCTCTGTGCTACACGCTAAAAAGAATTAGCTCCATCTTTCACGTTTCTTAACCAAATTTGGTAATTTTAGAAGTTTTAAATGCTTAGACTTTGTTCTAAAAATTTCAAGTTTTGATTTTTTTTGAAATTTTAAAGTTATGTTTGTTAAAACTATGTTTGTTTGTTGATAAGGATTGACATAATCTAAGTCAATCTCTGCATATATGGTATGCCATAATATGAAGAAATAAAATAAATATCATTAATGATATTATTAAATATCATTAATGATATTATTCCATAATTAGAGCATTATGTATAAATGGTATGACAAAATATGAGAAAATAGAATAAATATCATTAATGATATTATTCCATAAATATCACTAATGATATTATTCCATAATTGTTGCAGTGCATATGACTGGGTCTTGTAACTTTATATATTTTTGATTCATGAATGAAAAGTATCCTTCTCTTCAACACTTCATTATGGTATCGGAGCCTTGATCCAAGACAGTTCAACTTCCTCTTCTTCAATGGCTCTCATTAACCAAACTTCATCCTATAAGATTTTTAATGGCAGTGATCCCACAAAGCCCTACACTTTTCTAGCAATTATTAATGGTGCCGAGAACAAGGACATGTGATTGCTCATTGTCCTTTATTTAAGAAAAAGTTTCCTAATGCTATTCCTCCTTCTTCAAATTCTTAACCTCCTCAAACCTATTCACACCAAAAGCTCAAGAAAACATCATAAATCCCTCTACCTCCTTATCCTCTTCAATATGGCTTCTCGATGTGGTGCTTCCCACCACGTCACGACAGATCTGAACAATTTATCCCTCCATGCTCCTTATGATGGAACCGAAGAGTTGATCGTCGGTGATGGCAAAGGCCTTAAAATCACTCACGTCGGTTCTTGTTCTTTATCATCACTCAAACTAAATAATGTCTTAGTTGTTCCTGCCATGTCTAAAAATATAAATTCTGTTTCTCAAATTTTTCATGATAACAATATCTCAATTGTCTTTTCCTCCATCTCTTTTCGTATAAAGGATCTCAAAATGGGGGAATCTCTATTCCAGGGGCTGGTTGCAACAGACATTTATCAGCTCAAATCCACAACCCCTACAGTCAACGTAAGCATAACTAGTTCACTTGATTGGCGTCATCGTTTAGGGCATCCATCTCGTAATGTTTTTAGGCAAATTGTTTCCAAAAATAAACTTTATGTTCTTAGTATCTCCACTTTAGATTGTAATTCATGTGCTTATAATAAATGTCATAAACTTCCTTTCTCTACTTCCTCCATTGTGTCTACTGCCCCACTTGAGTATGTTTATTCTGATCGTTGGACATCACCAATTTACTCTCATGATGGCTTTATATATTATCTTATTTTCGTTGATCATTTTTCTACATACATTTAGTTGTATAATTTGAAACGAAAATCAGATGCAAAATATATATTCATTCGCTATAAAGTTCTAGTTGAAAAATACTTTCAACTGCCTCTCAAAACTCTCTACTCAGACAACGGTGGTGAGTATGAAAGCCTACATAACTATGTATCCATTGATGGAATTTTGCATCTCATAACTCCACCCCCACACTCCTCAATACAATGCTATTCGGAGCGACGACACCGACACATTGTTGAGACATTTCTATCTCTCTTAACTCATGCTAAAATGCCCCTTGAATAATGGACAAATGCTTGCTCAACGGCTGTTTACTTGATTAATCGACTTCCCACGCGAACTCCAAACAATGTGTCACCCTACTTTAAATTATTCAACCAACATCCTAATTATTCCAGGCTTCGATGTTTTGGATGTCTTTGCTACCCATGGCTTAAACCTTACAATTCCCACAAACTTGAATTCAAATCTCAACCATGTATTTTTGTTGGTTATTCACCTACTCAAAGTGCATATTATTGTCTCGAATTAAACACTAATCGTGTTTATGTTTCTCGTCATGTTCACTTTAAAGAGAATATTTTTCCTTTTTCTAAACTTAAAAATTCAACTCCCTCCTTGTCTGACCTAGTGGAACAATGGCCACCTCTCACATTATCTATATTACCAAATACTCAATCTTCCTCCTCTCATTCATTGCAAACTAATTCACCTTCCAGCACACCTCCTACCTCATTCCCTACTTCACCCCTTTCATCTCCTATGTCCACGAAAAACTCATCTCAACCTCCTGATACCGCTGTTGAGTTTTCCTCTACTTCATCTCAGTCAAACCTCGATATATCCACATCTGCAAATTCAATACCCAACAATCCTGTACATTCTCCTCAAATGATCACAAGACTTCAACATGACATTAGGAAACCAATCAGTAAACAAAATTTAAATGCGAAGGTCCATGAAATGGAGATCCCAAAAAATATCACCTAAGCATTAAAAAGCCCCATTTGGCGTAAAGCTATTGATGAAGAGATTAATGCATTGAAGAAAAATAGAACTTGGGAATTTGTACCTTCATCTATGTCACAAAGTATAAGGGTATGAAAATGGATTTTTCGAATTGAAAAGAATAAAGATGGTAACATTATTCAGTACAAGGCTTGCTATGTTGCAAGAGGTTTTAATCAGAGAGCTGGCATTGACTACGGTGGGACTTTTAGCCCTGTAGTTAAATCCACCACGGTTTGGCTTGTGCTCTCACTTGCGGTTAGTCAAGGTTGATCATTGCGCCAACTTGACATATACAATGTTTTCTACAGGGTGCACTCACTGAAGATGTATACACCATACAACCTCCTGGCTACACAGATTCTATACATCAACACATGTATGTAAATTAAACAAGGCATTATATGGGTTAAAACAAGCTCCAAGAGCTTGGTATAAAGAATTACGACAATATTTAATTGAGTTGGGCTACAAGAATACGGTCTCTGATTCATCCTTGTTCACATTGCACAAAAATGGTGACATCATTTATCTGTTAGTTTATGTGGATGATATTATTGTTACAAGTAATGCAGCTCATGCCCCGGAAGCTTTTATAAAAAATTCGGTGACAAGTTTCTCACTCAAAGACCTTGCAGAATTGTCTTACTTCCTGGGAGTGGAAGTAATACGTTATCCAAAAGGTTTTTTTTTGAGTCAAAAGAGGTATATTGCTGATATTTTGTGCAAAACTAATATGGACGATGCAAAACCAGTTACAACACCATTAGCAACTCATCCTCCATTAACTATACATGGAAATATTCTCAACGATCCTATTGAGTATTGTACTTTGATAGGTAGTTTACAATGTTTAAGTCTTACAAGCCTGATGTAGCATTCGTAGTGAACAAGTTAGCTCAATACATGCAACGTCCAATTGAGGAACACATGCAATCTCTACATCGTCTTCTTCGGTATCTAAGTGGTACATCTAATATGGGTTTAATTATACACAAAGATTCACTCTCACTCTCCATGCTTATTCTGATGCGGATTGGGCTCATGAAAAAGACGACTACATTTCTACAACAACATATATAGTATATTTGGGCAAGAATCCTATCTCTTGGATGTCAAGAAGCAGCGTACAAGAGCTAGATCATCTACTGAGGCCGAGTACAGGGAAGTAGAAAATGCTACTGCCGAAATTCTTTAGGTAGGAAATTTATTCAAGGAGCTTGGTTATAACCTCACTCTCGCGCCATCATCTATTGTGATAATGCTAGAGCTACATATGTGAGTGCTAATCTATTTTTCCACTCTAAAATGAAGCACCTGGGATTGTATTACATTTTGTCAGAGAAAATGTGCAAAGTGGAAACTTGAGGGCCTCTTACATCTCCACTAATGACCAGCTTGCGAATGCCCTCACCAAGCCACTACCACATACCTCCTTCACAACATTGGTTAGCAAAATCGGTCTTTCATCTTGGCCATCCGTTTTGAGGGGGCGTGATAAGGATTGACATAATTTAAGTCTGTCTTTGCATATATGGTATGCCATAATATGAAGAAATAGAATAAATATCATTAATGATATTGTTAATTGTTTTAATGATATTATTCCATAATTGGAGCATTATGTATAAATGGTATGCCATAATATGAGAAAATATAATAAATATCATTAATGATATTATTCCATAATTGTTTCAGTGCGTATGACTATGTCTTGTAACTTTATATATTTGTGATTCATGAATGAAAAATATCCTTCTCTCCAACTCTTCATCATTTGTTGCTATCTCGAGAGTAAAACGATAACAATAATGATCGCTGATTCGAGAATTGTACTGAGCGTATCTTTGATTCATAAGTACAATTTTAATGACTTTTATCTGACATCAAGATAAGTAAATCACCTTCAACTTTCGTGTTTTGTGTTTTATTAAATATTGAGATTTACATGGTCTGAAATGCAATTCAAGTCACCGTCTCAAGAGCAAAATGACAGAAGTAATGAAATTCAGGTCTCAGAATTATTTTTATCATAACTTATTCATTTGTTATCGAAATTCGATAATTTTTAATATTTTGGAAAGATTAAGACATATTCTGCAACTATCATGTTTATGTTTTATTTAATTATGGGTCTAAAAGGGGAAAATCAATCAAACAAAATACTGGTTTGAGTAAAATTCCCAAGTTCCTTCGTGTGTATATTGAATTGTTGCGCTAGTTTTTGGTTCTTTCTCTTGTAATTGTCGAGCATGGTTTTTTTTTCTCAATTTAGTACAAATATTGAGATCTTTATATCACTTATGCTCCATTATTGAATCATGTATTTTCTTGGATTGTCCGGGCATGTTTTGATGACAAATTTTAATATAGATCTTAAGTGTTTGAATAATTGTATTCTAGGGATAAACTACACTATCTGTGATTGCTTTGGGTTGCTTCTATCGTATAGAAACTCGGATATTCATGAATCCATTATTTGGGTTTTAATGAGTTTTAATCATTCTATGTTGATTGCTTGAGATATCGAGTACATATGAACATTTTTCTGAAACGCTTTCCAAGTAACTGTATATTAGTAGCTTTGAGAGATGGTTTTCATAGTTTTGTTTTGAAATAAACATCTCAAGGTGATATTAAATTTATATTTTCCAGTTATAAAGGATTTTAAAGAAATGATTGACATGGATTTGAAATCATTTTGTAATTCCTTTTTCATTAAACCAAGTATTTTCCATATATTAAAATACATGTTTCAGCATCCTTTGAGAAAGTGTGACAGTGATTAAATGGTATTGTAATCCTCATGGTATGAGACACGAAGATATATAGGATCTGCTAATTCCCGACCCGACTATCGAAGTCATTACCTATGGTGTTCTCTTGTGTTTCGTGTTTTTCCACATTTTTGTGTTTTCCCATGTTCATGTGATTACTAGCATGGAGTTGACTTGCAGGGTGTAAACCGACAAGAAAGAACGTGTGGTATAAGATGCACGATTATTACTATTTAGGTTACTATCTCAGAGTCTGTGACACATTCTATGGATAAATGAAAAAACTACATGGAGAGGTGTCAATGGCTTTGTCTATTAAGACAAAACTGCTTGAGAAAGGTGTAGCCGACCTTGTCATGATGGCAAAACTATTTAGGGAGGTGTCAGCGACCTTGTCGTTAAGTCGAAATTGATTGGGGAAGGTGTCAGCGATCTACCTATGGCCAACAAAACTGCTTAGGTAGGTGTCAGCAACCTTGATGTTAAAGCGAAAATGCTTGGGGAGGTGTAAGCAACCTTGTTAAGGCCATAGTAATCTGTGCGGACCCACCTCATCTTGTTTGTGTATTTTGGCATTATTTTTTATTACACCATTTTCATGATGACAACTATTATACACACATGCACGCGCGCGCGCACACACACACACACACACACACATATATATATATATTTATATATATACACGCACATATCGCTTCAAGCTGTCGTGTTTATATGGTGAATTCACTGATTTTTGTGGTTTCGGTGATTCATATGATCTCAGCGATCCTTGTAATTCTAGTGATTCGTATGCTTTAAGTGATTTTGGTGATCTTTGTGATTTTTATGGTTCTGTGTTTTCCAAGTCTTTTATCTTTTGTTAATACCCCAAACGTAGAGTTCAGGTAACCCGTGCTAAGAGTAATATCTAAGCGTGTGTTCGTGTCCTCTAATGTGTCTCGCTTGGATGTGGTGTGATTTGTGTAATATAAGTTGATATCTTAATAGTATGGAATTCCTTTCTGATGGAAAGGAATCACCGCATCTATGTTTTCATGTAAACCTATGTATTGAAATTCCTTTTCTTATAGAAAGGAATTGATGCCTAGTTGATAATTTATTTCATATATCATTATAACTGATATCTAAACTAGATCGATCCATGTATGTAATACTTGGGTCAGGCGAGTTGTTCGAGTTTGTAGATTACTAACGATTCAAGGTTAGCTAATGTATCTTGGACTTTATTCTTTGGCGCCATTTCCCAGTTGCATTTGAGTATTTGAGTCGTCGCATATTACTGTTTTGAAGGTGTTGTATTTATGCATGGTTTATTTGAAACATTCGAGTCTATAACACATGTATATGCTGTATTTTGATGTTTTATTTATATATATCTATTATGTAATCTATTAACTAAGATGAGTTGTAAATTGTTCTCAATACGATCTTTAGCTATTGTAGATTCATATCAAATGTATTAAGTAAGTCGATCCATTTGAGATAAGAAAAGAAAATTTTATACACCCAGTCTTATAATTAAAGATAATATTTTTATTGACTGATTTCCCAGATCTAAGACTAAATACAATCAAATCTTATAATTGAATATGTAGTCAAGTTTTGATATTTTCTAACGCATAGCTTATTATATCAATTACTCAAATTTTGGCATAAAAACTGAAACTATACCAACAAAAAAGATTTGATATTATAAACAAGATATACATTTCTCTTTCACCTTGTAAAGCTTTCCCAAATCTCTGATCTGAACTGCAGCTTTAAGGTCCATTCCAAATCTTTCCAATTCCATGTAACATTTATAAAAGCAGAGATATACATACTTAAAATCGGAGATCTAGAAATAGAGTTGGAATAGGAAAATAAAATTAAAATAAAAATATATAAAAATTTAACAATGAGCAAAACCCTTTTTTCAGTCAGATCAGAATTCCTTCTCTCTAGTTCATGAGAATAGAATTTGAAATCTATTTATTGAGAATTCCGAACGATATGAGAAAAAAATGGCAGTGTTTCGCAATTGCTTTCAGAAAATATGAGAGAAAGTAGGGGACCTAGGCCTTTATTTATAGGCGCAAGGAAGACCGAAATCAATTCAATATGCAAATTCAGATCCAAATTCGACTATAATTATTTGATTCAAGTTCAAGTTTAAATTCTCATACTTTAAGATTGTTTCTAAACTCTAACTTCTATTTTTAGATTTTCGTATCACAATTTATCTTAGTGAAATTTTATTTTCAGACAATTTGGGTTTCAACCGCTTGAATTAGAAATAAACCTTTATTTAGAATTAAATATGAATATAATAGCTACTTTTTTAATATATAATAGTTTAATAGATATGAAATATAAATAGTTAAATTTAAAATAAAATGATCTTATTAAAATATTTATGAAATATAAATAGTTAGATTTATGGTAAAACTGAATCTTAGTTATTAAATACTTATATTTAATACAGAAATAACTTGAGTGAAGTAGTTGTAAAATATAAATAGTAGTATGAGGATAAATAGTAAAACATAAATTAGTTTAAATAAATATATTTTTTGCAAAGCCGACCACTGTCACTATTCTAGTTTATAGTATAGGAGCTAGGCTAAATACCTAATTTACTAACACATTTCATACTCCATACAGAGAGTCAATTACGCAAACTGTCATAAGCAAAACATTAAACGATTAAGGTAGACAAATGAACATAAATTATATGCTATATTTAAAACCCCTCATTTTTACTTAATTAATAAACTAAAAAAAATTAAAATTTTTAGAATTTAGTCATGGAATTAGCATCATTGCATCCAGGACGATTTTCTGATTGATTTAGACCTATGGTTTGTAGAAAATGAATTTAAAACGAAGAAGATATCTTTAAATGAAGTTTTAGAACAAACGTAAAAAAGAAGATATAGGAGGAACACAAATATGAACAGTAGCCACCAATATTTTTAGTCTTGTGAACAAAAGATAAGTTAGATGAGTTGGTAAGGCATGCACTTCCCACGATGAAGGTTAGAAGTTCGAGTCCCACCAATGTGATGTTCTTAATTTTGGAGGGACAGCTAAAGAGATGCATGTTCTAAGAGAAAAATATATAAATGTGCATGTAGGAATATATATATATATATGTATGCATGTATATATATATGTATATATATATATATACGTATATGTATGTGTATATATATATGAATGTGAAATCCAAAAGTATCCTGCAATTAGTCAAAATGAGTAAGAAATAAATGTCGGCATAACGCTGTTTGAATTTTGAAAATAAATGAAGTTGTATGCAAATATATATGCATAAATTCAAAAATTGAAATTAAAGTGTAATTTAAGGGTGGAAAGCAATAAACGTGGAATAAATAAAAAATTGGCAAGAGAATAACTGCGTTTTAAGTTTAAACATACATTAAAAAGGAAAAAAACAATGAATTGATAGTGTTAACAATAACGTTTATAACACAACCAATAACGAACGAAGATTAAAAGAGTTATATGCATATATATGCACATAGGTTTGAATTGAAATGTTGGATATACCTTATAAATGGATGAAACTAATTTACATAGCAATGTTTGGCAACAAGAGGAACGTTACAAGCAATGTTAAACAAAAATTAAATTTTGGCCAAATTAACGTTAGTGGCCCAGGTCATGGGGTTGATCCAAACAACATGTGGGTCAGGGGTCGACGCACCCTTAAGCTGAATCGACCCAGGGGTCGACCTACCAAGGGTCCAGGTCAACCCATTTCTAAGTAAATCGACGATATTTTTCAATTTATACGGCTCAGATTATATTATATTTAATTCAATGACCAGAATCTTCTGTCTACCTATAAATAGAAAAGTAGAGCCTAACCTCCAACTCATATTTTCTAAGACGACGCCAGGACTCTGCCATTTTCTTTCTTCTCCAAATCTTTCAAAAATAAAAATATTTGTTTTAGGAATTTTGATTCAAGATTTGAAATCAAAGAATATAGATCTACAAAATAGGTGTTTAGATTACTTGTCTACGTAAGGTAAATATGTGAATATGAATTATTAGGATTTCTTTCTTTCTTCTAGCATCAGATTTATAAGTCATTTCAATATTAGATTCAGTTAGGTAAACCATGTGCTAGCAGATTTGAATTAGATTTAAGAATTGGAAAGTAGTCACGTGAATGGATTTAAATTATACCTTTTGGTAATGGTATATTTATTGTTTAAATTCCTCGTAATTCTTAACGTAATGAAAAATTGAAATTGTGGTAATTGTGATATAATCTATTCCCTAAGTACGTTAAAAATGATACTATTATACGAATTTTTTCCATAAACTTTCTATTTGGGTTTAAGAATAACTGTAATACGAAAATGGTGAACTAACAATGTTTATGCTCATATTCTTAACACTATAATTCTATGGTAATTTTAGTATGTTGTAAAATAAGCACAGAAAATTATGGGAATAATGTAATAAGAATTAACAAGCCTAATTTTGTACAGAAACTTATCGTGATCAAATTGGAATTAGGAATTGTGTATGAAAACAGGAAATGATATAACTCAGAAAGAAAAAGGGAATTAGTAGCGGACTGACTTAATTGGGGGTGGAAAAGAGATACATTTCAATAATTACCATTACAGAGAACGTAGTTGCAAGAAAAAGAAATATAATAAGGATTAGTGTGAAATGGGGGTTTTACCGTATTGCACACTGATCAAATATATATATATATATATATATATAATACCCAGAGAACCAAGCTTCGCTTATAAACTCTGAGGAAGTATGCAAATGCCTTCTCCGCATACTCCAGGTAAATCTCAGTTATAACTGTAGCTATAACTATAGCTTGCAACTATAGATCTTAATTGATGTATATTATGGAAATATATTTTATACATTTCCACTAACCAAATTAATGAATTTTGTGAAATATTTACTATAATAGTAAAAATGTACAAGACGGTAAATAAAGAAAGGTTACAGTAGTAAAGATTTGCTCAAATAACAAGGAACCTCGAAAAAATGTGATGAACGGGGAATACATCCTATTATAAATAATTATGTGAATGGGAATGAAATATAATTGGAATGCTTGTCCTAGGGACAAGTAGGATTGTAACATAGGTAATAATTAATAATTAAAGGAGAACTTATTGATAAACCTTACTTAAGGAACTAAGTTAATAAGTAAAACCACAACAACGGTTGTGGTGATGATATAGCATGGGTTGTAATAAGAGATAAGATGAGAACTTATTAATGAATTTTATTTAGCAGAATTAAGCTAATAAGTAAACCCACAACAGCGATTGTGATAAGTATAACATGAATTTGTAAATAACTTGAAAAATAAAAAGAAAGAAGAGGCTTATTATTAGCAAACTGATGAATGGGAAAAATATTAAGTTTAATGAATGTAATAATAAGTGACTCATGGATAGAATCCATTCCGGCAACATGGAGCTAATTAGGAAAAACAAGCGGCTAAATGTAAGCTAATAAACTAGTAAATTGAATGGAAAATGAATGTGGAGATAATCAAGTTAATTAGAAATATGATAAGCTAAAGCAAGCACGTGATTAAAAAGATTAGACATAGGATTTAATAACGTGATAGTGTGATCCGATTGGACCATTCTGTATGTATGAAGGTGAGGAACCCAATTGGGTAGATCATCATGGTGTTTGAAGACATGAGAGAAGCACATCCAACTTATTATTCTATGAAACTAAAAGGAAGCATGGGGCTTCTATGGGATGTGGAAGGGTACTATAAGATGGCCCTCTGAGGAACAACCAGATGAAGTCGTTGCTCGGATGCACGTCTGTTGCACCATCTAGAATATACATTGTCAGCAACTATAGTGTGATAGTCAGACAATATGGCAGATGGCATTAGGTGATTCGGCGGTTTTCCTCGCTCTAGGAGGACGTGGTTAAAGCCAAATTAATGATAGTAATCATCGGATACCTGTCATCCGCAGTCAGTGGGATGCAGAGAGACTAAGAGCTAAACCAACATACCAACGATCTTCCACTATCGAGGCGTTGATTGAGGGTCATGCCAAATTAGATGCAAGATTGGTTGTTAAGGGCCGTCATTAGCTCTTGATGCAGTCTTTCATTAGTGAGAGAGGGGCTAGGATGGGGCTATAGCCACCGTAAAATGAGACATACCATATGTGGATATCTATATTGTAGTCCTAACGGAGCTGTTCTTTACATATTTCGGATGCTCCCAATCGAGTTCTGTGCATTGGACATAGCCTTATTACAAGACCTGGGTTATAGTAGACACTACGATTGAGTGAGGGTCTAGATACACGCACTGGGTGGTGTACTGTGGACGGTAAGGCATTACTTCGTGTTGAGACATGATTCGACCGAGGAGTCCTGATACGAATAATGTTACGCTTACGTGGCATAGCGATGGTGGTTCTATGTGATTATGCAGGGGTAACAATATAGATTTCTGTACGCGGGTTGACGTAGGATGGAGGTTGTGCATAATTCCATGGGAAGTACCTTGAGATGTTGGGTATAACTACATATATATTATACTAGGTTTGTTTTGCTGGGGAGTAGATGGGTATGACGTGTGTGCAGGGCTTAGAGTACTATTAACGCGAATAATCTAATAACTAAGAAATGTAACTGAACGGTATATGTAAGGTTATTTCAGAATGTACAATTTTTCTTCTCACCAGGACCTGTATTCTGAGTCCCTTCTCATAACATGCTCACAGGTTAGATTTATGGTAGTGATTTGGTAACCTTTGGACAATTGTTAGGAAGTGTCATTATTTTAGTAAGGCTATATTTGATTATTATATTTTGCCCATTCTGCTATGAGACATTTTGTCGAGCTCTGATATATTTATTGTCCCTATTTTTTCTATAGGATACCAGACAAGCCAACTCGAGTTTTGATAGATTGGGATTTTTTCTATAAAAAAATCGGTCTATCGAATTTCGGGTTGTTACACTGTTACTATTTTTCAAGTTTAGGATTCATATATAGATAGTGTGTGAGCGTATTTGTATTTTTTAAACATAAATATTATATATATACCTATATCCATAGAGGAATCCACTAATTAAGAGAACGACACATATAGGAAGTTGGATGTTAATTTTGTACACTTAGGAAATGGTTATAAATGTTTGAAGATTGTAAAGCCATGAGTGACTAGGGTGGATGGAAAATATTTAAAATGTTTGAAAAAAAGATTATTAAAATATGAAATTTTGGGTATTTCAAATTAGTGGATTGGGCAGTAGGGTCTCACAAATCGAGAAATGATTAAGATGGAGAAAATGGATTAGTAATATACATATATACATTTGGCGCGAATGAGGCGCTAGTCTTATTCTTTAGTTTAGACAAAGTTTTGGAGAAATTTATGTAAAGAAATTTAGGACGAAGAAATGTATTTCGCACAAAGAGTTTGGAAAATGCAAAAGTTAGAAACCGGTTTGTAATTAGTCCCACAATTAGAACTTTTAAAAAGAACTAGAAAATATTGTAGGTGTAGAAAAAGGATTTCTAGAAAAGTTTTCAAATTTTAGAAATTTAGAAGTTTTCAATTTTAGAAATTTATTGGTTTAAAAGTTATATTAAAAGGATTTCTGACGTAATAGTGCAAACTTGTTCTCAAAGTATTAAATGCGTAAAGCAAGTTGTGGGGTTAAGTGGTATAAGTGATTAAGAAAAAGCACAAATAAATGAATTGGCCTTATGTGGTGCATAGGTGAGCTTAAGTGAAATAAAACATAAAGTTTTTTTAAAGGATGGATTGTGACACACTTTAACTTGTTGGGATAAGAAGAATTGTTATATTAGTTCTTATGAATCAATTGGCTTGGCAGTGAACATGTTTTGTTAAAGTGGCGAGGAAATGTGCAGTGAAAGAGATTACAAAATATAGGTGAAACGGTTCATAGAAAATATTATTTAATTAAAAATAATCTAGTTAGAAAGGATCCCGTTAGTGTGCGTTGAAAGTTGGTAAAGGTTTGAGGAAAGTTTGAAAAGGTGTTTCAATTGGTTATTGTTCAATGGAAATAACAAGTTGAAGTTTTTACATGTAAATTTATGATAAGTTTAATTAATAGAAATCTTTTTTAGAACCCTTTGAGAAAATAGGAAACTTTTCTTTTATTATAGACTTGCATTCCTATGTAGTGTTCTACTTTAGAAAAATAGAATGGTTTAGTTGAATTTTTTATTATGTGAGGAAAAAAAACATAGGATATTTTGAATAAAATCAAAAGGAAGGTAAAAGATTAACAACCTGAAGAAAATAAACAATGATGACAACTGCAAAACTAAAGAACAATAAAAGAAAATGAATTCTTCCAAAGTAAGTTGGAAAACTGAAAAGAAAATTTCCTTATGTAAACCGTGCTTGGAATAGAAAATAGGAATTTTTGTAAAATTAGCAATTAGGTTTTCAAAGTATGGGGAAAAAGGTGCGTAAAAGTAGATGGAAAGTATGTAATTTTTCATTTTCTACCTCTTTCTAACATAAAAAATCGAATTTAGAAATTTAGACTTTTCTATGATTCGCAAATTTAAAGTTGGTTCGGCAGGGTTTAAATGCAAAAATTGGATGAACTACACTCTTGCCCTGTAAAGGTGTATGAAAAACTCGATGAAAAGGTGTTTTTTCAGAATATTGCATTCATATAGAAATTTTCAGTATATTTAGGATGTGTACATCATGTTTTCAAAAACATTTCAAGAAAATTTGCGTTCATATAGGAAGTACCGCTTAGGCATTCATTGCACGCACGTATTATTATGTTGTGTTACACTTTGCACAAGCGCATAAATGGTTGCTAAAATTGGATGTACACATGATGATTGTTAATTATGCAGGGAATTACTTAATTTTACCCTTACCAAATTTCGAGAACAAAATTTCCTGACGTGGGAGAATGCGACACCCCACATTTTTAATTAAATAATAAAATAAAAATTCGTAAAATTTGTGGAACTTTATCACAAAGCAAGTGTCATTGCGTCCATGGAGATTTTGTGATCAATTTAGACCTATGAGATTTTGTGATCAATTTAGACCTATGATTTGCAGAAACGGATTTAAAATGAAGAAAGTATCTTTAAAGGAAGTTTTAAACAAACGTGAAAAAGAAGATATACGAGGGACAAAAATAATAACAATAACTACCAATGATTTTAGCCTTGTGAACAAAACTAAGGTGAGTTGGTAAGGCAAGCACTACCCAAGATGGAGGACAGGAGTTTGAGTATTGCCAATATCATGTTTTAAATTTTAGAGGGACGACTAAAGAGATGCATGTTCTAAGTTCAAAATATATAAATGTGCATATAAGAAAAAGTGTATATATAAGTGAGTATATATATACATACATATATATGTGTATGTGTGTGTAAAATATAAATATATATATGTATATATATCTATGAATGTGAAATCCAAAAGTAACCTGCAATCAATCAAAATGAGTAAAAAATAATTGTCGGCAAAGCGTTGTTAGAATTTTAAAAATAAATGAAGTTGTGCATCAATACATATGCATATAAAAAATGAAATTAAAATGTAATTTAAGAGCGGAAAGTATTAAATGTTGAATGAATGCAAAGTAGGCAAGAGAATAGCTGTGTTTAAAATTTGAATATATGTTAAAAGGAAGGAATCAATTAATTGATAGCGTTAATAATGAATTTTGTAGAGCAACCATCAACGAACAAAGATTTGAAGAGTTATATGTGTATATGTGTGCATAAGTTTGAAATTGAAATGTCGGATATGCCTTATAAATGGAAGAAAATAAATTACATAGCAATATTTGGTAACAAAAGGAACGTTACAAGCAACGTTAAACAAAAATTAAATTTCGGCAAAATTAACATTAGTGGCTCAGCTCATGGGTTAACCCAGACCAAATGTGGGTCGACCCAGGGGTCGAGACACCCTAGATCCGGGTCGACCCTGGGGTCGACCCATCAAGGGTCCAGGTCGACCCAATTTTGAGAAAACTGACAATATATTTCAATTTATACGGCTTGGACTATATTATATTGAATCATACGAATTAGAATCTTCTGTGCACCAATAATAGACTAGAAGAGCCTAACTTTCAATTCATATTTTCTGAGATGACGCCAAGGCTTTGCCATTTTCATTCTTCCCCAAGTCTTTCAAAAATAAGAATATTAGTTTTAGGAATTCTATTTCAAGATTTGGAGACAAAGTATATAAATATATAGTATAAGTGTTCAAATTTCTTGTCTACATAAGGTAAATTTTATGAATATAAATTATTAGGATTTCTTTCTTTTAGCATCAAATTTATAAATCCGTGGTCATTTCAATATTAAATTCAATTAGGAAAACCATGGTGTAACAGATCTAAATCAGATTCAAGAATTGCAAAGCAGTCAAGTAAGTGGATTTAAATTATAACTTTTGGTAATGGTATATTTATCGTTTAAAGTACTCGTAATTCTTAACATAGTGAATAATTGAAATTGTGGTAATTGTGATGCAATCCATTCCCTAAGTACGTTAAGTATGTTAATGTTGTATGAATCTATTCCATTAACTTTCTATTTGGGTTTGAGAACTATTGTAATATTAAAATTGTGAACCTGACAATGATTATGCATATACTCTTAAGACTGTAATTCCATGGTAACTTGGGTATGTTGAAAAAGAAGTACAGTAAATTGTGGGAATAATGGAATAAGAATTAACAAGCCTAATTTTGTATATAAACTTACCATAATTAAATTGGAATTAGGAAATTTGTATGAAAACAAGAAATAATATAACTTAGAAAGAAAATAAGGAATTAGTAGTGGACTGATTGGGGATGGAAAAGGGCTACATTTCCATAATTACCATTACGGAAAATTACAAAAAACGTAGTTGCAAGAAAAAGATATGTAATAAGGATTAGTGCGAAATAAGGGTGTTTACGATATTGCATACTAATCTAATATACACACACACACATGATGTAATAAAAAGAAATAGCTTGCAACTACGAATCTTAATTAATGTCTATTATGGAAATATATTTTATACATTTCCACTAACCAAATTAATGAAGTGTGTGAAATATTTCCTGTAATAGTAAAAATGAACAAGATGGTAAATAAAAAAAATGCTACAACAGTAAAGGTTTGCTTAAATAACAAGGAACCTCAGAAAAATGTGATAAACGGAGAATATAACCTATTATAATTAATTATGTCAATGAGAATGAAATAAAATTGGTTGGTTTGTTCTAGGGTCAAGTGGAATTATAACATAGGTTATAATTAATAATGGAATGAGAACTAATTAATAAATCTTAGTCAAGGGAACTTGGTTAATAAGTAAATCCACAACAACAGTTGTGATGAGGATATAATGTGGGTTATAATAAGAGATAAGATGAAAACTTATTAATAAACCTTATTTAGGGGAACTAAGTCAATAAGTAAACCCACAACAACGGTTGTGGTAACGATATAACATTATTGACGTGGGGAATTGTCACTATTCGCACACGCCAACCCCGAGTGTAACAACCGGAATTTTGGTGATATACATTAATTAATAGAATTCCAAAAATAGGAATTTCTGGAAACGATGGAATTTGACCACGAAATTGTGCCTGATGCATTCGTCTCAGAATTCTAGTCAACTTTCATGTCTGGAGTTTCACGAACGGAGTCCGTATGAAAAAGTTATGGACGAAAAACGAAAATGGACGGAAAATAAATAAATCAGAATTTATAATTATAATTACCTTATTTGACCAAGCCGACCTGGGAAATCTGAGGCCCAGGCGGTCGACCGCTATAGACAACCTACTGGGCGTCAGATCGCCCAGTGACGGCTAGGTTTTGAGAGATTATGTTATAATATTTATATAACGAATAGACATATATAACTTAAAACTAATTCAATGGTTTTAGGCCATTTCCAACCCTATAAATAAAGGGGTAAAGTCTCATTCTTTGTCCACATAAATCTGCAGAAGCAACGGAGCTCTGCCATTTTCCCCCTTCTCTAAAACTAATTCTAAAATAAAAATATACTCATACATAACAAATCTAATCCGATTCATATGAAATTGAGACGATAAGCAAAGCAGATGGAAAAGAATGCAAATTGACACTCCAAATCATATTCTCCCCTCTTTTCCCGTTTTCTTACATTTCTACAGATTTGGAATTTTCCCCTTTCCAGTTAAATTATAGATTTATAAGAATTTGGGGATTGTTGGCCTAAAGGTTCAAACTTTGGATTTGGAGGCTATAAAGTGAGTGGGAAATTTACGAATACAGGTAAGTAACTTATCTATTTCGTTTGAATTAGATCTATGTTTTAGTGCCTATTCCCTATCAGGTTTGTTCACTTAAGTACTGAGAATTTATTAACAAACCTCAGACCTATTACGAGCATTGTTGAAGTTGTGAATTATAAATTGTGGTTATGCTTAATATCAATTGTAGGATTCTCAAACTTGTTCATACATGTTCCCACAGTTATGTCATAAAATATGTTTTTATGTTGCATAGGATTGTGGATTTGGACATCAATCCCATTTAACACCATTTAGATGTAGTTACATTCCAGATCTTTAGTTCAGTGTTGAAATATAAAATATGTGAATTTGGGGAAAAGGTGTAATTATTAAATTATGTGATCATAATGTTTAAACAAACATGCCTATTGTATTCAATATTGTTAGGTTTTTGATTAATTTTTGTAAATGTGTCGTTTTCCTCCTTTTGCATAAAAAGGCATTATTTTGAAATCACAAGAGGTTAGACAAAAAGATCAAAAGGGAAAAGTGGTGCAAATTACGTATAAATATAAATATGTATATTTGTGCGTGATTTGCATCAACTATTCCAATTTAATATTTACATATATTTCTTGTGATTTTGAAATAGGCCAATTTCATTAATTAGGCACAATTTACAATGATTACGGCAAAAAGCCTTTTTGTGAGATTTGAAACTTTTTTGCAAGATTGGATATAAAAAGGAATGTTTGGTTGTTGATTAAACCAAATCATTTAATTTAAAACAATAAAAATAGCAGTAATAACCTCGTTGACCGCACGAAAACATAAATAAAATTACACACTTATTATTGTTGTATCTAACAATTCTATGATTTTTGAGTGATGATAACAAAGATATATTTATTATTATAAATGTGTTTGTTATTGTACTGTTATACTACATCAAAAATAGAATATAATACTTATATTTAAATAGAATACTACAACACAAGAATTTAAATATTTAAACAGTATTTTATTTAAATGTAATATTTTATTTCAATACTTCAACAGTACAAATTTATAACTCCACTATTTGTACATCTCGCTGTAATACAATACATTTCATTTCATACCTCATTTCTATACAGTGTTGCCTAACTATGGTACACTCAGTTTCATTTCACTCAAGTTGTATGAATTCATACTCACACATATGCTGAAATAGTTTTGTCTTCTGTCTCTATCTTCACAGTCAATCTACTCTTCCGCTTACCTATCACAGAAGAAACATACAGTAAACTGGAACAAAAATATTTTTGATTTCTAGCAAACATAAGTAGTGTAGAGGAAAGTTTTTATTTTTGGTTCGAGTTAATGATTCAAGTTTGCTTGTAGGAGTATTCATATATAGCAAGTGTTCAACCATCAATTTAAGATGCCAAAAATTATTTTTCCAACAAAAAATTTATGGGAATAATTCAAATGTTCGATTATGTATCTGGTATTTACTGAGAATCATTTCAAGAAATTAACCAAGCAAATCAATTTTCAAAAAATCATAAGGGTCTACTACAAAAAGAAATCAGGCATTTTTGGCAACCGATATTTCCAGAAACAATCCAAAGCAAAATAAGGAGACAATTTTAAATTGATTCCAAAAGTGGTAAATTTCATTCAATAATTCGCAATGGACCAAGAATTTTATATTTGGCAAGTAACAAATTTTTGCTAGAAAGGATTTAATAACTCAACATGTTTGGGCAAGGAATTCATGAGAACAATTCAAGAAATTCCAGTTTTGGCAAGTGTATTCATGACTTCTCATCAACAAATTTTTATCATGCAAGCATTTTTGGCAAAATCAATCTCATGTGTTATTTCCATAAAATCGAGCGTGATTTTAAAGCCAATGAAATCAAACATTCCAGAAATCATTTAGTGATTCACTATCAATAACTCAAGCAAAATCACGCAACTAAAATTAAGCCATTAAATTGAAATCAGAGTTATTTAGGATTTAATTATCCTATTTATACAACATTCTCATCACTGGAAAAATCATCCAAATTGGAAAAAAAAACAAATCAAGCAAAAGTATCCAAGCAAGAAAATTTATCAAAGAGACTTACTTTCTATTCAACTAAGAGATAAAGATTCAGAGATCACATAAATTCATCTGCACTTAAGATCGAGAACTTTTTGAAGTTGATTCATCTCAACCTCAACGATTTGGAAGATTTCAAAACCCTAGCTGACTTTTTTTGGAAAAAATGAAATGAAATAAAGAATAGGGTCGGCCGAGTTTTCTAAAGGAATAAAACAAAATTAGGGATAGATCTTCTTTGTTATTAAGGGGTTTTTAGTTTCTTTTTTATTTTGTGTGTCTTTTCTTTTTTATTTTCTCTTATAATAAAAAAATAAGGTTTACCACTGTTTTCCTGTAAAAATTAGGGTTTACTAGTTACAGGTTGTGACCAGGGAAAATCTGGTTTTAAGGACAGAAATCAGTCTAGGATTTTGAGCATAGGATTAGGACAAGAGCAGGGAGTGTGAGTTTACAAGGGTTTGTAAGCGGGATCTATTTTTAATACCTAGTGAAAATCTTAGGAATGCAGCAGTAAGCAGTGTTTGCCGAAGCTAGGTAAAAACTGTGTTAATTACTTCTGCATTTATTTTTTATTTGTTGCAATCTGTGTTGTGATATTTCTTACTATCTTGAATTAATTTAATAAACCCTATTCACCCCCCTCTAGGGTTAATCTAGATCCAACAAGTGGTATCAGAGCTGGTATATGGTAACAACATGATAATGAGTTCTCACTCTATCATCAAGTGGCGAAGTATTGATTCTTGTCCCTACATGCCCTGCTGGATTGTCCGGTGTCGAGAGGCAGGACGTAGAACCAGAATATGAGATACCCTTGATAGCCACCGGGGTGGTATTAAAATCCCCGTTAATGGAGATAACAAGTGGTATCAGGGCGTGGTATTTTCATCAACTCTAGAGTAATAGTGTTCCCTAGTTATCGGTATAGCGAGAGTCAGTCCAGTGATATTCCGATTATTTTTAACTGGACATATTTTTTTTTAATTTGGAAATCAAAAATTGAATTCTATTTAAAATCTGTTAATTTTGAATATTGGAATATTATTGAAAATTTGGGAGATATGCTAGATAAGAGGAATAAGGTTTTCAATGCTCATGTTATGCATATTATTTAATCCTATCTTAGTAATGATCAATTAAAATTTATCTCTCATTGTTTAACTGCGCAGGATATCTGGAAAACTCTCGACGAGTTGTATGGAAAAGGCGACAACTACTCAAAATCCCATAATGTCAACTCAGATTCAAATCTATGCCTCAAAGGAGAAACAGATGAAAATTCAAATAGATCAAACGATGGAGACTCAACAGACGATGAGATAGGAAATTTCTCGTATGAAGATTTAGTTTACATGTGTGCTGATTTAACTAAATCTATTGATAAACTCCAATGGAAAAACAAAGCTTTGAAATCTAGAAATCTTGAGTTGACTAGCAAAAGTAATGATTTGGAATCAAAACATGAATACTCTAAAAACACTTCAATTTTGGATTGCAAAAATTGTTTGAAATTGAAAACCAATCTTGTTCATCTCAATAAAAATATTCAAAAGCTTAAAAATGAAATTCTAATCTTAAAAGAGAACGAGATTGAGTTATTAAGTTCGAACAATTTTCTGGAAAAGGAATTTTAAAATTTTATAACGGCTGAATTTTCCAAACATGATTTTGTTGAAAAACAAAATTTGCTGAAAACTGAATCTACTTGAATTAATTTGAAAAAGAAATTATGAAATTCAAAGATTTTGAAAACCTTGAATTTGAAAAGCTAAAATGTAAGAACCCGTTACTTCCCCGTTAAGGAAAGAGTGGATACTTTGAGAACAACACACAAATGAACGCAGACGGGAGAACATTTCATTGTATATTACAACAATTCCATCAGATACAAGAATATACAGAGTATAAATGAATAAATTACATTCAATAAATATCAGAGATTACAATAAATTACATAGCAGCAGAAAATAATACAAAGCACAACTGAAGGTAATATACGAATACAGAGCTTTCCGGATATCATTCCAGCTGTAAACCAGGATCCTGTGAATATAAATCTGCAAAACCAAAACTACTAGCTGCCCGTGCGGAAAATAGGGGCACCCAGAGTTTAGGTTAAAACAATAAACTCCAGGTCAGTCATGTGACTGGTGTGAGAACTAAAACAGTTATTTAAAACTTTACTTAAAAAGAGAGTATTTCAAGGGACCACGCCGTATAACACGGAACGGGTTTCCTCCCAAGAATACCAGTGCATAGAATAAACAGCGCAATGCTTTTTCGAAAAATGAAGCTATTATAAGACCCAGGTCCCATCACACAATGCAACGCAAGCCGGAGGATAGGGTTTTACCTTATAACAGCCAAACATGCTTGATACGTTTAAAACAAATCGTTTGATACTATAATAAGTGTATAGTGTCAAAAAAATTTCAATCATAAATATAAATCATAGACGGCATGAGTGCCCCATCCCACTATGTCGCCATACTAGGCTCTACAAATAAAGTCGAAATACACGTATTGGAAATTGGATTTCCGTCATGAGTCGAGGCAAGGGGCAAGCTCCTCTCCGCGCTCGAGACACTCTAGCAAATGCCTCAGGACTACGCACTCTTGGCAATCCTGGATCTTCAGGGCCGGTCCTCACTTATGTTAGAGGATTAATTATGCCTGAACACACGTTTCCCGGTCCTTACAGACCTATAATCGAGGCGCCTCGCATTCCAACATCCACAAAGATGAAAAGTATATAAATGTCAGGGCTGGTAAGTCACTGACACCACCAAATCTAGAAAGAAACGTCGTGCTCTCCCTGCAGTCCGTATCCCGTTTTTAACTCATACCGAGGTGTGAGGATCGCGAATTCACGCTATACACAAAGCTACGCCACAAAGGCCGTGCTTTGATCATCAACCACAAGACTCTGCTTTTCAACAAAAGCCTTGATCATTGCATCTTAGCGTGCCACACAGGCAATTCTTGTCATGCGACTGATGTCCATCGATATACAACCTCTGAGCTCGTACGTCTCAGAGAAGGGAGTTAAGCAAAAGAATAAATTCTCCACCGCCAAACAGATGTATATTTAATAGAAATCAATCAACACAGGATAAAACCCAATGTCAGACACACAATCCATTTACAAGTCCGTTCTGGGTCTGAACGAAATCGGAGGCACTTTCCTCGCATATCCATCCATCTCCAAGTACGTCTGGACGACCACCAACTATTTCCATCCTCTTGGGTGTACAGCCCAATCAGGATCGTCAGTAATTATCCCTACGATGTGAAGACTTCCGGTCTTCAACCACCGTCTTCATCTTCGACATATCGTCGAATCGGTTATTCAGAATGGGTGTAAACCCGGACTTTCCAAACAACCCGCGTATATTAAAACAAATGTTACACAATCACAACATACGCCTCATTCCAATTCAGAATATCCTTTTTCTCGCGAAATCACATTTTTAGGGAAAGGTTCCCAATAATTTTATCCAAGATAAATTCTTTCAAATTTATCCTTTAATCTTCCTTTGGATGTCATTTCAAACCAAATTATGGTTTTCCAAACTAGTCGAGATTAGCGAACCACAACGAAGTAATTATTTATTTTATTTCCCAATCCCAACCTATTCATCCCATGAAGCAAAACTGGTAATACTCCATATCTAATACTATGGTGTTATCGGTAAGATTAATTACCATTTCACGTTCAAATCTAATTAAAGATTTAACTATCGCTTTGGAGCAAAACTGGCGATACTCCATTCTCGCTCATTTCTAAATTTGATAACTTAGATTTTAGATTCACATTTCAATCTAATTGCAGATTCGTTAAAACTCCTTATACTGGGTTAAAGAACTATGTGTTATTTAAAACACAGTTCACGACAAACCCAAATCACATTCTATTTATTATCGGGTTAAAGAACTAGTGTTATTTAAAACACAGTTCATGATAAACCCATTTCATATCCAATCAAATATATTAGAAATTCCGATTATTTAAAACCCCTTTTTAAATCTAATTTATTTATTTAAAAATAATTGGGTTTTAAATTTAGTTCAAAACTAGTTCATTTCGATAAAAATCCATTTTTATCTTTTCAAATATGGAGTTTTTCGCCCCAATTTTTCCCAAATCATTTCTTATGATTTTACACAAATTATTACTATTTTTAATAATTTTATTAAGGCCCGTACAATCGATTTCCAACAATGGCCATCGAACTGCACTTACAACGACCTTTTCCAATTTTGATTTGGACGTATCTCCAAATCCAACCGTTAGATTTCCAATTTCTAATATTCGTTAGAAAGCTCTTTTCGATACGAACCCAACAGTTCCGGTTTTAGGAGAATCCGACGGTCGGATCTCCCGTAATGTCCGTTTGAAATAAATGGTCGAAATTCACGAACTACCGCGGCGCGGCGCGTTCTATTCAGGCCATTATATTATATATATATATATATAATATATATAATATATTTCGTCGATTTCTATTTAAAACGAATTATATAAATAGTTTTAAATTCGTTTCAAAAACAATTTCAACTTCCATTTCAATTCAAATCAAAATTGAATTCTTCTTTATAAATTCGTTTTAAAATTCATTTCTATTCAATTCAAACTTCAATTCAATTTGAATTCATGTCAATTCGCTTTCAATTCAATTTGAATTCGTTTTCAATTCAATTCAATTCCAAAGTCGTATTCTATTCGATTCAATTCAAATTGGTTTTCTATTCGATTCAATTCAAATTAGTTTTCTATTCGATTCAATTCAAATTGGTTTTCTATTCGATTCAATTCAAATTGTTTTTCTATTCGATTCAATTCAAATTGGTTTTCTATTCGATTCAATTCAAATTGGTTTTCTATTCGATTCAAATTCGTTATATATTCAATTGAAATCAAATTCGTTTTATATTCAAATCAAATTTGTTTTATATTCAATCAAATTCGTTATATATTCAATTGAAATCAAATTCGTTTTCAATTCAATTCATTTCGAAATCGTTTTCAATTCAATTCATTTCGAAATCGTTTTCAATTCAATTCATTTCGAAATCGTTTTCAATTCAATTCATTTCGAAATCGTTTTCAATTCAATTCATTTCGAAATGAATAAAATCGATATAAATATCGTTCACGTCAAAATGGCGTCAATCTAATCAACACGGCTTAATGTATTTCTATTTTCAAATATTCTATTTCAAATATTTCCTATTATCAAAATATTTGTTATTATCAAAATATTTCGTTCAACACATGACTAATCTCAACGGATGAGTACAGTTAACACATGAACCTTTATTTTATTATATTCTTTATTTTCTAAATTGGAATGAGGCCCAATCAATCACCATATAATGTTAATTATATGGATTTTCATACATCACACGTATACAATGGCATTGAAAAATAATCAACCATCAACCAAAGTGCACTACACTGTATAAGCATCAAATATAGATATTCAACGCTTATAACAGTCTGTCAATCAATCGATCGACATATTTAATCAATCAAGATGAGTGAACTTCAAATTTCATCCCAACACCCGTGTGGGGTTTCAAACAATCAAACACAGATTTTATTTGTGCAGTTGGGCGATGTGTAAAATTTATCGACCCAATCAATGTCCTTCAAATAGGTGTACATCAACAAACTGTCCGGTTTGTAAATGAATATTTTATTTTATTCACTATATTCATATTCACGTTAAAAATTATACTTTTTAACGATAAAACATTTTATTTCAACATATGAATTTCTATTCGGTTCATTTACACAATAAAAATGATATTTTTATTTTTCTAACATATTTTAGGAAATTTCGGCGGCATAACGGCACGATACTAGAAACGGGACGAGGCCTAGCCTTATCCCCGGACTAGTGAAGGCCCACGTCATTCACACATCAATCAAATCCATTCATTTCACCAAACAATTCAATGTCAATCAAATAATCTAACTAATTTTTGCAATCAAACAAACAAGTCCATGGTCTGTGGACGATTGTGTCGGGTGCTACTAAGCACCGTCTGCATCCTAATATATATATACAACTTGAAAAAGAAATTGAAAGGTGAGAAATTCTCACCGATAGCTAACTCCATGGCACTTCATTGATAGAAATCTTCATCCTTCTCGCCTTTCTTCACTTTCGTTGTCCGTATTCACTACATATATAAAAATCGAATTTTTACTGCGCTTTTCAATATATAAAAATCGATTTTTTATTATGCTATATAAATAAAGATTTTGCCTTTTCCGAGCTAGAAATCAAATCTTTATTGCGCCAAAAATTCTATCTTTTTATTTTAAAAACCATACCTTTCCTAAAATAAAAATCGTTCTTTTTTTCTAGTTAAAAATCTAATCTTTTCTACGAGTAAAATCAAACTTTCATTTATAAACATATCGCCTTTCCATTTCAAAAATTATAGTTTCAACCTTTGTATAATATAAAAATTATATTTTTACTTACTTATATTATAAAAATATTTTTTTCTACAACTATAATTAAAAATCGTTTCTTTACCTCGCCTACTTCACATATAAACAAATTGAATTTTTATCACGGTTTCTCCAATATAAAAATACGATCTTTTTCTTCTGAAAATTCAAATCTTTACTTTTAGAAAAATCACATCTTTTACTTTCGAAAAATTACATCTTGCACCATTATAAAAATTCAGTTTTTAACCATTATAAAAATTCAGTTTTTAACCATTATAAAAATTCAGTTTTTAAAATCAAATAAAAATTCTGTTTTTAAAATCAAATAAAAATTCTGTTTTTAAAATCAAATAAAAATTCTGTTTTTAAAATCAAATAAAAATTCTGTTTTTAAAATCAAATAAAAATTAACAGATAAATGAAAATAAATAAACAAATAAATAAAAACAAAACTTACAGTATTCGATACAGGGGGATAGGGTTTGCTGTCGCGGGTTCGGGACTGGGGGAGTGTGCGGCGGTGGAGAAAAGGGGGGGGGGGACTCTCGCGCTTCGGCGGACGAGGGGGGGGGGGTGTGTCGCTTCGAGGTGGCGGAGGAGAAGAAGAAGGGGAGGGCGGCGAGCTTGGACGGAGGTGGGCGCCTCCGGTGGCGGCGTCGAGGGCCTTCCGTCGTTCGATTTAGGGCTTAGCCCCTTTTTTTCTTTTTTTTCTTTTAATTCGATTTTCTGTTGATCGAAGAAATGGGGGGGGGCAGAACGGGTTAAAGGGGGAGGGGAGAGAGAACTTTAGTTTTTTAATTATTTTAATTATTCTATTTCACCGCAAAAAGCAACTTTTATTTTCGACCTCTAAACGAGGCCCACCGCCTGTCGTCCATAGCGTTTTACCCCCATTTCGAACACAATGGGATATGTATCGCAAGCTGATTTGATCGTTACAATCAGTTTCTGTTGAATTTACATTTAAATCACTATATTCAATTTTAAACGTACATTTCAAATTATCGGGGTCACGTACTAACTCGAAAAATTCCAGAAAAATATTTCCTAGCTTCGTATTGACGATACGGTCCTAACAAAACTAGTTTCGTCGAATTCTGAGATCGTTTGAAAAATGGCCAATTTCCAGTCGATTAAAATCAACTAAAACTGGTCAAACGCGTTTAACTGCGCCACGCTCACATATTGATTCAGAAAATTATGAAAATTTAAACTTAGCAATAATTCGACGTCCCGGACCCAACAAAAGTGGTTTCGTCGAAATCCGAGGTCGTTTGCAAAATCTCCATTTTTAAGGGCCTGAATTCCATAGCGACTATTCAGAATTTTCAACTGGACATATCTTGCGATTCCCGCTATGAAATTTCGATTTGTCGGATTCGTTGAAAAGATATTCACAAATGGATCCTAATGTTTTTGGTTTCACTAAAATCCGGATTGTTTTGCACCTGGTACATTCAATTGAAGTTTGAAATCGAATTATCGAACTACCGCGCCATTTTCAATTCTATTTATAATTATATATAATTATTTATATTCTAACGACGACGTATATAAAATATACGTTCGAATTATATTCAAAATAAATTTCTCGTTGATTTTATTTAAAATAATCTATTTTAAATATTCAAAATTCGCTAAAATTGCCAAAATAAAAATTTTAAACTGGCTCAGAATTTCCGGGTTATTACAATCTCCCCCACTTAAAACTTTTCGTCCCCGAAAAGGAACAAAGTCGAAAGTGGTTTGATTAATCAGCTCTGCGTTCGATCTGGCTTCCATCCTCCAACTTTTCAGTTTCTGAGAATTTTCAAATTTTCAAAAATTTGGCTAACACCCTAAATTTTCGAA
Organism: Allium sativum; assembly: GCA_030737875.1. Classification (NCBI taxonomy): domain Eukaryota; kingdom Viridiplantae; phylum Streptophyta; class Magnoliopsida; order Asparagales; family Amaryllidaceae; genus Allium; species Allium sativum. Next base: position 784,254,164 of record CM060912.1, on the reverse strand, counting down.
AAATTTCGCCATAACCTCCCCTGCACCGGGAGCCACGGGAAAATCCCGAAATTGCCATGTAGGCCTTCTGATCTCAAAAAGAAAAAGAAAAAGCCAAGCGGCTAGCCAATAGGCTCATAAAATCATCATCACCCAAACAAAACAGTAAATTATGTAGTAAACATGTACCTATTTGTCGGACAAACAAATTTTATTCTCTGCTCTAGCCTCCTTGCTATGACCTGTTCAATGCAAGAACATATATATGCATGCATATGCGACCAATTTTCAATACAGTTCAATATTTGATTCAATTAGGCATAAAGGTTCAAAAATTATCAAACAAATAAACATTCAACACAAACATCAATCAATTAGTGGATTAACGTTTCAAATTCATAAATTTTGATACATATACAAAAATCATGTTTTTGATGCCAATTCACAACAATGTGTTCTAGCTATATAAGTTTTGGTTCTCACACCAGTCTAATGGAAATATATAGAAAATCACACCTTCGAAACACGAACATAAATACTGATGATGTCATGACAATCATCAGTACCATCTCCGAGCGACTAGAATGTGATCCCATATCTATCCAATATATTAAAACTTCGAATATACGTTCATGACGCGTATATGCAAAATCTTTATATAGTGGATTGTCCATATTCAAAATATATAAATAATCAAATACGTAGAATTGATTTAAATTTCAAAACAAAAATTGTTTTCATTTGAAAAATATACTCTTCACACTCGTTCTAGGATACTACTGATCCTATCTCAAACGAGTCATTCTAATTGGATATTACTAATCCAATATCTGATGAATTCTTTCATTCGGTTCTAATGTGTCTTGTTCTCGAGCTCTGTAAACAAAAGCTCTGATACCACTGTAAGAACCCGTTACTTCCCCGTTAAGGAAAGAGCGGATACTTTGAGAACAACACACAAATGAACGCAGACGGGAGAACATTTCATTGTATATTACAACAATTCCATCAGATACAAGAATATACAGAGTATAAATGAATAAATTACATTCAATAAATATCAGAGATTACAATAAATTACATAGCAGCGGAAAATAATACAAAGCACAACTGAAGGTAATATACGAATACAGAGCTTTCCGGATATCTTTCCAGCTGTAAACCAGGATCCTGTGAATATAAATCTGCAAAACCAAAACTACTAGCTGCCCGTGCGGAAAATAGGGGCACCCAGAGTTTAGGTTAAAACAATAAACTCCAGGTCAGTCATGTGACTGGTGTGAGAACTAAAACAGTTATTTAAAACTTTACTTAAAAAGAGAGTATTTCAAGGGACCACGCCGTATAACACGGAACGGGTTTCCTCCCAAGAATACCAGTGCATAGAATAAACAGTGCAATACTTTTTCGAAAAATGAAGCTATTATAAGACCCAGGTCCCATCACACAATGCAACGCAAGCCGGAGGATAGGGTTTTACCTTATAACAGCCAAACATGTTTGATACGTTTAAAACAAATCATTTGATACTATAATAAGTGTATAGTGTCAAAACAATTTCAATCATAAATATAAATCATAGACGACATGAGTGCCCCATCCCACTATGTCGCCATACTAGGCTCTACAAATAAAGTCGAAATACACGTATTGGAAATTGGATTTCCGTCATGAGTCGAGGCAAGGGGCAAGCTCCTCTCCGCGCTCGAGACACTCTAGCAAATGCCTAATGACTACGCACTCTGGGCAATCCTGGATCTTCAGGGTCGGTCCTCACTTACGTTAGAGGATTAATTATGCCTGAACACATGTTTCCCGGTCCTTACAGACCTATAATCGAGGCGCCTCGCATTCCAACAACCACAAAGGTGAAAAGTATATAAATGTCAGGGCTGGTAAGTCACTGACACCCCCAAAGCTAGAAAGAAACGTCGTGCTCTCCCTGCAGTCCGTATCCCGTTTTTGACTCATACCGAGGTGTGAGGCTCGCGAATTCACGCTATACACAAAGCTACGCCACAAAGGCCGTGCTTTGATCATCAACCACAAGACTCTGCTTTTCAACAAAAGCCTTGATCATTGCATCTTAGCGTGCCACACATGCAATTCATGTCATGCGACTGATGTCCATCTATATACAACCTCTGAGCTCGTACGTCTCAGAGAAGGGCGTTAAGCAAAAGAATAAATTCTCCGCCGCCAAACAGATGTATATTTAATAGAAATCAATCAACACAGAATAAAACCCAATGTCAGACACACAATCCATTTACAAGTCCGTTCTGGGTCTGAACGAAACCGGAGGCACTTTCCTCGCATATCCATCCATCTCCAAGTACGTCTGGACGACCACCAACTATTTCCATCCTCTTGGGTGTACAGCCCAATCAGGATCGTCAGTAATTATCCCTACGATGTGAAGACTTCCGGTGTTCAACCACCGTCTTCATCTTCGACATATCGTCGAATCGGTTATTCAGAATGGGTGTAAACCCGGACTTTCCGAACAACCCGCGTATATTAAAACAAATGTTACACAATCACAACATACGCCTCATTCCAATTCAGAATATCCCTTTTCTCGCGAAATCACATTTTTAGGGAAAGGTTCCCATTAATTTTATCCAAGATAAATTCTTTCAAATTTATCCTTTAATCTTCCTTTGGATGTCATTTCAAACCAAATTATGGTTTTCAAAACTAGTCGAGATTAGCGAACCACAACGAAGTAATTATTTATTTTATTTCCCAATCCCAACCTATTCATCCCATGAAGCAAAACTGGTAATACTCCATATCTAGTACTATGGTGTTATCGGTAAGATTAATTACCATTTCACGTTCAAATCTAATTAAAGATTTAACTATCGCTTTGGAGCAAAACTGGCGATACTCCATTCTCGCTCATTTCTAAATTTGATAACTTAGATTTTAGATTCACATTTCAATCTAATTGCAGATTCGTTAAAACTCCTTATACTGGATTAAAGAACTAGGTGTTATTTAAAACACAGTTCACGACAAACCCAAATCACATTCTATTTATTATCGGGTTAAAGAACTAGTGTTATTTAAAACACAGTTCATGATAAACCCATTTCAAATCCAATCAAATATATTAGAAATTCCGATTATTTAAAACCCCTTTTTAAATCTAATTTATTTATTTAAAAATAATTGGGTTTTAAATTTAGTTCAAAACTAGTTCATTTCGATAAAAATCCATTTTTATCTTTTCAAATATGGAGTTTTTCACCCCAATTTTTCCCAAATCATTTCTTATGATTTTACACAAATTATTACTATTTTTAATAATTTTATTAAGGTCCGTACAATCGATTTCCAACAATGGCCATCGAACTGCACTTACAGCGACCTTTTCCAATTTTGATTTGGACGTATCTCCAAATCCAACCGTTAGATTTCCAATTTCTAATATTCGTTAGAAAGCTCTTTTCGATACGAACCCAACAGTTCCGGTTTTAGGAGAATCCGACGGTCGGATCTCCCGTAATGTCCGTTTGAAATAAATGGTCGAAATTCACGAACTACCGCGGCGCGGCGCGTTCTATTCAGGCCATTATATTATATATATATATATAATATATATAATATATTTCGTCGATTTCTATTTAAAACGAATTATATAAATAGTTTTAAATTCGTTTCAAAAACAATTTCAACTTCCATTTCAATTCAAATCAAAATTGAATTCTTCTTTATAAATTCGTTTTAAAATTCATTTCTATTCAATTCAAACTTCAATTCAATTTGAATTCATGTCAATTCGCTTTCAATTCAATTTGAATTCGTTTTCAATTCAATTCAATTCCAAAGTCGTATTCTATTCGATTCAATTCAAATTGGTTTTCTATTCGATTCAATTCAAATTAGTTTTCTATTCGATTCAATTCAAATTGGTTTTCTATTCGATTCAATTCAAATTGTTTTTCTATTCGATTCAATTCAAATTGGTTTTCTATTCGATTCAATTCAAATGGGTTTTCTATTCGATTCAATTCAAATTGGTTTTCTATTCGATTCAATTCAAATTGGTTTTCTATTCGATTCAATTCAAATTGGTTTTCTATTCGAATCAAATTCGTTATATATTCAATTGAAATCAAATTCGTTTTATATTCAAATAAAATTCGTTTTATATTCAATCAAATTCGTTATATATTCAATTGAAATCAAATTCGTTTTCAATTCAATTCATTTCGAAATCGTTTTCAATTCAATTCATTTTGAAATCGTTTTCAATTCAATTCATTTCGAAATCGTTTTCAATTCGATTCATTTCGAAATCGTTTTCAATTCAATTCATTTCGAAATGAATCAAATCGATATAAATATCGTTCACGTCAAAATGGCGTCAATCTAATCAACATGACTTAATGTATTTCTATTTTCAAATATTCTATTTCAAATATTTCCTATTATCAAAATATTTTCTATTATCAAAATATTTCGTTCAACACATGACTAATCTCAACGGATGAGTACAGTCAACACATGAACCTTTATTTTATAATATTCCTTATTTTCTAAATTGGAATGAGGCCCAATCAATCACCATATAATGTTAATTATATGGATTTTCATACATCACACGTATACAATGGCATTGAAAAATAATCAACCATCAACCAAAGTGCACTACACTGTATAAGCATCAAATATAGATATTCAACGCTTATAACAGCCTGTCAATCAATCGATCGACATATTTAATCAATCAGGATGAGTGAACTTCAAATTTCATCCCAACACCCGTGTGGGGTTTCAAACAATCAAACACAGATTTTATTTGTGCAGTTGGGCGATGTGTAAAATTTATCGACCCAATCAATGTCCTTCAAATAGGTGTACATCAACAAACCGTCCGGTTTGTAAATGAATATTTTATTTTATTCACTATATTCATATTCACGTTAAAAATTATACTTTTTAACGATAAAACATTTTATTTCAACATATGAATTTCTATTTAGTTCATTTACACAATAAAAATGATATTTTTATTTTTCTAACATATTTTAGGAAATTTCGGCGGCATAATGGCACGATACCAGAAACGGGACGAGGCCTAGCCTTATCCCCGGACTAGTGAAGGCCCACGCCATTCACACATCAATCAAATCCATTCATTTCACCAAACAATTCAATGTCAATCAAATAATCTAACTAATTTTTGCAATCAAACAAACAAGTCCATGGTCTGTGGACGATTGTGTCGGGTGCTACTAAGCACCGTCTGCATCCTAGTATATATATACAACTAGAAAAAGAAATTGAAAGGTGAGAAATTCTCACCGATAGCTATCCTAACTCCACGGCACTTCATTGATAGAAATCTTCATCCTTCTCGCCTTTCTTCACTTTCGTTGTCCGTATTCACTACATATATAAAAATCGAATTTTTACTGCGCTTTTCAATATATAAAAATCGAATTTTTAATATGCTATATAAATAAAGATTTTGCCTTTTCCGAGCTAGAAATCAAATCTTTATTGCGCCAAAAATTCTATCTTTTTATTTTAAAAACCATACCTTTTCTAAAATAAAAATCGTTCTTTTTTCTTGTTAAAAATCTAATCTTTTCTACGAGTAAAATCAAACTTTCATTTATAAACATATCGCCTTTCCATTTCAAAAATTATAGTTTCAACCTTTGTATAATATAAAAATTATATTTTTAATTACTTATATTATAAAAATATTTTTTTCTACAACTATAATTAAAAATCGTTTCTTTACCTCGCCTACTTCACATATAAACAAATTGAATTTTTATCACGGTTTCTCCAATATAAAAATACGATCTTTTTCTTCTGAAAATTCAAATCTTTACTTGTAGAAAAATCACATCTTTTACTTTCGAAAAATCAAATCTTGCACCATTATAAAAATTCAGTTTTTAACCATTATAAAAATTCAGTTTTTAACCATTATAAAAATTCAGTTTTTAACCATTATAAAAATTCAGTTTTTAAAATCAAATAAAAATTCAGTTTTTAAAATCAAATAAAAATTCTGTTTTTAAAATCAAATAGAAATTCTGTTTTTAAAATCAAATAAAAATTCTGTTTTTAAAATCAAATAAAAATTAACAGATAAATGAAAATAAATAAAAACAAAACTTACAGTATTCGATACAGGGGGGAAGGGGTTTGCTGTCGCGGGTTCGGGACTGGGGGAGTGTGCGGCGGTGGAGAAAAGGGGGGGGGGGACTCTCGCGCTTCGGCGGGCGAGGGGGGGAGGGGTGTGTGTCGCTTCGAGGTGGCGGAGGAGAAGAAGAAGGGGAGGGCGGCGAGCTTGGACGGAGGTGGGCGCCTCCGGTGGCGGCGTCGAGGGCCTTCCGTCGTTCGATTTAGGGCTTAGCCCCTTTTTTTCTTTTTTTTCTTTTTTCTTTTAATTCGATTTTCTGTTGATCGAAGAAATAGGGGGGGGGGCCAGAACGGGTTAAAGGGGAAGGGGAGAGAGAACTTTAGTTTTTTAATTATTTTAATTATTCTATTTCACCGCAAAAAGCAACTTTTATTTTCGACCTCTAAACGAGGCCCACCGCCTGTCGTCCATAGCGTTTTACCCACATTCCGAACACAGTGGGATATGTATCGCAAGCTGATTTGATCGTTACAATCAGTTTCCGTTGAATTTACATTTAAATCATTATATTGAATTTTAAACGTACATTTCAAATTATCGGGGTCACGTACTAACTCGAAAAATTCCAGAAAAATATTTCCTAGCTTCGTATTGACGATACGGTCCTAACAAAACTAGTTTCGTCGAATTCTGAGATCGTTTGAAAAATGGCCAATTTCCAGTCGATTAAAATCAACTAAAACTGGTCAAACGCGTTTAACTGCGCCACGCTCACATATTGATTCAGAAAATTATGAAAATTTAAACTTAGCAATAATTCGACGTCCCGGACCCAACAAAAGTGGTTTCGTCGAAATCCGAGGTCGTTTGCAAAATCTCCATTTTTAAGGGCCTGAATTCCATAGCGACTATTCAGAATTTTCAACTGGACATATCTTGCGATTCCCGCTATGAAATTTCGATTTGTCGGATTCGTTGAAAAGATATTCACAAATGGATCCTAATGTTTTTGGTTTCACTAAAATCCGGATTGTTTTGCACCCGGTACATTCAATTGAAGTTTGAAATCGAATTATCGAACTACCGCGCCATTTTCAATTCTATTTATAATTATTTATATTCTAACAACGACGTATATAATATATACGTTCGAATTATATTCAAAATAAATTTCTCGTCTATTTTATTTAAAATAATCTATTTTAAATATTCAAAATTCGCTAAAATTGCCAAAATAAAAATTTTAAACTGGCTCAGAATTTCCGGGTTATTACATAAAACATTTTGAATTTGAAATTTCTGAGTCTGAAGCCAAAACCAAGTTACTTGAATTTGAAAATTTGGTTTTGAAACAACACGATACTGAAAGAAAGATCACCAATAATCGTTGTTCAGATTTACTGAAAGAAAACGGTGATCTTAAATCCAAAATTCAACAACTGGAATCAACTTTGGAAAAATTCTCTAATGGGAAAAAATCGTTGAATATGTTGTTACAAAATCAAGTTTTTGCTGGAAATAAATGTGGACTTGGCTTTGGGAAAAACTATGTTTTTGAAAAATTAAATTCTTGTGATTTTAAAAACCCTTCAAATTGCTTCAAGAAGGGTCACTCTGAAATTTTGAACTCTGAAAATTCCAGAAGGTTTTTGAATCACAAACGAGATAAGAATTTGATTGATAACAATCTATTCAATTCATTTTGGATCCCAAATGGAAATAAAACAACTTTAACTAAGTTTAAACAGATTTGGGTCATTAAGGGTACAAAGGTAAATTTAGATGGATTGTTATATAAATAAGGCTGGGTACCAAAATGTGTAAATAAAATTTTAAGTGGTTTTACAAACTTTGTTAGACTACTCGACCCTCTTAACTGTTAGGTATCGAACGAGGCTGAGGAACTGTTGTGCACAAGAGAACTGAATTCAATTTGTTCCATACTTGAGTTAAAGTTATTCAATACATGTTCCTTAGCCAAGTTTGTCGAGTTAGAGATTCTTTTGATTCATATTGATTACAAGTATGATCTCTAAACTCATATATGTTAATATTGCTTTTTTTGTGTTTATTCCTCCTTCTACCCCTTCTATTTTCATTTGGGTATTTCTGATTTGAAATTGACCATGCCAAGTTTTTCTTGTATTTTGAATTTCTTAACTTCCAATTGTAGAATTCTTGGTTTTCTAGAAATTCGCTTCATTTGAATAAAACTCTCATGTTTTAATCATTTCCAGACCTTGAATTTAAACTTATAAATCTCTGCAATAGGTTTGAAGTTTATTTTTATATATGAATTCATAACAGTGTTGAAGCATTCTTGTTATATCTTGAACACTATAATTTGAATTATAAAATTTTGAAGATCTAAAAAATTAATGAAATTTCACACACCTCTGTTGTTTTGAGTTTCTTCTAATTCATTTTTGAAAGTCTTGAAAATTTATGCTCATTACAGCACATTGCTAATTTTCTGTTGTGATGATTTCATTGATTTTTGGATTGGCTTGAATATTTCTTCTTTGGAAAATATTGGGCTTGATGTATTAGAGCCAAGAAATTCTTTTTATCGATGATCATTTTTGATTGGATATTTAATGGTTTGAAATCATTTAAAATTTTGATATTTGGAATCTCACACACCTCTTAGATTTGAAATTAATAATCTTGTGTGATTGATTCTTTGTATCCCAAAATTCACATTTACTCAAGTTATTTCAAATAAACCGTTTTAATTTTGGATCATGAATTATCTCTCACGCTTGATTCTGAAAATCTCTCTTGTGCTTATCAAAAATAATTGTGAAAAATTCTTTGTATATCTGGTCTTGAAACTCATTGTTATTTCATGATCATTTGATTTGAATATTTTTTTTGTTTGAAATCATATGAAATTGCTAATTCGTGAATCTCACACAAATCTTGGATTTGAAGCTTATAATATGGTGTGATCGATTCATTGAATCTTTAGATTTTTATATTCCTTCAAATGATTTAAAATAAACTGTATTTTTAAATCTTGGGTTATGAATCATTTTCTTTGACTGTTAGAAATATTTGTAAAAAAATTTCTTAACAAATCTGCTTTCAAATTGATTGTTGTGCTGCTCTAATAAAAGAAATCGTTTCTGGTTGACTTAACTACTCTAGATTGAAAATCTTTTTTTTGCGACATCCTGAAATTCATTCTGAAATCATGATCACTTACTTGGATATTGTTTTGTCTGAAATCATTTAATATTGTTTAATATCTTGAATCTCACATACTCCTTGGCTTTAGGATTGATAACCATGTGTGATCGATACATTGAATCTTGAAGTTTCCGCATTCCTTTAAATGATTTCAAATAAACCGTTTCTTTAAATTTTGGATCATGATTTGTCTTCTTGCACTTGTTGAAAATTTTCTGAAAACCTTCTTGTGAGACTTATTCTGAATGTGTCTTGTTGCTTTGATTAATGGATCTGAATTATTTGATTTATTCGCTTGGGCTTGGTGATTGGATACTGTTGTCTGAGACATCTTTTTTAGCCACCAGTGTCATATTAAAATTCCCGTTAGTAAAGACAACAAGTGGTATCAGATTAGAAGTGTTGGAAATTTTTTATTGATCTGATTCTCCTCCTATGTATATATAATTTTCGTCTTGTCTTGTATAAATCTTTTAATTTCCCTCTTGTCTTGTGTAAATTACTTTAATTTACCTCTATAATTGATTTTTCAATTTTAAAACCATTTATTGACTATTTATTAAGAAATTGAAATCAATGACAAAAAGAACTGTATTTAGAACTCATCAATATTATTATCAGATTTTTGAAATTGTGATGAGTTGTGACTATAGTATATTTCACAAATAGAGGAAATTTTGTTTAAAATTTTCATGATGATTGAACAATTTTTATAATATCTTTGAATTGGCGTTTATTTCACGAACATCTCCTTTATCTACCATTTATCTGCCATCCATCATGATTTTATATAAATGTGGAGAGTTTAATATTTTTAAATCATCGTGAATAAACAATGGAAATGTGATTATATTATATTTCAGAATTCGTGATAATTCAAAATTTTCAAGAATCCGGGTACAGTTGAGCATATTTCATAATGTGATTAATTTAGAAATTTATTCACAAACCATTTCTGTACCTACCATATTTATGTCATCCATATTGGTTTTATATACTGAGGAGTTTTTTTTAACAAAAAATAATATAAATATAATATTCATAAGTGTTTTTCTAACCCAATTTAAAAATCCAAGCTCTAGTTATGCATGGTTATGCGAGTACTTATTTTTAAGATGCAACTGACCTCATTTAAAAATCCAGGATCTGGTTATGCGTGGCCAGTGTGCTCTTAAATAAAAAGAAAAAAGAAAAGGAAATAAATAAATAAATTTTTATATGAAATTTTCCTTGGTTTGTAAAAATTAGCCAATCAATCCATTTTTTTTCTAATTTGTGAAACGTGTTAATATATTATGATATATTATGATTTGTTGATTGATAGCTATTCGGATTTGAGATTATTTGATTTTTCACTTAAATTGAATTTATATTAGTTGTCTAAATTCATCACTATTTTTGCGCTCAATTTTGAAAATCTTATTTGAAAATAATTGGAAAGCAATTGTTTTAAAACTCTCTCCATTTTTATAGAATTCACCGTAAATCGATCATTCTAAAATGTGAAATTTGCCACTTGTTCTTAGAATATTATGATTTTTGTTTGACCGATTGAGATTTATGATGATCGTTCTTCTTCTTAAGCTGAAATTATTCTTTTAGTCATTTTTCATCACTATTTTAATTCCTGTATCCTTTTGCTGATAACAAAGGGGGAGAATGGCTTAAGATTTTGATCGATGAGTGGACATTCTTTGAATATTTTAATATTGAAATTTCAATTGTTGTTTTTCTTTTTCTCACTCATGCACATATTTAAGGGGAGCATTCAAATAGGGGGAGTACAATAATTCACTGTAAAACACATTTATTATAATATTACATTCAAAATCTTATTTTATGTTTGTCATCATCAAAAGGGGGAAGATTGTTCTATCTAACAATTCTATGATTTTTGTTTAATGATAACAAACATATATTTATTATTATAAATGTGTTTGTAATTGTACTATTATACAACATCACAGACAGAATATAATATTTATACGTAAATAGAATACTAATGCACAAGAATTTAAATATTCAAATAGTATTTTATTTAAATATAATATTTTATTTCAATACTTCAACAATACAAATTTATAACTCCACTATTTGTATATCTCACTGTAATATAATACATGTCATACCTCATTTCTATATAGTGTTGCCTTACTACAATACACATTTTCATTTCAGTCACGTTGTACAAATTCATACTCACACATACACTGACACAGTTTTGTCTTCTGGCTCTGTTTTCACAGTCAGTCATGTCTTCTTCTTAACTGTCACAGAAGAAACACACAATAAACTGGAATAATTTTTCTTTTATTTCTAGAAAATATAATTTTTACTTAAAAAATAAATTATTTTCCTTAGAATTTTGATGTTTCTCATCATTTTTCATGACTTGATCTGATTCATATAGACATTCATCTGTGTCTAAACAGCTTGTGATATTCACAGTGATACACTGTAAATAGCACATGGTAGACATCATCTGTAAGGCTCACATATATATATTCCATACGTGCACTGTACATGTATACACGTATATGTGTATGTATATACACATATTTTCTGTGCAGTGGCAGTATGGTCAGAAAGGGACAAATATATCGAACATGTTGTGTTTAGGTAAAGCTTAACACACATGCACAGTTCATGGGACAAGTATCCATGAACATAGTAGTTCAAAGATGAACAACGGCTCGAACAAGTGAAGCAAATCTTTTCATACATATAAATATGTATATATATTCACATTTGTGAATGTATATATATTCACATACATATATACATATATGTATATAAAATATACACTGCCCAGCAAGCGTGCTAATGTGAACAAGGGCAACTGGAGTTTCAAGTTAAATGTAAAGCAACATGCATTTATTCACAGATCTACACATGGGTGTATATGTATATTATTTATGACATGATCAATGGGTAGTGGCACATGAAACAAGTGTTGTATATATTCATGATTATATATGAAACAGGAAATGGTCTGCAAAAATCATGGTACACCATGGTCGAGCCATGCACAAGTCAAGTTCAAGCTAAAGAAGGCCACAGGAAATCAAACAGGTTCTATCACAAGCATATGAAGCAGTCAAGATTAGACCAGCCAAGTGAAACAGAAAAAAACTCAAGTTCAAATTAGCAAGCAACACAACATGGTCAGTTTCCAAGCTACATCAATGAAATATATACAGCAACAATGAAGACTACAAAGTGACAAGATCAAGTTGAACTAATCTAAAGCAATGTAAATGGCTAAAAGTGTTGACAAGAATGGTGACAAAGCAAATGAACAGGACAACAAAAATATGAGCATTTATGGTCGAACAATGTACAGTGGGAAAGCCCAAATCAAATGTAGCTATAATCAATGAGCATAGACATGCAAGCATAAGAGTCCACACAAGCAATGACAATACAGTAAACATGAATGCATACAGGTGAAACAGTGGAGCAAATAATGCAGTTCTTTTTATAAAGCATCTTCCTATATACACACACAATGGTGTGTATGTATACATGCAGTTCAATTACTCATCTTCTCGAATCTCAATAGTCCAATATGCAAGAAAGTGGCAACATTGTTCATAAACATATAGTGTAGAGGAAAGTTTTTATTTTGGGTTCGAGTTAATGATTCAAGTTTGCTTGCAGGAGTATTCATATATAGCAAGCGTTCAACCATCAATTTGTGATGCCAAAAATTATTCTTCCAGCAAACAATTTATGGAAATAATTCAAATGTTTGAATATGTCTCTGGTATTCACTGAGAATCATTTCTAGAAATTAATGAAGTGAGTCTATTTCTGGAAAATCATAAGGGTCTACGACAGTAAGAAATCGGGCATTTTTGGCAACCAATATTTCCAGAAATAATCCAAAGCAAAACAAGGAGACAGTTTTAAATTGACTCAAAAAGTGGAAAGTTTCATTCAATAATTCGCAATGGACCTAGAATGTTTTATTCGGCAAGCAACAATTTTTTCCTGAAAATGATTTAATCACTTAACATGTTTAGGCAAGGAATTCATGAGAACAATTTAAGAAATTTCAGTTTTGGCAAGTGTATTCATGGCTTCTCATCAACAAATTTTTATCACACAAGCATTTTTGGCAAAATCAATATCACATGTTATTTCCAGAAAATCAAATGTGATTTTAAAGCCAAGGAAGTTAAACATTCCGGAAATCATTCAGTGATTCACGGTCAATAACTCAAGCAAAATCATGCAACTCAAATCAAGCCACTAAAGTGAAATCAGAGTTATTTAGGATTTAATTATCCTATTTATATGCCATTCTCATCACTGGCAAAATCATCCAAATTGAAAATGTAACAACCCGTAAAATCTGAACCAATTTAAAAATTTTAAATTGGCTATTTTAGTGGATTTTAAATATTTAAAATAAATATTTAAAATAATAACGATGAAAAGTAAGTTTGAATCGATGTTTGAAAATGAATATAATTATTTCTAATTATAAACAAGGCCTGAAATGGCGCGGTAGTTTCAAAATTTGAATTCAAACTTTGACTGAATGTACCAGGTGCAAAATAAAACGGATTCTAGTGAAACAAAAAATATTCAAATCTGTTAGTGAATATCTTTCTAACGAATCTGAAAAATCGAAGTTTCGTAGCGGGAAGCAAAAGTTATGGCCAAATGAATTTTTAGAAAGGCCGCTATAGAGTTTATATAGCCCATGAAAATGGCCATTTTGCAAACGACCTCAGAATTCGACGATACCACTTTTGTTTGATCCGGGATGTCAAATTATTGCTAGATTTCAAATTTCATAATTTTTGAAGCTAGTATGTGAGCGTGGTAAAGGAAAATGCGTTTGGTCGATTTCTATTAAATTGGATCGACCAGAAAAGAGTCATTTTTCAAACGGTCTCAGAATTCGACGAAACTAGTTTTGTTGGGACCGTATCATCAAAACATAGCTAGATTTATTTTTTTTGGAATTTTTAGAATCAGTATGTGGCGCCGACAAATTGAAATGTACGTTCAAATTAAATATTGAATGTTTTATATTTTAATTTGAAGAGAAACTGACTGAAACAATCGTATAGGCCTACAAAACAAATCCCATTGTGTTCGGGATGGGGGTATTTAGCTAGGGACGACAGTCGTTGGGTTTGGATTGGTGTTAGTATGTGAAGAGGGGTATTTTTGGATTTTAAAAATATATAAATAAAATAAAAATATCCCATTGGTCCACCAAATTCTCTCTCCCCGTAAATCTCCTGAAACGATCGGCGACTACTTCTTCCTTCTCTCCTCTTTTTCTCCTCCCACACTCATCGAAACCCAACGCTCCTTTGGAGTATTTTGAAGAGCTCCTCAAGGCCTTCCAATCCATACCCGATTTACCCTCCCCCATGGCGAGAATCTCGAGATCAGCACTTCGAAAGTCGCGCCCTTCTAAGCGTCGCCGTGCCTTCGATCTACGTGCGAGTTCGACCAGGTAGGTACCCGCTGGAGCGCCTCTCGAAGCTGGAGAACGTGGCGGTGGTTGATCGGCGTGAAGCTTCACGGTTTGGAAGAATTTGGCTAACCTAGTTTTGAACATCGAAAGAAAGGCAACGTCTGAAATTATATTAAACTATTTAGTAGCACTTTAAAGCACTACCGTTTATGATTTCACTATAAAAATCATATCTTTTTCGTTTGTTGATGAAATTCAGTGAAACAAGAGACAGTGGACTCGTGTGGATGCCTTCTACATTCTAGAAGAGACCGGATATTTTTCTGAGCCTTCTGCTATTTTTGGTGGAGTGGAACCCAATGTGAGATTTCTGAATTATAAACGATATGGAAATGACAATGTTTAAATTATATATTCGAAGTATGAGTTATATAAGCGTTGTATACCTCATGTATTAGCGTTGTATAAATTGTTTGTTCGATGTATAAATTATATATGCATTGTAAAAATTATATATGTGTTGAAATGGAAGTGAAATATACTTATATGAATATATATATATATATATATATACGCCCCTCGTCCACAAACCATGGACGATATTTATTGGTTGTGATTGGTGTGAAAATTGTTTGATAGCGAATGGTTGATTAGAATTGTTTGTGGTTGAAATTGATTGATTGTGGTTGAAAAATACCCGTTTGTGGTTGAGAATTATTTGGTTGAAACCACATAGGATTAGTTTGTGGAAAAGGAAAAAAATAAACATGCCGCCTACGTGCGAACTAGATGCATGAAATCCCCATTGTCAAAAGCAGCGAGGCTTTAAGGTAGAGCGAGGAGTCGTACTAGGGATGGTCCCGGTTTTAACTGCCCTGTCGTTATGCTGCCGAAATTTTCAATAATATTCATGTGTTAGAATTATTTTCATGTGTTGAAACTATATTCGTGTGTTGAATAGAAATTCATGTGTTGAGTAGAAATTCATGTGTTGAATAGAAATTCATGTGTTGAACGACATTCATGTTTCGAAATAAATTGCTTTATAATAAAAATCATATTTTTATCATATATATGAACTATGTAAAATAGTCGTGTTTTGAAATAATTTGTTTTATAATAAAAATCATATTTTTATCATATATATGAACTATATGAAATAGTCGTGTTTTGAAATAAATTGCTTTATAATAAAAATCATATTTTTATCATCTATATGAACTATATGAAATAGTCGTGTTTTGAAATAAATTGCTTTATAATAAAAATCATATTTTTATCATCTATATGAACTATATAAAATAGTCGTGTTTTGAAATAAATTGCTTTATAATAAAAATCATATTTTTATCATCTATATGAACTATATAAAATAGTCGTGTTTTGAAATAAATTTCTTTATAATAAAAATCATATTTTTATCATATATATGAACTATATAAAATAGTCGTATTTTGAAATAAATTGCTTTATAATAAAAATCATATTTTTATTATATATATGAACTATATAAAATAGTCGTGTTTTGAAATAAATTGTTTTACAATAAAAATCACATTTTTATTATAAACATGAATGGTTAAAAATAGTGAAGTGTTGAAATAAATGTCTGTTGGATAAAAATAATTTTTTTTTATCAAATGTATGAAAGGAATATGATTTTGAAATCGAAGAATAAATTATATTTATATATATAAATATAATCAAAATAAATCGAATAACGAAGCTGCAGTTCGTGTTGGATTTCAAACGATTAGTGCGGGAGATCCGACCATCGGATTTTCCCGAAACCGAAACCGTTGGGTTCACTTTGGAAATATCTTTCCAACGACACCAACTTTGTGAAGATCCAACGGTTGGATTGTCTGGAATGCTTAAATCTAATCTGAAGAAAAACAGCGCCAGAATCGATTATATATATATAAATATAATTAAATTAAATCGAATAACGATGCTGCAGTTTGTATTTTGAAGAAACTTCAAACGAGTGTACCGGGAGATCCGACCGTCTGATTTTCCCAAAACTGAAACCGTTGGATTCGTTTGAAAAGATCTTTCTAATGATATAAAACTTGTGAAGATCCAATGGTTAGATTTTCAGATATGAGTAAATCAAATCTGAAGAAAAACAGGGCCGCGACCGCGTTATGGCCTGAAGCGTCGTTTGAATAAATTGGCTATTTTTAAATAAATAAAAATAGCGATAAATCGTTATAAAATATTATAAATGGTATGGAATGGAAATAAACCGAATTTACCTGGTTTATTGGATATTTGATGGTTGAATGTGTTTGACATGAAAATTATACTAAAGAATTTATCTTTGATAAAAATAATTGGAACCTTTCCCTAAGAATGTGAAATTTAGAAACTAACTGAAGGTTAGCTAAGTCGAATGGTTTCCATGGTTTTGATCTGATGTTGGTTTCGGCCTTCGGGGTTAATACTTGCGAAATCGTTCTCTTACTAATTTACGATTAGTGACTAATGAATTGGAATGAGGCGTATGTTTTGTTTGTGTAACACTTGTTTATTATATATGCGAGTTGCACAGAAAGACCGGGTTTATCCCATTCTGAATAACTGAATCGACGATAAGAAGTCGATGATGAAGACGGTGGTTGAAGACCGGAGATCTTCACCTCGGTTGGATGGTAACTGATGTCTTGATTGGGAGGCATCCCGAAATATAGATAATAAGTGGTGATCGTCCAGACGTACGTGGAGAACGATGGATATGCGAGGTATGTGGTGCCTCCGGTTTCGTTCAGACCTAGAACGGACTTGCATATGGACCGTGTGTCTAACATTGGAATTCATTCTGTGCGATTGATAGCCATCAGTTGCATGGTGTGGATTGCCTGTGTGGCATGCTAAGATGCAGTGATCAAGGCTTCTGTTGAAAAGCAAAGTCTTGTGGTTGATGATCAAAGCACGACCTGTGTGGCATAGCTTTGTGTATAACGTGAATTCGCGAACCTCACACCCCGGTATGAACCAGAAACGGAAGAGGACATCAAGGAGGGCATGCGTTTCTTTCTAGCTAGAGGTGGTGTCAGTGCTTAAACTGACTGACATATATGTTATTTTCACCTGTGTGGTTGTTGCTGTTGCGAGGCGCCTTGGATATATCAGTGACTATGTGAAGCCGATGGAGTCATTCGTTGGCTCATTTACGCCCCAAAGTGTGGGGGAACGTAGTGTTCAGGCATAATAATCCACATCGGTGGACCGGCCCTGACAATCCAAGGCTTGTCTGCGCGCTTGCCTGAGGCTCGGGCTAGAGAGTCTTGAAGTCAGTAAGGACTATCTTTTGCCTTGGTTCATGACGGAAATCCAATTTCCAAATACGTGATTGTGCGGTTTTGATTGTATACCTATATATGGCGACATAGTGGTATGGGGCATTAATGCCGTATATGATTGATACTTATGATTTGAAATTGTTTTTGAAACATATAAACACTAGTAGTAATATCAAATGCTTTTGTTTTATCCGTATCAAGCATATTTTGGCCATTATAAGGTAAAAACTCTATCCTCCGGTTTGTGTTGCATTGCGTGATGGGAACTGAGTCTTATAATGGCTTCATTTTTGTAAAAAGCATTGCGATGTTTAAAGGATTTACTTGTTTTAAGCACTGGCAATCCAATGGAGTGAACCCGTTCCGCGAAAGTGGCGTGGTCCTGTGATTAGCCATATTATAAAATGTGTTAAGTAGATTTCTAATACCAGTCCCATGACTGACACGTAGTTTGTTTCATTTGCAAACTCGGCTGTCCCTTTTTCGACACGGGCAGCCTTGTATTCAGGTTTTAACAGGCTCTTTCTGTATAGCTGGAGCTGAAGATGGATTCTATCATTTATCTCTTTTTATGTTGTTCAGCTCCTATTGTACATATTATGTTTGTTTTCCGCTGTAGACATTTATGTATAACTGAACTGTATTTTGTACTAAGTATGATCCTGTATACTGTGTAATTCTGATGATTATGTTTATCTAGTGTATTATTTGTAAATTATCTGGTGTATTTATTTATTTTTGTTCTGCTGTTATCTGTTTATGTGTTATATTCCAAAGATTACACTTAACACCGGCGTACGGGGTTTTGGGGTCGTCACAGAAAAAAAAAATCAAGCAAAAGTACTCAAGCTAGAAAATTTATCAAAGAGGCCTACTTTCTATTCGACTAAGAGATAGAGATTCAAAGATCACATAAATTCATATGCACTTAAGATCGAGAACTGTTTGAAGCCGATTCATCTCAACCTCAACGATTTGGAAGATTTCAAAACCCTAGCCGACATTTTTTTTGGATAAAAATTAAATGAAATAAAGAATAGGGTCGGCCGAATTTTTCAAAGGAACAAAACAAAAAAAGGACAACCCTTCTTTGTTATTAAGGGTTTTCTAGTTTCGTTTTTATTTGTTTGTTTTCGTTGTTTTTTTTTCTCTTATAATCAAAAATAAGGTTTACTAGTTTTTTTCCTGTAAAAATTAGGGTTTACTAGTTACAGGTTGTGACTAGGGAAAATCTGGTTTTGAGGATAAAAATCAGTATAGGATTTTGAACATAGGATTAGGGTAGGAGTAGGGAATGCGAATTTACAAGGTTTGTATGTGGGTTATGTTTTCAGTACCTAGTAAAAATCTTAGGAATGCAACAGTAGGCAGGGTTTGCCAAAGTTGGGTAAAAACTGTGTTATTTACTTCTATATTTATTTTTTATCTGCTGCAATCTGTGTTGTGATATTTCTTAATATCTCGAATTAATTTAATAAAACCTATTCATACCCCATCTAGGGTTAATGTAGATCCAATAGTTATCCATCTAAATAAGCGTAAAATGGTAAAATATACATTATATGGAATATTTGAATATTTGGATAAGATTCAATTATGGAATTGTATGTAAATGTAATCCATATTGAATTAATATATATTTGTGGTGACCATTTATAGTAATGAATATAATTAATTGTTATAAATAGGACCACAAATCAATAAATAACAATTGCAACCAATATCGAATGGGGGGAATAAATGCGATAGGAAAATGGTTATAATTTCTAAAATCAATATAGATAAATGTTGTAAACGCCAATTAGGAAATTGAATTATAGCCGCATTTAGACACTAGGTTAAGCTCAACATATGGTATAAGCCTGCCCGGAACCGACCGGCTAATCCATTAACCACAGGCAGTCATCTTAATGTGAGGGATCTAATACATAAATATAATCGTATCAAGCCACAAGTTTAATTTTAACTTGTGGTAGAAGTCTGCCTGGAACCGACCAGTTTATTCAGCATCCACAAATTGTCAACTTAATGGTGAGGGGCCTTGTACGTAAATATGTATATATATAATAGTAAACCAACAAATAAATAAATAAATAAGAAAAGAAATTATCAGTTGGGGCACAAAAAATATACAACTTGGGACAGATAAATAGTTGCCTTAGGGAAATGTGACTGTTATGGTCATAAAGGGAAATAAAAGGAAATGGGAGTCATAAGGGAATTTATGATTGACGTTTAAATACTAAGTCCAAACTAGGGGAGAATTCAAATAAATATCTTAGGAAAAAAGGGATATAACCTTCCTTATTTATGTTAATGAAAATAAAACTTGTAATATAAAATATAGTTGGACTTAGTAAGTTAATAATGTAAATTATTATTATCTATATGAACCCGTGACGAAAATGAATCGTGTACGTATAACATTTTCATGTAGAGGGTCTAAACGAGAATGACTTTATAATGTAGTCCACCTTATCCCAAATAAGGAAAGGTATTAAAGGCAAAAGGGGTACGAACTAATAACCTTCGCATATAGTCCGCTTCCTGGGTCCTAAACGGCTAGAAATTAGGGTTGAAGAGTCCATCTGGGAATAGGTCATTAAGTTTAGGAGTCTTAAACAGAAGGTGTATGTGGTCTATCCAAACCTGGAAACTAAAAAGTCAGATATGGCTACTATCCTACGAGAAGTAATAAGCGACTAAGGGAGTTATCTAATAAGGTCAGCTAGAGGTATAACGAAAGATAAAATACCATCTCTCACCTACAGTGGGGAAAGGGTACATGCATGAATGATTGAAGCCTTAACTGGTAGGGCCCGTAGCTTCTGCCCTCTAGTTCATGTTAACGTTAATCGAGCAATAATAAGTGACCAATTGGTCCACCTATGGTCTTAAGCGATCAAGAAGGATCCACCATATCTATCATTGATAGTGAGGCAATAAATGATGAAGGATAAACGATTAAAAGTATATGAATATAGAAACTTCGTAATTAGGGGCCAAATCTCGATATAGTAACCAGCCGAGCTCTGGTGTAAAGGCTTCGCAAAAATATGCGTAAACGTCTTATCTCGGTATTATACTTTAGAAATACTACTTTGGGAAAAGTAGTAGGATTGTGGCTAAACATTTACAAGGTCGGGCTAGAATCACTAACCTTGTTGACATACATCTTTGGTTGAACCAAACGGGATATATCTATGTATTATAGTCTATGTTGTACATTTCTTAGTCACCAGAACTTGTTGTTCTGACCCCCACCTCATTACAACATTCCATGTTTCGTAAAGAAGGTCGGTTTCTCACAGATGTTTAAGTTTTGTTTTTGGTTCTCGTTCTCTCTCATTCTCGGTATTAGCAAAGTGACTTACTTCGAAAAAGGCAGTTACTTAAGTTAATACTAGTTATCCTATTTTGTTTCCGCTATGAATTTTATTTTATCGTACTCTGATTATGTTCATGCTCATTTATTACAGGTACCAGATATACATGCTTCATGCTTGGATGTGTTTAAGTTTCGATTTTTGTCAAAATTTGGGCATATAAAAGTGTGGGGTGTTACATTTGGTATCAGAGCTTAGGTTAAACGATAAGAGGAATTAGTTAAATTAGGACTCGTAAGAGAACATAATTCGATTTTCTTTCCTGTTTTTCTTCGTCTTTCTTGCTCAACTTTAATTTATTTCGATAATGAAATTAGTCATAAGCCTAATTATATAAAATGGGCTTTTTAGAGACTAAGATTCGAAATATATTGAGTCCGGGTTTCTAGCCGATTCTGCCTTACCCCAAAGTACGTTGGTGATCTTGTCGTAAAGAGCATGAGGATGACATATGGTGGATTCCATTGATTTAAGTTTGGAAACTGGAATAATATATGTTAACATAAGAATCTAGCTATAACCGAGATAATCATGAATCCTGGTTTGGTTTTGTTATTAGTTGCAGTTAAAGACCCTTACTCGATCTAAAACGGGAAAAGCCCACGTTAATATGTTGTATCCATTTCGAAAATATAGTTACAAGGTTTATCCATTTGTTACTTCATTGAAATTCCAAATATACCTTTACTTAAGCATTCAGTTGAGTTCTTGGCCTTGTATTCGAGGGAATTTTATTTTTAAAACTATTTGGAAAATAGAAATGGATTTCAATGGTTTTGAAAAACGGTTTCAGAAAATAGTTTGTAAGGATATGGTTTTTAAATTTTTAATCTATTCGTGTTTCAAAATTTATAGGGCTATTTGGTAGTTTTAATAAATGTAATCTGATTGGTAGGAATAAACGAGTTAGAAATAACAAGGAATATACAACTAAAACTTAAGAATAATAAATATCCATTCCTTGTGATTTCTAGTACCCATTTTCTCTTATATATTGGAAAATTTATTAATGTTATAAAAATAAACCTTAATTATTTTTAAGCTCCAATATTTTTGGACATGAAAAGGTTTTCCAGTTTTAAATATAAAACTGGGATATAAATAATAATAATAAAATTGATTTATAAATACGAAAACGTCAGTTCATAATAAATTCCATTTTTGAAAAGTTTTAAATTTTTCTTGGAAAAGGCTAAGGAAAATCCTTCATCTTGATTATTGGGGTATTTGAATTTGAATCGCTTCGTTTATGTCGGCTAGTAAGGGGGAAAATCCATTTTATAATTTTATTTTGATTTCTAGCTGATTTCCTATTTTAAGTTCATTCGTTTCGGTGGTCACGAATCTTTTTAAATACAGGGAAAACGCGTTGTAAAATTAGATTTCTCTACTCGACGAGTGGTGGAAGTCGACACAAGAATTTGGTTAGGAGTAGAAGTTGTTTTCACGCAATAGAAATTTTAAATTCAGTTTATAAATAATTTAAGCGGGCCGTTGGGATGAGGTTCAGACCGTGCCTTCTTAAGGGCAAGCGGTCAACCGCCCTCTTATGGCTAGGTCGACTGCTCCCCCCTATTCGATGTGCTTGGACCCGACCCGAATTGACTGAATAATGTACATATACATCGTTCTGCTGACTCTTCCTCCCCAACCCCAGTTCCACTGAAACCTAAAACCCTCCTCCTTCCTAAGCTCCAATCCGAGAAGACCCGCCCCGTTTTGCCTCTACTTACCACCAAAATCCTTCTCTTGCTGATCTCTATCAATTATTCTCCGGATTTGCAGTTTCTCTTGCCCGTTTCACCGATTCCTCAACGGCACCTCGCAACTAACACCCCGATCTAATGCCTTAGGAAGCCGCTTGGTTAGATCGTGATGAGGCAAAGATTAAGCAGTTTTTAGCCACGGCCAGTTATGAGTTTCAGATTGGTCGACCGGTGAAGTTCGTCGACTTTGCTGCACTTAGTTTGGAGGAAATTTTTGTCGCGGCAGGCTTAGCATCGATCCTGCGCTTCGAAACTTTTGAGCGCAACTTGTATCCACACTGCATCCGTCTGTTCGATGCTCATATGGAGCCGACATTAATGACGAATCCTGCATCGTCAGATCTGAGGTCATGGGCACCTATATCAAGTTCACGGATGCTGACTTGGCTCAGATTTCGGGTATCTTGGCAGTCGGAGCCAAGATTGATGCAATTGAGATGGAGAGCCCCCAGATCCTCCAACGTATCTTTGTTGAAGAGCCCGAAGCTTGGACCACTGCCAATCTGCGACCCATCGCCCGCATAGTTGTGCGCATTATACAACACAATATCATCCCGAAGACGGGAAGCTTGGAGCAGATCAATCCTTCTGTTTGCCGTGCCACCTGTGCTATCATTGGCGGCATAGACGTCAATTAGGCCCGTGTGCTTATGATTCACCTTCATGAGCCCTTCATCGACACCCCGCAAAGCCATTTTCTAGCCATCTTCTCACCTGTGTTTTCCGTCACTTCCAGGTGAGACTTTCTGGGGAGACGTCAGTGAAGAAGGTGCCGACCTCCATCAGTCGCGCCACTCTCCGGAAGATGGGCATTCAACTGCCCGATGCTCCTGCCCCTGCACCACCCGCTCCAGCTCAGCAGCCCCAGTAGCCTGGTCACGAAAGCCCTGAGCTCACTGGCATCCATGCTATGGTGGCCCAGCTCCGAGATGTTTGCGACAAGTAGTGCCAACAGGCGCATAAGACTGGCTGCATCTCCGCTATACTACGCTCCTGGCACGGATGTGGTAATGGATCAGACTCCAGCCGCGGAGGTAGACCAGCTTATAGTGGGTAGTGTTAGTTGGTGTTGTTAGTACATGCCTTGTGCATATTGTAGCTTGCACCGTGTGTTCCCCTTTCCAACGTTTTCCTTTTTCTTTGATGAAGTGTTGTGTTCGTAACCGCCAGTAATGAATAATTTGCATGACTTTAGTAATGATATTTTTATGTTGAAAAAAAATGTTTTGGCATTCACGCACGATTATTTGAATAAAATCTCGTTACTTTACTAGCACTTGTCCTAGAGTTGGAAAGAACAAAATTCTGTGCTGGATAAATTTTAGTAAAGGAATGGTTCTACGTCACAGGTATATAAATAAATAAATCGCCGTTCCTTGTTAAAACTACAATTTATTTTCATCTTTTATGTGATTTCAGTTTTTGCATTTTTGGCGTAACCGGCTCCCTTCTTGGCCGACATGTGATTTGTATCATTTAAATATCTGCAAAATACATTTTTGAAGTTTCTGGAAAATGTTGTTTGGAAAATAAAAATCTCTTTTTATCATTTTCTTATTTTATTGGAAAGTGAACGGTTTTGAAATGAAATTTTCAAAATAAACATGACATGTTTTTAAGCTGAAGTTTATCTTTATGAAAAATTTCGATTTTTGGTCACATGAACGGTGTAAGGAAGATTTTTGGATGCTTTATGTGCGCGTTATAGCAATGCAGTAAGAGCGGTGATACGATAAAAACGTTGGTGGTAAGAAGGAAAAGGCAGTTCTAGCCCTGGAAACGCAGTTTCCATACCTTGTCAACGATGTGCGCGAGCTATTAGTTAACTCGTTTTACATTTTAAAGCTTGTTTTAAGCCTCCTTTATAGTCTACCGATGGGAATTTTATGAGTATTACGGGTGACTAAGGTAAAAATCCTACTATAGGGCGAGAAATTGAAAAGTAGTGAGCAGGAAAAATGATAAAATTCTTCACTTTAGTATCCTTTTTCCAATTTAGGAGGAATTAAATAGGAAATGATTAGACTGCGTGATGTTTCGGATGGTAGGATTTGGATGCAAAATTGGTTACTTCACGTTTTTATTCATAATTGTGTAAGGGAAATGGTTGAAAAAGAGTTTTCAAAATTTGCGTTCATACTGAACTACCAATATATTTATGATGTTCTGCATCATGTTTTCAAAAGTATTTCAAAAATTTAATGCAATCATATAGGAGGATCCGATTAGAATCATATTACATACATATTTTATGGTTGTATTGCATTATGTACACCATGCACATATACAGATGGTTGCAAAGTGGATGTACACAAATTGTTGTGTAGCATAGGACTAAATTCCTTTTAATGAGGGAAGAATGTAACAACCAAGAATTTGACGATATAAATTAATTATTAAAATTTCAAAATAGGAATTTCTGCAAATGATGGAATTTAGCCACGAAACTTTGACCGAGGCGTTCGTCTCGGAATTCTGGTCAACTTTCATGTTCGGAGTTTTGCGAACAGAGTCTATATGAAAAAGTTACGGACGAAAAACGAAAGTGGATGAAAAATTAATAAATCATAATTTATAATTATAATTTACCTTATTTGACCAAATCGACCTTGGAAATCTGAGGCCCACGCGGTCGATTGTAGGGTTTAATAGGCGGTAGACCGACACGGTCGACACACTGGGCGTTAGGTCACCCAGTGACGACTAGGTTTTAAGTGGTTAAGTTGTAACATTTATATATCGAGTGAACGGATATAACTTAAAACTAATCCAACGGTTCCAGGCCACTACCACCCCTATAAATAAATGGTAAGGCCTCATTCTTCTTTCACATAAATCTACAGAGGCAGTGGAGCTCTGCCATTTTCCTCCTTCTCCAAACTTGATTTCTAAAATAAAAATATATTCATACATAACTAATCAAATCCAATTCATATGAAATTGAGAGGATAAGCAGATCAAATGGAAAAGAATGCAAGTTGATGCTCCAAATCATATTCTCCCCTCTTTTCCTATTTTCTTACATTTCTGCACATCTGGAAATTTCCCCTTTCCAGTTACTTGTAAATTTATAAGAATTTGGGGATTGTAAGTGGGAAATTTATGAATACAGTTATAACAACTTAACTACTTTGTTTGAACTAGATCTATGTTTTTGTACCTATTCCCTATCATTTCTGTTCATTTAAGTATTGAGAACTTATTAACGAACCTCAGATCTGATTGTGAATATTATTGAAGTTGTGAATTATAATTTGTGGTTATGCTTAATATCAATTGTAGGATTATCAAACCTGTTCATACATGTTCCTACAGTTATGTCATGAAATATGTTGTATATGTTGCATAACATTGTTGATTTGGACATCAGTCCCATTTAACACCAACTAGATGTTCCAGATCTTTAGTTTAGTGTTGAAAAATGAGATATGTGAATTTGGGTAAAAAGATGAAATTGTTAAATTATCTGATCATATTGTTTTAAATAAATATGCCTGTTGTATTCAATATTGTTGGGTTTTTGCTTAAATGTTGTAAATGTGTCATTTTCCTCCTTTTGTGAAAAAAGGCATTATTTTGAAATCACAAGAAGTGAGAGAAAAAGATTAAAAATGGAACATGAGTGCAAATGTACATATAAATATAAATATGTATATTTGTGCGTAATTTGCATCAACTATTCCAAATTTAATATTTACATATATTTCTTGTGATTTTGAAATAAGCCAATTTCATTAATTAGGCACGATTTACAATGTTTACGGCTAAAAGTCTTTTTGTAAGATTTGAACCTTTTTGCAAGATTGGATATAAAAAGGAATGTTTGGTTGTTTAGTAAACCAAATCATTTAATTTAAAATAATAATAATAAATAATAATAAATACGTTGACCGCACGAAAACATAAATATAATTACATACTTATTATCTGTCCAAAGCAGTGTAAAATCGTAAAATATACATTGTATGGAATGCTTGAATGCTTGGATAAGGTTCAATTGGTGAATTTTATGTAAAGTTAATCCATGTTGAATTAACATATTTGTGGTGTCCATTTGTAGCAATGAATATAATTAATTTCTATGAATAGGACCGCAAATCGATAAATAACAATTGTAACCTATATTGAATGGGACAAATAAATGTGATAGGAAAACAGTTTTAATTCCTAAAATCAATTAGGATAAATGTTGTAAACCCCAGTTAGGAAATTTGAATTATAACCGCATTTAGACATGAGGTTAAGCTCAATTTGTGGTATAATCCTTCTCGGAATCGACCAACAAATCCAGCAACCATAGGTATTCAGCTTAATGTGAAAGACCTAATTGTAACACCCCACCTCCGCCAGGGTGGCTCTTGCAAGCACTCTGACTTTGGAGGGGCGTTTGAATCAGGTAAACATGCATAATGATATATCAAGGCAGAACAAGAACATATGTATATATGTAAACAGAGTAAATAAGATAAGTAAAACAGCGGAAGATTTCAATCTATTTCAAAACAAGTCTGATACAACATAATGTCAAATTTCCAAATACACAAGTCTAGATAAAAACAACATTACTGAAAAACTGAAATACATAAGTACTATCCACAAAATAAGTGATAACCATAGCTAGCTTCATGTCAAGACCGTACATGAGCTAAAATCCCACAAGCAAGTGATCAGAAATCCAAGCTAAGCTCCAATATTCCCACCCTGAGAACCTGGGGGGGGGGGGGGGGAACGGAAGAAAAGAGGCGAAAGAAAACAGGTCAGTCAAAAAGACTGAGTAAGCCCTACTACAATCAATGTAAACTGATAAAGTTAACTAGCATGAGAAGCAGGGATGAACTTAAGGATAACAACATACTAGCATGATGATTAACTAACAAGGTAGATAAAGGTGTCATCGCATAATCAGGTTTAAGGTTTTGCACCACAAGTGTACTAGCAAACTAACATGACTTGAATAAACCAGTATTGATCCCTTGGCCCAAGCTTTGGCCCAATAACATGAAATGACCCTAATACAAGGTCTAACCAAACGGTCTAGTCGATCGGCTCCCTATAAGCCTAACTCGTCACGTGTTGGTGTCCATACGGCCCAAACATAATTGTAGTCAGACTGTGCCGGGTCTCCCGTCGGGTGTATCAAGCCCTAGGGTGGCAACCCCTGGACACCATAAACATGCGTGCACAGTCTCGATCTACTGGTACCCGTGCATGTTTTCCCCGGCTTCGGACTATGTGCACGACCATAAGTCCGCCCGGAACTACACCGGCGTACCACTCTGCCGTCGTTTTTGGTCGCTTACCTCAAGTTCAGTAATTCGTGCCCCACACCCTAGCCTAGACCCTAGGGCCATGATGATACAAACTTGGGATTACTGCTGGAGTGGACCCCCATTGCTAGGATTTTCTAGTGGGTTAAGTACGGTTTAACCCTCTTGCTAATCATGGATTAACTTGGTTAAGTGTAACGATGAGTTCACGACTTAACCCTGATTAATCTACCAAGCCCAAATTGGTTAAGTATTAAGTGGACCATGACTTAACCCTAATCACGAGGCATTAATTAATTTAATGCGCCTAAACCTCTCACATTAGACCTTGTTGTGGTTACTAGTTAAGCCGGGCGGGTCCGGGTAGCTTTACACCACAACTTGGTCTAACCTCGGGTTCAAGGTACAACATGGCCAACTTCTCACATTGGGTCCTATTGTTTGTAGCAACTAGTTAAGCCGGTCGGTTCCGGGTAGGTTTACGCTACAAACTCAACCCAACCTCGAGTTGGTCACACTTATCTTTTCTAAATGTCATGTCCATCATGTTTCCAAAACATGTTACAAGTTTTCAAGCATTTGGGTAGACCTAACTTAATAGGTAAATTCCCAAAGGGTAGACCTAACTTAATAGGTAAATTCTCAAGCTTATGTTTTTATGTCTTTTAAGTTTACCCAACCCCAAACGCAATCCCATCGCTTACATATCGCAATAGCGCATAAAGGATAGAAAGAGGGAACTTGGCATAATCATGACATAAAGGTGTTGAAGCCACAAGTTCAACATGGTGGCATATGAAATGTACATATGTTCATATACTTGCATATTACATTTTTAGGCCTCAATAGCATGCATAAGACCAAACTTAGCATATTGGTGATACATGGTGATAAATGACATGTAGAAATGGCCATAAGTTCGCATTTAGCCTCACATGCAAGTTATCATAAGGGATATGATAACTTACATGTTGCCAAAATGCAACCTTTGGCATAAAGCTTGAAGCCTTATGTTCATATACTCAAGATAAGCTTGCATAGCATGATAACATGAACAAAATGATCACCCCAAACTTGCATAACATACTTGCATATCATATGACGAACTTGCATCTCAAACTTGCATAACATAACATGATAAACTTGCATATCATAACATGGCAAACTTGCATAGCATAACATGGTAAACTTGCATATCATAACATGGAAAACTTGCATAACATAACATGATAAACTTGCATATCATAACATGGCATACTTGCATACAATAACATCTCAAACTTGCATAACATGACATAGTAAACTTGCATATCATGGCAAACTTGCATATCATACATTTAACTTTAGAGTTTAAGTATGAAAGTAGAATAGGGCTTACAATGCTTAGGAAGTCACAAAAATATGACAAAGCCCTTATGAAATCAATTAGACCCAAAATGCAAGCTCTAATAGAAAAACCCTTGAGCCAAAATGATCAAAACTCTTTCTTTATGATGCAAATATAGAAACTTGACTTGAATGCAAGCTAATGATGCTCATACAAGCTTGAAAACACTTGTATGCATGGAAAATCTCATAGAAATTTATTTAGGAATTTTATGAAGAGAGTGGAGGCCATAAGAGGAATGATTTTGCCATAGTTTAGTTACTTGAATGAATAATGATGATTTAGGGTTAGGTTAGGGTCTTATTTATAGAGATTAGGACTAGTTTCAACCTTAGGATTAAAACCTAGTTCTAATCTCAGCCCTCAAAACCGAATCTGGCCCCCAAACTCAACACAATCCCAAAATGGTGCACCAGGCAAAACTGCCCGGCTGGACCAAGTCGACAGCCAAGTCGACAGGGCTGTCGACTTGGGTCCAACCAAGTCGACTCCCAAGTCGACAGGGCTGTCGACTTGGGTGCTCTGGCGGGAATTTTCCCGCCTGGCCCAAACTGGCCCAAATTTCCAAATTCAAACTTGAATTTGAAATCTGTTTTTACTTTGAAATTTTCTGAAAACTTCGTTGGGCCTTAATCGGGTCATACAGACTCCGATTTTCGAAAACTCGGACTCTATTTCGCGTATTTTTCCGAGACGAACGCAATGGCATAGCCCGTTTCCCTTGATTCAGATTTATAAATTAAATTCTGCCTCGATTTATGTTATAACAGGTTATTGAAAATACGGGTTGTTACATTCTCCCCTCCTTAAAGGATTTCGTCCCCGAAATCTTCAAGTTAGGAAGAACGTATCCTACCATCCAACATCCATCTACTCAAAACATCATCCACGAGCAATCATTGTCCTTACAAGATTCTAAATGTTGTATGAACATATGCAAAGGTGTGTGTATATGTACTTATCTAATGCAAATATCATCAATGCACATTATGTTAGTGAAATGAATCCATATGTATGCAATTCCTAACATAATGTATAACATCTATATGCGTGCACATAACATACATCCATATGCAACATCCATGTGATAACACAAAAATTACCATCCATGAATAAGCGTAAACACTCATGCATATGCAATATGAGGAGTGTGTGAGCTGATCTAGTGCCTAACGTGTATAATGCATCCACGAGTAACCACTTGCAAACACTTGCAACCACTTGCAACCATCAAGCATAACATGTTTCAAACACATGTTTCATCCAAAGGGTTTCTACCTAAGGTTCTCATGACCAGATTTACATGATAAACTAGATAATCAAGACAAACATGGATAGCAAAAGATATGCTACAAAGAGATCGGGAAGATAAGCAAGATATACTCCTTTTTGGATTACAAGAAATCCCTTTCTAACCCAACCCATATTCTATAAAAGCCCAAAAGGTTTAGTCAACCTAACGGACTCCTTCAAACCCTAACATGTATTACTAGCCAATAAGTCATACCTCCCGACAGAAATAGGACCGAGAGGATATACGTAAAAAGATAACATGCGAGTAAGTTCCACAGGAAAACAAGGACCAAGGATATGCTCTTAAAAAGAGATATGATGCGCGTATCTAGCCTTCAGTCTTCTAAGTCACGTTTCCTTGAGCTTAACTCCACTGTGCTTTGACCGTCTTTTACCTCATGATTTCTTAGCTTCTTAACTCTTATTTCCAAATATGAGTTGGAACCCATTTCATTGTCGCCTCTCGTCTTCCTCTTTCACTTACTCTTCCATCATTCTTGGCTTAAACATAACTATGACCACATGGTTTCATGCAAGCTCTCCAAAATTCACTAGTGAATCCTGGATCTCGTTTACTTACTATAAAGTATTCCACGCAGCAGAACTTTTCTTGAAAATACCAATCCACGTTACCAACGTGATTTTCTATAACTCATGCTTAAACGAATTGAACCATCCGCCTGTGAATGATAGGTCGTACTTAGATTCCGTGCTTGCCCATGACTTCCCGTAGACTATCCCAAAACTGGCTAGTGAAGATTAAGTCATGGTTACTAACTATACTTTAGGGAACCTCGTGCAACTGCTTTATTTCTTGAAAGTAAACTGTCGCTAGCTATGATGCAATCCTTTTTCTCTTTACCGGAGTGAAATGAGCACTCTTCGTGAGTCTACCTACTATGACCCACATGCTCGTATTCTCTTTCCTTGACCTAGGCAGTCCATCCACGGAATCCTTCGTGACGCTTTACTACTTCCATTGCGGGGACCTCCAATGGATGTAATAGCCCACCGGGCTTCTATGACTCGGCCTTTAACCTGTTGGCACAACATGCACCTTGGGACAAACTCGGTCACCTCCTCAGGTGATGTGCATCTTCAAGAACCTTCTTTCTCTCATCGCGTCTTAGCCATCCCTTGTCATCTATAGCGAGGTGACTTACCATCTCGCCTCGAGTCAACTTGTCCATGATCTCGACTAACTGCGGGTCTTCTTTCTGTGAAGTCCCTACTTGATCCAGAAGGGTAGGTCTAAGCTCAAGGGACGCTAACTAACTAATTAAACTGAGAGAACTTCTTACTTCAGTTGCATTCCTTCGAGTCTTCCAATCCTGAACTGCAACTCCCTTAGCGGGATCCACCGCTAAGCCTTGCTTAGTTATTATATGCCCAAGGAATCTAACTTCTTTTCTCCAAAATGACATTTGGAGGACTTGGCTTTCAACTGATGCGCTCTAAGCGTATCCATCACCTCCACGGGATGCCTTGCATGCTCTTCCTCATCCTTAGAGAAGATCAGAATATCATCTACGAATACCACGACAAACTTGTTCAAGAACTCCCTGAACACCCTACTCATCAAGTCCACGAAATATGCGGGTGCATTAGTCAAGCCGAACGGCATGACAAGCCATTCGAAGAATCCATCTGGCGTTCTGAACGCAGTCTTGTCTATACTATCTTCAGCTACCCTGAGCTGATGGAATCCAGTAGCAAAATCATCGATCCTTGGCAATGGTTGTCTATTCTCTTTGTTTAACTCACGATAATCAACACAAAGTCGAAGAGAACCATCTGCCTTGGTAGTAAATACTACAGGCGCTCCCCATTCAGATATACTTCGTCTAATGAAGTTCTTCTCAAGCAACTCCTTGACTTGCTTTCTTAACTCTCATCTTGCGGGGCCATGTGCCTAACCGGCCACGAAACTATCTTGGCATTATCAACCAGATAAATGCGGAAATCTATCTCTCGTTTAGGGGTAACCCCCTTCACTTCACCCAAGATATCAGGATATTCTCGGACCACCCTCACCGATTACAAACTATCGATAGACGAGTTGAGGGATTCAAGATAACACAACATGACGGGACTCATAGGGTTACTAGAAATTTTTAGGGTATTACCGAGGCGAGTCATAAGCCTCACAACCCTATGCTCAAAAATCAAGGATGGCTCCACAACTGGACAACCCATCCATGCCCAAAATCAACCCATACCCCATGAAACCGAGAATATAAGCATCACACGAGAACTCTATACTCAAGATAGAGATTTTCAAATCCACGTAGATAATAGACAAATGGGCGGAACCCCCAATTGGATTTGAAACACACACGGGATCATTAACTAGACTAGTACTTGGGTGCAAACTATCAACTAGATCAGATGAAATAAAGATATGCGATGCACCAGAATCAAACAAAGTACGAACTGAAAAATCAGAAATATATACAAGGCTCTCAACAGAGATACTACCTCGATCGGGAACTGGAGCGACATTGAGAGCATGAACTTGCCCTCCTGAAGGTCCAGCACGCTGAGTCTGACCCTGGCCTTGCCCTTGCTTCTTCGGGCAATCCCTAGTGAAGTGTCCCATTTCTCCACAGTTAAAGCAAGTGCCCTTCCTTTTTCTGCAATCCTTGTTTAGATGAGTCGAGCTTCCACATGTAAAGCACCTCTTTTCCTTCTTATCTTTAGACTTCTCCTCCTTCTTGTCACTCCTATTCTCTTCATTGAGTAGGGCCATATTCACCAAGCTCTCGAAAGTTGCCCCCAAGGGTATATGAGTCATGGCTAAACCATGTAATGGCTCATTTAATCCTAGAGCAAAGTATAGGGCCTTCTTCTGAGTTGTGTTAACCAAGTCTAAACCGAACCGAGCAAGTTGATTAAACTTATCTATGTATTCCCTAATAGTCATGTCCCCTTGTTTCAGTGATAGGAACCTTAGTCCAAACTTTCCCCGAAAGTCATCCCAAGTCTCAATTGGCCTAGTAGCGGTAGTGACCACCCACCAACGTGCAGCTTCTTCCTTTAGCAACCACACTGCTAATAAAACCTTCCTACGGTCATCTATATCAAAGAAGGCAAAAAGATCTTCGGTTTCTTTCAACCAATTCCTAGCCTCTACATAAGTCTCGGTTCCAAAGAAATTCTTGCAACCCATCGCCTTAAAGTCTTTGCAAATCTTTGCGAAGTCAGCTTGAGGATGCTGAGGGGGAAGAGAAACATCAGCTATGGGAGGAGGAACATTAACTACCGGAGGAGGAGTAACATTTGCGGGGCCGGCTTCGGTCGCCCTAGCCTCCAAAAGTCTCCTATACCAAACAGGTACGTGTACTCCCTCCGGAATGGCAAAGTTATTGGCCATACTGAAAACGAAGAAAAAGATAGATTCAGAATGGAGAAAAACGAAGGAATTTTGCTAATGGTTTTTTGGGGAATAGCCTTTAAAATAAACTAGACTTTTCTTTGGAAAATACTTTATACTTGGTTTTGAAAATAGTTTTCCAAAAGTTTTCTAAAAACCTTTTTGTTCCTTCTCGTAAACCATATGCTCTGATACCAAATGTAACACCCCACCTCCGCCAGGGTAGCTCTTGCAAGCACTCTGACTTTGGAGGGGCGTTTGAATCAGGTAAACATGCATAATGATATATCAAGGCAGAACAAGAACATATGTATATATGTAAACAGAGTAAATAAGATAAGTAAAACAGCGGAAGATTTCAATCTATTTCAAAACAAGTCTGATACAACATAATGTCAACTTTCTAAATACACAAGTCTAGATAAAAACAACATTACTGAAAAACTGAAATACATAAGTACTATCCCCAAAATAAGTGATAACCATAGCTAGCTTCATGTCAAGACCGTACATGAGCTAAAATCCCACAAGCAAGCGATCAGAAATCCAAGCTAAGCTCCAATATTCCCACCCTGAGAACCTGGGGAGGGGGGGGGGGGATACGGAAGAAAAGAGGCGAAATAAAACAGGTCAGTCAAAAAGACTGAGTAAGCCCTACTACAATCAATGTAAACTGATAAAGTTAACTAGCATGAGAAGCAGGGATGAACTTAAGGATAACAACATACTAGCATGATGATTAACTAACAAGGTAGATAAAGGTGTCATCGCATAATCAGGTTTAAGATTTTGCACCACAAGTGTACTAGCAAACTAACATGACTTGAATAAACCAGTATTGATCCCTTGGCCCAAGCTTTGGCCCAATAACATGAAATGACCCTAATACAAGGTCTAACCAAACGGTCTAGTCGATCGGCTCCCTATAAGCCTAACTCGTCACATGTTGGTGTCCATACGGCCCAAACATAATTGTAGTCAGACTGTGCCGGGTCTCCCGTCGGGTGTATCAAGCCCTAGGGTGGCAACCCCTGGACACCATAAACATGCGTGCACAGTCTCGATCTACTGGTACCCATGCATGTTTTCCCCGGCTTCGGACTATGTGCACGACCATAAGTCCGCCCGGAACTACACCGGCGTACCACTCTGTCGTCGTTTTTGGTCGCTTACCTCAAGTTCAGTAATTCGTGCCCCACACCCTAGCCTAGACCCTAAGGTCATGATGATACAAACTTGGGATTACTGCTGGAGTGGACCCCCATTGCTAGGATTTTCTAGTGGGTTAAGTACGGTTTAACCCTCTTGCTAATCATGGATTAACTTGGTTAAGTGTAATGATGAGTTCACGACTTAACCCTGATTAATCTACCAAGCCCAAATTGGTTAAGTATTAAGTGGACCATGACTTAACCCTAATCACGAGGCAATAATTAATTTAATGCGCCTTAACCTCTCACATTAGACCTTGTTGTGGTTATTAGTTAAGCCGGGCGGGTCCGGGTAGCTTTACACCACAACTTGGTCTAACCTCGGGTTCAAGGTACAACATGGCCAACTTCTCACATTGGGTCCTATTGTTTGTAGCAACTAGTTAAGCCGGTCGGTTCCGGGTAGGTTTACGCTACAAACTCAACCCAACCTCGAGTTGGTCACACTTATCTTTTCTAAGTGTCATGTCCATCATGTTTCCAAAACATGTTACAAGTTTTCAAACATTTGGGTAGACCTAACTTAATAGGTAAATTCCCAAAGGGTAGACCTAACTTAATAGGTAAATTCCCAAGCTTATGTTTTTATGTCTTTTAAGTTTACCCAACCCCAAACGCAATCCCATCGATTACATATCGCAATAGCGCATAAAGGATAGAAAGAGGGAACTTAGCATAATCATGACATAAAGGTGTTGAAGCCACAAGTTCAACATGGTGGCATATGAAATGTACATATGTTCATATACTTGCATATTACATTTTTAGGCCTCAAAAGCATGCATAAGACCAAACTTAGCATATTGGTGATACATGGTGATAAATGACATGTAGAAATGGCCATAAGTTCGCATTTAGCCTCACATGCAAGTTATCATAAGGGATATGATAACTTACATGTTGCCAAAATGCAACCTTTGGCATAAAGCTTGAAGCCTTATGTTCATATACTCAAGATAAGCTTGCATAGCATGATAACATGAACAAAATGATCACCCCAAACTTGCATAACATACTTGCATATCATATGACGAACTTGCATCTCAAACTTGCATAACATAACATGATAAACTTGCATATCATAACATGGCAAACTTGCATAGCATAACATGGTAAACTTGCATATCATAACATGGCAAACTTGCATAACATAACATGATAAACTTGCATATCATAACATGGCATACTTGCATAACATAACATCTCAAACTTGCATAACATGACATAGTAAACTTGCATATCATGGCAAATTTGCATATCATACATTTAACTTTAGAGTTTAAGTATGAAAGTAGAATAGGGCTTACAATGCTTAGGAAGTCACAAAAATATGACAAAGCCCTTATGAAATCAATTAGACCCAAAATGCAAGCTCTAATAGAAAAACCCTTGAGCCAAAATGATCAAAACTCTTTCTTTATGATGCAAATATAGAAACTTGACTTGAATGCAAGCTAATGATGCTCATACAAGCTTGAAAACACTTGTATGCATGGAAAATCTCATAGAAATTTATTTAGGAATTTTATGAAGAGAGTGGAGGCCATGAAAGGAATGATTTTGCCATAGTTTAGTTACTTGAATGAATAATGATGATTTAGGGTTAGGTTAGGGTCTTATTTATAGAGATTAGGACTAGTTTCAACCTTAGGATTAAACCCTAGTTCTAATCTCAGCCCTCAAAACCGAATCTGGCCCCCAAACTCAACACAATCCCAAAATGGTGCACCAGGCAAAACTGCCCGGCTGGACCAAGTCGACAGCCAAGTCGACAGGGCTGTCGACTTGGGTCCAACCAAGTCGACTCCCAAGTCGACAGGGCTGTCGACTTGGGTGCTCTGGCGGGAATTTTCCCGCCTGGCCCAAACTGGCCCAAATTTCCAAATTCAAACTTGAATTTGAAATCTGTTTTTACTTTGAAATTTTCTGAAAACTTCGTTGGGCCTTAATCGGGTCATACGGACTCCGATTTTCGAAAACTCGGACTCTATTTCGCGTATTTTTCCGAGACGAACGCAATGGCATAGCCCGTTTCCCTTGATTCAGATTTATAAATTAAATTCTGCCTCGATTTATGTTATAACAGGTTATTGAAAATACGGGTTGTTACACTAATGCATAAATATAGTCATATCAAGGCACGAGGTTGTAGAAGTCTGCCCGGAACCGACTGACAAATCCAACATCCACAAGTTGGCAACTTAATGTGAGGGGCCTGCTATGCGTGTGTGTATATATATATAATAGTCAACCAATAAATAAATAAATAAATAAGAATAGAAATTGTTAGTGGGGTACAATATAGAGACAACTTGGGACTGATAAACAGTTGCCTTAGGGAAATGTGACCATTATGGTCATAAAGGGCAATAAAAATAGAAATAAAAGGAAATGGGTGTCATAAGGGAATTTATGATTGTCGTTTAAATACTAAGTCCACATTAGGGAAGAAATCAAATAAATATCCTAGGGAAAAAGGGATATAACCATTCTTATTTATGTTAATGAAAATAGTACCTGTAATACAAAATATAGTTGGACTTAGTAGTTTAATAATGTGAATAATTATTGTACATATAAACCCATGACGAAAATAAATCGTGTATGTATAGCATTTCCATGTAGAGGGACTAAACAGGAATGAATTAATACTATTGCCCACCTTATCCCAAATAGGGAAAGGTATTAATGGCGAAAGGGGTACGAACTAATAACCTTCGCGTATAGTCCGCTTCCTGGGTTCTAAGAAGCTAAGTAGAAGAGTCCACCTGGGTCCTATGCGGCTAAGTAACTAGGGTTGAAGAGTCCACCAGGGAATATGTCATTATGTTTAGGGGCCTTAAATGGCAGTGGGTGGGCCTACCCAAACCTGGAAACTAGAACATCAGATATGGCTACCTATCCTATGGGAATTAATAAGCGACTAAGAGGGTTATCTAGTATGGTCACCTAGAGGTATAACGAACGATAAAATACCATCTCTCACCTTATGCGGGGCAAGGGTATATCCATGAATGACATAAGCCTTAACTAGTAGGTTCCGTAGCTAGTGCCCTCTAGTTCATGTTAACGTTAAGTAAAGTATCGAGAAATAATAAGTGACCAATCAGCCGCCTAGGGTCTTAAGCGATCAAGAAGAGTCCACCCTATCGGTCATTAATAGTGAGGCAATAAATGATGAAGGATAAAGGAATGAAAGTATATGAATATAGAAACTCCGTATTTAGAGGCCAAATCTCGATATAGTAACCAATCAAGCTCTGGAGTAAAGGCTTCACAAAAATATGTGTAAACGTCCTATCTTGTTATTATACTTTGGAAATACTATTTTGGGAAGAGCAGTAGAGTCGTGCGTAAACATTAACAAGGTTAGGGTAGAATCACTAACCGTGATAGGCATACATCGTAGGTTGAACCAAATGGGATATATCCGTGTGTTATAGTCTGTGTTGTACATTTCTTAGTCACCAGAACTTGTTGTTCTGACCCCTTCCTCATTACAATCTCCTATGTTTCCTACAGAAGGTCGGGTTCTGACAAATGTTTAAGTTTGGTTTTCGGTTCCCGTTCTCTCTCATGCTCGGTATTGGCAAAGTGACTTACTTCGAAAAAAGTAGTTACTTAAGTTAATACTAGTTATCCTATTCTGTTTATGCTGTGAGCTTTTTTTATCGTACTCTGATTATGTTCATGCTCATTTATTGTAGGTACCAGATATACACGCTCCATGCTTAGATTGTAGATCTAAATTAACCCTAAAGGGGTGGGGGATGAATAGGGTTTATCGCAGATTTTCACAGAGTAATTAAATAACAACAGCACAGATAATAATCAGAATAAATGCGGAAAATAAATAACACACAGATATAACCAGCTTTGGCAAAACCCTGCCTACTGCTGCATTCCCCAAGGTTTCTACTAGGAGTTAAAACAATCTCTACGCTTACAATCCCCTGTAAACTCGCGACACTCGCTCCCAACTGTTCTTAACCCTACGCTCAAAATCCTGCACTGCTTTCTATCCCCGAAACCAGATTTTCCCGAATTACAAATCCCGTAATTCGTCTCCCTAGTTTTAGAGACAAACTAGAAAACTACAGATTCGATTATAAATTGAAATTGAAAAAACGAATAAGAAATAAAAACAAATTTAAATACCCTTAGGAATTTAAATTAGATGGGTTATCCCCTTTTAAAGACAAAGTTGGCCGGCCCTTTTTACTTATACTCTACCTTTTTTCATTTTATTTATTCCGATCTTCTTTGTCTCTCTGGAAATAAAAATGGCGGTTCCTAGGGTTTTCTATTTTGTCCAAATCTCAACTTCGACGGCTCTGTAATTGGATTCTCTGCAAAGTGTTTGACCGTACACGTGCTCTGATGATTTCTGATGTTGATCTCGTGCTCTGATGTCCTTTTATTTGCAATCTCACTCGATTTCGATCCAAGTAAATATTGGTATGATTTTTTTTTAATTTATCTTTCAATTGCGTTGAAACTTGGATGGATTAAAGTTTGTGATGATTGGTGTATTTATAGGAATAAAATTCCTAAAATTTCTCTGATTTCGTAGTTGATTTGGTAATGATATATTCTTGAATTTTGGGCTTTGAAATCTTCATATATGTTGAGGATATTGCATGAGAATTCTGGACTTTTAACCTGGTCTTCAAACAGATTTTGAAAAGATTTAAACCGATTTGTTTTTTGTCCAAAACTTTTGCTGA
This sequence comes from Allium sativum, assembly GCA_030737875.1. Lineage (NCBI taxonomy): Eukaryota > Viridiplantae > Streptophyta > Magnoliopsida > Asparagales > Amaryllidaceae > Allium > Allium sativum. The sequence goes on along the minus strand of CM060912.1, from coordinate 784,213,726 downwards.
ATTCTCGTATGATTTTTCTGCTTTGAATTAATCCCCTTATTTTCTGGAACCTTTGAACTTGCGTGTGCTATCTTGATCATCCATTGAACAGATTTGAACTAATGCTTTAATTTGAACTTATTTTGCCGAGAACTAAAAACTGATCCTATGCTTTGTCATTGATCATATTTAATACTTATAATTTGCTTGCTTCGCTTGTGTACTCATGAGCTCCATACTACTTTGACTGTTGTTCATGCTTGTTGTGTTATCACCACCTTGCTCATTTCATTTCCACCACTGCACTGTATTTTTCACCTTGCTGAAATGTAAGCTTGACATATTGAGATGCTTCCTTGTAGACCATGTTAGCACACTTGATCCTTTACCTGAAACATACTGTTTGTGTGCTCCTATGCTCCAGCTTGAACTTTCTACTGCATTTGTTCTTGATTGCTTGTGCTGGTTCTCTGGTACTTAGTTGAGACTTATAATTTTTGGTACTTTAATTATTGTTCACTTTTCTTGTGCCCATGCTTGATATTGAACTGCTTCATACTTGTTGCACTCATGTAGTCGAATATACTGTTGTACTTGGTGCAGTAGAATCACCCATGCATGTTGTACCATATTATTTATTGCTGCACTTAGCTCATGATGTTGACCATACATCACTGTCTCGACCACTTTGCCAATACTGCTGCCATGTTCTCTTGTCAGTTTGTATTTGCCATTAAAAAAAAATCTATAGTGTATGATGGCTTGGTTTGCACTAAACTGGCTTGCGTTTTGAGCTGCTTGCATATGTGTTATTCATGCTACCACCTATGTTTATGTTGACATTGTCACTTTCATTTAGACTAGTGTTTGCCCATGTAATGTTGATCAAATGTAATATACTCGGCCATCATGATGTGTATTGTTGCACATCCGCATAGCTGCATCATGATTGTTTGCTGAGTTGAATCATGTTGCACACAACTAATTTGGCTCCATTTATTTGCTTTCCTCCATCACTTTACTATGTTATATTGTCCCTGTACTTGTCTTTTATGCCTTGAGTTTGATCTGGACTGTGTTGTTGCATTCTTTCTGAAACTTTGCATTTTTGTCACTTTGATATTGTTTCTAGCCTTGCGCTCGACCACTCCATGTATATATATATATATATATATATGTATATAATTTTTTATATGTATATGTGTTTGTGGCTCGGGTCATTTTTACTGATTCATTTATGTTTGCCATGCGCTGAGTCGAGTTGGTCCATGTGGCTGCTACTCAGTTGCTCGCTGATTGGCGGGCAGTGCATAAGTGTATTTCTACACACGTGTGTATATGCAGCCATCAGATTGATTTTCTGTCCCTGCATATCAGACCAAGTCTAGAAAAATGATGAGAAACACACCGTAATTCTGAGGCAAATAAAATTTACAAATAAATTTTATTTTCTTTTATTTAACTTTTTTTTGTTGCAGTCTACTGTATGTGTTTTTCTTTTTGTGACAGGTATAAAGATGACAGGACTGACAGCAGAATGTTGTGAAGATTGAAGATAAAGACAATAATAGCGTTAGTGTGTGTGTGTGTGTATGTAAATGTTAACTAAGTGATTGTGTCAGTGTATACAACTAATTGTATAAGTGATGAATGAACTGTAGTGAGGAGCTGTGAGAGAATTTTACTGATAACATGTAATAAACAAATTTGATTGTAATAAAGTATTATTTTATTATGTTCAATTCATTCTGTCTATTTTTTTATTTGAATTCCTTCAATACTACAATTTCATGTGTGATGTATCATGTCAGAAATATTCAAACTTATTTAAGTGAATTGTAAATATTGGAGTTATAAATAGTTGTGCTGTTTGAATGTTTGAAGTATAATATTTAATTTAAATAAAATACTGTATGAATATATGAATATCTGTACAGTCGTATTCTATTTAAATATAAATATTATATTCCTGTCTGTGATGTATAAATAGAACAGTACAGTAACAAACACATTTAAAATAATATTTATTTGGTTGTTATCATCAAACAAAAATCATATAATTGTGTATATAACACTGTTACATACAACAATCTCCCCCTTTTGATGATGACAAACAAACAAAAGATTTTGAATGCGTTTGAACGTGAAATATATTACTCCCCCTATTTGTGTGCTCCACCAATAACTGAACTCCCCTTATATATACGGAAAATATAAATGATGAAATCCAATTGATCATTCTCCCTCTAGATATTTAATTTCCAATCTTAAAATATTTTTGAATTAAATACTCATCAATCAAAATCTTGACCATTCTCTCCCTTTTGTTATCATCAAAAGGATAATAGAAATCGAAACAGTGATGAATATAGACTATAAATATAAATTCAAATTAAGAGAGAATATATATCGCAAATCTCATTTAATCAAACAAAAATCATAATAATCTTTAAATCAGAAGCAAATTTCACTTTCAAAATGAATGCATTTACGATGGATTTCATAGAATGAGGAGAGTTCAATAAAATTGAATATTTGAATATGAATTTTGAAGATTTTAAATATGCTTAAAATGTGTTAAGCACTTGCTAACCATGCATAGCCCAAAGGTCTTTTAAATGGGGTTAGTAGTAACTTAACTTTATCCTCTCTAATGAGTTCTATCCATGCACAGCCTGAAGGTCTTTTAAGTGAGAATGGAGGCACATAGAAATTAAGGTAATTCACTCACGCATAACCACGAGGACTTTTAAATGGGAGTGAATACCAAGGATAAATTATTTATTTATTTATTATTATTTTATTTTTAATTCCAAGAATAATTAGAACTACCCAAATTAAATAAAACCATGATGAATGACAGAAATATGGTAGATATAGAAGATGGTCGTGAAATAAGCTCTAATTCAAAGATATTATAAAATTTGTCCAATCTTCATGAGATTTAAAATAACATCTCCTCTGGTTATGAATTATATCATAGTCACAACTCATCACAATTTCATAAATCTATTAATAATTTTGATGAGTCACAAAACGGTTCAAATTAATCAATAATTTCAATTTTTGAATTAATAATAAAAAATAATTGTAAAAATTGAAAATATCAATTTCAAGAGGGGTTTTGATAATATTAATGCAAGTTTGAAAATCAGTTTCAAAAATCAATCAGTAGAATATGAAATTATCTAATACTTCTAATGGTGATTGTTCCTAGACAATTTTAAAACAACTTATATATTTAATTCAAATTGCCTATGGAATTTAAAGATATTTAATTACTGATTTTTCAACTCATCGTCCAATCACCAAATCAAATAAATTTCCTTATCAGAGCAGCACAAGATTATTTTCAAAGCAAGAATCACTAGTGACATTCTCAAAGAATTTTTATAAAATACAAGAAACATTCAACGATCAAATCTAAGATAATTATTTGAGATTACTTAAAAAAATCAATTTTTTTATAATCTAGGAAATTCAACAATCAATAACGAATGATTTCAAAATCAGCCAAGTAAAAAATAAATAAAATAAAAACTAAAAAGGAATTAAAATAAAAGTACGAGTTTAGAGATCATACCTGACTTACCATAATTGATGTGATCCAATGAATCTCCAACTCTAAATCTATGCCTAAGAAACTTCAAACAATTCAATAAAATGGAACAATTTGAATTTTTTATCTTTTAACCACAATTGTTCCTTAGCCTATCACTGGTACCTAAATGTTTATAGGATTGAGTGATTTAACAAAAATTGTTTTACCACTCTTATCTTCGTTTACACGTTTTGGTACCTAAACCCGTTTGTATAACAAACCATTACTATCCACTAGCGTACCCTTTGGAACCCAAATTCTTTTAGAATTATTTAAATTCATTTTGTTATTTTTTGGAATCCAAACATATTTAAATGAATTGTTTATAAACGAGTTATCATTTTGTTTATGATTTAAAAACCCTTTGAAATTAATAGATTTCAAAATTCCAATTTGATTGTTTTCAAAGCCATTTAAAGGATTTTTAAAATCATTAGGATTTTGTTTTTCAACTTGATCAGATCCAAAACCAAGTCCCTTTTTATTTTGAACAAAAAATAGGTTTTTTAACAACATATTCAATGATTTCTCTCCTTTAGAAAATTTAGTCAAAGTTGATTCAAGTTGTTAAATTTTAAATTTAAGATCGCTATTTTCTTTCATTAAATTTGAACAATGATTAGTAGCGATTTTCTTCTTTTCAACATCAGTTTGTTTTAAAATCAAATTTTCGTTTTCAAGTGCTTTGATTTTAGCATTGGACTTAGAAATTTCAATTTTAAATTGTTTTCGCTTTTCAAAATCAAGTTTTTTAGATTCTCTAAGCTTTTCAATTCCCTTCTCAAAATCACAATTTTCGTTTTTCAAATTTACGTTTCCACTTTTGAGTAACTCAAAATCGGTTTTGAATATCAAAGAATCATTACTCAAAAATTGATATTTTTTGCATTCTGAAAACGGTGAATTCCTAACTTTTCCAAGTTTTCTTTCTAAAGTGTTATTTTCTTGAACTAGTTTGAACCTATCATATTTCAATTTTTTAACTTTTAGTTCAAGAGAATCAATGGTTTTTGTGAGGTCGTGACACTTTAAAATTAAATCTTTATAAGTAAAATTCGATACCTCACTTGAATCCTCTTCACTACTTTCCGAATCAGATTGAGCCATAAGACACAAATTAGCTTCCTCTTCATCACTTTCAGAAACTTCTTCTCCTTCCTCGCCATCCCATGTAGCAGCAAAAGCCTTCTTCTTTCTTCTAAACTTCCTTTTCTTTTCATTTTTAAGTTGTGGGCAATTAAGTTTGATATGTCCGGGTTTCTTGCATTTGTAGCAAAACACTTCATCGTCTAAACTTTCTGAACTTTCAGACTTGTTAGTTTTCTTCTTTTATGTCTTGTATTTTCCTTTGGCCCACTTTCTCAAAACCGTGGCTAGCTCTTCAGCGGGATCATCATCATTACTTTCAACAGAATTATTTAGAGCGATCGTCTTTTTCTTTCAGAATCCTCTCGTTCTTCTCTTGCTTTTAACTCCATCTCATAAGTAATCAGATTTCCGATCAACTCGTCCATGCTTACTTTTTTCAGATCTTTTGATGCTTGTGTCGCCTTAACCATAGCTTCAAAATTCATCGGTAGCACTCTCAATATTTTTTTGATTAATTCCACTTCGCTATAGGTTTTGCCAAGAGTTTTTGCATTGTAGACTAGTGACGAGAAGCGTCCATATATCTCTTTTATATCTTCGTACTTTTGCATAGAGAAATTTTCATACTCATTGCTGAGTATAGCGAGATGAGATTCCTTCACTTGGGATGTACCTTCGTGTGTGACCTCCAATGTATGCCATATTTCCTATGCAGTTTCACAATGAGAAATTCGATTAAATTCTGTTTTATCAAGAGCATAGATTAAAGCATTCATCACTTTGGCATTAGTTGAAAATAATTTTTATCATTAGCATCCCACCTGTCTTTTGATTTACGAATTTTAACACCACAAATAATAACAGTGGGAGATCTATAACCCGTTTCAATAGTATCCCACACATCATAATCGATTAAACTCAAATAAATTTTCATCCTAGCTTTCCAATATGCATAATCAGTTCCATTAAACATTGGTGGCCTAACTATGGACTGACCCTCAGAAAAAGCGTTATTAGACAGATTCATGACTCTAGAGTTAAAATAAAATAAAAATACCTGCTCTGATACCACTTGTAGGATCTAAATTAACCAAAGAAGGGGCCTGAATAGGGTTTATCGCAGATTTTCGCAGAGTAATTCAATAACAACAACACAGATAATAATCAGAATAAATCCAAAAAATAAATAGCACACAGATATACCCAGCTTCGGCAAAACCCTATCTACTGCTTCATTCCCCAAGGTTTCTACTCGGAGTTAAAACGATCTGTACGGTTACAATCCCCTGTAAACTCGCGAAACTCGCTCCCAACTGTTCTTAACTCTACGCTCAAAATCCTGCACTGGTTTCTATCCCCGAAACCAAATTTTCCCGAATTACAAATCCCATAATTCGTCTCCCTAGTTTTAGAGACAAACTAGAAAACTACATATTCGATTACAAATTGAAATTGGAAAAACGAATAAGAAATAAAAACAAATTAAAAAACCCTTAGGAATTTGAATTAGATGGCTTATCCCCTTTTAAAGATAAAGTTGGCCGACCCTTTTTACTTGTGCTCCACCCCTTTTCATTTTATTTATCCCAATCTTCTTTGTCTCTTTGGAAATCAAAATGGTGCCTCCTAAGATTTTCGATTTTGTCCAAATCTCAACTTCGATGGCTCTGTAATTGGATTCTCTGCAAAGTGTTTGACCGTACACGTGCTCTGATGATTTCCGATGTTGATCTCGTGCTCTGATGTCCTTTGATTTGCAATCTCACTCGATTTAGAATCAAGTAAATATTGGCATGATTTTTTTCTTTGAATTTCTCTTTTAATTGCGTTGAAACTTGGATGGATTAAAGCTTGTGATGATTGGTGTATTTGTAGGATTAAAAGTCCTAAAATTTCTCTTATTTCGTAGTTGATTTGGTAATGATATATTCATGAATTTTGGTGCTTTGAAATCTTCATATATGTTGAGGATACTGCGTGAGAATTCTGGACTTTTAACTTGGTCTTCAAACAGATTTTGAAAAGATTTAAACCGATTTGTTTTTTGTCCAAAACTTTTGCTGAATTCTCATATGACTTTTCTGCTTTGAATTAATCCCCTCATTTTCTGGAACCTTTGTGTAACACCCCACCTCCGCTAGGGTCACTCATAAAGGGAATGCACTAGTTTTGGAGGAGTGTTATCAAGGTAAACAAACACAGAAATATCACAAGACAAAACATAGATAAAACAGCGGAAGAATCAAAAGATAAATTTCATTACTTTCAAAAAGAGTCAAAACCTTTTACATCAAATATCGAAGATTATTATTTTCCATTACAACAAATTCTGTCTGGCATAAATAAAGAAGCATAAACTTAAAACATCAAAAGTAGATTAATTCCCCAAAGATACCAGAAATGCAGCCATAGCATAACTCAAGATCAAACCATACATGAGCTAAACCGAAAGCAAGCGAAATCCAAGCTAAGTGCTAGAGTTTCCTCCCTGAGAACCTGGGGGGGGGGGAATGAAAGAAAAAGAGGCGAATGAAAATGGGTCAGCCATAAAGACTGGTAAGTCCAAGTGACTTTCAGCATAAAAACAGATAAAGGTAACATGACATATATAAACTGAAAGTAACCATCAGGATGTTGTCAAGATTGGCAAGATAGACTATGATAACATAATAAATCAAGTATAGCATCATGTATTCAAGGTTCGCTGCATCAACTGTACTAGGATCCCAAACCAATGTCTTATATTAATCATGAAATGATTTCTTGGCCCAATATCATGAAATGACCCATTTCTAGGTCCAACGAAACGATCCACTAGTCGATCGGCTCCCTACAAGTTCTAGCTCGTCATGTTTCTATGTCATACGTCCCTATCACGAATGTAGTCACATGTGCTAGATCCACCATAGGGTGTATCAAGCCATAAGGTGCCAAGCACCGACACAAATCAAGAATGCACAGATAAACCTACTGTTGCCCAATGCCTGCTTTTTGAACTCCTGACCACGTGCACGACCATAGCCCGCCTGAACCTACACTGGCGCACCCACACAGCCGTCGTTCTGGTCGCTTACAATCAGCCCAGTAATCGTGCCCCACCCTGCCTAGTTCCAGGGTACCATGATTCATCTAGTGAGTTACTGCTGAAACGGACCGCGTAACGAGGGTTTCCGTCCAATAGGTTAAGTGTTGTCATTTAAATTCGTGACTTAACCCTTATCAGTCTAGCATGTCAAGTTGGTTAAGTGTTGTCTTTCATGTTCATAACTTAACCCTATCATGTGGCATTAATTCATTAATGACCCCAACCTCTCACATTAGACCTGTTGTTGTGGTCACTGGATATGCCGGGCGGTTCCGGGAAGATTTACACCACAACTCAGTCTAACCTCGGGTTTCAAGTGCAATATGACCAATTACTCACATTGGATCCTATTGTTTACAGTCACTGGATTTGTCGGGCGGTTCCGGGTAGATTTACACTACAAACTCAACCCAACCTCGAGTTGGCCATTTTCAAGTTCATTCTATTGTTAGGTCCACGTTCAAGTTTTCATGTCAAGTTCGTGTCAAGTTTTCAAGGCAAGTTTCATGTCAAGCTTCCTATAATTACCAATTTTTTCCAACGTTACCCCGTCTAAATATTAGGCTAACGATCTTAGCCTAATTTTCCGTCCGCATGGTTTTTGGCATATAATATTAGGCTAAAAACTTAGCCTAATTTAACGTACACAAAATTGGCATAAAGCAATTCATTAACATAAGCATGACATAGACGTAAACTTGGCATCATCGGCATAGTCAATATGAATATCATAGGTGTGAACTTGCAAAATAATCAACATGAATATCATAGGTGTGATCTTGCAGCATAGACTGAACCAACATACATATATGTGAATTTGCAACATAGGCTAAATCAACTTACATATATGTGAACTTGCAAATCAATCACCAACATATGAATAAGTATGAACTTGAAATATGACATAGGTTTAACATATACACATAAACATGTAGATCTAACATTTGGTCACATATGTGATATGATTTCACAACCTAAAACTTGCATAACATGATAAACTGCACAACTTGTCATAACGGGTTATACTCCAAGTTCATATACATATGAACAGACTTATTCATTAATTCTCGATTCAACATGATGATAGAATAGAACCACAGGCATAGATCAACATAATAAACATTGCTCTATTATCAATTTATTTCCAAGGCATGACCTAACTGAATAAATTGATTAAAATATCGCAGGCATAACATTATGAACATGAAAAGGTTTGATTAATAATCTAGATTCAATTTCATAGTCATAATTCTAGGCAATAACCTCTTAGTCATGAATCATAGGTGATTAGTCACAATTGTCCTTGTCGTAGTTATAAGAAACAGTCTTATGTTCACCGTCATAGGCATAGGCATAGTCTTATGTTCATAGTCATAGGCATAGGCATAGTCTTATGTTCATAGTCATAGGCATAGGCATAGTCTTATGTTCACCGTCATAGGCATAGGCATAGTCTTATGTTCACCGTCATAGTCTTAGGCCATTAACAATAGTTTCAACGTCGTAGGCAATATTCCCAATAGTCAAGATCCAAGAAGAATACAAGAATAGATATGAATCATACATAAATCAATTCCAATTTATAACATGCCCATATTGTATTTGTAGTTTTTATCTAAAAGTAACTGGAACTTACAGATCGTGGTCTAAGAAATTTAGATGCAGAAGTCAAGTCTAGAAATTGGTCGTTCAATTGCTGAATCGTTGAATCTTGATTTGATTGTAGAAGCAAATCCCCAAGAATAAATTACTATCCGTAGTCTTCAAGAAACAATCTTCACGATTTATTTTAATTTAATTTATTTTAGAGGAAGAAGAAGAATCCATGATCATCAAGAGTTTGAACAGCATAAGGTTAGAGAAGAATGGTGTAAAGAGAATGAGGCTAGGAGGCTGTTTATATAGGGTTTCAAACTAATTAGAGCTGTCGATGAAGCTAGAAGAAATCAAGGCCATCCATCTCAAGAAAAGCCAATCAGAAAATGACAAGTCAGCCCTAGTGACACACCAGAGATCAGAAATTCGACCAGAACCCGACCAGGCCAGCCAGGGCCTGACCAAGCAGGTTTCTGCTCGGCCTGGGCGCACCTGCCAAGTGCGCCAATGCAAAATTGCATGGGAGCACTTCCCAAGTGCGCCAGTGCAATTTTGTCCTGGCGCACTTCCTAACTGCGCCAGTGCATTCTGGCCCGTTTCTGGTTTTTCTGCCTAACTTCATTCGTCCATATCTTCTTCGTACGGTATCCGTTTTACGCAAACTCGGACTCTATTTCAAGCAGAATTCCGAGACGAACGCAATGGAATAACCCATTTCCCTTGATTCTTATTTTAAAAATTAATTCTGCCTTGATGTATGGTTTTAACATGTTATTAAAATTCGGGTTGTTACATTCTCCCCTCCTTAAAGGATTTCGTCCCCGAAATCTTCAAGTTAAGAAGAATGCATCCTATCATCCAATCATCCATCTACTCAAAACATCATCCACAAGCAACCATTGTCCTTAAACAATTTCTAATGCTATATGAACATACGCAGAAAGAGTGTGTATATGTTCCTTATCTAATGTAAATGATTAGGCCTGATTGATCTTCTTAATGCAAAATATGTTTAGTGTCATGAATCCAACATGTATGCAAATAGTCCTAGTCACGTAAACACTATATGTGTGCACAAACATTCATCCATATGCAACATTCACATGATAACACATTCAATTTCATCCATAAACAAGTATAAACTCTCATGTATATGCAATACGAAAATGTGTCTAAGCCGATCTAGTGCCTAATGTGTGTTATGCAACCACTTGCAACCATTTGCAAACATCAACCATAACATGTTTTCAAGCACATGTTTACATCCAAAAGGGTTCTACCTAAGGTTCTCAAGATAGGATTGAGGAGATAAGCAAGATAAAACAAAGCATAACGGAGAAGAAGTTAAAGATGTACCCCCAGAGGGTCCTGCCTGCGGGGCTTGCCCTTGCTTCTTAGGGCAGTTCTTGCTGATATGTCCAGTTTCACCACACTGGAAGCATGCTCTCATCTTCATCTTCTTCTTTCTACAATCCTGAACATGCCCAACTACACCACAGAAGTTGCACTTCCTCTTATCACGTGACTTTTTATTATTGTTGTCGTTGTTCTCGCCTCCCTTCTGGAAGTCTTTCTTCTCGTTCCGAGACTCATCTGCCTTAACTTATCACTCATACCTTTCCTATGTAACATGTTAACAAGCCTCACGGAAACTATCTCCATCGTACGGAAAACCCTCTACGAAGCTAGAAAGAAGATTAGCCGTAGGTAAAAACTAATGCGACTACAGATGGAGAAAAGAAAGGAAAAGAGATTCAAACAAGGAAACAAATGATAGTGCTAATGGCTTTTGGGGAGTAGCCTTTAAAAAAAACTTGTCTTTTCTTGAAAAATGCTTCTTTGTAAACGGTTTTGAAAATAATTTCAGAAGGTTTAGAAAACTTTTGCCCAGTCTGGTAACCTTCTGTTCTGATACCAAATGTAACACCCCACCTCCGCTAGGGTCACTCACAAAGGGAATACACTTATTTTGGAGGAGCGTTATCAAGGTAAACAAACACAGAAATATCACAAGACAGAACATAGATAAAACAGCGGAAGAATCAAAAGATAAATTTCATTACTTTCAAAAAGAGTCAAAACATTTTACATCAAATAGCCAAGATCATTATTTTCCATTACAACAAATTCTGTCTGGCATAAATAAAGAAGCATAAACTTAAAACATCAAAAGTAGATTAATTCCCCAAAGATAGCAGAAATGAAGCCATAACATAACTCAAGATCAAACCATACATGAGCTAAACCGAAAGCAAGCGAAATCCAAGCTAAGTGCTAGAGTTTCCTCCCTGAGAACCTGGGGGGGGGGGGGGAACGAAAGAAAAGGAGGCGAAAGAAAATGGGTCAGTCATAAAGACTGGTAAGTCTAAGTGACTTTCAGCATAAAACAGATAAAGGTAACATGACATATATAAACTGAAAGTAACCATCAGGATGCTGTCAAGATTGGCAAGATAGACTAAGATAACATGATAAATCAAGTATAAATCAAGAATAGCATCACATATTCAAGGTTCTCTGCATCAACTGTACTAGGATCCCAAACCAATGTCTTATACTAATCATGAAATGATTTCTTGGCCCAATATCATGAAATGACCCATTTCTAGGTCCAACGAAATGATCCACTAGTCGATCGGCTCCTAACAAGTTCTAGCTCGTCATGTGTCTGTGTCATACGACCCTATCACGAATGTAGTCACCTGTGCTAGGTCCACCATAGGGTGTATCAAGCCGTAGGGTGCCAACCACCGACACGAATCAAGAATGCACAGATAAACCTACTGATGCCCAATGTCTGCTTTTTCAACTCCAGACCACGTGCACGACCGTAGCCCGCCTGAACCTACATTGGCGCACCCACACAGCCGTCGTTCTAGTCGCTTACAATCAGCCCAATAATCGTACCCCACCCTGCCTAGTTCCAGGGCACCATGATACATCTAGTGGGTTACTGCTGAAACGGACCGCGTAACTAGGGTTTTCGTCCAATAGGTTAAGTGTTGTCATTTAAATTCGTGACTTAACCCTTATCAGTCTAGCATGTCAAGTTGGTTAAGTATTGTCTTTCATGTTCATAACTTAACCCTATCATGTGGCATTAATTCATTAATGACCCCAACCTCTCACATTAGACCTGTTGTTGTGGTCACTAGATATGCCGGGCGGTTCCGGGAAGATTTACACCACAACTCATTCTAACCTCGGGTTTCAAGCGCGATATGACCAAATACTCACATTGGATCCCATTGTTTGCAGTCACTGGATTTGCCGGGCGGTTCCTGGCAGATTTACACTGCAAACTCAACCCAACCTCGAGTTGGCCATTTTCAAGTTCATTGTGTTAGGTCCACGTTCAAGTTTTCATGTCAAGTTCGTGTCAAGTTTTCAAGTCAAGTTTCATGTCAAGCTTCCTATAATTACCAATTTTTCCCAACGTTACCCCGTCAAAATATTAGGCTAACAATCTTAGCCTAATTTTCCATCCGCATGGTTTTTGGCATATAATATTAGGCTAAAAACTTAGCCTAATTTAACGTACACAAAGTTGGCATAAAGAAATTCATTAACATAAGCATGACATGGACGTAAACTTGGCATCATGGGCATAGTCAATATGAACATCATAGGTGTGAACTTGCAAAATAATCAAAATGAATATCATAGGTGTGATCTTGCAGCGTAGACTGAACCAACATACATATATGTGAATTTGCAACATAGACTAAATCAACTTACATATATGTGAACTTGCAAATCAATCACGAACATATGAATAAGTGTGAACTTGAAATATGACATAGGTTTAACATATACACATAAACATGTAGATCTAACATTTGGTCACATATGTGATATGATTTCACAACCTAAAACTTGCATAACATGATAAACTGCACAACTTGTCATAACGGGTTATACTCCAAGTTCATATACATATGAACAGACTTATTCATTAATTCTCGATTCAACATGATGATAGAATAGAACCACAGGCATAGATCAACATAATAAACATTGCTCTATTATCAATTTATTTCCAAGGCATGACCTAACTGAATAAATTGATTAAAATATCGTAGGCATAACATTATGAACAAGAAAAGGTTTGAATAATAATCTAGATTCAATTTCATAGTCATAATTCTAGGCAATAACCTCTTAGTCATGAATCATAGGTGATTAGTCACAATTGTCCTTGTCGTAGTTATAAGCAACAGTCTTATGTTCACCGTCATAGGCATAGGCATAGTCTTATGTTCATAGTCATAGGCATAGGCATAGTCTTATGTTCATAGTCATAGGCATAGGCATAGTCTTATGTTCACCGTCATAGGCATAGTCTTATGTTCACCATCATAGTCTTAGGCCATTAACAATAGTTTCAACGTCGTAGGCAATATTCCCAATAGTCAAGATCCAAGAAGAAAACAAGAATAGATATGAATCATACATAAATCAATTCCAATTTATAACATGCCCATATTAGATTTATAGTTTTTATCTAAAAGTAACTGGAACTTACAGACCGTGGTCTAAGAAATTTAGATGCAGAAGTCAAGTCTAGAAATTGGTCGTTCAATTGCTGAATCGTTGAATCTTGATTTGATTGTAGAAGCAAATCCCCTATAAGAAATTCCTAGCCGTAGTCTTCAAGAAATAATCTTCACGATTTATTTTAATTTAATTTATTTTAGAGGAAGAAGAAGAAGCCATGATCATCAAGAGTTTGAACAGCATAAGGTTAGAGAAGAATGGTGTAAAGAGAATGAGGCTAGAAGGCTGTTTATATAGGGTTTCAAACTAATTAGAGCCGTCAATGAAGCTAGAAGAAATCAAAAGAAAAGCCAATCAGAAAATGATAAGTCGGCCCTAGTGACACACCAGGGCTCAGAAATTCGACCAGAACCCGACCAGGCCAGCCAGGGCCTGACCAAGCAGGTTTCTGCTCGGCCTGGGCGCACCTGCCAAGTGCGCCAATGCAAAATTGCATGGGCGCACTTCCCAAGTGCTCCAGTGCAATTTTGTTCTGGCGCACTTCCCAAGTGCGCCAATGCATTCTGACCCGTTTCAGGTTTTTCTGCCTAACTTCGTTCATCCATATCTTCTTCGTACGTTATCCGTTTTACGCAAACTCGGACTCTATTTCAAGCAGAATTCCGAGACGAACGCAATGGCATAACACGTTTCCCTTGATTATTATTTTAAAAATTAATTCTGCCTTTATATATGGTATTAACATGTTAATAAAATTCGGGTTGTTACACTTTGAACTTGCGTGTGCTGTCTTGATCATCCATTGAACAGAATTGAACTGATGCTTTAATTTGAACTTGTTTTGCCGAGAACTAAAAACTGATCCTATGCTTTGTCATTGATCATATTTAATACTTGTAATTTTCTTGCTTCGCTTGTGTAATCATGAGCTCCAAACTACTTTGACTGTTGTTCATGCATGTTGTGTTATCACCACCTTGCTCATTTCATTTCCACCACTGCACTGTATTTTTCACCTTGCTGAAATGTAAGCTTGACAAATTGAGATGCTTCCTTGTAGACCATGTTAGCACACTTGATCCTTTACCTGAAACATACTGTTTGTGTGCTCCTATACTCTAGCTTGAACTTGCTACTGCACTTGTTCTAGATTGATTGTGCTGGTTCTATGGTACTTAGTTGAGACTTATAATTTTTGGTACTTCAATTATTGTTCACTTTTCTTGTGCCCATGCTTGATATTGAACTGCTTCATACTTGTTGCACTCATGTAGTCAAATATACTATTGTACTTGGTGCCGTAGAATCACGCATGCATGCTGTACCATATTGTTTATTGCTGCACTTAATTCATGATGTTAACCATACATCACTGTCTCGACCATTTTGCCAATACTGCTGCCATGTTCTCTTGTCAGTTTGTATTTACCATTAAAAAAAAATCTATAGTGTATGATGGCTTGGTTTGCACTAAACTGGCTTGAGTTTTGAGCTGCTTGCATATGTGTTATTCATGCTACTACCAATGTGTATCTTGACATTGTCACTTTCATTTATACTAGTGCTTGCCCATGTAATGTTGATCAAATGTAATATACTCAGCCATCATGATGTGTATTGTCGCACATCCGTATAACTGCATCATGATTGTTTGCTGAGTTGAATCATGTTGCACACAACTAATTTGGCTCCATTTATTTGCTTTCCTCCATCACCATACTATGTTATATTGTCCCTATACTTGTCTTTTATGCCTTGAGTTTGATTTGGACTGTGTTGTTGCATGCTTTCTAAAACTTTGCATTTTTGTCAGTTTGATATTGTTGTTAGCCTTGCGCTCGAACACTCCATGTATATATATATATATATATATATATATATATATATATAATTTTTTATATGTATATGTGTGTGTGTGGCTCGGGTCATTTTTGCTGATTCATTTGTGTTTGCCATGCGCTGAGTCGAGTTGGTCCACGTGGCTACTCCTTAGTTGCTCACTGATTGGCGAGGCAGTGCACACACGTGTCTTTCTATACACGTGTGTATATGCAACCATCAGACTGATTTTCTGTCCCTGCATATCAGACCAAGTCTAGAAAAATGATGAGAAACACACTGTAATTCTGAGGCAAATAAAATTTAAAAATAAATTTTATTTGCTTTTATTTAATTTTTTTGTTGCAGTCTACTGTGTGTGTTTTTCTATTTGTGACAGGTATAAAGATGACAGGACTGACAGAAGAATGCTGTGAAGATAAAAGATTGAAGACGAAGACAAGAATAGAGTGTGTGTGTGTGTGTGTGTGTATATGTAAATGTTAACTGAGTGATAGTGTCAGTGTATAAAAGTGATTGTATAAGTGATGAATGAACTATAGTGAGGAGCTGTGAGAGAATTGTACTGATTACATGTAATAAACAGATTTGATTGAAATAAAATATTGTTTTATTGTGTTCAATTCGATCTTTCTATTTTTTATTTGAATTCCTTCAATATTACAATTTCATGTGTGATGTGTCATGTTAAAAATATTCAAACAAATTTAAGTGAATTGTAAATGGTGGAGTTATAAATAGTTGTACTGTTTGAATGTTTGAAGTGTAATATTTAATTTAAATAAAATACAGCATGAATATATGAATATCTGTACAGTCGTATTCTATTTAAATATAAATATTATATTCATGTCTGTAATGTATAAATAGAACAGTACAGTAACAAACACATTTAAAATAATATTTATTTGGTTGTTATCATCAAACAAAAATCATATAATTGTGTATACAACACTATTATATACAACAATCTCCCCCTTTTGATGATGACAAACAAACAAAAGATTTTGAATGTGTTTGAACATGAAATATATTACTCCCCCTATTTGTATGCTCCACCTACAACTGAACTCCCCTTATATATGTGGAAAATATGAATGATGAAATACAATTGACCATTCTCCCTCTAGATATTTAATTTCCAATCTTAAAATGCTTTTGAATTAAATACTCATCAATCAAAATCTTGACCATTCTCCCTCTTTTGTTATCATCAAAAGGATAATAGAAATCGAAACAGTGATGAATATAGACTATAAATATAAAGTCAAATTAAGAGAGAGAATATATATCGCAAATCTCATTTAATCAAACAAAAATCATAATAATCTTTAAATCAGAAGCAAATTTCACTTTCAGAATGAATTAATTTACGATGGATTTTATAGAATGAGGAGAGTTCAATAAAATTGAATATTTGAATATGAATTTTGAAGATTTTAAATATGCTTAAAATGTGTTAAGCACTTGCTAACCACGCATAGCCCAAAGGTCTTTTAAATGGGGTTAGTAGTAACTTAACTTTATCCTCTCTAATGAGTTCCATCCATGCACAGCCCAAAGGTCTTTTAAGTGAGAATGGAAGCACATAGAAATTAAGGTAATTCACCTACGCATAACCACGAGGACTTTTAAATGGGAGTGAATACCAAGGATAAATTATTTATTTATTTCTATTTTATTTTTAATTCCAAGAATAATTAGAACTCCCCAAATTAAATAAAACCATGATGAATGACAGAAATATGGTAAATATAGAAAATGGTCGTGAAATAAGCTCTAATTCAAAGATATTATAAAATTTGTCCAATCATCATGAGATTTAAAATAACATCTCCTCTAGTTATGAATTATATCATAGTCACAACTCATCACAATTTCATAAATCTGTTAATAATTTTGATGAGTCACAAAGCGGTTCAAATTAATCAATAATTTCAATTTTTGAATTAATAATAAAAAATAATTGTAAAAATTTAAAATATCAATTTCAAGAGGGGTTTTTGATAATATTAATGCAAGTTTGAAAATCAGTTTCAAAAATCAATCAGTAGAATATGAAATTATCTAATATTTCTAATGTTGATTGTTCCTAGACAATTTTAAAACAACTTATATATTTAATTCAAATTGCCTATGGAATTTAAAGATATTTAATTTCTGATTTTTCAACTCATCGTCCAACCACCAAATCAAATCAATTTCCTTATCAGAGTGGCACAAGATTATTTTCAAAGCAAGAATCACAAGTGACATTCTCAGAGAATTTTTAGACAAATACAAGAAACATTCAACGATCAAATCTAAGATAATTATTTGAGATTACTTAAAAAAATCAATTTTTTTATAATCTAGGAAATTCAACAATCAATAACGAATGATTTCAAAATCAGCAAAGTAAAAAAATAAAGAAAATAAAAAGTAAAAAATACTTAGAATAAAAATACGAGTTTAGAGATCATACCCGACTTACCATAATTGATGTGATCCAATGAATCTCCAACTCTGAATTTATGGCTAAGAAACTTCAAACAATTCAATAAAATGGAACAATTTGAATTTTTTTATCTTTTAAACACAATTGTTCCTTAACCTATCACTGGTGCCTAAATGTTTATTGGATCGAGTGATTTAACAAAAATTGTTTTACCTCTCTTATCTTCGTTTACACGTTTTGGCACCTAAACCCGTTTGTATAACAATCCATTACTATCCACTAGCGTACCCTTTGGAACCCAAATTCTTTTAGATTTATTTAAATTCATTTCGTTATTTTTTGGAATCCAAACATATTTAAATGAATTGTTTATAAACGAGTTATCATTTTGTTTACGATTTAAAAACCCTTTGAAATTAATAGATTTCAAAATTCCAATTTGATTGTTTTCAAAGCCATTTAAAGGATTTTTAAAATCATTAGGATTTTGTTTTTCAACTTGATCATATCCAAAACCAAGTCCCTTTTTATTTTGAATAAAAAATTGGTTTTTTAACAACATATTCAACGATTTCTCTCCTTTAGAAAATTTATTGAAAGTTGACTCAAGTTGTTAAATTTTAAATTTAAGATCGCTATTTTCTTTCATTAAATTTGAACAATGATTAGTAGCGATTTTCCTCTTTTTAACATCAGTTTGTTTTAAAATCAAATTTTCGTTTTCAAGTG
Organism: Allium sativum; assembly: GCA_030737875.1. NCBI lineage: Eukaryota > Viridiplantae > Streptophyta > Magnoliopsida > Asparagales > Amaryllidaceae > Allium > Allium sativum. The sequence goes on along the minus strand of CM060912.1, from coordinate 784,194,874 downwards.
CTTTGATTTTAGAATTGGACTTAGAAATTTCAATTTTAAATTGTTTTCGCTTTTCAATTTTTTTTACATTCTCTAAGCTTTTCAATTTCCTTATCAAAATCACGATTTTCGTTTTTCAAATTTTCGTTTTCACTTTTGAGTAATTCAAAATCGGTTTTGAATTTCAAAAGATCGTTACTCAATAATTGACATTTTTCGCATTCTGAAAACGGCGAATTCCTAACTTTTTCAAGTTTTCTTTTTAAACAGTTATTTTCTTGAACTAGTTTTGACCTATCAGATTTCAATTTTTTAACTTTTAGTTCAAGAGAATCAACGGTTTTTGTGAGGTCGTGACACATTAAAATTAAATCTTTATAAGTAAAATTCGATACCTCACTTGAATCCTCTTCACTACTTTCTGAATCAGATTGAGCCATAACACACAAATTAGCTTCCTCTTCATCACTTTCAGAAACTTCTTCTCCTTCCTCGCCATCCCATGTAGCAGCAAAAGCCTTCTTCTTTCTTCTAAACTTCCTTTTCTTTTCATTTTTAAGTTGTGGGCAATTAAGTTTGATATGTCCGGGTTTCTTGCATTTGTAGCAAAACACTTCATCGTCTGAACTTTCTGAACTTTCAGACTTGTTAGTTTTCTTCTTTTATGTCTTGTATTTTCCTTTGGCCCACTTTCTCAAAACCGTGGCTAGCTCTTCAGCGGGATCATCATTACTTTCAACAGAATTATTTAGAGCGATCGTCTTTTTCTTTCAGACTCCTCTCGTTCTTCTCTTGCTTTTAACTCCATCTCGTAAGTAATCAGATTTCTGATCAACTCTTCCATGCTTACTTTATTCAGATCTTTTAATTCTTGTGTCGCCGTCACCTTAGCTTCAAAATTCATCGGTAGCACTCTCAATATTTTTCTGATTAATTCCACCTTGGTGTAGGTTTTGCCAAGAGCTTTTGCATTGTAGACTAGTGACGAGAAGCGTCCATACATCTCTTTTATATCTTCGACCTTTTGCATAGAGAAATTTTCATACTTATTGCTGAGTAGAGCGAGACGAGATTCCTTCACTTGGGATGTACCTTCGTGTGTGACCTCCAATGTATGTCATATTTCCTATGTAGTTTCACAATGAGAAATTCGATTAAATTCTGTTTAATCAAGAGCATAGATTAAAGCATTCATCGCTTTGGCATTAGCTGAAAATAATTTTTTATCATTAGCATCCCACCTGTAACACCCCACGCCCGCTACGGTCACTCACTAAGGGAATGCCATAGCATCGGTGGAGTATTTTAGTGAATATAGAACAGAAAAATTACAACAAGACAGATATAATTAGTACTTGAAATTTTAAAAAATATCATCTCACAACAGCGGAAATAAACATGTCTGGTTACATCATAAAACCATGATAAAAGTCAAGTACAATATCCATCAAAATAAAGGAGTACATAATCCCACTCTCTCATACAATAGCCATAACAAAAGAAAAGATAACTGGAGCTTTACATCTACCCAAGCTCCTAAAGACTGGAACAACAATCCGCTCAAGCTCTACTACCGCTAGGATCCACCGTAGGACCTGAGGGTTGGGAAAAAGATAAAAAAACAACGGGGTCAGACATAAGTCTGAGTGAGTCCTATAACTTTAACAATACAATCATTAAAGTAACCAGAGAAGACATAAACTTGACCTACGGTAATATCCGGGGATGAATGGCTACACTAAGCAGCTTGGTAGACTTAGGATAAACTAAGATAACCGTCAGGACGCATCTACCCACCCAAGGATAATTACTAACTGCACCACACCAGTCATTCCTACTTAAAGGCTGATCCCTTCTAAGGACTTAGAAAATTTCCCCAGTAGTTTCATGTACCCCTAGCCCACTACATAGGTGCCGTCTGCCCCTATCTCCACTAGGTGTACCCAGTAATTCTTACCCAGTAGTTTCGTGTACCCCTACATAGGTGCCGTCTGCCCCTATCTTCATTAGGTGTTCCCACTACTCCCCAAGCGATCGGCTCCCTACCGTAGATACCCGTGCTGGTCCCACAGTGGGGTGTATCACTCCCCTAAAGTGGCTACCCAATACTTACGGTGCACGGCTTTATATCTACACGATGCAACAACGGCTTATCTACCAGCCCGGGCCCACACACGCATATGAAACCCGTTGGACTTGCGTTGCCACCGCTAACCCGTTTTGGCCTCTTATAATCAAGCCCAATATGTGTGTCCCGTCACTCGACATGGGTCGAGCCCACAAAGATACGTTTGGGATATTGGTTGAAATGGGCCCCCACAAGCTACCCACTTAAGCTTGTCAAATATCTAGTGTATCCCACTTAACCCTTTAATCATGTTTAATTACATGTTTCCACTTGGTTAAGTATTCTAATCGTATTTTCTATTGCCACCCAAGGCAACCCACTAGATTCCACATGCCACCCAAGGCAACCACAAAATTTCCTCATGCCACCCAAGGCACCCACTTAACCCCTCATGTCCCACTACATGCTATTATGGTTAAGTGTTTCTTAATTAATTAAGACCGTGATCTCCCATAAAGACCTCCCACATTAGACTGGCTGTTATGACTGCCTGGTTAAGCCGGTAGAATCCGGGCAGTCTTACGTCATAACAGAGTCTAATCTCGTGTCTTTACCTTAATCACGTATTTAATTTGTGGCTAAGACCTCTCACATTGGGCTGACATTTGTAGCAACTGGTTAAGCCGGTCGGGTCTGGGCAGTTTTACACTACAAATGAGTCCAACCTCGTGTCTTAGTCGATTAATTACACCTAATTAATCACCCCATATTAATTATCCCTAATTAATATCAAGTTTTCCATAACATGGGTAGACCTAACTCAATAGTAAATTCCTATGGGGTAGACCTAACTCAATAGGTAAATTCCCACTTATGGTAATTTATTTTTATGGTATGCTTAATCATACCCAATCATTCATTTATTAACATATTTACCAACCCCATCGTTCCCCACGTGAATCGTTCTCATTTCATGACATAATAAAGGGGAAGATCCATCACAAATATCATGGGTTAAGAATATAACTTTGTCATGGGTTAAGAGGATGTCAACTTGCATATATGAACACATATTAACCCAACCACGTTTAACCCAAACTTGCATATTATCATACACATGATTTGCATAACATGTTGCATATGAACTTGCATATTATCATACACATATCTTGCATAACATGTTGAACTTGCATATAGACATTCTCATAACTTGCATAACATGTTAAACATGCATTTAAGCATACACATAACTTGCATAAACATTCAAATACTTGCATAAGCATCCACATACTTGCATAAACATTCACATACTTGCCTAAACATGCATAACTTGCATATCATGTCATTTAAGCATATACATATCTTGCATAGGCATTCATATACTCGCATAAGCATGCATAACTTGCATATCACATAGATCTTGCATTTAAACATATACATGACTTGCATAAGCATCCATACACTTGCATAAGCATGCATAACTTGCATATCACTTTCAACTTGCATTTAAACATATACTTAACTTGCATAACTCACTTTGCTAAACATGCATAATTCCACTTATTAAATATGCATAAATCCACTTGTTAAACATGCATATATCAACTTGTTAAACATGCATAAATCAACTTATTAAGCATGCATAAACCAACTTATCAAATATGCATAAACATAGAACAACATAGAGTAACATATCATTATACATGATTCAAACTCACTAATCCGCATTTAAGACCATAAGTCTCATTACACCCAATCTACTTACTTTAACAATTGATGTTAAAGTGATAGAAACTCACCAAACTCAAGATTAGCAACCTTATGAAGTAGAGTTAGTTGCTAACTATGAAGATAATGATGATTAGAGAATGATTTGAGAGGGATTAGCTTGAAACTTCCTTCTTAGATTAGTGGATGCTCCTCTTAGGATTTAATTTGGCGGCATGAGGCCATCATTTCTTTTTTTGGTAAGGATTAAGGGGGATTTAGGGTGTATTTATAGATTAAGAGAGTGTTTTAGGCCCTTAGATTAACCCTAGATTAATTTAGGACCCTTAGATTTAGGAAATCTCTAGAACCAGCCCTCCAAGCCAGCCTAGAACCCAACCTGGTGCACCCAGGTTCACTGAACGGTGCCACCCTGTCGACAGGCAAGTCGACAGGCATGTCGACACCCCTGTCGACAGGCCTGTCGATAGCCCTGTCGACATGGGTTGGGCGGGAAGCTTCCCGCCTGACCCCGCCTGGCCCATTCCAAATCTGAATTTTTAAATTTTTAAATCTGTTTTAGTTTTGAATTTTCTGCAAACTTCCTTGGGCCATAACCGGGCCATACGGACTCCGATTCTCGAAAACTCGGACTCTATTTCGCGTATTTTTCCGAGACGAACGCAATAACGCAGCCCGTTACCCCCAATTCCCACGTCTGAGATTATTTATCCTGAAATTAGTGAATTTTAGTATTAACTAAAATTCGGGGTGTTACATTCTCCCCTCCTTAAAGGATTTCGTCCTCGAAATCTCTAAGCTAAGGAGAATGCATATCCTACCATCCAAACAACCATCTACTCAAATCATCAACCACGGGCATCCATTGTCCTTAAAAAAATTTCTAATGATGTATGAGCATATGCAAAAAGTGTGTGTATATGTTCCCTATCTAATGTATGAACATATGCAAACCATGATAGTGCCATGCATCCATTATGTATGCGAGAAAACCCTATCGACACATACAATATCTACATGAGTGCACAATCATTCACCAAAATGCATCATCCATGTGATAACACAACCATTATACATCCATAAATATATTTTCCTACACACAATTTTATGCAATATGCAATATGAAGTGACTGAGCCGATCTAGTGCCTAGTGTGTGTGTATATGCATCCACGAGCAACCACTAGCAAACACTTGCATCCACTTGCATCCATCAACCATAACATGTCTCAAACACATGTTTCAACCATAGGTTTACCCTATCTAAAGGTCAAAGGTACTAACGAGAGGACATACCAAAGATAAGATAAGTATTAGACAAGCAATAAAGGAGAAAGTAAAGACATACCCTCAAAAAGAAATGGGTACAATGAACGCATCTTCGCTTCCGTCTCCCAAGTTGCGTTGCTCTCATCTTCTCCCCATTGCACTTTGACTAGCTGAACCTCTCTGTTTCTCAACTTCCTAGTCTCTGACCCAAGGATGCGAGTAGGAGCTCGTCGAATAGTCGCATCACGCTCTATCTCCACATCTCTAAGCAAGCTCGGCTCTACCACCTCTGCGGTCTCATGTAAGCACTTCCTCAAATGGGACACATGGAATACATCATGGACACCACTAAGTCTGTCAGTCAACTCCTCTCTATATGCCATCCGTCCAATCCTTTCCTTGATAGGAAATGGCCCAACAAACCTTGGTGCTAACTTCCCAACGGATCCGAAGCGAACAACATTTCTTAACGGAGATACCTTAACAAAAACCATATCTCCAACCTCAAACTCAAGATCCATCCTTCTCTTGTCCGCATAAGATTTTTGCCTATCCTGCGCTGCTTTCATCCTTCTTCGAATCAAGTCAATCTTCTCAGAAGTCTCCCTAACCATATCGGGCCCAAGCAAGATCTTATCCGTAGATTCCCACCAACATGTAGGTGATCGACAAGGCCTTCCATAGAGAGCTTCGAAAGGAGCCATACCAATACTGGACTGAAAGCTGTTATTATATGCGAACTCCACCAATGGAAGATGCTCTTCCCATGTACCTCCAAAATCTAAGATACAAAGCCTCAAAAGGTCTTCTAGAACACGATTCACCCTCTCAGTCTGGCCGTCTGTCTGAGGATGATATGCGGTGCTCAGACACAATTGAGTCCCCACTGCTTCTTGCAAACTTCTCCAGAACTCGCTAGTGAAGATAGGATCTCGATCACTTACTATGCTAGAGGGTACCCCATGTAATCGAACTATCTCTCGAAGATATACTGAAGCTAGCCATGGAGCAGTCCTCTTGCTCTTCACAGGTATGAAATGGGCGCTCTTAGTAAGTCTGTCTACCACCACCCAAATTCCTGTATTACCCTTTCTCGACCTGGGTAACCCGTCAATAAAATCCATCGAGACGCTATCCCACTTCCATTGCGGAACTTCCAATGGGTGAAGCAACCCACCTGGTTTCCTTTGCTCCGCCTTCACTTGCTGGCACACCAAGCATCGAGCGACATACTCGGCCACATCTTTCTTCATACCGGCCCAGAAGAAAACCCTCTTCTTGTCTTGGTACATCTTGTCCCCACCGGGATGAATAGTCATCCTAGAACGGTGTGCGTCCTCAAGAATAGCCTTACTCAAACCCTCGTCTTGCGGTACGCAAAGTCTACCGTCTCTACGCAAGCACCCCCTATCGTCTAGGGTGTACCTACTCAAATGGCTGGACGACTCCCCCCTCATGAGCTTCTCTACTAACTCAACCAACTGTGGGTCGCCCCTCTGTGCTTCTCCAATCCGCCCCAAAAGAGTAGGCCTAACTTCCAAGGAAGCTAGCAAACCGGGTACATAATCAATGGAAGGTCTGAAATCAAACATCGAGATAAACTCCAAGCTTTGTCGTTCCACGAACAATGGACTCAAGGACAACCTCTTCCTACTCAAGGCATCCGCCACCATGTTACCCTTGCCAGGGGTATATGATATCTCGAAGTCATAGGATGCTAAGAACTCCATCCACCTTTGTTGTCTTAAGTTTAGATCCTTCTGAGAGAACAAGTACTTCAAAGATTTATGGTCAGTGAACAACTCGAATCTCTCACCAAGAAGATAATGGCGCCAAATCTTAAGCGCAAAAACAATAGCGGCCAGCTCTAGATCATGGGTAGGGTAATTTTTCTCATGTGCCCTCAATTGCCTTCCACCATAGGCTATTACCCTTCCCTCTTGCATTAAGAATGCGCCAAGTCCTGTCCCACAGGCATCAGTATAGACAACAAATGGCTTACTCCCATCTGGCAACACTAAAACTGGAGCGGTGGTTAAAGCTCTCTTTAACCGTCGGAACGCATCATCACAATCTACGTCCCATGTGAAAACAAGATTCTTCTTTGTTAAGCGGGTTAATGGAGCTGATATCTTCGCGAAGTCTTTAATAAACTTCCTATAATAACCCGCCAACCCCAAGAAACTTCTTACTTCGGTAGCATTCTTCGGAACCTTCCAATCCTGAATTGATACTACCTTCGTGGGATCTACAGCTATCCCTTCCTTGGAGACCACGTGCCCCAAGAATCGTACTTCCTTCCTCCAGAAGTGACATTTAGAGAATTTAGCCTTAAGGCTATGTGCTCGAAGAGTCTTCAACACTTCCCCAAGATGTAGGGCATGCTCTTCTTCACTCTTAGAAAATACTAAGATATCATCCACAAAGACCACCACGAATTTATTAAGGAACTCCCTGAACACCCTACTCATCAAATCAACAAAGTATGCGGGGGCGTTCGTCAACCCAAATGGCATCACCAGCCACTCATAGAAACCATCCGGAGTTCTAAAGGCAGTCTTGTCTATGCTATCCTCAGCCACCCTCAACTGATGAAACCCCGTGGCCAAGTCCAACTGGGAAAATACTGAAGCGCCAACCAACTGATCGAAAAGATCATCTATCCTCGGCAATGGGTGTCTATTCTTCTTTGTGAGCTTGTTGAGTTCTCTATAGTCTACACAAAGTCTGAGGGACCCATCCGCCTTTGTAGCAAATACTACTGGAGCACCCCACTCCGATATGCTCCGTCTTATGAACCTCTTCTCAAGCAACTCCCCTACTTGCTTATGGAGTTCCCTCCTCTCACGAGGAGCCATGTGGCGCACTGGTAAAGATACCGGTTTAGCATTATCCACCAAATATATTCGGAAGTCAATCTCCCGCTTCGGAGGTAAGCCCTTCACCTCCTCAAACACATCCGGATATTCCCGGACCACTCTCATAGATTGCAAACTCTCTACCGAAGCGTCAAGCGATTCAAGATAACTTAGCATAACAGAGTCCATGGGATTACAAGAAATCTCGAGAGTGTTACCCAAACGGGTCATGAGCCTAACAACTCTCCTTTCGCAATCAAGAACGGCACCATTACTGGATAACCAGTCCATGCCCAAAATTAACCCATAGCCCGTGAAGCCCAATACAAAAGCATCACATCTAAACTCAATACTAAGTATAGAAATCCTCAAACCCAAACATATCATGGACAAATAAGTGGAGCCCCCAATTGGGTTTGAAACAACCAAGGGATCATCTACCAGACTGGTGTCTAAGTGCAGTGACTCAACTAATGATGATGAGATAAACGAATGCGATGCGCCTGAATCAAACAATGTACGGACAGGATGGTCAAATAGAAAAACCAGACTTTCAACGGAAATAGTTCTACCTCTCTCCTGAATCGGTGGAACCGCGAGAGCCTGTACTTGCCCCCTAGCCTGACTCGGTGCCATAAGAGCTTGCACCTGTCCTCCTGAGGTAGATCCCGTCCTTTTCCCTTTCTTAGGGCAATCCTTCACTAAATGCCCTGCTTCGCCACAGTGGAAGCAGCCAGTCTTCTTCTTCTTGCGACAATCCTTGCTTAGGTGGCCAGGTGTACCACAATTGAAACACTTCTTCTTCTTGCCCTTGCCACCGTTGCCTTTCCCACCTTTGTTTTGCTGTTGTTGAGGTTTCTTTTGATCTCCCTTCTTCTCGGGTGCCTTATTAGCATTAGGACCCTTCTCTTCCTCATACATGAGTGCCATGTCAACTAGCTTCTCAAAGGTGGCCCCCATAGGGATATGAGTCATAGCCAACCCATGCATAGGTTCATTCAAGCCTTTCACGAACCTTAAAGCCTTCTTCTCCGGTGTATTCACCATATCTAGGCCAAACCTTGCCAATTGATTAAACTTGTTAACATATTCCTTCACCGAAAGGTTTCCTTGCTTTAGAGTCAAGAATCTTTCCATATACAAGTTTTCCTCCGCCCTTGAGAGAAACTTTGCCACAAATCTTTGCCTAAAATCCGCCCAAGAGTCAACGGGGCGTTCTCCATTAGTGACCTCCCACCAGAATGAGGCCTCTCCCTTCATTAACCAAGCAGCCAACTTGACTTTCTTCCCTTCTTCCATCTCAAAGATATCTATCAACTCTTCCACCTCCTTAAGCCAATCTCTAGCCTCCACAAAGGTTTCAGATCCTTGAAAAGGTTTCCCTCCCATAGCTTTAAATTCCTTGCAAGTCTTAGCAAAAGTATCCATGCGAGGAGGAGGGGGAGGAGGAAGATCGGGTGCTACGGTTGGTGGAGGAATATTTGTTGGACCCGCAGTGGTGGCCCTAGCCTCCATCAATCTCCTATACCATACTGGTACCGTCACACCCTCCGGAAGATTAAGATTCTCGGCCATGCTGAAACGAAAAAGGAAAGATTCAAAACGGAGAATTCGAAGGATATAGATATGGCTATTGGGGGATTATGCTTTTCTTTCAAAAACTTTTCTCTTAAAAGACATGTTTTTGAAAATATCTTTTCCAAAAATGTTTTAGAAAAATAGTTTTCTAAAAAAAAAAATTATCTGTTCCGGTAACCTTTGCTCTGATACCACGTGTAACACCCCACGCCCGCTACGGTCACTCACTAAGGGAATGCCATAGCATCGGTGGAGTATTTTAGTGAATATAGAACAGAAAAATTACAACAAGACAGATATAATTAGTACTTGAAATTTTAAAAAATATCATCTCACAACAGCGGAAATAAACATGTCTGGTTACATCATAAAACCATGATAAAAGTCAAGTACAATATCCATCAAAATAAAGGAGTACATAATCCCACTCTCTCATACAATAGCCATAACAAAAGAAAAGATAACTGGATAACTGGAGCTTTACATCTACCCAAGCTCCTAAAGACTGGAAGAGCAATCCGCTCAAGCTCTACTACCGCTAGGATCCACCGTAGGACCTGAGGGTTGGGAAAAGATAAAAAAACAACGGGGTCAGACATAAGTCTGAGTGAGTCCTATAACTTTAACAATACAATCATTAAAGTAACCAGAGAAGACATAAACTTGACCTACGGTAATATCCGGGGATGAATGGCTACACTAAGCAGCTTGGTAGACTTAGGATAAACTAAGATAACCGTCAGGACGCATCTACCCACCCAAGGATAATTACTAACTGCACCACACCAGTCATTCCTACTTAAAGGCTGATCCCTTCTAAGGACTTAAAAAATTTCCCCAGTAGTTTCATGTACCCCTAGCCCACTACATAGGTGCCGTCTGCCCCTATCTCCACTAGGTGTACCCAGTAATTCTTACCCAGTAGTTTCGTGTACCCCTACATAGGTGCCGTCTGCCCTTATCTTCATTAGGTGTACCCACTACTCCCCAAGTGATCGGCTCCCTACCGTAGATACCCGTGCTAGTCCCACAGTGGGGTGTATCACTCCCCTAAAGTGGCTACCCAATACTTACGGTGCACGGCTTTATATCTACACGATGCAACAACGGCTTATCTACCAGCCCGGGCCCACACACGCATATGAAACCCGTTGGACTTGCGTTGCCACCGCTAACCCGTTTTGGCCTCTTATAATCAAGCCCAATATGCGTGTCCCGTCACTCGACATGGGTCGAGCCCACAAAGATACGTTTGGGATATTGGTTGAAATGGACCCCCACAAGCTACCCACTTAAGCTTGTCAAATATCTAGTGTATCCCACTTAACCCTTTAATCATGTTTAATTACATGTTTCCACTTGGTTAAGTATTCTAATCGTATTTTCTATTGCCACCCAAGGCAACCCACTAGATTCCACATGCCACCCAAGGCAACCACAAAATTTCCTCATGCCACCCAAGGCACCCACTTAACCCCTCATGTCCCACTACATGCTATTATGGTTAAGTGTTTCTTAATTAATTAAGACCGTGATCTCCCATAAAGACCTCCCACATTAGACTGGCTGTTATGACTGCCTGGTTAAGCCGGTAGAATCCGGGCAGTCTTACGTCATAACAGAGTCTAACCTCGTGTCTTTACCTTAATCACGTATTTAATTTGTGGCTAAGACCTCTCACATTGGGCTGACATTTGTAGCAACTGGTTAAGCCGGTCGGGTCCGGGCAGTTTTACACTACAAATGAGTCCAACCTCGTGTCTTAGTCGATTAATTACACCTAATTAATCACCCCCATATTAATTATCCCTAATTAATATCAAGTTTTCCATAACATGGGTAGACCTAACTCAATAGGTAAATTCCCATGGGGTAGACCTAACTCAATAGGTAAATTCCCACTTATGGTAATTTATTTTTATGGTATGCTTAATCATACCCAATCATTCATTTATTAACATATTTACCAACCCCATCGTTCCCCACGTGAATCGTTCTCATTTCATGACATAATAAAGGGGAAGATCCATCACAAATATCATGGGTTAAGCATATAACTTTGTCATGGGTTAAGAGGATGTCAACTTGCATATATGAACACATATTAACCCAACCACATTTAACCCAAACTTGCATATTATCATACACATGATTTGCATAACATGTTGCATATGAACTTGCATATTATCATACACATATCTTGCATAACATGTTGAACTTGCATATAGACATTCTCATAACTTGCATAACATGTTAAACATGCATTTAAGCATACACATAACTTGCATAAACATTCACATACTTGCATAAGCATCCACATACTTGCATAAACATTCACATACTTGCCTAAACATGCATAACTTGCATATCATGTCATTTAAGCATATACATATCTTGCATAGGCATTCAAATACTCGCATAAGCATGCATAACTTGCATATCACATAGATCTTGCATTTAAACATATACATGACTTGCATAAGCATCCATACACTTGCATAAGCATGCATAACTTGCATATCACTTTCAACTTGCATTTAAACATATACTTAACTTGCATAACTCACTTTGCTAAACATGCATAATTCCACTTATTAAATATGCATAAATCCACTTGTTAAACATGAATATATCAACTTGTTAAACATGCATAAATCAACTTATTAAGCATGCATAAACCAACTTATCAAATATGCATAAACATAGAACAACATAGAGTAACATATCATTATACATGATTCAAACTCACTAATCCGCATTTAAGACCATAAGTCTCATTACACCCAATCTACTTACTTTAACAATTGATGTTAAAGTGATAGAAACTCACCAAACTCAAGATTAGCAACCTTATGAAGTAGAGTTAGTTGCTAACTATGAAGATAATGATGATTAGAGAATAATTTGAGAGGGATTAGCTTGAAACTTCCTTCTTAGATTAGTGGAGGCTCCTCTTAGGATTTAATTTGGCGGCATGAGGCCATCATTTCTTTTTTTGGTAAGGATTAAGGGGGGTTTAGGGTGTATTTATAGATTAAGAGAGTGTTTTAGGCCCTTAGATTAACCCTAGATTAATTTAGGACCCTTAGATTTAGGAAATCTCTAGAACCAGCCCTCCAAGCCAGCCTAGAACCCAACCTGGTGCACCCAGGTTCACTGAACGGTGCCACCCTGTCGACAGGCAAGTCGACAGGCATGTCGACACCCCTGTCGACAGGCCTGTCAACAGCCCTGTCGACATGGGTTGGGCGGGAAGCTTCCCGCCTGACCCCGCCTGGCCCATTCCAAATCTGAATTTTTAAATTTTTAAATCTGTTTTAGTTTTGAATTTTCTGCAAACTTCCTTGGGCCATAACCGGGCCATACGGACTCCGATTCTCGAAAACTCGGACTCTATTTCGCGTATTTTTCCGAGACGAACGCAATAACGCAGCCCGTTACCCCCAATTCCCACGTCTGAGATTATTTATCCTGAAATTAGTGAATTTTAGTATTAACTAAAATTCGGGGTGTTACACCACCTGTCTTTTAATTTAGGAACTTCAACACCACTAACAATAACAGTTGGAGATCTATAACCCATTTCAATAGTATACCAAACATCATAATTGATTGAAATCAAATAAATTTTCATCCTAGCTTTCCAATATGCATAATCAGTTCCATTAAACATTGGTGGCCTGGCTATGGACTGGCCCTTAGAAAAAGCGTTATTAGACAGATTCATGACTCTAGAGTTAAAATAAAATAAAAATACCTGCTCTGATACCACTTGTAGGATCTAAATTAACCATAGAGGGGGGCTGAATAGAGTTTATCGTAGATTTTCGCAGAGTAATTCAATAACAACAGCACAGATAATAATCAGAATAAATACGAAAAAAAAATAACACACAGATATACCCAGCTTCGGCAAAACCCTGCCTATTGTTGCATTCCCCAAGGTTTCTACTAGGAGTTAAAATAATCTCTATGCTTACAATCCCCTGTAAACTCGCAACATGTGCTCCCAACTGTTCTCAACCCTACGTTCAAATCCCTGCACTAGTTTCTATCCCCGAAACCAGATTTTTCCCGAATTACAAATCCCGTAATTTGTTTCCCTAGTTTTAGAGACAAACTGGGAAACAACATATTCGATTACAAATTGAAATTGAAAAAACGAATAAGAAATAAAAATAAACTTAAAAACCCTTAGGAATTTAAATTAGATGGGTTATCCCCTTTTAAAGACAAAGTTGGCCGGCCCTTTTTACTTTTGCTCCACCCCTTTTCATTTTATTTATCCCGATCTTCTTTGTCTCTCTGGAAATCAAAATGGTGGCTCCTAAGGTTTTCGATTTTGTCCAAATCTCAACTTCGACGGCTCTGTAATTGGATTCTCTGCAAAGTGTTTGGCCGTACACGTGCTATGATGATTTCCGATGTTGATCTTATGCTCTGATGTCCTTTCATTTGCAATCTCACCTGATTCATATCCAAGTAAATATTGGTATGATTTTTTTCTTTGAATTTCTCTTTTAATTGCGTTGAAACTTGGATGGATTAAAGTTTGTGATGATTGGTGTATTTATAGGATTAAAAGTCCTAAAATTTCTCTGATTTTGTAGTTGATTTGGTAATGATATGTTCGTGAATTTTGGTGAATTTTGGGGCATTGAAATCTTCATATATGTTGAGGATATTGCGTGAGAATTCTGGAATTTTAACTTGGTCTTCGAACAGATTTTGAGAAGATTTAAACCAATCTGTTTCTTATCCAAAACTTTTGCTGAATTCTCTTATGATTTTTCTGCTTTGAACTAATCCCCTTATTTTCTGGAACCTTTGAACTTGCGTGTGCTATCTTGATCATCCATTGAACAGATTTGAACTGATGCTTTAATTTGAACTTGTTTTGCCGAGAACTAAAAACTGATCCTATGCTTTGTCATTGATCATATTTAATCCTCGTAATCTGCTTGCTTCGCTTGTGTACTCATGAGCTCCATACTACTTTGACTGTTGTTCATGCTTGTTGTGTTATCACCACTTTGCTCATTTCATTTCCACCACTGCACTGTATTTTTCACCTTGCTGAAATGTAAGCTTGACAAATTGAGATGCTTCCTTGTAGACCATGTTAGCACACTTGATCCTTTACCTGAAACATATTGTTTGTGTGCTCCTATGCTCCAGCTTGAACTTGCTACTGCACTTGTTCTTGATTGCTTGTGTTGGTTTCCTAGTTTGAGACTTATAATTTTTGGTACTTTAATTATTGTTCACTTTTCTTGTGCCCATGCTTGATATTGAACTGCTTCATATTTGTTGCACTCATGTAGTCGAATATACTGTTGTACTTGGTGCAGTAGAATCACTCATGCATGCTGTACCATATTGTTTATTGCTGTACTTAGTCCATGATGTTGACCATACATCACTGTCTCGACCATTTTGCCCATAATACTTCCATGTTCTCTTTTCAGTTTGTATTTGCCATTAAAAAAAATCTATCGTGTATGATGGCTTGGTTTGCACTAAACTGGCTTGAGTTTTGAGCTGCTTGCATATGTGTTATTCATGCTACTACCTATGTGTATGTTGACATTGTCACTTTCATTTATACTAGTGCTTGCCCATGTAATGTTGATCAAATGTAATATACTCGGCCATCATGATGAGTATTGTTGCACACCGTATAGTTGTATCATGATTGTTGAGTCACTTGTGTACTACTTGCTCATGTATTCTTTTATGTTGCTTTGCTTGTAACTGGTTTCTTGTATCCTTGCTTTTTCACCATTCATATGCTTTGTGTTACTCTGGTCATTTGCTGTTTTGCTGAGTTGAATCATGTTGCACACAACTAATTTGGCTCCGTTTATTTGCTTTCCTCCATCACCATACTATGTTATTTTGTCCATGTACTTGTCTTATGTGTCTTGAGTTTGATCTGGACTGTGTTGTTGCATGGTTTGAAAAACTTTGCAATTTTGTCACTTTGATATTGTTGCTAGCCTTGCGCTTGACCACTCCATGTATATATATACAATTTTGTATATGTATATGTGTGTGTGGCTAGGGTCATTTTTGCTAATTCATTGGTGTTTGCCATGCGCTGAGTCGAGTTGCTCCTCGTGGCTTCTCCTCAGTTGCTCGCTGATTGGCGAGGCATTGCACATGTATATTTCTATACACGTTTATTTCTATACACGTGTAAATATTCAAACATATTTTAGTGAACTGTAAATAGTGGAGTTATAAATAATACTGTTTGAATGTTTGAAGTATAATATTTAATTTAAGTAAAATACTGTATGAATATATGAATGTCTGTAGTATTCTATTTAAATATAAATATTATATTCCTATCTGTGATATATAAATAGAACAGTACAGTAATAAACACATTTAAAATAATATTTTTTTGGTTGTTATCATCTAACAAAAATCATATAATTGTGTATACAACACTGTCATATACAACATAGATGTGTTTAAGTTTCGACTTTTTTTGGGCATAGAAAACTGTGGGGTGTTACACTGAGTGTATGTTTAGTAGAAACACAATCCAGATCTGAAGTAATGAATGCATGGAAAACACAACATTTTATAGTGGTTCGGTACAAACGCTACGTCCACTTTATAGTAATCATTTATCATATAATTGCTGATTATAAGAGTTATACAAGTTTGAGTACAAAGTGTTACAATAGAACAAAATATTTATTCATACTAAACTTTGACCAAAATGCCTTTCTTCTTCTTTGTTGGGTGAAAAAATGTTGACTTGGTCAACAATGTCCAAAATGTAGCTCCAATGTCCAAAAACATATCCAAAACAATCCAAAAGCACTGTAAATTATCCAAATGTTGATGGAAAATGTTTATGTAATGTTTATAGGTCCAAGCTATGTCCAATAGTCATGGAGAAGAAGGTGACAACCATTATTGATGCTTAAGAGGTCCAAGAATTCCAAATACCAAATGAGGACGCATCCCTTTGAATCCCAAGCAAGTGGCTATTTGTAGGTGAGTTTTGAGGGTAGTAGCAGAGTTTTGTATCCCGGAGGAATGCGAAATTCACATCCTAAAACTGCCCGAAAGTCCATGCCAATCTCAAAAATTTACGTCCTAGGCCATTGAAATATCTTTTCCTAAAATTGATTGGAAAATACGTGTGGATCAAGAAAAACAGGGTGATCAGCACGGTGTTCTGTGTTTGCCAAAATGATTTGGCATTTGCCATTTTACCAAATTTCCGCATCTCGTTCCTCCGCATCGCACCCATGAAAATCCACATCTGATCCTTGTTGGTCACCTGGATCTCGTATTGCCAAATTTCGAAACCCTCTCCCTTTCCTATTTTCGTATCCTAGAAGTGTGGTGCGCATTCAAGTAATTTCATATCCGAGCCATAGCGATCACCAAAAAATCGGATCTCTCCATCCCAGTGCAAAGATAGGCTTCAGATCGCCGAAGAGATCAGGGATTTACATCCTTGATGCGATACGATCCTGGTTTTTTCGCATCCCTTAGACATGGATGTGAATTATCCTTTTACCATGCCAGAATTTCGGAACTTGCCGGGGCAGGGGAAAACATGCGGATCGGGGCCGAAAACTTGAGTCGATCCATCATCTTGAATGTGCCAAGCCTTCCAATTTGCCCAACTGATCTGCCTGAGTTTTACACGCGGTTTTCAACTGATCCACCATGTCAATCAAGCTATTTTGACGTGCCAAATCAAAATTTTGACAACTTACCAAATTTGAATGCCATAAGTCGCGCAAGCTATTTTTCATGATTGACACATGTCGATCAATTTTATTGAGTGCGCGACACTGCTTTTTACCAATATACATATATTTTCCATGACAGGTTTTGCCACGTGATCGGACCGACACGCTCAAGCATTTTGAGTTGATCAGACCAAGTTCATCACGTATTTTTACTACGTTAGTTTTTCCAAGTCGATTGACGACAATTTTACGAATTGACGCCATTTCCATCCTTTTCAAACACGTTGCAACTTCGACCAAATCGCTTTGTGTTTTCTCATGATGTACTCGGCGCTTCAGCACGTCGATAACCAAGTTTTTGATGTGTGACAACTTTACCAAAAAGCGTGTCAACACTTTTTCCCCCTATGACTTGTCTTGTTTGATTGAAGGAAGATGTATTTCACAAGAAAAATAAAAATCCAGAAACCAAAGCCAGGAGAAATCCAAAGTGAACTTCTATAACCAGAAAATCAAAGAGCCATGATCGCACTGGATCATATTAACAAGAAATCCATGATTGCTCCAGATCATATTATCCATGAATCAGAAAACTAGAAAGCCTGAAATCCAGTGAAAGCCGATGATTGATCAGGATTGTTTTTTGGGATAACCAGAGGACTACAGGAGTTTGATAATCTGAAGATCCAGAAAATTCATAGAAGGAAATTGGGAAAACCCGAAATTCGTAAATTCAGAATAACCAATAACCATATAGTTAGATATCCATATGAGTTCAAGTCGGCCTTACCATGGAAAGACTACCAAAAATGTACCAAAAGAAGTCCAAGACAGCCTGGCGAAGAAAGACAACCAAGGACGAGCCAGGTGAGGTCCAAGACAGTCTTGCAAAGTAAGACGAGCAAGGACAAGCAAAATAATTCCAAGATGACTTGCCAAAGAAAGATGATCAAGGATAAGCCAGTGAGGTCCAAGATGGCCTTGCGAAGCAAGACAACGAAGGACAAGCCAGATGAGGTCCAAGTCGACCATGCGAAGTAAGACGACCAAGCACAAACCATGGACCGGAGTCCTTAGAGTTTGTAATCTGGTTTCAGATTTTATACTTCACAAGCAAGCGTCCTCACTTTCGAAAGTAATCTTATTAAATTTATAAAACTTTGGAGTTTTTTAACAAAACCAAAAAGGAAATCCTAACGGTTCGTCATTCGTAAAAAGCATGCCTAAGGGATCTTGTGCCCCCATATATGGGTAGGCGGACTTAACCATCTTTGATTTCAAATTCATTTTTGAAGGAGACTGAACAGTTAATCGCTTGCCAAGAGCATTCCTAGGGATGCTTGTTCCCATACATAGGTAAGCAAACTCAACCACTCAAGTTCCAATACTAGAGTTATCTCAAGATGACCTTGCCGAGGCAAGACGACCAAGAGCAGCTAGAAAAGTTCAAGGCGGCCTTACCAGAGTAAGACGACCAAGGATAAGCCAAAGTGTCCAAGACGGCCTTATCGGGGTAAGATGACCAAGGAATGCCAGAATAGTTCCAAGACGACATTACCGGATTAAGACAACCAAGGAAAGCCATAAAATTTCCAAGATGGCCTTGCCGAAGTAAGACAACCAAGGAAATCCAGAAATTCCATTTAATTAATAACCAATGGGTGATGGTATATTATCGAGCAAAGAGCACGCCTAAAGATTATAACAGCTCCTATACATGGGTAGGTCCACTCAACCATCTACAATCAAGAAAGCCACAAGAGATAAATCTAGAGGGTCGGAGCCCGAATATCCGTAATCCTGAGAAAACCAGGGGAGCTAGTACCATGGGCTTAAGAAATCCATATGACAGAAAGTCATAAATCAGAAAACCGTGAATGAGGAGCTCATTATCCAAGAGCTATAAAATCCAGAAGCTAAGAAACCAAAGAAAGCCAAATCGAAGGCCTAAGCATCGAAAGCAATAAAACCAAAATCCAAGAAGCCATAGATGACCAAAACCAAGAATCCAAAACCAAAAGACCAATATCTAGAATATCCACAAAGGCAAAAGAACATAATCCACAAGTCACAAGAAATTGATGCCTTGGAGACTTGCATCCAAGACACCAGAGCCAGTAAGGGGTTTAATTGATAACAATGCTACCGGGATGAAAGCTGGTCCGGGGACTATTCCGATTTCCATGAGGGGGTTGTGCCGGTCCTGGCAACACAACTCGATTCTGAACAAACCGTACTAGCTCTCCACGTCTGACGCATTCTTCAATCATATCCTTGAGATGCCGACACTCATTTGTATTATGATTGTCAAGATTACAAAACAAGCAATGTCAGCCAATATCTCTTTCTCATTGAGTTGACTCCATTACGGGAGGCTTTTTGAAAGGAACAATGGGACAAACTTTCAAATAGATTTCATGGGGGTGTGAGTAAGTCCCGAGTAAGTCGAAAACTTAGGTTTCTTCTAACCCATGATACAATCATTCCTCGAAGAAGGTTTACTAGGAGTAGAATCCTTAGCTTTCCCAGAGTCGGATGGCTTCCCACCGTTAACCACATTAGCCTTGAGAACTTTTTTTAGTCACTTCTCACATCCTCTTCCCACAGGTATCTTTTATCTTCAAAATAGAACTCACTGAGTTTCCTTGGTGGGTCTAATGCAATGAAGTATTAAAATCAGGTTTATCCAAAACACCAGAAACTACGACCATCAAAACCATAGATGGGTCGAATCTGTCAACCGAAGCCACCGCAACATTAAACCATTCAAAGAACTTATGCAGAGTCTTGTCGGACTTCTACTTAATGCCAGTTACAGTCATAATGCTTTTCGGATGAGCGTTGTGAATTCTGAAATGTTCCACAAACCTGCTAACCAAAGCAAGAGATAAATTCTGTCTGTAGCTGCCTGAACCTCGTAGGAGCAATTTCTATCTAGTAAAGTGGAAAACACTTTGCCATGACACTTTTCGAAGTGGAGAGGACTTCCATATGCAGAAAAAACTGCATCAGGTGAGCGTTCCGATCGTTTCGACCATCATAAGCTTTCAATATCGGCTGTTTGAAATCCGGTGGGTTGTGAGAATTTCCTATACCCAAATAGAATGGACTATGGTCACACAATCCAAGTCTAAAGAAGAGGCACTGCCTCGAATGAATCGATGAATAATATCCGTGAATTTAGATCCATTACCAAAAGTAAGCAACCGATTCATATTATCCAAAACGACCCTGCTTCCCCCAAAGTTAAGTTCCAAATTAGAAATCAGTTGATTAGAGATAAGAATATCCAGTTGAATTCCAACCTCAAAGGCCACATCGAGCACAATTATGACTCCCGAAACTGTGTGAGAGCTACCATCTATAGTTGTGAGCATCGATGCTTGAACCACATTACGAACGGCAGAGCCTGCAACCTAATCAACCAAAGTGTCACATGTCGGAGTGATGTCAGGATTAGGGGAGCCCCTAAGTGTAGCGGGACCGACACTATTTCGAGTATCGATGTTGGCTTGCTTATTAGTTTGCGGGGTTGTCCATAGTCCTAAATCACAACTGGTTGAAAACTGGCACTAGTTCTAATAATATCTTCTTAGGTAGTCACTCTTCATGAATTTCCAAGTCTGGCCTCAATCCGAGCGAGAAAGTTATTCAACGCTTCATCCTATCGCTCGAACCAAGCGTTCAAATCCGTAGCCAAATTCTTAGTCATCCCATCGAAGTCGTCATGGGTGACATAGTTCAAGGAAACTCTAGGCAAAGAATTTTTTTGACTTCCTTCATCTCCTGTACTTGAGCTATAACTATAACGTCGAGCTTCTTGCGCTTAACAATGGCGAAAAGTGAGCAACAAAGTCAAAGTCGAAAATTGAACCCAAAGCCGAAAACCAAACCCAATTCCGAAGACGAAATCCAAAGAAAAATCATAGAATCTAATCTGATGCAGAAGTCAAAGCTATGTGCACCCTTTTTGGCGACCTAAAGTGTTGATGTGGGTAATTGTCGCTATTTGCGCATGCTAACCATCGAGTGTACGCTTAGTAAAAACACAATAATCCAGATCCAGAGTAATGAAATGCAGGAAAAACACAACCTTTTATAGAGGTTCAACATTAATACCTTCATCCAATTTATAGTAATCACTCATCATATAATTGCTGATTGAAAGAGTTATACAAGTTCGAACAGTATTCGTGTACAAAGTATTACAAAAGAACAACAAAATAATTTTTAATTCTAAACTTTGACCAAAATTCCCTTCTTCTTTTTCCTTGGGTGAAAAATATGTTGACTTGGTAAACAATGTCCAAAAAGTAGCTCTAATGCCCAAAAAGTCCAAAAAAATATCCAAAACAGTCCAAAAGCAGTGTAAATGTCCTAGAAAATATCCAAATTTTGATGGAAAATGTTTATGCACCGTTTAAAGTTCAAAGTATGTCCAATCACTACAACAAAAACACCATATTACAACTTTAATTTTACAATGGTGCATAAATCACCGTTGTAATAGAGCATTTATTACAACGGTGCAAAACGCACTGTTGTAATAAATGTTTTTTACAACGGTGAAATTATCACTGTTGTAAAGAACATATATATTACCATATCACAACTTTAATTTTACAACGGTGCATTAATAACCGTTGTAATAGATTCTTTTTTACAACGGTGCATTAATCACTGTTGTAAAGAGCATATATATTACCATATTACAACTTTAATTTTACAACGGTGGCGTCCACCGTTGTAATAGATCCCTTTTTACAACCTTGCAAAACTCACTGTTGTAATAAACATATATATCACAACTTTTCATTTTATTCGTTGTAATTGAGATGCCTAGTGCATACTTCATGTTTATAATATCTATATTTAGTAACTAATTATATTGAAACTTAATAATAATAATTAATAATAAACTTGGGAATCAATAATATTTGTCAATTATTTTTAAATAATTAATAGTTAATAAGTAGTAATTTTTTTTAATAGTTAATATATGTTAACTAGCTACTTTATTAATTAATAGTAACATAAGTTTGTAATAAGTATTCCTCTCGATTATAATTAACTTAAATTTTTTTGGGTCTGTGCCTATCTACCTGTTTTTGGATGTATGTACACAAGCCATGAGTTTATGGGTACATGCATACTACTTTAAGCATGTATTCCTTGGCGCACATGTACCATTCCATAGAAAACACATTACCTATGTATTACTTTTTAATTTTACTCAGTTTCTAGAATATGGCATCTTAGACAGTCAAACATATGATAATTGACTACTCTTTTTGCATAAGAATGGTCCCTGTTCTGTACACTATCAACATGCCTTTAAAAAAAACTATTGATATAAGGTTGTAATTTGTTGGTTGTACAAGTAATTTATCGACATGTCTGTATTTCGGTTCAGCAAAGAAAAACACTGGCTTTTCTTCTTACATCCAATGTAAGTATGAAATAAATTATAAGATGTCAATAATTGTTGTTCTTCCAATGCTGTTTGCTTATGCTTTGTTCAAGTAATCAATGACAATTGAGTCAACTATACCGCATGTTCCAATCTATCATGTTCTCTATTTTGTTCTAAATAAATTCAAAATAAGCATACAATCAAAACAAGCATGTCTAATTATTAAGTAAAAAGGTCCTAAGTTGACATAGTACATACTTAACAAAATTTCCATAAACACAGCGTACATATCAGCGTACATAGTACATACTTAACAAAATTTCCGTCGGTTCTTCAATTAAACGTGCCTTTTGACATCGGTTCTTCCATCGTGTTCCATAGTATTCCGAATTTCCTTTTCCATCGTATTCCACCGCAAACCCTAATTCCCCTTTCGATCCACTTCACATCGCCGCTTCACATCACATCGCCACTGCTCGATCGCCGCTGCTCAATCGCCACTGCTCGATCGCCGCTACTCAATCGCCACTACCCGATCGCCTACGTATCTCGCTGGTAAATTTTTATTCGTTGTCTCAATTGCATGTGACAATGCTCCTGTGTCATACTGATTGTAACAATTTTTATTCGGTTCACAGTACAATTTTTATTCGTTGTCTCAATTGCATGTGACAATCGCTACTGTGTCATACTGATTGTAACAATGCTCCTTTTAGGTTGAACTTTGTATATAATTTGATGACAAACCTCAATTGCATGTGACAAATTACCATGGCAAACCTCAATTGCATGTGACAATGCTCCTTTTAGGTTGAACTTTGTATTCAAACATCTATATATTTCTTCGTCTAACTGTAATTCCTGTCAATTTGCAGTCACACTCGTTTTGGACCTGAAATATGAAATTCGATCATATATATGCATATACACGTGCGCATATGTATAAACATGTATTTGGTCATAAGTTGAGTTTGTATATTTAGTTTATGATATTGACTTTTTGAATTTTTACGGGTTTGGGTATTTGTCATAAACAACCAGTATGTTAGAATGACCAAAGTTTGTTCGCTTGCATTTCATACTTTGTACTGCGGTACTGACTTTGTATACACTATTAAAATCTGAAGTGGAGATGTGTATTTGGGAACACATATACTGTCTAATACCATTTGTTGTCTTGATGAAGCTTTGTCATCCTGAATAACACACTAAAATACAAGCCTACAATAGAAACAAGAATAACACACTAAAATACACCAAAATAAACAGCAAAAATCATTTGCTGTCTTGATGAAGCTTTGTCATCCTGAAGCTTTTACCATTCATATTCATAGGATCTGCAAGAACAACAAACATAGTATGAGATATTTAATTTAACTATAAAAAAGGTTGAGCATACATTTCATAAACACAGCTCCTAGTCCGCTGTTAACTTCAGAAAACGGATTAAATGAGTAATTTTTTTGTGAAACCTCTTAAAAAGTGCAGCAGTTTATAATTTACATCTAATTAATGAAATGCAAGTTCAACTCATTGGATAATACTCCAATAACTAAATTATAATATCTCATGTTTCATTTATCCTTTTAATTAGATGTTTCATTTGGATGTTTCATTTGGAAAACAAATTAACTGTTTCAGAAAACATCGGATTATTATCAAATGATATTTCATAACCAATGCTAAACTCTGTTTGGCTGTTTCATTTGGATGTTTCAGTTTAGTTTACATCTATTTGGATGTTTCATGTGGATGAAACATTGGAAAACAAATTAGTTGTTTCATTTGGATGTTTCAGAAAACATTGGATAGAAAACATTGGATAATACTCCAATGATTTCAGAAAAAATCTAATTCATTTGGATGTTTCATTTGGAAAACAAATTAGCTGTTTCATTTGGAAAAAAAATCCTGAACTAACACAACAGCCAAATTGAATAGTTCTTCTCAAAAGTTCTGTCAATTTTGGTACATGTTCTTCTCACAATTGAACCAAAACTGCAAATCCTAAACTAACAATAGCTAAACTAAATAGTTCTTCTCATATTAGTGTTTTTCTGCTTGAACTGATGTCATTAGGGTATGAAGTTTTAGATCTGAATCTCTAACTTAACATCTCAAATTAATAAATGTACAACATCCAAGCAAAATTATAAAGCTGAAGAACATGTATCATTTCTAGTATAAAAAAATTAACTTCATTTTAACATATATTACTAACATTAAACCGAACCTTCAAAGACCAGAGCAGATAGTACCTCCCTTGCCTCATGGCTGAGAGACCCTGAAATATAAATTCAAACATCGTGTCACAAATCAAAGTAAATAGAAACATGTTCAATCATTTTTCTTGTTCTGTACAAGGCATAATTTTTAGTGCAATTCAGTTTAATTGAAATTCAGAATTTGAATAATATGAGTCATATGACTTACAGAAGAACTATTCAGTTTAAGTGCAATTAGATGCCCATGTCACAAATCAAAGTATGCTCACCCCTATGTGTGATGGTCTTTTATTTGTGTTTATTTTGATGATATATATATTATTATGCAAATACGTTGTTTTAGAGGGTGGGTCGAAGTATGATAGGTGATGCATAAGAGGGGTAGATAAGGTGGGTGCGTATAACCAAGTTGTACAATAATGTTGAGCATAAGTCTTTATAGTAGGTCCGAAAATTAGAGGCGTTGTTTTACCAAGATGGACAAAGCATGGGTCAATCTACCAAGGTTTCATCATTTTGGCTATTACTTCCATAGTTATAAGTAGTGTGATGCTAAGGGCACATCATTTTCCTCTTACTAATACCACGAATAAAAATAATAAGTACAATAAATTTGATGTACTTCCTAATACCATTATAAACAAATATAAGTATTTATGAATGAGTTTGGTGTTAGGAAGAATGTAGTATAAAATTTTGGTATTAGCAAGAAGAAAACGAGGTGCCCTAGCATCACACTATAAGTATTTAAGAAGGAGTATTAATACATTTTTTGTGTTGTAGAATGACAAGCGAATATAGGCAAGCTATGGAAAATTTTGTATATGGGCATGTTGCGAGTGAAGGGAATCCCGAAAAAATTAGATGCCCATGTCGTGATTGTAGGAATCTAATTTGGCAAACATCAAGGGAAGTTGTGTCACACTTGATTTGTTTTGGAATGGACCCAACCTATGATATATGGATTTTTCATGAAGAAAAACGGCCATCACAAAATAATAGTGAGACAGATACTTATAGAATGTATGTTGATGCGCAAATCTATGATGAGGAGGTAGAAGCCAATGTTGAAGCAAGACATGGGGAAGGTATTGAGGAAATGATGGAGAATGCCGAAATTCCTTTGTATCCCGGTTGTGCAAGCCACACAAAGTTGTCTGCTACAGTACTTCTTTTCAAGCACAAAGCGCGAAATGGTATATCGGACACGGCTTTTACAGAGCTTCTTAAACTTCTAAAGGATATGTTGCCTAAAGAAAACATGCTTCCTGATTCTACATATGCAACAAAGAAGTTGCTTAAGTCATTTGGTTTAGGCTATAAGCAGATACATGCATGTGTAAATGATTGTTGTTTATTTAGAAAAGAGCTTGCAAATAGTGATTTCTGTCCTAAGTGTGGTAAGTCTCGCTAGAAAAAAAACAAGACTACTAAAGATGGGAAGCAAACCAAAATACCTATGAAGGTTTTGAGATACTTCCCACTGATACCAAGACTGAAAAGAATGTTTGCATCCCCAGAAACATCAGAACAACTAAGATGGCATAGCAGTCATAAGAGTGATGATGGTAAATTGCGTCATCCAGTGGATTCTACTCAGTGGGCTACGATTGATAGAATGTATCATTCTTTTGCTTCCGATCCACGAAATTTAAGGCTTGGCATTGCATCTGATGGCTTTAATCCTTTCGGTGATTGGAATTGTGGATATAGTTGTTGGCCAGTGTTTCTTGTTGCTTACAACTTTCCTCCGTGGCTTTGTATGCACAAAGATAATATGATGCTATCTTTGTTAATTCCTGGGCCACGACAACCGAGAAATGACATTGATGTATACTTGCAACCACTTATTGAAGATTTGAAAAAATTGTGGGATAAAGGGGTGAAAGCATACGACGCTTACAGTCGTAGTGAATTTAGATTACATGCTATTCTTATGTGGACAATCAATGATTTTCCAGCTTACGGAAATTTAGCTGGTTGCCCTGTAAAAGGTAAGAGAGCATGTCCAGTTTGTGGTGTCAATACCTGCTCAATATGGCTACCATTTAGTAAAAAGTGTGCATACATGGGTCATAGACGATTCCTTGAACCTAACCATGAGTATCGTCAACGAAAAAACTTATTTGATGGAACTATAGAGAATAAATTCTGGCTTTCAATAGTAAATTCTGGCTTTAAGTTGTATTTAATTTTACTGATTCTATGTTATTTATGTTAGGGAGTACTTATATGTCTCAATATTAAAAGCAACATATTATATGCCTGCTATAGTTCTCTTTATAATGACATATGCATTATGCACATTGCAATACTGTTACATATTATATGTCTCAATATTCAAAGCAACAAATTATATACCTGCTGTGGTACAACATTGCATTTTGCAATACTGTTAGAGACTAATCTGCTGTTTTTTTTTTTTTTTTTTTGTGTGTGCGCGCAGTCAAGATTCAAGGTAGATATGGTGTATAAGGATTACTTGTTAATGATAATAGGACAGCGGTGGAAGGAGTCGAAATCAAGGTTAGTTGCAGCTATCAAAAAAGCGTCTCAAAATCCCGACTCTACCGATACTTTAGCAAGCCTAAAACCGTTCAATATAAAGAGCGATGATGAGTGGAATGCTTTTGTAACTGAAAAATTGTCAGAAAAGTTTGAGGTGGTTATTTTTGTCTTACTGAGTTTAACTGTTAAATATATTACATTTTCCTATATCATATTTACTGAATTGATTTTATAGGCAACAAGCCAAAGATTCAAAAGCATTAGAGAAAAGAATAAAGTTCCACACACCATGAGCAGAAAAGGTTATGCAAGATTGGAAGAAGAAATGGTAAAAAAATATTGTTAAAGCAACTATTATATGTTATCACATGAAAAATTCTGAAGCTGTTAAGCTATTTTTGCAGAAAAAGGAAACGTCAACATCTACTATCACTAGAGATGAATTGTGGTGCAAAGGCCACACTAGAAAAGATGGAAAACCTCTGAATTCAATTGCTGCCGAATGCATAGTAAGAATAAGTTCAAATATACAATATCAGAAACTGTTGCTATTGTTAACGTAGTTTTAATTTTAATTTCTGAATTTTGGTTGTTTTTTAATTTGTAGTCTAAGATAAACGAGCATCATAATGCCGCAAGTCAGGATTCTCATGGAGCAACATCAGTTACTCAAGATGGCGTGTCGAAGCTTTTTGGTCAGGAGCATGGAGGACGTGTAAGAGGGCTTGGTTTTGGGGTTGTACCATCTCAGCTTCGTATTCGGGGTAGCTCATCAGGTGAAGTACATGCATTGCGAAACCAAGTTAGTGGATTGGAGACCAAAGTACAGGAGCTCACTACGATGTTGATGGTAAGTGTTAATTAGAAATTTATTTTAACGGCGATTTTTCCTGTTTTCCTGTTAATTAGAAACCAAGTTATTGTCGGTTTCTGGTTCCGTTCCGGATATTTCGGAATTTCCGGTAAATTCCCGGTTTGATAATTGCGGTGTGGTTTTCTCATGCTGATTTTCCAGATTGACCCATGTTATTCCATTATAATGCTCCGGTTACGTCGATTATTTGACCAATTGCATTTTCTTTTCGTAGCCAACGGTACCAATCAGTAGTGGGTAATGTTTTAAAACAACTCGGAAAAAACAGTGTGACCAGACCCAGTGCCACTCTAACCCAAACTATTTATCTAGGGGTTTCTGCCATGTATATATATATTCCTCAGAAATCCATTTATCCAGCAGTTTACAGAGCCTACTCGAACATTTTCCTCCTCTCTCTTTATGGTCCTGTTTCTAAACCTTTAGCATTGTTTTTTGGAACAAATATCTGCTTCCAGCTTTCATCTTAAATTGCAACTGTTTGTCGCAAGGTTTATTATCATTAGGATTTAGGCTAAAAGCCTTTAGATCCGATTTTTCAACACTCTGCAGAATTCTAGGTATTATGGTAAGCAAAATTTATATTATTCATCAAGCTTGGTTAATTAGTTTTCGGCGTGATTTGTGCTATGTAGAGAAGAATCGTTCGGATTCTCATTGGTTTGTTGTCAAATGGAAATAAGATTTTAACCAGCTACATCCGACTGATTTCTTCTATCAATTAAATTGAAGTTTATTTAATTTTTTCAACGTTCATCAATTTATTCCTACTCTTTGATTCGGGATCTGTCGGCTATTTCCTATTAGTTCCGGCATTATGTATGAAATAAAGTTATTTTTGTTTGCCTTCGATTTTTTATATTGAAATAAGAATCATTTCAATTTTTTATATTGCAAGACGATGCTAAGATGGTATGAGTCTGAATTCAGTGTGGATATATTCTTACATTGGCCTTCAATCTGATTGCCTTCGATTTGCTTTGTGTTATTTAACTTATTTCGGAGAGTTTTCAAATTAATACCTTAATTCTTCATAGTATGGTTGTATTAAACAAATACTCCTATTTGTGATTTTCGGGATCTGCTGGTGCTGGGTTGCTGATCAATAAACATAGGCTCCAAAATTTTAAAAAGAACCAGCAATCGTCTATGGGCTGTGGCATTTTGCTGCCGTAGCATGGAGCCAATAATAAAAACTTCACCAGAGGTAGAATGCCTTGGATTATTCTCATGATCCTTTGCTACGATATCTGGTTACATTTTAACACTTTTTTCTTTTAATTCTTAATCTCCCAGGTTAAAGAAATAAGACATGGCCGTTTGTACAATGTTTGTTCCTGGACATAACCCATTATGTCTCTACAATTGAAAAAAAATATTAAAAAAAGAGCAAAGCAAAATGCCTTTTTTTTCATAATGTGTTTCAAATTTACGGCTTCCCAATTGTGCTAGTTTTATATGACCAAAATCATATTTTGTGCTAATTTTATATGACCTATGTATATGCAATCTTTACAGGATCTAAAAGAAAAGCAAGCTAATGCGGGAAATCCAACAAATCCTGATCCTAATACGCCTCAGGTACCCTTTTTTATTGGTATAATTGATAAAAAGATGTAACATTTCATTGAAATGCTTTTACCGAACTGTGAAATTTTAGGGTGATTTTAAGGACAGTAAATGGAGGGGGGTTGGGTACTGTTAAACTAAATTACCGCGCATTAGAAGCTGAAGAACTTTTTAACGTAAACTAAATTCAATTTGGAATAACCTTTGTGTTTATACTGTTATCTAAAACATGCTAAAATTGGGGTACTTTATTTTTGAAAGTGAGGTGTTCATCTTTTATTATTATTGTATTCATACAACAGTAAAGGAATTTTTTCATTTCTAGATCTTACTTCACATAGTTAATCACTTCCA
Source organism: Allium sativum (assembly GCA_030737875.1). Classification (NCBI taxonomy): domain Eukaryota; kingdom Viridiplantae; phylum Streptophyta; class Magnoliopsida; order Asparagales; family Amaryllidaceae; genus Allium; species Allium sativum. The sequence continues at coordinate 784,164,729 of CM060912.1, read as the reverse complement.
GTCATATATAAGTGTAGTCAACTAATAATCTATCAAAGTACTCATATCTATACCCACACTAGATTAAATTCAGAGAGTTTGCACAGAGTTTATTCACAAAAGATCCACTGTTTTCATATTTCGTCCAGTTTTTGACATGAAGAACAATTAGTTACACATACATATTCACAAACATATATGCATATATATGTGTGTGTGTGTGCGCGCGCGCGCGCCTGCATCATACTATATTCAATCACTAAGGGTTTAAAAAGAAAGAGTTTGCAGATGTATTACTGTGTTTTTCTATTGTGTTCACTATCTTTACCATTCTCAGGTTTTATAATTACATTCGTAGATTAAACAAAAATAAGGAAATTATTTGTAAAATAAATAAAGATAACAATCCATTACACATAAATTTCATAGATTCAACTCATCCACTCTTTGTTCCCAGCTTAGAAAGACGCTTCTGGTGGTGTTGTTCTGTCGTTAAATCTATTGCATTGTTCTCACATTACAACTGGCAGTAACTGAAACTGCTCCACTCAACAGCCATCAAATTAACTTAAACTTAGTCGTGTGTCTTGTCTTCGATTATACATAAGCCTTTGATTATACATAAGTGCTTACTGTCTATGATGCATAAGCCTTGGATTATACATAAGTGTTTACTGTCTTTTGTATTTAGTTCCATGTATTTATTTGCCTCACTTTCTGTTTTTAGTTTCCAGTTCAGATTTTCTAGATTTTTTTTTGTTTGCAGTCACACCATGGAAGCAATACCTTGGCAGTTCAACTGTCTAAACAAAATGGAAAGCATGCACCTGAAAATGGAAAGCAGGCACCTGAAAATGGAAAGCAATCAGCTGAAAATGAAAAGCATCCATCTGAAACTGACGGCAGCAAAACAGAAAAACAGTCTAAGCAGAAAAATCCGGCCAGAAAAACAGCAGTGCAAGCTGATGGAAATGAGGGCAGAAAGTGTAAGATATTGAATTGGGAAAAACAAGTTGTTGCGGAAGGAAGAGTGGCATCCACTGATCCAGAAGCTTTGGTGCACTTTAAAAAACTTGGATCGCAAGGCTGGAAAGTTTGGATTGACGTGGCGGTGGATCCAGAAGCATTCTTGTGGAAGCCGAATTCCGCAATGACTACTATTGGAGAAGCTGTTGGATCAACTGTGGCCTGGAATAAAAATTACGTTGCCTTCAGCTAGAGTGCTTTCGTAGGGTATGCTTTCGTAGACATTCCATCTTTCTTATGTACATATTGGGTTAAATCATGCATGTATTATGAAACGGTTGTGTTTTTGGTGACACGGTTATGTTATGTATATATTGGGTTATGTTTTTGGTGACACGGTTAAGTTGGTGATGTACTACGTACTTGCGTGTTATGTTGATCGAATATTATGTTAAGTAATATATATAAATGATTCTGTGTACTAATATTTGTTGCATTGAAATGTGAATCATATTATCAGTAATATATATGAATTTGTTTTACTAGTCAGGTCCATGCAAATTACAACAGAAAAAAAAGTTGTAATAAGTCATGTTACAACGGTGTGAAAATGTTGTAATATAAATCAATTCACAACGGTGGAAAAATGTTGTAATATCAATGAAATTACAACGGTGCAGACATGTTGTTATATAAATGAACACAACATTATTACAAAATCTACAACAACGGGGATAAAAGTTGTAATATAGTTTATTACAACGGTGATAAAAGTTGTTATACGTATACTCTAACTGTACTATAGTATATACGACAACTTGTAAAAAAATTTATTACAACGGTTGATAACTGTTGTTAAATAATCCTATTACAACGGTGCTGCAACGGTGCAGAAAAGTTGTAATAAAAAATAATATATTACCACGTCTACATACACGACGGTGGCGGCACCGTTGTAAAATGATATTACAACGGTGTTGCACCGTTGTAATAGGGTGAATTTGTTGTAGTGAATAGTCATGGAGAATAAGATGGCAGACACTAATGATGCTTGAGAGCTCCAAGAAGTCCAAAATACCAAATGAGAACTCACTGCTTTGAATGCCAAACAAGGGGCTATTTATAGGTGAGTTTTGGGAAAGCTGTGGGAATTTCGTATCCTTGAGAGATGCGAAACTCGCATCTTAAAAATCAATCCAAATATCCATGCCAATCTCCAAAATAGCCATCCTAGGAAATTTAAATCTCGTATCCCGAAATTGAGTGGAAAACACTTGCGGATCAAGCAAAACATGGTGATCTGCATGGTTTGCCAAAATGATTTAGTATTTTCTATTTTACCAAATTCCTGCGTCCTTCTCCCCAACATTGCACCCATGGAAATTTGCATCTTCTCCATGTTTCTCACCTGGATCTCGCATCGCCAAATTTCTTATCCCTCTCCCTTGCCAATTTTCGTATCCTAGAAGTGTGGCACACACTCATGTAATTTCGTATACAAGCCATAGCGAACACCAGAAAATCGCATTATAAGAATTGTATCCCTCCATCCTAGTCCAAAGCCAAGCTTTGGATCCTTGAAGTGATCAAGGGATTTTTCATCCTTGATGTGATGTGATCTTGGTTTTTTCGTATTCCTTGGGATGTGAAAAATACAGGGATGCGAAATTTCTCTTTACCATGCCAGATTTTCGGGGTTTGCTAGGGCAAGTGGAAACACATGGATCAGGGCCAAAAACCGGTGTCGAACCATCATTTTGAATGTGCCAAGCCTGCCAAAATTTCACGTTTAACCCAAGTGATCTTCCCGAGTTTTACAAGTGGGTTTTAGCTGATCCACCATGTCGATCAAGCTGTTTTGACGTGCCATATTAGAATTTCGCCAACTTACCAAATTTGAATGTCATGAATCACACGAACAATTTTTCGTGATCGACGCGTGTCAATCAGCTATTTTTGATGCGCGACATTGCTTTTTACCAAAATCCATATATTTTCCACAACGAGTTTTGCCTCGTGACCGGACCGACAAGTTCAATCATTTTTAGCTGATCGGTCCAAGTCGATAACATATTTTTATTGCACCAATTTTTCCAAGTCCATCGACGATGATTTTACGAATCGACACCATCTTCATCTTTTTTCGAGCACGTCGCGACTTCGACTAAATCGCTATGTGTTTTCTGACAACGTACTCGACGCTTGACCACGTCACTAAATTTGATCATAACGTTTGACAGCTTTACCGAAAATCGTGTCAATAAACATGAATTTGTAAATAGCATGAAAAATAAAAAGAAAGAATAAGCTTGTTATTAGAAACTTATAAATGGGAAAATATTAAGTTTAATGAATGTAATAATAAGTGGCTCATAGATAGCATCAGCTCCGGCAGCATGGAGCTGATTTGGAAAAATAAGCAGCCAAATGTAAGCAAATAAACTAGTAACTTGAATAGAAAATGAATGTGTAGATAATAAAGTTAATTAGCAATCTGACAAGTTAAAGCAAGAACATGATTAAAAAGAGTAGACATAGGACCTAATAATGCGACGGCGTGATGCGCTTGAACCAGTCCGTACGTATGAAGATGAAAAACCCAACAAGGTAGATCATCGGGTGTCTGGAGACATGAGAGAAGCACGTCAAACTTATTATTCTACAGGACTAGAGGGAAGCAGAGGGATTCTACAAGACGTGGTAGGGTACTCTAAGATGGCCCTCTGAGGAACAAATGGGTGAAAACGTCGCTCAGTGGCAGGTCCTTGCACCATCTAGAGGATACCTTGACTACAACTATGGTGTGGTAGTCATAAGGCAATATCAGATGGTGTTAGGTGATTCAGTGGTTTGCCTCGCTCTAGGAGGAGGTAGTTAGGAGCAAATTAATGATAGTAATCGCCGGATACCTATCATCGACAGTCAGGTGGGATGCGCAGATACTAAGAGATAAACCAATAGACTAACAATCTTTCACTACCGAGACGTTGGTTGAGGTACACGCCAAATTGGATGCGAGATTGGTTATTAGGGGCACTCATTAGCTCTTAATGTAGTTTTCATTAGTTGAGGGAGGGGCTAGGGTAGGGCCATAACCATCGTGAAAATAGACAAACCATATGTGGAAATCTGCATTGTAGGCCTAGCAAAGACATCCTTTAAAGATATTGAAAGCTTCCGATCGAGTTTCGTGCATTGGATGAGAACTTATTATAGGACTTGGGTTATAGTGGGCAATACATTCGGGTGAGGATCTAGATACATGCATTGGGTGGTATATTGTAAACGGCAGAGCATTACTTCGTTTTGAGATGTTATTCGACCGATGAGTTCGAATATGAGGATCCGTACGCTTATATAGCATAGTGATGGTGGTTCTGTGCGATAACATGACGTAATAATATAGATTTCCGTATCCGGGTTAGCATAGGATAGAGATTGTGCATACTTCATAGTGTGACGATGAAGTCTGCACGAGGGGGGGGGGGGTACTTTGGGGAGTACCTTGAGATGTTGGGTATAGCCGCATATATGTTGTGTTATGTTTAATCTACTGTGGAGTAGATGGGTGCAACGTACGTGTAGGGCCCAAAGTGCTATTAACCCGAGTAACCTAATAACTAAGAAATGTAACTGAACAATATATGTAAGATTATTTCACAATGTATAATTTTTCATCTCACTAGAACTTGTGTTCTGACCCCCTTTTTATAACCATACACGCAGGTTAGATTTACAATAGAGATTAGGTAGCCTTGGGACATTTGTTAGGTAGTGTCATTATTTCAGTTACTCATCCCTTAATGGGGTGAGCACCACGCTTAAGCGACTCAAGAACCAACAGTTATCTTGGGATAAAGGTTCCCTAAAAACAACCCTTGATAAAGAGGCTAAATGGATTGTAGGAAGGGGTTCTGCCAGCACCCTGTGGAAAGATCTAAGCTTGAGTAGGAACCCGTGACCGTATAAGAAGTCTATAATAGGTTGTGTAGGAAATTGCTAAGAAATCATATAAGAAACACATAGAAAAAATATGCTAAGTGCCAATCCGCTCTTCATTGATCTTTGATTTGGAGTACAAGAGTGATTAAAATAGAAATCCCCAAATTGATTTAGAAATTAGGGTTTACTCTAGAGGAAAAGAGTACAAGAATGAGAAATGAGAAAACCAGTCCCGAAAATGAGACCCCTAGGGTCTTATTTATAGACAAATTGGGCCTTCTTTTGCTATTGGCCTAGAAGAAACCCCTGTCGGCCGTTTTCCCTTTAATCCCGGAAGTTTTGGCTTTTAGTCGCCTTTTCTTTTGGTTCCGAAGGCCTTATTTATGGTTTGTTCGGTGTCGATTTTTGCTTTTGGGAGGATGGTCCCGGTCTTTGGATCTTTTGCTGATGTCATGTCTATCTTCTTTGTATTACTACTAAGCCTGGTGGTGTGAATAACTTTCGGAAGGCTTCTGCTTCTGGATGTAGGCTTCTGGTCATGGTTTCTCGGTCTTGCTGTTGACACTTTGCGGAGCTTGCCTTCATGTTTGAAGTAAATGGTTGCTGGATCTTCCGCCCCTATCAGTATCGACACTAAGAAAATTACTGTGATAGCTTGTCTTTCCTAGAGGTTATGGCTTGCCTTTCAGTGGGTTTCCAACATGTATCTTGGCTTTCCGGAGGGTTGCTTCTGGTTCTTCATTAGTTGTTTACTAGAGGAGCCTTTTGGCTATCATTTGATAGGGGTTCCGGTGGTTAGTTACCAAATAATCCTCTTACACTTTTAACTATGTGCCTTTTATGCTTTTGTCCCTTGATGTATTAGTATTAAGAAAGTTAATACCAATAGCCCTTTTGTCCTTCCGTGTCTTGGTTTATAGGATTCTTGGTCCCTCTCTTCATTGACTTCTGGTTTTGGGTGACCCTCTATTGTTTATCCATCATGCCGGAACCACCCTACCGGTAGTCTTTCTTTTATCAAATACAATCTTTCTCCTTTGAAGAAGGTGTCGTTTGCTTGTTGCTCCGAAGGCTTCTCTCATGTTTTTGGACTTACCCTGTGTCGATTCATTGCTTCTAGATTGCTCTTCTGTACTTATGGTGGTCCGACACCCCTTCACCGTCAGCTTGTTTCGGTGTTTTATTTTGGTAGTAACATTTGCCCCTCCTAGTGAAGGGGCCATTTCGAATTTCCAAGTCAAACTTTGATGTCCTTTCGGTGTTCTGGTTCCTTATCTCTTGATCATCTATAGATCAGGTCCATTAATTGGTTTATGCATGTATTGCTTAGATTTACAAGGAAGTTCACTATAAATACTTTCTTCTTCATCACCTCCTCCTTTTACCTACAAATCAAATCTTTGAGCCAGATTATCACTTCTTTCAAGAATTGTTAAAGCCTTTCTTCCCTGAATTCCAAATTCGATTATTTGTAAGTATCTTTGTTCCTATGATAAGTTACAATCTAAATTATGCATTTAAATCGATTAGAAAATCAACCAAGATTTCGTCATATTTAAAGTGGGTTTAATCAACAATAACAACTTCAATAATAATTAATGGCTGAAATGGTAGTTTACTTATATGCTAAATGCACCCTTTAAAAGTTTCAGTATGCAAAATTGGTTATGTAAAAGGACTAAATTAATCATGAAGTAGAGCGTTATGCTCCCAATACGAGTTAGTTTAATCACCATGATTGTCACTTCACTTTTCTTTCAACCTTGCTGACACCGTTACATATATCTTTTTAGCTTCTGTTTTGGGGGTGTCGAGTTAGCCTAAGGGTGCGGTAAGGCTTTGCAAACTTAATTCACCAGGATGTTTCAATCTTAATTTTACTTGTACCAGGTTTGGTAATCAATTTGGCTTTAGGTGATGATATTGAATTATTTGGTCTTAGTTGAACCACTATTGCACATCATTAATAGTTTGATTTTCCTGGCACATGCCTATTTTTTAAATTATAATGTTGGGATAGCCACTTTTATCATCATCAAAGACCTAATTACTTTCAAATGGAGGTTAACTATGTGCTAACCTTTTAAGATTAACACTTAAGACCGACTTGCTATACAACAAAGTAAGCCCTTTTACACTAATAAGGTGTACTTGCTGTTAAATTAACTTTTGGGCGCCATATGCAATTTTATTAAAAAGAATGCAGTGTTAATCACGTATGTTATGAAATGATATCATCTGGCAGTGATATGGCTAGCAAAAAGAGTCCCATCAAAATGAAGACCTAGGGCTCCAATACTTCTCGAGGCAAGAAGGAGTTTTCTTCAAAGTCTTCTTTAATTATTTCTCAAGATAAGGTGAAGACCATTCTTGATAGTTTTGGAATAACTAGCATAAATGCCATTGTTGCCTCTCACTAAGATTCCCTTCAGAACCCTCTCGCATACTCGGCAATCCATATTTGGCACGGAGGCTTCCTTACTTTTCCTCCTTTCCTGATCAAGCTTTTGTGTGACTTGGGAGTTCCTCCTATGCAGCTGTCACCCAACACCTATACCCTGCATTTATGCTTGGAAGTTTTGGCACTTGCATAAACCAAGCTTCTCTTAACCCCAAGCTCATCCATCACATGACACGATTTTTCAAGAGTGCAAAGTTGCCTATTTGGCATGCGAATCCTATAAAGAGGCTAATAAGTGACAATATTAGCAAGACTAAACCTCGGGAAGATCAGTTCTTTCTTGTTAAGTGGCCTCCTGGTATATTGAGCAAATTCATTTAACGTGGTAAGTTTCTTGTTTTTTTGAAAGCAATTATGTTATGATCGTATTTCTTGTTTAACCCTTGATTTTACATAGAGCCTCCTTCCAAAAATAAAAATTTGTCGAAAGAGGAGACTCAAGTTTTTGAGGCTATGTTTAATGCAATGGGGGATCTTAGATGTCAAGCGTCTCTGCTTACCGTAGATAGGCTTTGTCAATATGACCTTCTTCCTTCGGGGAAAAAGATTTGGAGACAACCACCTATTCAGTTTTCCAGTGCTAAAGGTTTGATGCTGAATTCTAAAACGTTTAATGCAGCATTTCCTATATTTCCCGGTAATTTAAACAGAATTGCACTTCCATTTGGACAAGGTTTTTTACTTTTACCTATCGATTTTCTGGTTCTTAGGTTTTTGATATGGCTCTCTCTGTTTAGGATCCACGGCCTCTAAGAGCACTTCCGCTCTCAACGTTTTTGACCAGTCTAATGTAAAATCTTTGAAGAGGCTTACTGACTCCAAAATTGAGCCATCGCCCAAAAAACCGAAGCATGCTAAGTTGGTCCATTTTTTAGAGAATGTTGATACCGCGACAGAAACACAGACAATTTCTGACCCTTTCGCTTCTAATGTCGACAAAGTTATTGAGATTGATACTTCCCCCCACCAGTTCTCCAAGAAGTAAAGTTATCAGTAGTTCAACGTCACCCATCTCTCCAGCGAACTAGATGTCAGAGAGCATAGCTCATTTACACACTCTTCTCCTTAGCGTGTCACTTTTCCTGCTCTTCCCCCATCAGCTTTGGATTTTGATAAGCTTGTAAATCTCGCCCATTCGTCTCCCAAAGTTGCCAACATTTCAATGTCTTCCTCATCTTTGGACTCAGAGGATTCTTATCAATGGTTAATCAGAGATCAACTTCTGGTATTAGCTTACTCTCTTTAGCCTCTTTTTTGTTATGCTATTTTCATATGGATCTCAATCTATTCTTTTCCTTATCTTCTAGGTTATGAAGAGTTGGTTCTTATCCTGGGGAGTGGCTTTTTCATCTTCCACTATGATAACTACTCTTAGGGAAGAAAACAAGGCTTCAAAAGATAAGGTTGATATCCTATCGCGGGAGAAGACAGAAAGCGATAATGAATGTAGGAGACTGAAGGCCTTATTTGAGGAGGTGAAAAAGGCTAAGGACTTATTATTGAAGCAGGTTGAGAATCTCAAAAATAAGAAGACAGAGATTGAAATCAATCATGCCATCGAACTGGACAGAATGAACAGCAAGCTTTCTATTGCTAAGATAATATATGAACTGGTGATAGGATATACGATTTTTTCATCATTCACCTCCATGACATTGTTATGGAATACTAAAAAGATGCTCTCCTCCTCGCTTTTTCTGACAATTATAAGAGATTCCCAGGGATTAGCTTTACTTGTGTGCATCCCTCTGTCAAGACTAGAGTTTGGAAAGAATCAAGAAGGTTAAGCGAGAAGGTAAAGTTCTTTTGGAAGACAAGATAAAACCCGAGTCTCTTCTATTTATTGAGGACTTTCCTAAGGATTTTGATAATGCGGAAGAAGAAGACACGATTGTTGACGAGGAGACATAAAGAGTGATGGTAAGCGAGGCGAGTCTGGTAGGAACGACGGAGATCCTTCCACTGCCGATGTGGGGTTAGCTGATCTCGAGGGGATCACTACTGATTCTTTGAGCACCCCACCTGCTCGAGGTTCAATTACCACTTCTCCCAAGGAGGGTGGCTCTTCGAGTGATAAGGTAAAGAAAATCATGTTCGACCCAACATTCCTGCTGCACAGGTTTGGCTTTCACACTCGAAATGTTTTTCTTCCCCTTGACTTTGTATCAATAGTTAGCTTTCTAATGTTGTGGCCACGCCTTGCTTCCCTGAAGATGTAAGCCATAGTAATTCTTTATATCCATCATTTTTAGCTACCGAGGACTTTCGAAGGGCTTGTTTCGTAAACTTGCGAGGAACTATCTAATAGAAAGGCTTAGATGTTTTTGCATAAGATACTTTTAACTTCATCATGACTTGTGGTTTAATTCTTATGACACTTATGATCAAGTATGTTGGATTAATATGTATAATGTGGATGATATATGTACAAACTAGTGGATTCAGGACTTGTATGGTCAAGGGTTATATGGCTCTTTTTTCTCTGGTATATTTAATTTTACAGGTAGTATTGTTCGGCAACTAGACCTTTCAGATCATTATACTTCATCTTATATGTGATAGGAGGATCAATTCTAGACCGCTTCCTCATATTTCAGGGAAGAATTTTTTTACCATCACCGGTCGCCAGGAAATCTTTGAGGATGCCCCCTTTTCGAAGTGGAAAAAGATGTATTACCTACAAAAGAAAGCCACTAAAAACCTTAAGGAACAGGTACCCTATTTGGAGAACCAACTTAAAGAGAAAAGTGAGACTAATCACGAGCTACAACTCTAGCTAAAAGTTAGCCCCTCTTCCAGCTCAGATGCAGAGATAGATAAACTATATCATCGAATTGACGAGTTAGAGACAGAATTGAGGAAAACCAAGGCATATTATGCCTTTCTAGAATTTTCTTTATAGAATCCTGACTTGGAATGACGGATTTGGTTTCCATGAATTTCTTATGTTCCAAAATGTGGCACCTCTTTCAAGTGCTTCTAATGTAAAATCTTAAAATAGTAGTTACGTGTATGCAGCAACCAATGACATAACTTTACGTAAATATGTTTGTGTATTGTGTTGGTGTCACTTGGTATGTGATACTTTTCTTTGGCTAAAAACATTCTCTTTTCATAATTTTATTGTACCATTCTACATGAATTTAATGCACTCTCTTAGTTGCTAGTTCGCAAAGTACACATGTTGTGTCACCTGCTCTTGTTGAAATTAATAATATAATGATACTGAACGTATGAATGATAACGAGTCTACTCAAACTTTATGCAATATTAAAAGTCTCCTAGTGTAATAGGTACATCCAGGAAATCTTCTTCTATGGGATTTTAAAAAAAAGTAAAACCCCTTTCCCGAAGTTTCATTGAGGGAAACCTAAGGTACATACTTGAGCTTTACCCTGAATTTGTGCTCTTGTATTGCGTGGTAATGTGCATTGTGCATTTGATATAGTAAATAAGGACTTAATGTATGCAGGAGTTAAGAAAAACTCCCTGAGTAACATAGAAGAACTCTATTCTTGTTTAAAGGCTTTTTGGGTTTTAGGCTCCAGTTATTAAATTGATGGCACATCCCTTCCTTAAGAATTAGATCTTTGCGACCTAGATTAGGGTACTAAGGATAGATTTCCATAAATCACTTTCTGATAGCAATAGGTCCTTGATCCATTTCCTACGTTAAGGTGCAGGACTAGAAATCCCCTTCTGGTAGTATAGAAGTTTGAAATCAACCTAGATTCAAGTTATTAAGAGAAACAAATATCCTTCATTGGCAATAATCAAAATCTCGAACCGACCCAAATTAGATTATTTAAATGGGACGAGAATCCAATTCCGACATTAATCGTGATTTGAACCTACCCAGATTCGGGTGTTAAGATAGGACCAGATTTGGGTATTAAGATAGAAGACCAGAGACCATTTATGGTATTAGTTTCGTTACCTCTTTTTGGATGCAAGTTGTGAAGAAGAGGGTGTACGTTCTTCTTGAGCCACTCTCTGGGCTTGTAGTTATCAAAGTAGAGGTTGAACATGCTTTGTTGGCCACTCTCCGGGCCTGTGTGTCCGGTGCGCTTGGCTAGCTTATCCATAAGTAAGGCCCAAGGACTTACCCGACCTCCCTCCGAAAGGCGCCTTATCCTGACCATTATAGGTGATAGTAAGGTCTTAGATGCTTAAACTGGGCCATCGTTGACGCAGAATTAAGGCTTGCTCTTTTGATTCTCTACACTGGCCATCGTAGGAGGTGATAGAGGCTTACACTCTACCCCCTTCAAGGGGTGCCCTATCCTGACCATCGTAGGAGATGATATGGTTTTGCATTCCCTTTTGTTGTTAACGTGGAACATAAGCAGAGGTAGGACATGCTCTTCTGGGAGCAGAGGTAGGACATTCTTAGTTCATAGCAGAGACGGGGCAAACTCTTATGTGAGTAGAGGCAGGGCGTGCTAATTAGATGCTCCATCACGACCATTTTTGGTGTGGGTTGGAGGCTTACTCTTTTGATGGTTTAAACTTTCCCTTTCTTATTCGGGAGCATAGAAAGGCTTACACATCACCCCCCCCCCTCTGGGGGTGCCTTGCCCAGGCCAGCTCGGCGGTGATAAGGGTTTTTATCCATTTGTGGATTAACCCATCTTTGGTTATTTCGAATCTTGAGAGGGTTTCCTTACCTTTAGTCATGTATATAATCCTTTTCCTAAGAACTTTTACTGGGTTTAGTTTGATCTTTTTACAAAATTTTGTAGCTGGCCTTGATAGAGGAATTTGTTGATCATTCCTTCAAGGGATTTGCAATGGTTAGTTTCATGTTCGTTTATCATATGGTAATGACAGTATGGTCCTCCAATTTCCTTTCGTACTTGGGCTTCTTCTTTGCGGATGGTCAATAATCGAGCTCTTGCTAAGTTAGAAGGCAACTGTTTTTTCCATTGAGGTGGTAAGGCGGCACTCATTAAACACTCTAGGTATAAAGCTACTTCCTTGTTATTGGATTTATCCCTTTTTTATGGAAACCTTTCCTTGCATCCATATCCTTGCTTCTTCTTTTCAAGGTGCCTTGAGATTGATGTGTCATCCGTTTAGTTGATTTGGAGGCAAAGTGCTTAAAATTCTTTATCATTTCTTGTTCGAATACCATTCCTAATAAACATGTAAATGTGTATATTTTATCTGTTTATTTATCTTGATTTCTCTTTAAAATAATTGATATTGTGTATTTATAGTTATGTTTTCAAATTGTTGATAAAAAGCATGGTTTAAAGCATTTGACGGATAAAGCATGAAGAATTTGCTGAAAAAAAGTGAAGTTGAAAAGTTAGCTTGATGTGAGGAATTGCCAAAACTTGAAGAGTTTAAAGCTTGAAGAACGGTTGCAAATAAAATTAAGTTAGACAGGTAGTAGATAGACTTGCCAAGAATGCCCATTTCATTCCCGTTAAGAGTAAAAGAACATCGGCATGGTTAGCATTTGTTTATCTCCAAGAGATAGTTCGTTTACACGGCATACCTTCTAGTATCGTAAGCGACTGAGATCCCATTTTCACCAGTGAGTTTTGGAAGAGCTTGCAAGAGGCGGTAGGAACGCAATTGTGTTTGAGAACCTTGGCTCTTTGAAGACTCATGTTTATTCACATAACTCATTTGCATGTCCTTTCACTCTACAACATGACCACTGCATGTACATTGGTTTATTTGTTATTTGAGTAAAGACATTAGTCCCACATCTTGTAATTGCCCACTTAGTCTTGGTCATGAAGGCTATAAATACACATGTATCTCTTTCATTTGTTTAACACTTGAAACACTGGGTTTTATTCTGTAAACTCTTCTCTTGGAATAATCCTAGTTTTCTCATTTTCTTTTTAGCTTTTGTTTTATTTTATTTATGTTTTCACTTTTCTTTTTCCCTTCGTCTCTTTTAGCTATGTCTAGCTAATCCCCTTTTATTAGGGGGTGATGACTCTTATAGACTTGATTCAATATGAATCACATAGCCAAAGAGATTAGGATTTTATGCATATAGATCTAGATCTGAACCAAGAGTTAGATTTGAACCTTCATACTCTCTGTCGTATAAAAGCTATGCTCCTTCACAAAGTATATTCGAGTTCATCCTAACAATTTTCAGATTTAGATCTAATTTTTTAGGGTTTTAGAAATAAAGTAGTGAATATTTCCTGATAGCCTATGGTTGTTTAAGAGCTTAGCTCCTGCATAGGCTGCGCTTGTATTTATTCACATGTTTGTTTCTAAAAAACCTACTTATTGTTGATTCGTATTTGTGACAGAAACATGAGTTAGATCTATATTAATCTGTTTGGTTGTTGATGATTATTAATCCAATTTATGTTATTTCTCCCTAATTACTTTCATCTATTTTAAAAAACTATCTCTTTTTATTTTTATTTTTGTTGTTTTCAAAAATCAAACTTTTAGAATGATCTGATTGGATTTAGTAGTTAAAAAATTTTGGTCCTAGAGTTCGATACCCTTTACAACAACCCTTATTGTTTAGGAAAGTCAAACGAATTAGATAAATGTTCACAATTGTTCAATTTGTTCGCAAACAAATTTTGGCGCCATTGTCGGGGATTAAAATAATTTTTATTAGTAAATCCTTTGGGTTATATTTTTTTCTTCTTATTTTCCTTTTGTTTTCTTTCGTATATAGAAGAAAATTCTTGCTTACTTGATTTGGTATTACACATTGATACTGTAATCTTCTAAATCAAGAGAAAAAAATTCTTGCCAATTTTTGTTTCAATTTTTTTTTTTTTTTTTTTTTGCCATCTATTTCTTTTTCCTTTTTCAAATTCTTTCCTTTTACATTTTCTTTTTCTTCTTTCAACACTTTAAAAAAAAATCTCTTGTTTCGTTCTCTACTTTCTGTTTCTCTAATCACACAACTTCCACCACATCCATCTTCTGTTCACACAATCAAACCCAGACCGTTACTTGCCAACCTCACATGAGCCCTCCTCTCAAAAACTCACCAACCTGCACTATCACAATTCATCACCAATCCCACACCGCATACCCAAAACCATCTTTATCACCCATTGCCGAGTTTTCAAACGTGCTAGCCCTCCTACCACAAACATGAAACCATCGTGAAACTCCACTGTCCTAAATAAGCCCCTTCGAACATCCCAATCGTACCCGTCCATCCTGCATAGTTTCGCCATCGTATTCCAGACTTCAACTCCCCAATAATGTTATAATCACAATCGTCAGCCTCACCACAACTCCGGCAGCAAACACCCTGCCTTCAAACCCAAATCAAAAAATTCTCCCTACCATACCACTATTCCATACCCAATCACACACACCTAAGGTCCGATTTTCCCAAACCCGTCATAACCCGATTTGAAACTGAAATTGCAACTTGAAGAAATCAAAGCAGCAGACCCAAAATTCAATTCGAAAGCATCAATTACTGCAGCCTCGACCCAGCATAACTTCTAAATCCAATTTAGACCTAATTGATTCTCACAAAATCATATCCAACCCGAATTATTCACGAAAGTAGCCTTAACGCTTAACTTTATTTGTGTTGCGTGGGTTAATTTAAAAAAAAACGAGGAAGTGCGAATTGTTTCAGGTTTTGGGGTTTTCTTGTATAGAAGTTAAAGCGATTTGTTTCCCTTTTTTAGATTTGTTTTGGAATAATCAGGAGGGTTGTATGTTACTTTCTTAGTCTTCATCTTGCTGATTACTTTGGTTCACGTGAACTTGGTGTGCTAATTACTTTTTGTGTCAAGCCTTGTGCTATTTTTTGGGGGTTGTTTTATTTGAGTCTAGTGTGGTTTGAGTTAACTTATTTATTTTTGTTGAGTCTTGAAATCTCCAAAAACAAATCAAAGGACAAAGTGAAAGAACGGAATCAAGAAAACGAACAAGAAATTCAGGAGGGGTTGGAGTAGTTGCACATCAAGTAGGGTGTGAACGTGCTAGTGCTACTCAGTTGCACTGGACGGACTACCGATCTAAGTGAGTGTTTTCTAAACTCTACAGGGCGCTCTTAAAAAAGGCGACCAGTTTGAACAAATCCAAGGTGAACAAGTGCATATTGCAGCGTAAAGAACACTAAATAAATAACACTACCAAGCACTATTGTTTAATTTTTTTATTGAATTGAATATTTTGCCTATTGATGTGTGGTTGGAAATTTTAAAACGAACGTGGGATAAATTGAAAAGTTTGTTTTTCAAATAAATTATTTTTGAAATCGAATCTAGGAATCCTCAAAGCTCATTGGACAAAATTTTCGTTAAATTGACAGTTTGGATTGATACTCTCTTAGGTGTCTAAGGAACGATAGAGTCTAGAACTCAAACAGGTTCTTAAACCTTCAGTCGTGTTTCTACGGTGATTCGTGGCACATTGATAACCCCTGTCTGAAACTGGCGTAGACTTGTATTTATATAATCCAAAGTTGTTAACTTTAACGTATTTTTTAAGAGCTTCTTTGGAGCTAAAAGTTTTACAACTGATTTTTCGATGGAAAACTCTGTTCTTCTTATACATGTAAGCTTGCCCCATGTACAGCCAAAATTGCAACTCTTTTCAAAATTTAAATGACTTGGTTACAATTCAAATCAGAATGAATTTCAAGGTGAAAACTTTTCGAATAATTCCAATGACAAAAAACTTTCAACATGGTTTTTAACGGAATTTTTGAAAACCTAAATGGTTTTCGTAATGTGAGTGAATGTATAAATTTGGTTATCGAATATGAAAAATGTGTGGAAAACAAGATAAACTTTTGGCGATGTTGGGTGTGGAAATTAAATAATGGATGACTTCTAATAGATGAGGTGGATGAATTTTTAAGGTCAACCAGTGAGGAACAAATAGGGAAAACGAATCTAAAAAACAATATTTTGAAATATAATGTTTTTACCAATTTTATTAAAGAAAGCCTGAGTGAAATTGATCAATTAGTGTATGAAATTCGGATTTGTCGCGAGGAAATCAAGGAATGGGAACGAACTTTATATGAAAACCAATACCAAGATTTTGAAAATAAAGATATCGAAAACATGCTTCTCATTCAACAACTGCTCGATACACTATTGAACTTTGGCAAAATCTAGAAAAGTTATTACTCGAGGGAACTAACGTTGTTGATGAATTTGAGGATTTCATGAAACTTGGTTTGACTTATTTCGAAGAACAAGCTCAAAGAATAACAGATAGCAATCTAAGATGCACTGAAATTCATAGGATAGTTTATCAAATTTCTCTACTTCAAACTCAGGTTACGAACTTGTACAACTATAAATCTCAATCTAGTGACAAACAAATTTCTGCCAACGCTTCTTTTGAAACAAATAATCAGTCATTAACTTCGTCACAACTTTACATAACGATTATCGATGATTATGATGATATCACTGTTGATGAAAATGAAAATTTTGAAAAATCTCTTGTGCAAAACATCGATTTCTGTGAAACTGAAATTCAAACTCAAATTCATGCTTCTACTGAAAATTCAACTTTTACTGAAATCGAAAATTTTCAACTAACAACTTTCGAAATTGATGAAAATCTTAATGGAGTTGTTGAAATCTCTTTGATTGATTTGAATTCAAATTCTCTTGAAAGCGAAGACGTCAAACTTTAATTTGATCTTCGTCTCTCAGATTCAGAAAATTTAGCAACTTTAGATTATCAACCTGAAAGAAATGATGAAGTTGGTAATAACTGTTTAAGTGAGGATGACTTTGATGAGCGAAAACTTATTAAACTGATTAACGATAATGTTATTGGGTTGTAACTGAAAATGGACATTTGAAAACTTTGAAATTCTTGAGGTTGAAAACAACGAAACTATTGAATTTGATGTTAAACACAATGACGATTTTTCTAAAACTGTTGAAACTCCTTTTGACTTGATCGTTTCAACTGAACCTCAATGTGATCACTTGCTTTTCAGTGATAAATTTCTACAGTATATGAACTCTTTTTGGAGTAACACGGTTTTTGAGATAACATAATTTCGAAAATTTACTGAAAATTCATTTGTTTAGTTTTTACTTTAGGTTTACGAATGAACCTTTTGTCAACAAAATTTCAAATATCAAAGCAAAAATGAAAAATATTCCTCAAAACAAGTGTGGGGGTGAAAATGATGCACACGTCTCTCAATTTATACATCATATGAACAAATCAATCTTTGTTTTTGAAACTTTCACTGAACACCAGCTCAATGACCTCTCTTTAGTTGCCACAAAAATTCAATTTGATTTTAGGATCAATTGTAGGCTCAAAATTTTAAAATTAGCAATTCAAACTTTTGAAAAAAAATTGATTTTCCAAATCTAAAACGTAATATAAAATCCTTTATGATTAGGTTTTCTGTGCTTAAGCTATGTCTCATAATCTTAATAAGGCTGATCCATTGGTCCATTGTGGACCAGTTCATTTATTCGATGACTGCGTATTTTCTGCACGTTTATCCGGTAAGTCGCACTTACCCTCAAGTGTGTGAGGAAGGGGAATTTACATTACATCAGCAAACAAATTTATGAACTAGGTTATTCGTTGAACAAAGACTAACTTAAAATTCATAAATAACACCTTAGTTTTTTATTAATAAGTTGAATTGTTTGGTGATGGAAATGAACATTATTTATTCCTTTAGTTGTATTGTGTCTTTTTAAGATGCTAGCTTGAGACATATGCAGACGTCAATCGTGTTTTGGAGTAAGCGTGGCAACCCTTGTTATACTTGTTAGAATATGCAAGTAAAAAATCATTAAAAAAACAAAAAAAATCAATAAAAATGATTTTGCACTTACATTTCTTGGATTTTCTGAGTTTGTTTTCATGCATAATATTATTTTCACTCGAATTTTTAAACTCCTATGTTCTAAATTCCACTTGGCCCACTTAAGGAGAAATGACTCATTGTAGCGTTCTTCTTCGATACCCCACATTATTCAAACCCAAATTTTAGTTGATTTACATCCATGTTTCGACAAGTTTTTCTTATATTGGTATACTTTAGTACCTTTTTATTGATTTATTTTCGAAGGTTAAAAAACATCACTTTTTATACCAATATTACACTACCCACTCCGTACTTGTTTTAAGGTAGGATAACCATATACAACATCTAATTTTATATCGGTTTTCTATCTTATGAAACTTTGCTTATCTTTCCTTCAGCTTTTTATATAACATCAATCTAGACTTGTGAGTTGAATTAGTGTTATTGAAGTAGAGTAACTAGGGCATAAAATTTTCCTTTCATGAAGTGTTGGTTATGATTCGCTTAGTAGAGGAGGAATAAAATGAAATAATATACAGTATCATTCCATTTCGTCTCTACTCATCATTCATCATGCATTAATGAAAAAAATATAAAAAATGCAATAAAGAGAACATCTCTAAGAATAAAATAGTCATTCATCATTCTTAACTATAAAGCATTCATTTCCATTCCATTCACATCGATCATACCGTATTTAGAAGCAAGGAATGCAGTAGAGGAGATGAAGGGAAACAAAACGACCATATGTGCCTTTGTATTACTTTATCTTTTGTAGCTTGAAGTTCAACTAATATACTTGCCCTCTTATCTGTAATATTTTTAAAACTTACCAAATTTTGCTTTATCTATGCATAACTCACATCCAATACATTACAGTTACACTAGTGCAAAATTATTCCAAAAAAATAATAATAATAAATAAATGATTGGGTGCACATTGTCGATGTGTACAACTTTGATTGACACTACGCTCTTAACTTTCAAGGTAATTACAGTGTTATCAAGGAATTACGCTTCAGCTTGAAATTTTTTTATTCATTTTGCACCAATAATGGGATGGACAATTTAGAACTAAATCGTTATTATTGAAATTTAGTAAATTACTTAGAATTTGAAAGACCTTAAATATATTATTTGATTAATCCGCGTACATAAAACGCTTTGTATTTTGTGGGTAGTATCCGTTGAAAATCCTCACGAGACAACACTCTTCCTATTAGGAAAACCTAGGGGTTTAACGACTTGTTGCATATGCTAAATGCAATCGTGTTTCCTACGAAAATGTGACATATCTTAGTTTAGTTTATTCGAGGACGAATAAAAAGATAAGTGTGGGGATATTTGATATACATGTAAATGTGTATATTTTATCAGCTTATTTATCTTGTTTTCTCTTTAAAATAATTGACATTGTGTTTTTACAGCTGTGTTTCCAGATTGTTGATAAAAAACATGGTTTAAAGCATCTGATGGATAAAGCATGAAGAATATACTGAAAAAGAGTGAAGTTTGAAAAGTTAGCTTGATATGAGGAATTGCTAAAGCTCGAAGAGTTTAAAGCTTGAAGAACGATTGCAAGTAGTGTTCAGTTAGATAGATTTAGCTCACTGAAGACTCATGTTTATTCACATAATTCATTTGCAAGTCCTCTTACTCTACAACGTGACCACTGCATAAGTACATTGGTTTATTTGCTATATTTGCAAAGACTGTTGTCCCACTTGTACTTGCCCACTTAGTCTTGGTCATGACAGCTATAAATACACCTGTATCTTTTTCATTTGTTTGACACTTGAAACACTGGGTTTTATTCTGTAAACTCTTCTCTTGGAATAAAACTATTTTTCTCATTTTCTTTTTAGTTTTTGTTTTATTTTATTTATGTTTTATCTTTTCTATTTCCCTTTTCTCTTTTAGTTATGTCTAGCTAGTCTCCTTTTATTAGGGGGTGATGACGATTGTAGACTTGATTCAGTATGAATCACATAGCCAAAGAGATTAAGATTTTATGCATATAGATCTAGATCTGAACCAAGAGTTAGATCTAAACCTTCATACTCTGTGTCGTATAAGAGCTATGCTCCTTCACAGAGTATATTTGAGTTCAACCTAACACTTTTTAGATTTATATCTAAATTTTATGGGTTTAGAAATAAAGTAGTGAATATGTCCTGATAGCCAATGGTTGTTTAAGAGCTTAGCTCCTGCATAGGCTATGCTTGTAGTTATTCATATGTTTATTTCTGAAAAACCTAATTATTGTTGATTTATATTTGTGACAGAAACATGAGTTAGATCTATATTAATCTGTTTGGCAATTGATGATTACTAATCCAATTTATTTCATTACTCCCTAATTACTTACATCTATTTTAAAAACTTTCTCTTTTTATTTATTTTCTGTTGTGTTCAAAAATCAAACTTTCAGAATAATTTGACTGGATTTAGTAGTTAAAATAATTTTGGCCCTAGAGTTCGACACCCTTTACAACAACCTTTATTATTTAGGAATGCCAAACGAATTAAATAATTATTTACAATTGTTTAATTTGTTCGCAAACAATTCCTTTGGCTATTTCGTAGATAGCTTCTTTTATATGGGATTCATGTTTAATTTGTTCGCAAATAATTCCTTTAGCTATCTCATAGATAGCTTCTTTTATATGGGATTCCTAAACAATATTCAGAATCGTATTGCTCTATTTCCCTTTTTCACTTGATTATTTTTAGAGCTACCACTCTTAACCTTTGTTCTTCTGTCACTCTTGGGTCAGTAGAACATACCCATTTGAGATCCAGAAGACTCTTATTGGGACCTTTTGCCAATAATCTTGCTTCTTCAAAGCTTAGTCCAACACCGGACAGAAAAACACATTTAGGTATGAGGTAAGGTTAACCACAAGGTCAGAGGTTCAAGACCTCTTCTAGCAACAAAATGTTAACGATATTTTACGTCAACACCGAAGATATGTCTACTGAAGTGGACCTAAGGGGAAAATGGGGTTATTTAGCTTTCACGAGCCTGAGTTAGTTCACAATTTCCTAGATATCAAGGTTTAGAGTCCGAAAGATTAGTTATTCTTTCCCCACTGGGGTGAGCATCACAATTAGGCTACTCAAGAACCAACAGTTATCTTGAGATAAAGGTTCCCTAAAAATAACCCTCGATAAAGAGGCTAAATGGCTTTTAGGAAGGGGTTATGCAAGAACTCTATGGAAGGGTCTAAGCTTGTAGGAACCCGTGACCGTGTAAGAAGTTTATAATATGTTGTGAAGGAAATTGCTAAGAAATCATATAAGAAACGCATAGGAATAATATGCTAAGTGCCAATCTTCTCTTTATTGATCTTTAAATTGGAGTACATGAGTGATTACAATAGAAATCCTCAAATTGATTTAGAAATTAAGGTTTACACTAGAGGAAAAAAGTACAAGAATGAGAAATGAGAAAATTGGTCCTGAAAATGAGACCCCTAGGATCTTATTTATAGACAAATCGGGCCCCCTTTTGCTACTGGGCCAGCAGAAGCCCCTATCGGTCGCTTTTCCCTTTGGACCTAGGAGTTTTGGCTCTCAACTCAGCTGCCTTTTATTATGGTTTTGAAGGCCTTGTTTATGGCTTTTTGAGGTGCATGTTTTTGGCTTTCGGGAGGATGGTCCCAGTCTTTGGAGTTTTTGTTGATGTCGTGTCCATCTTCTTTGTATTGCTACTAAGCCTAGCAGTGTGAATAGATTTAGGAAGGCTTTTGCTTCCGGATGTAGGCTTCCGGTCACTGGTTCTCGGTCTTGCTGTTGACACTTTGTGGATCTTGCTTTCATGATTCAAGTAAATGACTGTCGGATCCGCCGCCACTGTCGGTATCGACACTAAGAAAATTAGTGTGCACAACACTATAATGGCCATTTGGCAATCTTATTTTTTTCAACTGCCAACACTTATATGTGTTGTAGACTAGTGACACTAATATGTGTTGCGGAAGCAAAAATGTATCAACACTTGTATGTGTTGTTATGCCTGGTCAACTCTTCTTTTCTAAGGGCAAAAGGGTAAGTTATTAAACATAATCCTAATTGGATGCTCAATGCTTATCCTAAACACTTATTCCTTCCCAAGCCGCAACATAAGCAAATAAACAGAATGGACTTCAAAGATTGAAATATGCGATCAACATCAAAGACACGGCGGTTAGGAACTCGAAGAATTGAAATCTGCGATTAAAAGAATGGACTTCGAATCGGGGCTTCTAGAAATTGGGGATTCTATTTATCACGGTGGCTTCTAGGAATCACAATAAGAAGGTAAAAAATTTGATTTCACTTCTAGGATTTCACTTCTAGGAATCCTATAAAAATCTGCATATTTAATTCATTCTAAATCATCTATTAATCTATGTTATTATCCTAAAAAATCAAACCAATTATGCAAAGTTATGTATTCATTGCAATTCATTACAACCCATCAGTAGCGGATCTGGGAATTAATTTCAGGTAGGGCGGAAGGTAAAACAAAGGCGGAAAGAAAAGTCAATTTTTTGGTATGCCTCTTGTAACAACCCGGAAATCTGGGCCAGTTTAAAATTTTTATTTTGGCTATTTTAGGGAATTTTGAATATTTAAAATGAATTATTTTAAATAATATCGACGAAAATTTATTTTGAATATAATTCGAACGTATATAGTTATATAGATCGTCGTTAGAATATAAATATTTATATATAATTATAAATAGAATTGAAAATGGCGCGGTAGTTCGATAATTCGATTTCAATCTTCAAATGAATGTACCGGGTGCAAAACAATCCGAATTTTAGTGAAACAAAAAATAATAGGATCTAATTGGGAATATCTTTCCAACGAATCCGAAAAATCGAAATTTCATAGCGGGAATCAAAAGATATGTCCAGTTGAAAATTCTGAATAGTCACTATGGAATTCAGGCCCTTAAAAATAGGAATTTTGCAAACAACCTCGGATTTCGACGAAACCACTTTTGTTGGATCCGTAATGTCAAATTATTGCTAGATTCCAAATTTCATAATTTTTTTAATCAATATGTGAGCGTGGCAAAGGAAAACGCGTTTGACCAGTTTTAGTTGATTTTAATCGACTGGAAAATGGCTATTTTTCAAACGGTCTCAGAATTCGACGAAACTAGTTTTGTTAGGACCATATCGTCAATACGAAGCTAGAAAATATTTTTCTGGAATTTTTCGAGTTAGTATGTGACCCCGGTAAATTGAAATGCGCGTTCAAATTCAATATATAGAGTTATATTTTGATTTTGACGGAAACTGATCGAAACATTCGAATCAGCTTACGATACATATCCCATTGTGTTCAGAATGGGGGAAATCAGTTAGAGACGATAGTCGTTGGGTCCCGTTTAGAGTTCGAAAGGAAAATCAATACAAAGGGGAGAATTAAATAAAAATATAATTAAAAAAAACCTTTTCTTTTCATATAAACCCCCCCCCCTCATTATTTTCCCTGATCAAATCCATTTCCACGTTTCAGAAAAAAACATCGAGCCCCTAAACCCTAGTGCCGCCCACGTTCAGGCCCCTAAACAAGTGTCGTCAGCCGATTCAGCTCCGTTGGCTCCTGTCAGGCGGCGCTGGCGATCTTCTTCCGCGATGAAGGAGCGACGGGTTCAGCAGTACATAGCCGTGATGAAGGTGGAGGAAGCTAAGGGTAATACTCTTAATTAGTTAAGTTAATGATGCTTAGAAGATTTTAAAAATATAGATTAGCATTGTTTAAATATAAATTAGGATCTTGTTTTTAAATAAGTGAATTCAATTTCAGATTTTTATATGTAGGATTTTAAAGAAAAATAGGATTTTTATACACTACAAAGGCGATATTTTTATATATTGAATAACAAAGTAAAAATTCGATTTTTATATATTGAATAGCAAAGTAAAAATTCGATTTTTATATATTGAATAGCGAAGTAAAAATTCGATTTTTATATATTAAATAGCGAAGTAAAAATTCGATTTTTATATATTGAATAGCGAAGTAAAAATTCGATTTTTATATATTGAATAGCGAAGTAAAAATTCGATTTTTATATATTGAATAGCGAAGTAAAAATTTCGATTTTTATATATTGAATAGCGAAGTAAAAATTCGATTTTTATATATTGAATAGCAAAGTAAAAATTCGATTTTTATATATTGAATAGCGAAGTAAAAATTCGATTTTTATATATTGAATAGCGAAGTAAAAATTCGATTTTTATATATTGAATAGCGAAATAAAAATTTGATTTTTATATATTGAATAGCGAAGTAAAAATTTGATTTTTATATATTGAATAGCAAAGTAAAAATTCGATTTTTACATATGTAGAGAATACGGGCAACGAAGATGACAAAAAGGCGAGAACGATGAAGATTTCTACTAATGAAGTGTCGTGGAGTAGGGATAGCTATTGGTGAGAACTCCTCACTCTAAATTCTCTTTTTTCTAGTTATATATATATATATATATATATATATATATATATATATATATACTAGGATATAGACGGTGTTTAGTAGCTCCCGACACCCGTCATCCACAGACCATGGATGGCTTGTTTGTTTGGTTGATGTGATGTGAAAATTGTTTGTGATGTTGATGTGAAATCGATAATAAAAAATATCGTATATATGAAAAGTAAACATATCGTATATATGAAAGTGAACATATCATATATATGAAAAGTGAACATATCGTATATATGAAAAGTAAACATATCGTATATATGAAAAGTAAACATATCGTATATATTGAAAGTGAAAATATTATATATAGTGAAAGTGAAAATATCGTATATATTGAAAGTGAAAATATTATATATAGTGAAAGTGAAAATATCGTATATATTGAAACTGAAAATATCGTATATATTGAAAGTGAAAATATCGTATATAGTGAAAGTGAAAATATCGTATATATGAAAAGTGAAAATATCGTATATATGAAAAGTGAAAACGATATATATATGAAATGTGAAAACGATGTGTGTGTGTGTGTGTATATATATATATACATGAAACGTGAAAATGATTTGATTGTTAAAAATATAATTTTTAACATATATATACACTGTATAAAATTGTCATGTTTATGAAATATTCGATTTTGATAGAAAATAGAAAACGAATTCGAATTGAATTGAATAGAAAACGAATTGGAATTGAATTGAATAGAAAACGAATTGGAATTGAATAGAATAGAAAATGAATTCGAATTGAATAGAATAGAAAATGAATTAAATTGATATAAAATAGAAAATGAATTCAAATTGATATAAAGTAGAAAATGAATTCGAATTGAATAAAATAGAAAATGAATTCGAATTGAATAGAATAGAAAATGAATTTGAATTGAATAGAATAGAAAATGAATTCGAATTGAATTGAATAGAAAATGAATCTGAATTGAATTGAATAGAAAATGAATCCGAATTGAATTGAAAAGAAAATGAATTCGAATCGAATTAAAATCGATTTGAATTGAAATCAAATAGAAATGAAAGTAAAAAGGATTTATAATAGAAAATTCAATTTTGATTTGAATTTGAAATAAAAAGTTGAAATCGATTTGAAAAGGAATTTAAAACGATTTATAAAATTCGTTTTAAATAGAAATCGACGAAATATATATTATATATATTATATAATGGCCTGAATAGAACGCGCCGCGCCGCGGCAGTTCGCGAATTTCGACCATTGACTTCGAACGGATATTACGGGAGATCCGACCGTCGGATTCTCCTAAAACCGGAACCGTTGGGTTCGTATCGAAAAGAGCTTTCTAACGAATATTAGAAATTAGAAATCTAACGGTTGGATTTGGAATTATGTCCAAATCAAATTTGGAAAAGGTCGCTGTAAGTGCAGTTCGATGACCGTTGATGGAAATCGACTGTATGGGCCATGATAAAATTCTTTAAAATATCGATAATTTGTGTAAAATCATAAGAAATGATTTGTGAAGAATTAGGATGAAAAACTCCATATTTGAAAAGATAAAAATATATTTTTATCGAAATGAACTAGTTATTAACTAGAAAAATAATCCAATGGTTATAAATAAATAAATTGGATTAGATTTGAATTGAAATTATCGATGGATATTTTCGATATTGGATTCCGTGATTATACAGATATTGTGATGTGAATTTGGAAGATATCGATATCGTTATTCCCGATATGATATCTGTTGGTTTCAGGATTTGATGTTGAATATAAGTCGATACTATCTTTATTCAAAACCTTATATTTAATGTCAAATTTGATTGATTGATTGTTTGGATTGTGCTCAACCAGTTTATGAGCAGAGTATGCTTTTACATTTAGCATTGGGTTGGGTTGAAAATATCTATGTGCTAACTCCTTATGAAACACTTCACGATTTGACGATAAGGTGTTTAGCGATGTTAAATTCATTTCAAATTTAATGAATGATTGTGAAATGATATTTTTCTTAAGTGAAAACAAATGTATTCCCGATTTTGGACAGGGAATGTTTTATAAAAATGTTTTATAAAACAGAAAGGATTTCGAGGCCCAAAACCCGATGATTTCTAAAATGATTTGGAAATGTATTATATGTTACATTGTGGTTCATCACATATTCGATTAGTTGCTATTGAAGATGTATCTGTTTGGTGGCGGAGAATTTATTCTCTTGCTTAACACCCTTCTTTGAGATGTACGAGCTCAAAGGTTATGTGATTAATAGTGACTGATCATATGCGTGAATTACTGATGTGAAGTACTATATTTGAAAGTACTTGTGATTATTACGTTGTGAAATGATTTTCCCTACTTCGGGATATGAAATGATTTAGTATGTGGCTAAAGATTCGGGTAAACCTGAGACTAAAAGTATGGGTGAGAGGGCGGTGTATGCTCTCCATGTGTGGGAGGTGCATCGTCGGTGTAGCCTACTCCTACGTGGGGTAGGTGCACATTTATATATCGAGTTGCGAGGTGCGTACCCTTTGCCTTGTCGATGGGGAGCACGATATTTGGTTGCATACTTGTTTGTATGCATTGTTATGTTTTGGAATTCACATTTCCAAATGATTTGATTTGAGATCCCAAAGTGAAATCTACTTTGATATAGAAAGTTAGATATGTATTTCAAATGATTTGAAATAAGAAATCGGGAATAAAATCCAAAGGAATAATTTCTGTAAATTGAATTGAATTTAGAAAATCTAAGTGTAGTGATTAAAAGTAAGTGGGTAGATTGGGATATTGCATGTTGATTGATGCATAGTAGATCCATATATCTATATTGATTGTTGTTTATACACTGGTATTCATGGGGGTAAACCCGTTCCGCGTCAGCGGCGTGGTCCCGTGATATACCATATTATCAAATAAGTTAATTATAACTGTTAGAGTTTCTCACACCAGTCCCATGACTGACCTGTAGTTTGCTTTTCCCTTGCGAACTCGGGTGCCCCTATTTTCCACACGGGCAGTCGAGTAGTTTTATTTTGCAGATGTATTGAGCAGGATTCTGGATTGAAGCTTTAAGCTGTGTCCAGGCATTTACAGTCTTCCGCTGTGTAGTTTATGTTTCTGTTGTACACTGTTTTACATTTATGTAAATTTATCTTCCGCTGTGTATTATATTTCGATATACTCTGATATTCTGTACTCTGATGTAACATTATTATGATGTTTATTGAAGTCTTCTGTAATTTGTTCTGATGTGTTGTATACCCAGAGTTAGCGTATGTGGGATTCGAACGGTCTTGGTCGGTTTAACGATCGATTAGGTCCGGGCGAAATTCGTGTCGTTACATATGGTATCAGAGCTTTGGTTAACTCAAATCTTTGGGGTACAACTCGTTAGAACTGAACAAAAGACTCATCAGAGGTAGGATTAGTAATGTCCTATAAAAGAATCCTCATTAGAGATAGAATCAGTAGCATTCTAGAATGAGTGACTCGTTAGAGATGGGGTTAGAAATGCCCTAGAATGAGTCGAGAGTTATTTGTTTATAAATAACGTATCTGTGATTATATATATAATCTGGTTTTAGAAAATATGATTTTAAATATATAAAATTATATATTTGAAAATATAATCAATTAATTGATTGATGTTTGTGTTGTTTGTTTATTTGTTTGATAATTTTGAACCACTATGCCTAATAAAATCCACATTTGAATTGAAGGAACCAATTAGGCCAAATTGTATACAAATTGAACCAAATAGTAAACTGTATTGAAATTTGGTTGCAAATGCATGCATATACATGTACTTACATTGAACAGGTCATAGCAAGGAGGCTAGAGCAGAGAATAAAATTTGTTTGCCCGACAAATAGGTACATGTTTACTATAATTTACTGTTTTGTTTGGGTGATGATTTTATGAGCCGATTGGCTAGCCGCTTGGCTTTTTCTTTTTCTTTTTGAGATCAGAAGGCCTGTATGGCAATTTCGGGATTTTCCCGTGGCTCCCGGTGCAGGGGAGGTTATGGCGAAATTTTTCAAAAATTTAGGGTGTTAGCCAAATTTTTGAAGAATTTGAAAATTCTCAGAAACTGAAAAATTGGAGAATGGAAGCCAGATCGAACGTAGAGTTGATTAATCAAACCACTTTCGAATTTGTTCCTTTTCGGGGACGAAAAGTTTTAAGTGGGGGAGATTGTAACAACCCGGAAATCTGGGCCAGTTTAAATTTTTTATTTTGGCTATTTTAGCGAATTTTGAATATTTAAAATGAATTATTTTAAATAATATCGACGAAAATTTATTTTGAATATAATTCGAACGTATATAGTTATATAGATCGTCGTTAGAATATAAATATTTATATATAATTATAAATAGAATTGAAAATGGCGCGGTAGTTCGATAATTCGATTTCAATCTTCAAATGAATGTACCGGGTGCAAAACAATCCGGATTTTAGTGAAACAAAAAATATTAGGATCTAATTGGGAATATCTTTCCAACGAATCCGAAAAATCGAAATTTCATAGCGGGAATCAAAAGATATGTCCAGTTGAAAATTCTGAATAGTCGTTATGGAATTCAGGCCCTTAAAAATAGGAATTTTGAAACAACCTCGGATTTCGACGAAACCACTTTTGTTGGATCCGTGATGTCAAATTATTGCTAGATTCCAAATTTCATAATTTTTTTAATCAATATGTGAGCGTGGCAAAGGAAAACGCGTTTGACCAGTTTCAGTTGATTTTAATCGACTGGAAAATGGCCATTTTTCAAACGGTCTCAGAATTCGACGAAACTAGTTTTGTTAGGACCGTATCGTCAATACGAAGCTAGAAAATATTTTTCTGGAATTTTTCGAGTTAGTATGTGACCCCGGTAAATTGAAATGCGCGTTCAAATTCAATATATAGAGTTATATTTTGATTTTGACGGAAACTGATCGAAACAGTCGAATCAGCTTACGATACATATCCCATTGTGTTCAGAATGGGGGTAATCAGTTAGGGACGATAGTCGTTGGGTCCCGTTTAGAGTTCGAAAGGAAAATCAATACAAAGGGGAGAATTAAATAAAAATATAATTAAAAAAAACCTTTTCTTTTCATATAAACCCCCCCCCCCTCATTATTTTCCCCGATCAAATCCATTTCCACGTTTCAGAAAAAAACATCGAGCCCCTAAACCCTAGCGCCGCCCACGTTCAGGCCTCCCCTTTACCGACGATCGTCCTCCACCACCCTCCGACCTACTCGCGGGCCCCTACTCTGACCTCGCGCCCCTCTCCTTCTCTATACTCTCTCCTCACGGGTCCATTTTTCTGGCAACCAGGACCATCGAGCCACCACGATTTCTGCAAGTGGGGAGGAAGTGTTGCGCCGCTTCAAGTGGCGTCAGCCGATTCAGCTCCGTTGGCTCCTGTCAGGCGGCGCTGGCGATCTTCTTCCGCGATGAAGGAGCGACGGGTTCAGCAGTACATAGCCGTGATGAAGGTGGAGGAAGCTAAGGGTAATACTCTTAATTAGTTAAGTTAATGATGCTTAGAAGATTTTAAAAATATAGATTAGCATTGTTTAAATATAAATTAGGATCTTGTTTTTAAATAAGTGAATTCAATTTCAGATTTTTATATGTAGGATTTTAAAGAAAAATAGGATTTTTATACACTACAAAGGCGAGATTTTTATATATTGAATAGCAAAGTAAAAATTCGATTTTTATATATTGAATAGCGAAGTAAAAATTCGATTTTTATATATTGAATAGCGAAGTAAAAATTCGATTTTTATATATTGAATAGCGAAGTAAAAATTCGATTTTTATATATTGAATAGCGAAGTAAAAATTCGATTTTTATATATTGAATAGCGAAGTAAAAATTCGATTTTTATATATTGAATAGCGAAGTAAAAATTCGATTTTTATATATTGAATAGCGAAATAAAAATTCGATTTTTATATATTGAATAGAGAAGTAAAAATTTGATTTTTATATATTGAATAGCAAAGTAAAAATTCGATTTTTACATATGTAGAGAATACGGGCAACGAAGATGACAAAAAGGCGAGAACGATGAAGATTTCTACTAATGAAGTGTCGTGGAGTAGGGATAGCTATTGGTGAGAACTCCTCACTCTAAATTCTCTTTTTTCTAGTTATATACATATATACTAGGATATAGACGGTGTTTAGTAGCACCCGACACCCGTCATCCACAGACCATGGATGGCTTGTTTGTTTGGTTGATGTGATGTGAAAATTGTTTGTGATGTTGATGTGAAATCGATAATAAAAAATATCGTATATATGAAAAGTAAACATATCGTATATATGAAAGTGAACATATCGTATATATGAAAAGTGAACATATCGTATATATGAAAAGTAAACATATCGTATATATGAAAAGTAAACATATCGTATATATTGAAAGTGAAAATATTATATATAGTGAAAGTGAAAATATCGTATATATTGAAAGTGAAAATATTATATATAGTGAAAGTGAAAATATCGTATATATTGAAACTGAAAATATCGTATATATTGAATGTGAAAATATCGTATATAGTGAAAGTAAAAATATCGTATATATGAAAAGTGAAAATATCGTATATATGAAAAGTGAAAACGATATATATATGAAATGTGAAAACGATGTGTGTGTGTGTGTGTGTGTATATATATATATATATATATATATATGAAACGTGAAAATGATTTGATTGTTAAAAATATAATTTTTAACATATATATATACACTGTATAAAATTGTCATGTATATGAAATATTCGATTTTGATAGAAAATAGAAAACGAATTCGAATTGAATAGAAAACGAATTGGAATTGAATTGAATAGAAAACGAATTGGAATTGAATAGAATAGAAAATGAATTCGAATTGAATAGAATAGAAAATGAATTCAAATTGATATAAAATAGAAAATGAATTCAAATTGATATAAAGTAGAAAATGAATTCGAATTGAATAAAATAGAAAATGAATTCGAATTGAATAGAATAGAAAATGAATTCGAATTGAATAGAATAGAAAATGAATTCGAATTGAATTGAATAGTAAATGAATCTGAATTGAATTGAATAGAAAATGAATTCGAATTGAATTGAAAAGAAAATGAATTCGAATCGAATTAAAATCGATTTGAATTGAAATCAAATAGAAATGAAAGTAAAAAGGATTTATAATAGAAAATTCAATTTTGATTTGAATTTGAAATAAAAAGTTGAAATCGATTTGAAAAGGAATTTAAAACGATTTATAAAATTCGTTTTAAATAGAAATCGACGAAATATATATTATAT
Organism: Allium sativum; assembly: GCA_030737875.1. Lineage (NCBI taxonomy): Eukaryota > Viridiplantae > Streptophyta > Magnoliopsida > Asparagales > Amaryllidaceae > Allium > Allium sativum. The sequence continues at coordinate 784,132,811 of CM060912.1, read as the reverse complement.
AATGGCCTGAATAGAACGCGCCGCGCCGCGGCAGCTCGCGAATTTCGACCATTGACTTCGAACGGATATTACGGGAGATCCGACCGTCGGATTCTCCTAAAACCAGAACCGTTGGGTTCGTATCGAAAAGATCTTTCTAACGAATATTAGAAATTAGAAATCTAACGGTTGGATTTGGAATTATGTCCAAATCAAATTTGGAAAAGGTCGCTGTAAGTGCAGTTCGATGACCGTTGATGGAAATCGACTGTATGGGCCTTGATAAAATTCTTAAAAATATCGATAATTTGTGTAAAATCATAAGAAATGATTTGTGAAGAACTGGGATGAAAAACTCCATATTTGAAAAGATAAAAATATATTTTTATCGAAATGAACTAGTTATTAACTAGAAAAATAATCCAATGGTTATAAATAAATAAATTGGATTAGATTTGAATTGAAATTATTGATGGATATTTTCGATATTGGATTCCGTGATTATACAGATATTGTGATGGGAATTTGGAAGATATTGATATCGTTATTCCCGATATGATATTTGTTGGTTTCAGGATTTGATGTTGAATATAAGTCGATACTATCTTTATTCAAAACCTTATATTTAATGTCAAATTTGATTGATTGATTGTTTGGATTGTGCTCGACCAGTTTATGAGCAGAGTATGCTTTTACATTTAGCATTGGGTTGGGTTGAAAATATCTATGTGCCAACTCCTTGTGAAACACTTCACGATTTGACGATAAGGTGTTTAGCAATGTTATATTCATTTCAAATTTAATGAATGATTGTGAAATGATATTTTTCTTAAGTGAAAACAAATGTATTCCCGATTTTGGACAGGGAATGTTTTATAAAAATGTTTTATAAAACAGAAAGGATTTCGAGGCCCAAAACCCGATGATTTCTAAAATGATTTAGAAATGTATTATATGTTACATTGTGGTTCATCGCATATTCGATTAGTTGCAATTGATGATGTATCTGTTTGGTGGCGGAGAATTTATTCTCTTGCTTAACACCCTTCTTTGAGACGTACGAGCTCAAAGGTTATGTGATTAATAGTGACTGATCATATGCGTGAATTACTGATGTGAAGTACTATATTTTGAAAGTACTTGTGATTATTACGTTGTGAAATGATTTTCCCTACTTCGGGATATGAAGTGATTTAGTATGTGGCTAAAGATTCGGGTAAACCTGAGACTAAAAGTATGGGTGAGAGGGCGGTGTATGCTCTCCATGTGTGGGAGGTGCATCGTCGGTGTAGCCTAATCCTACGTGGGGTAGGTGCACATTTATATATCGAGTTGCGAGGTGCGTACCCTTTGCCTTGTCGATGGGGAGCACGATATTTGGTTGCATACTTGTTTGTATGCATTCTTATGTTTTGGAATTCACATTTCCAAACGATTTGATTTTAGATCCCGAAGTGAAATCTACTTTGATATAGAAAGTTAGATATGTATTTCAAATGAGTTGAAATAAGAAATCGGGAATAAAATCCAAAGGAATAATTTCTGTAAATTGAATTGGATTTGGAAAATCTAAGTGTAGTGATTAAAAGTAAGTGGGTACATTGGGATATTGCATGTTGATTGATGCATAGTAGATCCATATATATTGATTGTTGTTTATACACTGGTATTCATGGGGGTAAACCCGTTCCGCGTCAGCGGCGTGGTCCCGAGATATACCATATTATCAAATAAGTTAATTATAACCGTTAGAGTTTCTCACACCAGTCCCATGACTGACCTGTAGTTTGCTTTTCCCTTGCGAACTTGGGTGCCCCTATTTTCCACACGGGCAGTCGAGTAGTTTTATTTTGCAGATGTATTGAGCAGGATTCTGGATTGAAGCTTTAAGTTGTGTCCAGGCATTTACAGTCTTCCGCTGTGTAGTTTATATTTCTGTTGTACACTGTTTTACATTTATGTAAATTTATCTTCCGCTGTGTATTATATTTCGATATACTCTGATATTATGTACTCTGATGTAACATTATTATGATGTTTATTGAAGTCTTCTGTTATTTGTTTTGATGTGTTGTATACCCAGAGTTAGCGTATGCGGGATTCGAACGGTCTTGGTCGGTTTAACGATCGATTAGGTCCGGGCGAAATTCGTATCGTTACATATGGTATCAGAGCTTTGGTTAACTCAAATCTTTGGGGTACAACTCGTTAGAACTGAACAAAAGACTCATCAGAGGTAGGATTAGTAATGTCCTATAAAAGAATCCTCATTAGAGATAGAATTAGTAGCATTCTAGAATGAGTGACTCGTTAGAGATGGGGTTAGAAATGCCCTAGAATGAGTCGAGAGTTATTTGTTTATAAATAACATATTTGTGATTATATATATAATCTGGTTTTAGAAAATATGATTTTAAATATATAAAATTATATATTTGAAAATATAATCAATTGATTGATGTTTGTGTTGTTTGTTTATTTGTTTGATAATTTTGAACCACTATGCCTAATAAAATCCACATTTGAATTGAAGGAACCAATTAGGCCAAATTGTATACAAATTGAACCAAATAGTAAACTGTATTGAAATTTGGTTGCAAATGCATGCATATACATGTACTTACATTGAACAGGTCATAGCAAGGAGGCTAGAGCAGAGAATAAAATTTGTTTGCCCGACAAATAGGTACATGTTTACTATAATTTACTGTTTTGTTTGGGTGATGATTTTATGAGCCGATTGGCTAGCCGCTTGGCTTTTTCTTTTTCTTTTTGAGATCAGAAGGCCTGTATGGAAATTTTGGGATTTTCCCGTGGCTCCCGGTGCAGGGGAGGTTATGGCGAAATTTTTCAAAAATTTAGGGTGTTAGCCAAATTTTTGAAGAATTTGAAAATTCTCAGAAACTGAAAAGTTAGAGAATGGAAGCCAGATCGAACGTAGAGTTGATTAATCAAACCACTTTCGACTTTGTTCCTTTTCGGGGACGAGAAGTTTTAAGTGGGGGAGATTGTAACAACCCGGAAATCTGGGCCAGTTTAAAATTTTTATTTTGGCTATTTTAGCGAATTTTGAATATTTAAAATGAATTATTTTAAATAATATCGACGAAAATTTATTTTGAATATAATTCGAACGTATATAGTTATATAGATCATTGTTAGAATATAAATATTTATATATAATTATAAATAGAATTGAAAATGGCGCGGTAGTTCGATAATTCGATTTCAATCTTTAAATGAATGTACCGGGTGCAAAACAATCCGGATTTTAGTGAAACAAAAAATAATAGGATCTAACTGGGAATATCTTTCCAACGAATCCGAAAAATCGAAATTTCATAGCGGGAATCAAAAGATATGTCCAGTTGAAAATTCTGAATAGTCGCTATGGAATTCAGGCCCTTAAAAATAGGAATTTTGCAAACAACCTCGGATTTTGACGAAACCACTTTTGTTGGATCCGTGATGTCAAATTATTGCTAGATTCCAAATTTCATAATTTTTTTAATCAATATGTGAGCGTGGCAAAGGAAAACGCGTTTGACCAGTTTCAGTTGATTTTAATCGACTGGAAAATGGCCATTTTTCAAACGGTCTCAGAATTCGACGAAACTAGTTTTGTTAGGACCGTATCGTCAATACGAAGCTAGAAAATATTTTTTTGGAATTTTTCGAGTTAGTATGTGACCCCGGTAAATTGAAATGCGCGTTCAAATTCAATATATAGAGTTATATTTTGATTTTGACGGAAACTGATCGAAACAGTCGAATCAGCTTACGATACATATCCCATTGTGTTCAGAATGGGGGTAATCAGTTAGGGACGATAGTCGTTGGGTCCCGTTTAGAGTTCGAAAGGAAAATCAATACAAAGGGGAGAATTAAATAAAAATATAATTAAAAAAAACCTTTTCTTTTCATATAAACCCCCCCCCCTCATTATTTTCCCCGATCAAATCCATTTCCACGTTTCAGAAAAAAACATTGAGCCCCTAAACCCTAGCGCCGCCCACGTTCAGGCCTCCCCTTCACCGACGATCGTCCTCCACCACCCTCCGACCTACTCGCGGCCCCCCCCCCCTCTGACCTCGCGCCCCTCTCCTTCTCTATTCTCTCTCCTCACGAGTCCGTTTTTCTGGCAACCAGGACCATCGAGCCACCTCGATTTTCTGCAAGTGGGGAGGAAGTGTTGCGCCGCTTCAAGTGGCGTCAGCCGATTCAGCTCCGTTGGCTCCTATCAGGCGGCGCTGGCGATCTTCTTCCGCGATGAAGGAGCGACGGGTTCAGCAGTACATAGCCGTGATGAAGGTGGAGGAAGCTAAGGGTAATACTCTTAATTAGTTAAGTTAATGATGCTTAGAAGATTTTAAAAATATAGATTAGCATTGTTTAAATGTAAATTAGGATCTTGTTTTTAAATAAGTGAATTCAATTTCAGATTTTTATATGTAGGATTTTAAAGAAAAATAGGATTTTTATACACTACAAAGGCGAGACTTTTATATATTGAATAGCAAAGTAAAAATTCGATTTTTATATATTGAATAGCAAAGTAAAAATTCGATTTTTATATATTGAATAGCGAAGTAAAAATTCGATTTTTATATATTGAATAGCGAAGTAAAAATTCGATTTTTATATATTGAATAGCGAAGTAAAAATTCGATTTTTATATATTGAATAGCGAAGTAAAAATTCGATTTTTATATATTGAATAGCGAAGTAAAAATTCGATTTTTATATATTGAATAGCGAAATAAAAATTTGATTTTTATATATTGAATAGCGAAGTAAAAATTTGATTTTTATATATTGAATAGCAAAGTAAAAATTCGATTTTTACATATGTAGAGAATACGGGCAACGAAGATGACAAAAAGGCGAGAACGATGAAGATTTCTACTAATGAAGTGTCGTGGAGAAGGGATAGCTATTGGTGAGAACTCCTCACTCTAAATTCTCTTTTTTCTAGTTATATATATATATATATATATATTAGGATATAGACGGTGTTTAGTAGCACCCGACACCCGTCATCCACAGACCATGGATGGCTTGTTTGTTTGGTTGATGTGATGTGAAAATTGTTTGTGATGTTGATGTGAAATCGATAATAAAAAATATCGTATATATGAAAAGTAAACATATCGTATATATGAAAGTGAACATATCGTATATATGAAAAGTGAACATATCGTATATATGTAAAGTAAACATATCGTATATATGAAAAGTAAACATATCGTATATATTGAAAGTGAAAATATTATATATAGTGAAAGTGAAAATATCGTATATATTGAAAGTGAAAATATTATATATAGTGAAAGTGAAAATATCGTATATATTGAAACTGAAAATATCGTATATATTGAAAGTGAAAATATCGTATATAGTGAAAGTGAAAATATCGTATATATGAAAAGTGAAAATATCGTATATATGAAAAGTGAAAACGATATATATATGAAATGTGAAAACGATGTGTGTGTGTGTGTGTGTGTGTATATATATATATATATGAAACGTGAAAATGATTTGATTGTTAAAAATATAATTTTTAACATATATATACACTGTATAAAATTGTCATGTATATGAAATATTCGATTTTGATAGAAAATAGAAAACGAATTCCAATTTAATTGAATAGAAAACGAATTGGAATTGAATTGAATAGAAAACGAATTGGAATTGAATAGAATAGAAAATGAATTCGAATTGAATAGAATAGAAAATGAATTCGAATTGATATAAAATAGAAAATGAATTCAAATTGATATAAAATAGAAAATGAATTCGAATTGAATAAAATAGAAAATGAATTCGAATTGAATAGAATAGAAAATGAATTCGAATTGAATAGAATAGAAAATGAATTCGAATTGAATTGAATAGATAATGAATCTGAATTGAATTGAATAGAAAATGAATCCGAATTGAATTGAAAAGAAAATGAATTCGAATCGAATTAAAATCGATTTGAATTGAAATCAAATAGAAATGAAAGTAAAAAGGATTTATAATAGAAAATTCAATTTTGATTTGAATTTGAAATAAGAAGTTGAAATCGATTTGAAAAGGAATTTAAAACGATTTATAAAATTCGTTTTAAATAGAAATTGACGAAATATATATTATATATATAATATAATGGCCTGAATAGAACGCGCCGCGGCAGTTCGCGAATTTCGACCATTGACTTCGAACGGATATTACGGGAGATCCGACGGTCGGATTCTCCTAAAACCGGAACCGTTGGGTTCGTATCGAAAAGAGCTTTCTAACGAATATTAGAAATTAGAAATCTAACGGTTGGATTTGGAATTATGTCCAAATCAAATTTGGAAAAGGTCGTTGTAAGTGCAGTTCGATGACCGTTGATGGAAATCGACTGTATGGGCCTTGATAAAACTCTTAAAAATATCGATAATTTGTGTAAAATCATAAGAAATGATTTGTGAAGAATTGGGATGAAAAACTCCATATTTGAAAAGATAAAAATATATTTTTATCGAAATGAACTAGTTATTAACTAGAAAAATAATCCAATGGTTATAAATAAATAAATTGGATTAGATTTGAATTGAAATTATCGATGGATATTTTCGATATTGGATTCCGTGATTATACAGATATTGTGATGGGAATTTGGAAGATATCGATATCATTATTCCCGATATGATATCTGTTGGTTTCAGGATTTGATGTTGAATATAAGTCGATACTATCTTTATTCAAAACCTTATATTTAATGTCAAATTTGATTGATTGATTGTTTGGATTGTGCTCGACCAGTTTATGAGCAGAGTATGCTTTTACATTTAGCATTGGGTTGGGTTGAAAATATCTATGTGCTAACTCCTTGTGAAACACTTCACGATTTGACGATAAGGTGTTTAGCGATGTTAAATTCATTTCAAATTTAATGAATGATTGTGAAATGATATTTTTCTTAAGTGAAAACAAATGTATTCCCGATTTTGGATAGGGAATGTTTTATAAAACAGAAAGGATTTCGAGGCCCAAAACCCGATGATTTCTAAAATGATTTAGAAATGTATTATATGTTACATTGTGGTTCATCGCATATTCGATTAGTTGCTATTGATGATGTATCTGTTTGGTGGCGGAGAATTTATTCTCTTGCTTAACACCCTTATTTGAGATGTACGAGCTCAAAGGTTATGTGATTAATAGTGACTGATCATATGCGTGAATTACTGATGTGAAGTACTATATTTTGAAAGTACTTGTGATTATTACGTTGTGAAATGATTTTCCCTACTTCGGGATATGAAATGATTTAGTATGTGGCTAAAGATTCGGGTAAACCTGAGACTAAAAGTATGGGTGAGAGGGCGGTGTATGCTCTCCATGTGTGGGAGGTGCATCGTCGGTGTAGCCTACTCCTACGTGGGGTAGGTGCACATTTATATATCGAGTTGCGAGGTGCGTACCCTTTGCCTTGTCGATGGGGAGCACGATATTTGGTTGCATACTTGTTTGTATGCATTGTTATGTTTTGGAATTCACATTTCCAAACGATTTGATTTGAGATCCCGAAGTGAAATCTACTTTGATATAGAAAGTTAGATATGTATTTCAAATGATTTGAAATAAGAAATCGGGAATAAAATCCAAAGGAATAATTTCTGTAAATTGAATTGGATTTGGAAAATCTAAGTGTAGTGATTAAAAGTAAGTGAGTAGATTGGGATATTGCATGTTGATTGATGCATAGTAGATCCATATATCTATATTGATTGTTGTTTATACACTGGTATTCATGGGGGTAAACCCGTTCCGCGTCAGCGGCGTGGTCCCGTGATATACCATATTATCAAATAAGTTAATTATAACTGTTAGAGTTTCTCACACCAGTCCCATGACTGACCTGTAGTTTGCTTTTCTCTTGCGAACTCGGGTGCCCCTATTTTCCACACGGGCAATCGAGTAGTTTTATTTTGTAGATGTATTGAGCAGGATTCTGGATTGAAGCTTTAAGCTGTGTCCAGGCATTTACAGTCTTCCGCTGTGTAGTTTATATTTCCGTTGTACACTGTTTTACATTTATGTAAATTTTTCTTCCGCTGTGTATTATATTTCGATATACTCTGATATTCTGTACTCTGATGTAACATTATTATGATGTTTATTGAAGTCTTCTGTTATTTGTTCTGATGTGTTGTATACCCAGAGTTAGCGTATGCGGGATTCGAACGGTCTTGGTCGGTTTAACGATCGATTAGGTCCGGGCGAAATTCGTGTCGTTACACCTCTTCACTGTTTTCTGTATAACTATGGCGTTTCCTCAATTAAACTTGCTATTATTTTATTTGCTATATAATTCTGAAATATTTTCGTACTTTTGATGATGATGTTTTGGTTGCTTTAGATTATACGGCATAAAATTTTGAGAAACTCAGTAGTTTCCCGGAGGAGATGCTTGGTCATTAGCTGTTGATTATCGAGCATTCAGGTATTTTGCTCAGCTTTCTTTCCGAAATTAGATTAAAGATTGTTATACTTGAATTTGGACATTTGACTTCACTTTTATTGTTATACCTTGGAAGGTTAGTTTAGTTTTCAAGTACTCAAATTTGAGCATTTAGATCAACATTCAGGTAAACAAACATTCAAGTTTCAGACTGTGAGAGTTATTTGGAAGTATTAAAAAGAGGAAAGTATTATCTCTATGCGATTGCATATAGATTACATAAATTTAGGTTAATTAAATGTGATTTTGGAAGCAAATGAATCGCTTTAATGTTTAGTTGATTACTTCTGTTACTTGATTGATGCTTTTTTGTACTGAAAGAAAACTGAATTTCTGGTATGCCTCTTCACTATTTTCTGTATAATTATGGCGTTTCCTCAATTAAACTTGCTGTTATTTTATTTGCTGTATGATTCTGAAACATTTTCCTACTTTTAATGATGATGTTTTGGTTGCTTTAGATTATACGGCATAAAATTTTGAGAAAACACAGTTGCGCGGCAACTGAGTTTGCAACTGATATTGCATCGTTTTTGTATCTTAATCTTTGATTTTAGATGATAAATTGTTTGGTACACAAAAATCGCCACATGGTATCTGATTCTTAGTAAAATTATGAGTTGCTAAGATTCTCGTTTAGTTGGCAACATTTAAATATTCAGGCCTGCGACACTGGTTGCTTTGTTTTCATAAGCTTCCTGTTACCTCATTCCTGATTACATTTCATTAATTTAGATACAAAAGCAATTTCAAGAAATTGAGTGCTTGAGGTTAGTTCCTCTTGGATACGCAATCGTTGGGGTAGGATGACCTTTTTCTTTTCTCAGTGAAGGATACGTCATTTAGTATTGGCAGGTTGCTTTGTTTGAAATGAATTGTTGGAACTTTAGCATATGACTCATTCAATTCTATTATTTATGATGAATTTTGACATGTAGGAATATCTTGAAATATGCTTGTTCAGCAGATGTATACCGGGATTTCAATTACAGCTATTTTGTTGTAAATCAACATAAATTATTCAGTTAAAACTAATCGCTTGATATGTTACTTAAATATTAGTGAATTTGGATAGCGTACATGTATTGCTTATTGGTTACTGCCACATTCTCTATGGTTATTTTTATAAGGTGGGTTTTGTTTTTCATTTATAGGGTAAAAAAAAGTGATAATGCTAATTTTCCTTATATGATTGTCTCAAGTATGCAGGTTGTTTCTTTAAAGATTTGCAAATGAATATGTTGTATGTAACACTCAAACATAAAATGTACAAAAAAAAAAAAAAAAAAAAACAGATACGGAGACACGGTCTAATCTTGCTTAGTGGAGTCAGAATCATCAAGAGCAGCAAGTCGTTCAACTAGTGGAGGGTGTGAGTAATGGTAAGCTGAATACAATGGATCAGTATTCATAGCAGACAAGTTATCCTCATGCAGTTTTACCAGGCCTGAACGAAGTTCTTTGGTATAACCAAGGTTCTTTGCAAAGCATCAGCCTGGAACTCAAATGCTCAGGCAACCAGATTAAAACCAAAGTTTACAACGTGCTGAAGGGGTAGGATAGTATACTGAAAAATGATGAGGCCGATAAGTACAGGCTGGGTATCAAAACCAAAACTCTCAAAAAGGTCCTTTGAATTCCGCACGAGAGTATATCCTCCAAATTGCAGAAATGAAAGTAACCATGTAATTTTATTCTTCTCTTCTAAAATTTGATTGTATAGAGATTCAATTTCCAGTGCCCAAGCTCATGTGCAATGACAGCAATAACTTCATCCACGTTCTTGCACTGCTGGATGAGAGTATCGTACAGAACAATACGCTTGTTGTTGAAGAAACCATACATATATGCATTGCTATGGCTTGATCTTGTAGATCCATCAACAAGAAAAAGCTTTGTTAATGGATATTTAAGGGATGCTACAAGTTTCTCTATCGTCTCTCTAAGTTCTCCTTCAGGAAGAGGAGTAAATTTATTGAAAAGTGGAGCGATTAGTATAGGATATATTATCATCATTATAATAGACCGCACAAACGTAAAAGCCCACAGGTATATCGCCAAGTATGGACCTCCTTTCTGCACAATGAAAATAATTGCAGCAACAATTAGTGGTTAAATAACCATTGAAAGAAATATTTCTTTAATATGGTCCCAGAAGAATAACCAAACAGTTTGTTTATTAAAGCCATGTCGAGCTTCAATCACAAATGTTGAGTATAGGGCAAGTCAGTGATCTGTGACCAGACCATCACTCCAGCTAAGAAGGAAAGGGTGTGTATTATTTCATTTTCTGCATTTAGATCTAGATAAACGGCTAATTCTGCTGATTTCTTCCAAAACCAAGGCAATACTCCGAAATACAAAATGAATGTGTCCACTAGAATGGTTACAGCTTCACGAAGAAAGTGAAAATGGCTTTTATCAATGCTATAAGCTCTAGACTTCTCAAATTTTTCTTGACTGACCACCTCGACTAATGGTTTAGGAAGGGTAGGCAGCTTGAGAGCTCTATGTTGCCGAATGTCAAGATTAGGGCTGTCAATGAATATCCGAAATATCCGAAATCCGTCCGTATCCGCATCCGAAATTACGAAAAATATCCGATATCCGAAAAGCGGATACGGATATCCGATATCCGAAATGCTTAGCGGATACGGATACGGATATGGCAATATCCGTATCCGATAAATATCCGTCCGCTACGAAAATATATATTTTTATATTTTTACATTTAGGTTTAGTATAATTTATTATTTTATAACATAAGTAACAAAACGCAAAAGCAAAACACAGGCCTTACTCAAGTCTAGTCTCACTTTCATTGTTTGTCTCAACACAGCCATGGGCCCATGACCCATGAGCCAACGCAAATAAAAAATTATACTAAACCTATTCAAATATTTTGCACAGCCACCGTTGGATGAAATCCAACCATCCTCCCTTATCCTTTATAGTTAATTTCCTCTACTATCTGAAACCCTAACCTATTGTCCAAGTCCGTCGGCTTCCTCTTTCTAAGAAAAAAAAAAGACCGCCGCTATCTAAATCTTCACAGTCGAGTCGAGCGTCGAGCCTTCGATTCTTCGAAGCAGAAGTGCAGAACCACGGTCGAACCACAGTCAGTTGTCACCACGCGAGGCCACCGATCGAAGCACAGTCGAAGCACCTTGTCACCACGTGGCGCGCGAGCACCCAATCTGCCATCAGTCCACTTCGAGTTCGAGAACCTTGTCAGTTGTCAACCTCTTCATCTTTGTTTGGTAAGATCCACTGACTAAATTATCACTTATCTCATCTATGCAATATTTTTAGTTTAGTATTTGCCAAAAAATACTGTTGCAGTCAGTATGCATATTGTGATTTATTAGTCTTTTAATTGGCAATTAGATAGATGATACTTGACAGAAACTAAAAAGAAAAAACTAAGAAAATAAAGTTTCCCTCAAGGTTTGTTTTTAAAATGGTAATGATTTACTGAGGTATATATGATGAAATAATGATTCTGAGTGGTTTATAATGTCAAAGTTAGGAAGGAATTTTTTTTTTCAAATAAAAAAATTATTATACTAATTACATAATGGTTTAAGATTGCTTATCCAGATATATCGTAAGAAGGAATAGCATAAAATCTGGAATATAGTTCCAAAATAATATTTTTATTTTTTGAAAAAGAAGAAGAAGAAGACATATCCAAAATTTCATGTGTGACACCAAACCTGTCAGCATTATATGCTTCAGTTTTAGAACTAAGAATATGTCTAACATTGTAGATATTTATCAATATTTTACTGCATCTGCATGTAACTCTTTTGGTCTTAGGAAGTAATAAAGTTTATTTTATTTAACATTGTAGAGTTTTGCTTTTGACAATGGCGAACACCACATCAAGTTGTAGTAATAAGGATATTTGTGGTAATGATGCTTTAGTGGTGGAAGAGAATCGAAACACTTCAAACACAGTTACAGATTCTAGTTTACCAATTACACAAGTATCCGAAAATCATTCTATAGATATAGACAAACCCGCACCTTCTAATTCAAGAATTTTGAAATCGGATGTATGGAAAGATTTTAAGAGAGAAGTAGTGGATGGTGCTATTAAAGCTACTTGTAATCATTGTTCTAGATTATTTAATGGAGCTATGTCAATGGGAACTACCCACTTGAAAAATCATCTAAAAACATGTCCAAAAAATCCCAATCGTCTAAGAGTATCTGGACAACAAATGTTGACTACCACAATTTCTCCCAATAAACCAATTAAATTATCGAGTTGGAAGTTTGATCTACATAGAAGCCGAATGTGTTTTGCACGAATGGTTGCTAAGCATGATTATCCATTTAACATGAGTGAGCATGCGTATTTTCAAGAGTATATTAGAAGTATTAATCCATCCGTTAAATTATTTTCTAGAAATACAGTTCGATCTGATGTTTTAAAACTCTTTAATGAAATGAGAGATAAACTACAAGAGGTATTTGATTGTTTGTCAGCCCGTGTTAGCCTCACTACGGATTTGTGGACCTCCGAACACCAAAACATAGGTTATTGTTGCATAACTTGTCATTTTATCGATGATGATTGGAAGTTACAAAAAAAAGTCATTGGTTATTATAATTTGCCCCCTCCACACACCGGGTCCGCACTTAGCGCTTCTCTTAAATCAAAAGTATTGCAATGGAATATTGATAAGAAGTTATTTGCACTTACGGTCGATAATGCATCAAATAATGATGTAATGATAAGAGATTTAAAAGAATGGTTGGTTGGTAAAAAATGTGTTGCCTCTTAGTGGTGAGTTATTTCATATGCGTTGTTGCACGCACATACTAAATTTGATTGTTCAAGATGGACTAAAAATGGTGCAATCTCTTATTGAAAAAATTAGAGAAAGCGTGAACTATACAAAATCGTCGCAAATTAGAAAGCAAAATTGGGAAAATGCATTGGCTCAAACTCGATTGGTTGGGAAAGGAGTGTCTTATGATGTTCCAACACGTTGGAATTCAACCTATCTAATGCTTGAAAGTGCTCTTGAAGTGCGTCCGGCATTTGAGCGGTTGGTTGATTTAACCCACGATTACAAATGGTTGCCATCAAACGAAGAATGGGAAATAGGAAAAGAAATATGTGAGTGTTTGAAAATATTTTATGAAGTTACACTTAAATTTTCGGGTGTTAAATATCCTACGGCTAATTTATATTTTAAAAGCATTTGTGATGTCTATGAAAGCATTTTAAGTTGGGAGCTAAACGAGCATGAGTATATTCAATGTATGGCCCAAAAGATGAGAATCAAGTTTGACAAGTATTGGAGCACTTGCAATCTAATGATGAGCATCGGTATGGTTTTAGATCCCCGTCATAGAATGACTTATATTGAATTTTTCTTTGGTATGGTTTACGGGGAACATGCACACGTTTACATTGCAAAAATTCGTCAATTTTTGAAATGTCTATTTTCTTTATATGAAATGGAATGTGCATCGTCTAAGGGGCAATCTACCAATTCTTCGTGTGATACGTTTGATTCTAATACTTCTAAGAAGAAATCAAAAATGGATTTACAATATTTGGACTATCGTGGCAAAAAAATTGGTAGCTCACAAGCTTTGAGAACGGAACTTGATAAGTATTTAGAAGATGAGTTGTTACCAATGGGTGAAGATGAGGACAAATTTGATATTTTGATGTGGTGGAAAACCAATGGTCCAACTTTTCCAATTCTTGCAAGGATAGCTCGTGATATTTTAGCCGTTCCGATGTCAACCGTAGCATCCGAATCATCATTTAGTAGTGGAGGTAGATTGATTTCCGAGAGTAGGTCTTCTTTATCTTCGGATATTGTAGAAGCTTTGAGTTGCATTAAGGATTGGTTGCCATCCGATATTGGTAAGAATATTATATTTTTCTACATGTTTTCAATACAATAATCATCTCATATATTATGCAATTCTTTTGTATTCCTTTTAGTAGGTCACAATGTTGAGTTTGTTGATGATGCTATGGTTACGCTATAAACATGCTTCGCACTAGAGCATAATGGTAAGTTGTACAGTTTATTTATCTTAAACTTCTTATCATCCTTACAATTTAATGCTATGAATTTAGTTTCACAACTTTCTCACAACTAACGGTAAGTTGTAGAAGCTTCGGTGAAAGTAAAAACATCGTTACTTAGTTTACTCCAGTACAAACAAAAGCCACTTAGCATTACATTTGTGATATATCCAGTTTTCGGACTTCAATCATCTATTTTTAAATGATATAAACATAGAAAATATATATGTTTAGCTACAAATAATTGACTGTCAATGAAAGTACCCCAGGTTGCTGAAGTTGCTGTGCCAAGGCACAGCAACATGAAGTTGTTGTGCCTTGGCACAACAACCTCATGTTGCTGTGCCAAGGCAATGTGCCAAGGCACAGCACATGAGGTTGCTGTGCCAAGGCACAGCAACTTCAAGTTGCTGTGCCAAGGCTTGGCACAGCAACTTGAAGTTGTTGTGCCAAGCACAGCAACAGGTTGCTGTGCCAAGGCACAGCAACCTGAAGTTGCTGTGGCTTGACTTGGCACAGCAACATGAAGTTGCTATGCCAAGGCACAGCAACTTCATGTTGTTGTGCCAAGGCACAACAACATGAAGTTGCTGTGCCTTGGCACAGCAACATTCTGGGACTAACTTGAACTTATGATGCAAAATATACCTCTCTTACCCCATGAGGACTTTGTACATATCTTGGACAGTTACAAAATTAACAAAAGACTGCATACTTAAATATGATCCCACTGGAAGCTTGGATCTCATATATCCTTTGTATTATTATAACATTTACTAATTGAATTTGTTGCCTTTTTTTCAGGGTCATATTTTGGAAGCTTCGACCATTTCTGCATTTCATGAAGAAAAAATGTCGTTTTAATTTGTTTATGTACTCATATTATTAAGATGAACTACGGTACTTGCTTTAATTTGTGTGTGTTTGAATTAGCGTATGTATTAGTATTACATGGGCTTGAACTACGATACTTGCTTTAATTTGTATTTATATGCATTTGCTTTAATATGTATGATTAGGTCACCGTATGGAGTTTTATGTGATTGAATGGGAGATGTTGATATGTTTATGTATTATTTTAATTTTTTTAGCTATTGTTTAATGCCAAATAATATATGCATTGTATTGTATTTTGTATATTTTTAAGCTCGGATTCAGATATTTTCGGATATTCGAAGATATCCGTATTTGCTAAGCCGGATACGGATATTTTCGGATATCCGAAAATATTTGCGGATACGGATACGGATATTATTTGATAGGTATTCACGGATACGGATTCGGATTCGGATTTTTATTTTCGGATACGGATTCGGATACAGCACTATCCGCATCCGTTTACAGGCCTAGTCAAGATAACTTTCAAAAATATACACTGTAACCATGAAACCCAATACGACCTCTAAATACGGCAGAGCCATCGGAGTTGATATCAGATAATCAAGGGTTTTGGGACTAAATTTCTCAAACTGTTTCAATGATACCGCACAACAATATTGTAACTAGTCGAAGATGCCAAAAATGCAACACATCGCAATCTAAAAGTTACGTATAAACAATTATACTCTACATTCACAAGCTAAACTACTTGGATGAATGAACTATCTCCTGTGTATCTCTAGCTGCCTCCTATGCATGTAATCATTAATTTTTAATGTGATTTATAGGTACTTCCTCGAAGATGATGATCAGAATTAGCATGGAGGTGAAGGAGTAAATTATAAAAGAGGATATATCACGACTGTATGCAGGTCAGATTACGGCTGTAACACCCCACACCCGCTATGGTCACTCGCTAAGGGAATGCCATAACATCGGTGGAGTATTTTAAGTGAATATAGAATAGAAAAATTACAACAAGACAGATATAAGTAATACTTGAAAATTTTAAAACATCATTTCATTGCAGCGGAAAGTAAAACATGTTTGGTTACATCACAAAACCATAATAAGAGTCAAGTACAAAATATCCATCCTGATCAATAAAAGTACATAATCCCAATACATGAACTGATAGCCATAAAAGAAAGGGTAAGCTGAGCTCTACATCTATGGTCCAAGCTCCAAAAGAGAATAAAGCAGCCTGATCAAAGCCCACTCGTACTGGGCCCACTCTGATAACCTAAGGGTTGGGAAAAAGATAAAAACAACGGGGTCAGACATAAGTCTGAGTGAGTCCTATAACCCTAACAATACAACCATTAAAATAATTACGGTATGATATAAACAAGGTACGGTACCTCTGGGGATAATGACTACACTAAGTAGCCAACTAAACACATGATGTACTAAGATAACCGAAAAGACGCATTTATCCTTCCAAAGATAATTACTGGATTACACCACCCCAGATCTACCCACCCAAGGGTAATTCCTACACTGCACCACACCAGTCATTCCTAACTTAAAGGTTGATCCCACCCATGGACTTATAAAATTAACTTAATAGTTCTCGCGTACCCCTAGGTGACTAAGTAGACGCCACGGGGCCCTACAATCCACTAGGTGTACACACTACTCCCCATTCGATCAGCTCCCTAACGTAGATACCCGTGCTGGCCCCACCATGTGGTGTATCATTCCCCAGCGTGGCAACCTGATAAAACTAACGGTGCACGACTTATATCTACACGATGCAACAACGTCTTATTTACCAGCCCGGGTACACACACGCATATGAAACCCGTTGGTCATGCGTTGCCACCGCTAACCCATTTTGGCCTCTTATAGTCAAGCCCAATATGCGTGTCCCGTCACTCGACTAGAGTCGAGCCCACTAAGATACGTTTGGGATATTGGTTGAAATGGGCCCCCACAAGCTACCACCTAAGCTTGTTATTTTATCTAGTGTATCCCACTTAACCCCTGTTATAATCATGCCCACCTACATGTTAAGGTTTGGTTAAGTCATCTAATCATATATCAATTGCCACTTAAGGCACCCACTAGATTTCCACATGCCACCCAAAGCACTTACTTAACCCTTTACCCATGTTTAATTACATGTTCCTCTTTGGTTAAGTATTCTAATCGTATTTTCTATTGCCACCCAAGGCAACCCACTAGATTCCTCATGCCACCCAAGGCACCCACTTAACCCCTCATGTCCCTCTACATGCTAATACGGTTAAGTGTTTCTTAATTAATTAATTAAGATCATGACCTCATAAAGACCTCTCACATTAGACCGTCTTTTATGACTGCTGGATATGCCGGTTGGGTCCGGGCAGCCTTACGTCATAAAAAGGGTCTAACCTCGTGTCTTTACTTTAATCACGTATTTAATTTGTGCCTAAGACCTCTCACATTGGGCTAACATTTGTAGCAACTGGTTAAGCCGGTTGGGTCCGGGCAGTTTTACGCTACAACTGAGTCCAACCTCGTGTCTTAGTCGATTAATTACACCTAATTAATCACCCTCCTAATTTATATTAATTATCCCTAATTAATTAATCATGTTTTCCAGAATATGGGTAGACCTAACTCAATAGGTAAATTCCCAACTCCGTAGTATGGGTAGACCTAACTCAATAGGTAAATTCTCAACTCCATAATATGGGTAGACCTAACTCAATAGGTAAATTCCCAATTATGTCCATTTAATTTATGTTACTCTTAAGCATGCCCATTCCACATCATTTTATTAACATGCATATTAACCCCATCGTTCCCCACGTAATTCATTCTCGTAACGTGACATAATAAAAGGGAAGATTCATCACAAATGTCATGGGTTTAACCAACATAGCTTATAACTTTATCATGGGTTCAAAAGGTGTCAACTTGCATATATGAGCATACATTAAACCCAACTAGTATTTAACCCAAACTTGCATTATGCATATCATAAAAGAGACAACTTGCATATGAACTTGCACATAAACTTGCATATGAACTTGCATCATAACTTGCATATGAACTTGCATCATAACTTGCATATGAACTTGCATCATAACTTGCATATGAACTTGCATCATAACTTGCATATGAACATGTATCATAACTTGCATATGAACTTGCATCATAACTTGCATATGAACTTGCACCATAACTTGCATATGAACTTGCATCATAACTTGCATATGAACATGTATCATAACTTGCATATGAAATCGCATCATAACTTGCATATGAACTTGCATCATAACTTGCATATGAACTTGCATCATAACTTGCATATGAACTTGCATAACATGCCACACTTAGAGACAAACTTGCATAAAACCAAACACTTAGCATGCATAAACCCAAATACTTAGCATGCACAAAACCACATACTTAGCATGCACAAAACCAAATACTTAGCATGCATAAAACAAAACACTTAGCATGCATAAAACCAAATACTTAGCATGCATAAAACCAAATACATAGCATGCATAAAACCAAATACTTAGCATGCATAAAACCAAATACATAACTTGCATAACATGTTACATATAGACTTGCATATAATCTCCCATATAGCTTGCATAACATGTTACATATGAATCAATGTTCAACATAGTGTTTTGCATCATAAAACATAGCATTAAACTTGCATATAGCACACAACATACACTATACTAAACTTGCATAAACACATTGATTCCACAAACATAGCCATATCTTATCATATCCTATCATAATCAATTTAACAATTGATTGTTAAGTCTATAGAAACTCACCAAAACCAAGATTAGCAAACTTATGTAGTAGAACTAGTTGTTATACAAGAAGAAGATGATGATTAGAGGTTGATTAGCTTGCAACTTTCTTCATAAACTAGTGGAGGTTCCTCTCAAGTTTGATTTTGGCGGCATGGTGGCATCATTTCTATTTTTAGTATGAATTAGGGTAGTATTAGGGTGTATTTATAGATTAGGTGAGTGTTTTAGGCCCTTAGATTAACCCTAAATTAGATTAGGACCCTTAGATTTCGGAACCTTCCAGAAACCAGCCCTAAGACCAAGCCCAAACCCCAAACTGGTGCACCCAACCACAGAACTCTCTAGAAACTGTGCAGGTTTCCTGGCTCGGCACGGGCGCACTTCCCAAGTGCGCCAGTGTAAAAATGTGTTGGCGCACTTCACAAGTGCGCCAGTGCATTTTTGTGTTGGCGCACTTCACAAGTGCGCCAGTGCATTCTGGCGAGTTTTCCGGTTTTTCTGCCTAACTTCGTTCGTCCATATCTTCTTCATACGGACTCCGATTTTCGAAAACTCAGACTCTATTTCGCGTATTTTTCCGAGACGAACACAATGGTGCAACCCGTTTCCCCTAATTCCCACATCTGGGATTAGTTATTCTTTAATTTGTGAATTTTAGCATTAACCGAAATTCGGGGTGTTATATTCTCCCCTCCTTAAAGGATTTCGTCCCCGAAATCTCTAAGCTAAGGAGAATGCATATCCTACCATCCAAACAACCATCTACTCAATCCATCAAACACGGGCATCCATTGTCCTTAAAACAGTTTCTAATGATGTATGAGCATATGCAAAAAGTGTGTGTATATGTTCCCTATCTAATGTATGAACATATGCAAACCATGATAGTGCCATGCATCCATTATGTATGCGAGAGAACCCTATCGACACATACAATATCTACATGAGTGCACAATCATTCACCAAAATGCATCATCCATATGATAACACAATCATTATACATCCATAAATATAGCTTCCTACACACAATTTTATGCAATATGCCATATGAAGTGATTGAGCCGATCTAGTGCCTAGAGTGTGTATACATGCATCCACGAGCAACCACTAGCAACCACTTGCATCCACATGCATCCATCAAACATAACATGTCTCAAACACATGTTTCATCCATAGGTTTACCCTATCTAAAGGTCAAAGGTACTAATGAGAGGACATACTAAAGATAAGATAAGTACTAGACAAACGATAAAGGAGAAGTTAAAAGACATACTCTCAAAAAAAGAAATGGGTACAAAGAACGCATCTTCGCTTCCGTCTCCCAAGTAGCATTGCCCTCGTCTTCTCCCCATTGCACTTTAACTAGCTGAGCTTCTCTGTTCCTCAACTTCCTAGTTTCTGACCCAAGGATGCGAGTAGGAGTTCGTCGAATCGTCGCATCACGCTCTACCTCTACATCTCTAAGCAAGCTCGGCTCTACGACCTCTGCGGTCTCATGTAAGCACTTCCTCAAATGTGATACATGGAATACATCATGAACACCACTAAGTCTGTCGGGCAACTCCACCCTATATGCCATCCGTCCAATCCTTTCCTTAATAGGAAACGGCCCAACAAACCTCGGTGCTAACTTCCCAACGGACCCAAAGCGAACAACATTTCTCAACGGAGATACTTTGACAAAAACCATGTCCCCAACCTCAAACTCAAGATTCGTCCTTCTCCGATCCGCATAAGATTTTTGCCTATCCTGCGCTGCTTTCATCCTTCTTCGAATCAAATCAATCTTCTCTGAAGTCTCTCTAACCATATCTGGCCCAAGCAAGATCTTATCCGTAGATTCCCACCAACATGTAGGAGATCGACAAGGCCTTCCATAAAGAGCTTCGAAAGGTGCCATGCCAATACTAGACTGAAAGCTGTTATTGTATGCGAACTCCACCAAAGGAAGATGTTCTTCCCATGTACCTCCAAAATCCAAGATACAAAGCCTCAAGAGATCTTCTAAGATACGGTTCACCCTCTCGGTCTGACCGTCCGTCTGAGGATGATATGCGGTGCTCAAACACAACTGAGTCCCTACCGCCTCTTGCAAACTTCTCCAAAACTCACTAGTGAAGATAGGATCTTGATCACTCACAATGCTGGATGGTACGCCATGCAATCTAACAATCTCTTTAACATAGACTGAAGCAAGCCATGGAGCGGTCCTCTTACTCTTCACGGGTATAAAATGGGCTCTCTTAGTAAGTCTGTCTACCACAACCCAAATTCCCGTATTGCCCTTCCTCGATCTCGGTAACCCATCGATGAAATCCATCGAGACTCTATCCCACTTCCATTGCGAAACTTCCAATGGGTGTAGCAACCCACCGGGTTTCCTTTGCTCTGCTTTCCTTTGCTAGCACACCAAGCATCTAGCCACATACTCGGCCACATCTTTCTTCATACTGGCCCAAAAAGAAAACTCGCTTCATGTCTTGGTACATCTTGTCCCTACCAGGATGAATGGTCATCTTCGACCGATGTGCATCATCAAGTATAGCCTTCCTCCGACCCTCGTCTTGCGGTACACAAAGTCTACCGTCTCTACGCAACCACCCCTTACCATCTAGGGTGTACCTACTCAAATGGCTGGACGACTCCCCCCCTTATGAGCTTCTCAACCAACTGTGGGTCGTCTCGCTGTGCCTCGCCAATCCGCCCCAAAAGAGTAGGCCTAGCCTCCAAGGAGGCTAGCAAACCGGGTACAAAGTCAACGGAAGGTCTAAAGTCAAACATAGAAATAAACTCTAAGCTCCGCCATTCCACGAACAATGGACTCAAAGACAGCCTTTTTCTGCTTAAGGCATCTGCCACCACGTTACCCTTGCCAGGGGTATACGCTATCTCGAACTCATAGGATGCTAAGAATTCCATCCACCTTTGTTGTCTTAAGACAATGCGCTCAAAGAGTCTCCAACACTTCCCTAAGATGTAGGGCATGCTTTTCTCCACTTCTAGAGAAAATCAGGATATTCTCCCATGCAAAATCGTCACAACTATCCATCTCTCACGCAGACCACCCTAGTCGAGCTCGACATCCCCCAAATGCAAGCCCCAAAGGCCTAAACCAGTATCAGACAAACACCCAAGGGATACCTCCTTCGAATTCAGACGACCTGCGTGAGATGATACTAGTAAAAACGGCTAAATAATTAAGCCCTTGTCCAACTCTGGATGTCCTTGCCAGTCTCGCTCCAAAACCACCGTTTATCCCATAACGGGCTTTGCTCAACCTATTGAGCACATACGAAAACTTATTTCGCTCCTAGAAAAGACCAAGATGTCATCCACCAAGATCATCACGAACTTATTTAGGTACTCCCTGAACACCCTTCTCATCAAATCAACAAAGTATGCGGAGGCGTTCGTCTAACCAAATGGCATCACCAGCCACTCATAAAACCATCCGGAGTCCTAAAGGCAATCTTCTCTATACTATCCTCAGCCACTCTCAACTGACGAAACCCCGTGGCTGAGTCCAACTGTGAAAATACTGAGGCGCCAACCAACTGATCAAAGAGATCATCAATCCTCGGCAATGGGTGTCTATTCTTCTTTGTGAGTTTATTTAGTTCTCTTTATCCTACACAAAGTCTGAGGGACCCATCCGCCTTCGTAGCAAAAACTACTGGAGCACCCCACTCCGATATACTTTGTCTTATGGACCCCTTCTCAAGCAACTCCCCTACTTGCTTATGGAGTTCCCTCCTCTCGCGAGGAGCCATGTGGCGTACTGGTAAAGATACAGGTTTAGCATTGTCTATCAGATATATTCGGAAGTCAATCTCCCGCTCCGGAGGTAAGCCCTTCACCTCCTCAAACACATCCGAATATTCCCGGACCATTCTAACAGATCGAAAACTCTCGACCGACGTGTCAAGCGATTCTAGATAACTTAGTATAACAGATTCCATGGGATTACAAGAGATCTCGAGAGTGTTACCCAAGCGGGTCATAAGCCTAACAACTCTCCCTTCAAAATCAAGAACGGCACCCCTACTGGATAACCAGTCCATGCCCAAAACTAACCCATAGCTCGTGAAGCCCAAAAAGCATCACATCTACTCTCAACGCTAAGTATAGCAACTTTCAAACCCAAACACTCCATGGAGCCCCAATTGGGTTTGAAACAACTAAGGGATCATCTACTAACTGGTGTCTAAGTGCAGTGACTCAACTAATAATGATGAGATAAACGAACTCGATGCGTCAGAATTAAATAAAGTTCGAATCGGATAATAAAGAAATCCAAATTCCAACCTAGACGGTCTATCCCCATTTGGTACCCTAGTCGTGAGGGAATACAACTACCCTCTAGGAGATTCCGTACCTTGCCCTTGCCTCTTTGGACAATCCTAATAAGATGTCCTATTCCTCTCAAAAGGATAACTACTCGCCTTCTTCATCCCATTCTCCACTCGTAACCTCCCACCAATGAGGTTTCATCCTTCATTAACCAAACAACTATTTGAGCCTTCCTCCCTTCGTCTATCCAATAGATACCTACCAGTCCTCCTCCTTCTTGAACCAACTTCTAATCTGACTAACGTCTAAGTCCCTTGAAGTGGTTTTCCATTCTTATCTATCTTAGAAAGGTCATCTATACGCGGAGGGGAAACTCAAAACGAGAGAGGAAGAGATTCAAAACGAAGAATTCGAAAGATATTGATATGGCTATTGGGGATTATGCTTTTTTTTTTCAAAAACTTTTCTCTTAAAAGACATGTTTTGAAAATACTCCTTTCAAAAATATTCTTAGAAAATAGTTTTTCCTAAAAAATTTATCTGTTCTGGTAACCTTAAGCTCTGATACCACGTGTAACACCCCACACCCGCTATGGTCACTCGCTAAGGGAATGCCATAACATCGGTGGAGTATTTTAAGTGAATATAGAACAGAAAAATTACAACAAGACAGATATAAGTAATACTTGAAAATTTTAAAACATCATTTCATTGCAGCGGAAAGTAAAACATGTTTGGTTACATCACAAAACCATAATAAGAGTCAAGTACAAAATATCCATCCTGATCAATAAAAGTACATAATCCCAATACATGAACTGATAGCCATAAAAGAAAGGGTAAGCTGAGCTCAACATCTATGGTCCAAGCTCCAAAAGAGAATAAAGCAGCCTGATCAAAGCCCACTCGTACTGGGCCCACTCTGATAACCTAAGGGTTGGGAAAAAGATAAAAACAACGGGGTCAGACATAAGTCTGAGTGAGTCCTATAACCCTAACAATACAACCATTAAAGTAATTAGGGTATGATATAAACAAGGTATGGTACCTCTGGGATAATGACTACACTAAGTAGCCAACTAAACACAGGATGTACTAAGATAACCGAAAAGACGCATTTATCCTTCCAAAGATAATTACTGGATTACACCACCCCAGATCTACCCACCCAAGGGTAATTCCTACACTGCACCACACCAGTCATTCCTAACTTAAAGGTTGATCCCACCCATGGACTTATAAAATTAACTTAATAGTTCTCGCGTACCCCTAGGTGACTAAGTAGACGCCACGGGGCCCTACAATCCACTAGGTGTACACACTACTCCCCATTCGATCGGCTCCCTAACGTAGATACCCGTGCTGGCCCCACCGTGGGGTGTACCATTCCCCAGCGTGGCAACCTGATAAAACTAACGGTGCACGGCTTATATCTACACGATGCAACAACGTCTTATTTACCAGCCCGGGTACACACACGCATATGAAACCCGTTGGTCATGCGTTGCCACAGCTAACCCATTTTGGCCTCTTATAGTCAAGCCCAATATGCGTGTCCCGTCACTCGACTAGAGTCGAGCCCACTAAGATACGTTTGGGATATTGGTTGAAATGGGCCCCCACAAGCTACCACCTAAGCTTGTTATTTTATCTAGTGTATCCCACTTAACCCCTGTTATAATCATGCCCACCTACATGTTAAGGTTTGGTTAAGTCATCTAATCATATATCAATTGCCACTTAAGGCACCCACTAGATTTCCACATGCCACCCAAAGCACTTACTTAACCCTTTACCCATGTTTAATTACATGTTCCTCTTTGGTTAAGTATTCTAATCGTATTTTCTATTGCCACCCAAGGCAACCCACTAGATTCCTCATGCCACCCAAGGCACCCACTTAACCCCTCATGTCCCTCTACATGCTAATACGGTTAAGTGTTTCTTAATTAATTAATTAAGATCATGACCTCATAAAGACCTCTCACATTAGACCGTCTTTTATGACTACTGGATATGCCGGTTGGGTCCGGGCAGCCTTACGTCATAAAAAGGGTCTAACCTCGTGTCTTTACTTTAATCACGTATTTAATTTGTGCCTAAGACCTCTCACATTGGGCTAACATTTGTAGCAACTGGTTAAGCCTGTTGGGTCCGGGCAGTTTTACGCTACAACTGAGTCCAACCTCGTGTCTTAGTCGATTAATTACACCTAATTAATCACCCTCCTAATTTATATTAATTATCCCTAATTAATTAATCATGTTTTCCAGAATATGGGTAGACCTAACTCAATAGGTAAATTCCCAACTCCGTAGTATGGGTAGACCTAACTCAATAGGTAAATTCCCAACTCCATAATATGGGTAGACCTAACTCAATAGGTAAATTCCCAATTATGTCCATTTAATTTATGTTACTCTTAAGCATACCCCTTCCACATCATTTTATTAACATGCATATTAACCCCATCGTTCCCCACGTGATTCTTTCTCGTAACGTGACATAATAAAAGGGAAGATTCATCACAAATGTCATGGGTTTAACCAACATAGCTTATAACTTTATCATGGGTTCAAAAGGTGTCAACTTGCATATACGAGCATACATTAAACCCAACTAGTATTTAACCCAAACTTGCATTATGCATATCATAAAAGAGACAACTTGCATATGAACTTGCACATAAACTTGCATATGAACTTGCATCATAACTTGCATATGAACTTGCATCATAACTTGCATATGAACTTGCATCATAACTTGCATATGAACTTGCATCATAACTTGCATATGAACTTGCATCATAACTTGCATATGAACTTGCATCATAACTTGCATATGAACATGTATCATAACTTGCATATGAACTTGCATCATAACTTGCATATGAACTTGCATCATAACTTGCATATGAACTTGCATCATAACTTGCATATGAACTTGCATAACATGCCACACTTAGAGACAAACTTGCATAAAACCAAACACTTAGCATGCATAAAACCAAATACTTAGCATGCACAAAACCACATACTTAGCATGCACAAAACCAAATACTTAGCATGCATAAAACCAAACACTTAGCATGCATAAAACCAAATACTTAGCATGCATAAAACCAAATACATAGCATGCATAAAACCAAATACTTAGCATGCATAAAACCAAATACATAACTTGCATAACATGTTACATATAGACTTGCATATAATCTCCCATATAGCTTGCATAACATGTTACATATGAATCAATGTTCAACATAGTGTTTTGCATCATAAAACATAGCATTAAACTTGCATATAGCACACAACATACACTATACTAAACTTGCATAAACACATTGATTCCACAAACATAGCCATATCTTATCATATCATATCATAATCAGTTTAACAATTGATTGTTAAGTCTATAGAAACTCACCAAAACCAAGATTAGCAAACTTATGTAGTAGAACTAGTTGCTATACAAGAAGAAGATGATGATTATAGGTTGATTAGCTTGCAACTTTCTTCATAAACTAGTGGAGGTTCCTCTCAAGTTTGATTTTGGCGGCATGGTGGCATCATTTCTATTTTTAGTATGAATTAGGGTAGTATTAGGGTGTATTTATAGATTAGGTGAGTGTTTTAGGCCCTTAGATTAACCCTAAATTAGATTAGGACCCTTAGATTTCGGAACCTTCCAGAAACCAGCCCTAAGACCAAGCCCAAACCCAAACTGGTGCACCCAACCACAGAACTCCCTAGAAACTGTGCAGGTTTCCTGGCTCGGCACGGGCGCACTTCCCAAGTGCGCCAGTGTAAAAATGTGTTGGCCCACTTCACAAGTGCGCCAGTGCATTTTTGTGTTGGCGCACTTCACAAGTGCGCCAGTGCATTCTGGCTAGTTTTCCGGTTTTTCTGCCTAACTTCGTTCGTCCATATCTTCTTCATACGGACTCCGATTTTCGAAAACTCAGACTCTATTTCGCGTATTTTTCCGAGACGAACGCAATGGTGCAACCCGTTTCCCCTAATTCCCACATCTGGGATTAGTTATTCTTTAATTTGTGAATTTTAGCATTAACCGAAATTCGGGGTGTTACAACGGCATCAGGTGCTAATTATTTCAAGTAGGTAATAATTTTGGTATTTTTTTTGTGTGGAGCTTGATTACAATGCTTGAGTATTGACTTCTTTTTTCTACACTATTGAATGATTAGAAGCAACATTTTGTTGTATGAATATTGACTTCGTGTTTCACATTTTTTTTTCTTTCCAAGAACAAAAATGCCACATTAGTGAAACATCGAAGCATAGAGGAAACTATTTCTTTTATGGTTAGAAGTCACATTTAAACTTTTTGTACATACATTTTAATATTGCTTTGTTATCATATAATTTTTAGTTAACATGTTATAAGCTCAGTTTTGCCTGTATAAGTTTTATTAGCAACAAACAAATCATGCTATTAGAAAGCATGTTTGAGTTGAAATTTTGATAAATATGAAATACATCTAAACAACTGTTGTGCACATGAATATTCCAGGGTTTTGATTTCGAAAGACCAACAAGTTTCACAAGACCATCGATACCTGCAATTGAATTCATGAGCTTCTCCTTAGTTGTTATTGCTCCATTTAAGGTACATGTACCAAAACTTTCCAGTTCATTTTGTTACATATGCTATAACTAAAAAGAATATTGCAATAATTAAGTTCAATTCTCGGCATACTATTTACATGTGTAATCATTGTTGGAAATAATATTGTCAATGAGCATTGTTTTCACAATCAATATTTCGTGTATATTCAACGAGTTTTATACAAGCAACTAAGTTTTTTTAAATATAAACAAGTTCTATAACGAAGTCTAAATTAATTAAATTTTATAAATAATAATGTATAATCTAATTTTTTCTTTACAAATAATAATGAAGATGATGATGAATCAAAAAGTTTATAAATTTTAATTGTATATTCAAACAGTTTTTTAACACAGAAGTTCAGTATCAAAAACATCCAAAATTCAATTAAAGAGCCAGTAGTATGCATTGCTGGTATTTACATACATGAAGCAGTTGTTGGCTCAGTTTTCGTCAAAACTGAGTCGGCTCGGTTTTTGCGCAAAAACTGAGCCTTGGCTCAGTTTGCACCAAAACTGAGCCTCGGCTCGGTTTTCGCGCAAACTGAGCCTAGGCTCGGTTTGCGCAAAAACTGAGCTGAGGCTCTGTTTGTACAAAACCGAGCCAAGTTTTGGCACAAACTGAGCAGCTTAGTTTGCGCAAAAACTAGTCACCTAAATCAAAATGTAGTAAGAAAATAATGTTTAGATTTTCATTCAAGCATAATTAAGCAAAATAAATTTGAAAGGTTACCTTCTGTTATATTAAAATAAATTAATAAGGGAAAACGTAATGCATTACAGAATTCCGAAGTACTGATTTACTGCGGATTGTTAAAGAAGCAATGGTCATCTCAGCACCAGAAAAACTGAACTAATAATTTGAAAAAAAAAAGTAGAAAAAATAAATTTGTTGCATATATGTGAGAATGGCCAGAAAATGAAGCTTTAGCCTTAAATGGAACATCAAACATTTTTTACATTGCCAGTGTTGGGGAAATAAAGAAGAAAAATAGATTTGACAATAACACTAATCTATCTGTTATAAGTCAATTCAGACAACCCAATTCAAATAGCTTATTTTATTGCACGTATCTTGACATCATGATTCATAATCGACTTTTAAACGTGTTGCTCGACAACTTCATAATAGCACAACACCTTTCCACTTCTACTTACAGGCTTGAAGCTCTTATAATCCGCAATCTGAGCATTTGAGAAATCCAATAAAACCATCAGCATACATCCTATTAAGGGAATTGAGACTTTTAGAGAGATAGTGCAAGATGTTGAGAAAGTTGTTTGGATAACAGAAGTTTTAGATCCGGAAGCACCAATTTACAATGGTCCTCAAAACGGACATTACAAGTTTTGTGAATTTTCGGATAGAGGCTTTGTAATATAGTCCATGTTTCGCCTTCATAATATCTAAAATTCTATGTATCTTCAGTAAAACTTTGTATTGTTTTTTGTAATTTGAACTTGATATTATGGTATTTTGAAATTGGACGCATTATGCAAAAGTGACATTGTTGAATTTGAAATATGGAAGTGTACCAAATACTTTTATTTGAATTGATATGTTGAATTGTATATGTGGTTGAAAATCATAAAGACATATTATATAAGTGTTAGAAATTTATGTACGCCAACATTTATAAAAGTTAGTAGGATTATGATACTGACATTTATAAGTGTTACCATATCTTATAGTTCCAACATTTATAAGTGTTAGCAATAAATATGTTTGTAACTCGTATAAGTGTTACCATATCTTATGGATCCAACATTTATAAGTGTTAGCAATGAATATGTTTGTAACTCTTATAAGTGTTACCATATCTTATAGTTCCAACATTTATAAGTGTTAATGTTTGTAACACTTACAAGTGTTAGCAATGAATATGCTTGTAACACTTATAAGTGTTAGCAGTTACTCTGTTTGTAACACTTATAAGTGTTATAGGAAATTCCTCACACCCCGTTGGTGACACATAAAAATGTTACAGAAATTATTTGAAACACCTATACTTGCTGGGAATCCCGTGTTTTGGTGTAGTGGTGGATAACTTGTCTTTCCTTGAGGTTCCGACTTTCCTTTGGGTAGGTTTCTGACATGTGTCTTGGTCTCCCGGTGGGTTCCTTCCGGTGCTTCAATAGTAGTTTACTAGAGGGGGCTTTCGGCGATCATTTGATAGAGGTTCCAGTGATTAGTTCCCAGATAATCCTCTTATGTTTTAAATATGTGCCTTTGATGCTTTTTCCCCTTGATGTCTCTTTATTAAGAAAGTTAATATTGATAGCCCTTTCATCCTTCTATGTCTCGGTTTATAGGATTCTTGGTCTCTCTTCATTGACTTCCCGTTTTGGGTGACCCTCTATTGTTAATCCATCGTGACAGAACCACCCTACCAATAATCTTTCATTTATCAAATCCAATCTTTCTCCTTTGAAGAAGGTGTCAGTTGCTAGTTGCTTTGAAGGCTTCTCTCATGCTTTCAGACTTATCTTGTACTGATTCTTTACTTATAGATTTCTCTCTTGTACTTATGGTGATCTGATACCCCTTTACCGTCAGCCTATTTTGGTGTTTTATTTTGGTAGTAACACTTGGTAGTCTGGTTCGAGTATAATCCATACCCATATAGAAAAAGATTTAAGTTTGTCATATCCTGACAAGGGGAGTTTAAGCATAGATATTATCCATATCTTAGGTAGAAGAATGAGTATAACCATACTATGGTTTTGCTTGAAAATCTTGGCAAATCCACATAAGATACTTATATTGATCAAACGTAATCCATGCTTAGGAAAATAGATTATATTTATTCCGAAGATTATTACATAACCAAAACAAATTTTGATTGGTTTATCGTTGAACCCAGAGCACACCTTGGGATTACATCATAATCCCGTACATGTGTACTTCAACCTAACCATTTTATTCATAAGGTAGCTGAATTGTTTAGAATGTGACATACATGAGAGTTAAAGCCTAACCCCCCTTACATGCATGAGTCAGCATATTTATTGGAAAATTTAAAGAGTGGTACATTTTAAGAAATGCAATGATTCTAGACTGATCTAATCCAAATCAGTTAATAATGATGCCGCGATTTCTAGGCTTGGGATCCTTCCCATTTCGAGGTGAATGGGAACAATTCTAAGGAGCATGGGAGGGTAGCAGTGGCAATGCGGATGCCGCAAATTTCTTAACATACTCAGGTAGATCTCTATGTCTAACCCGTTCTTCGATGAGATCACGCAAGTGCCTACAATCATTGGTGCCATGACATGCCATATCATGAAACTTGTAGTGTTTTCCTGATTCACGCTCTCTTTGATTTGGCTCCCTCTTGGGAGGCTTAGGAAAAGGAAGACTTCCTTGCATGTCGAGGTATAGGTCCAACAATGAGGAATTGAGCTCGGTGTATCTATCATATTTGGGCTCTCTCGGGAACCGCATATTCATGTCATTATGTTCCGAGACTTTCCCCTTTCCTTTGTTTTGGACAGCAGTGGATGATCCTCCATCCTTTGTAGCAAGTATGTCGAGATTTTCCATCTCGATATTTGCATCCTCTTGCCGGAGGAATCGGTCTTCCTCAAGGTAGAAGTCTTCAATGTCTCCTAGAGGGTCCTTTTGAAGGGAGTTTTGAGGATTGTTCTATCCAGAACACCGACCATAGTCGCCATGGGCACCATCGCGGTTCAGGTCGATCTAGCCAAACCATTGCTTGATAGAAGTGAGGAACATGACGCTCTTGGAACGAGATATGCGAGTTCGGAATTTCTCGATGAAGCGGGTGACCAATATATTCTAGTTATTGATCGATTAAGTTGTTAGTTGTTGAAACCACATGGCGGTGATGTCGGTTAGGTATAGGGAGAAGCACTTAGCCATGACATTAACTAATGTCGAACATATAGCGCATGAGATGTATGCTAGGATCTGTTCTGCCAATATAGGGTTCCAAGGCTGGAAGCTTGAAGTCTGGAAGATTGCGGGAGTTCATGATTTCCTGCGTGAAAGGACTATGATGAACGTTGTCCACGTCTTGCCGAAAAGTGGCACTTCGGGTGAAGCACTTAATGATGCTGGCGATCTGATTCCCATCCCCGAGATGTCCTTGCTACGAATCCGATTCTACACCGGTGGCTTCAGCAGCAGTCTTAGTATGGGGTGGAAGCGTGCCTCGCGTTCTTGGGGCCAGTTCTGTGCGACCCACGAGTGATGGATGAAGGTGGCCCCAGTCCCGGTTATTCAATACGCCACATTTGGCCTACTGCAATGAAAATCCAAGGTGCTGTCAGCTAAAATGTGACCACAGCTATGTTGATTTTTGTCTATTGCAACTCACTTTTCAATGTGTTAGCACAGATATCAAAATGTGTTGCAGAAGTTATAGTTATAAACTTACATGTTTAATTTACCACGTAATCAATCTACATCTATAAAAAGATGCATATTTATCCATCAATTTACCTTTTAAATACAACATCTATAGTTGACACCTCACTAATTCATTATAATCCTCCACCACCAATACGAAATCAACTTACGTTACTCATTCCATTCCTCTTTCTCAACTTCTCAGAAATGTTCGTTCTCACCCCCAAAATTTCAGTTCCAATCCCTAATTTTCATTCACCTACTTCTTCCACTCCAACCCTCTTTGCATCCTCCACTTATTCCAGCTAGTCCTCGACTCCAACTCCAAACGCACCCACTTCTCCCCTTTTCCGCCGTCAAAGGGCAGTCAATCCAATAAGAAAGGTGCTTGCTTTTTATCCCATGTTTCTCACGTACATTTTTGTTGCTTTTTGATCACTGTTATTAATTAGCCTATCGAGAAAAAGAAATTATTATCACAATGAGTATAATTGGTGTTAGGTGATTAACGATTCTTTTTGTTATTTGTCAATGAATCCACACTTTTTTCAGTTTGAATTTGTATACAATCAATTTTTGTTATTTGTGGTACTTTTGTATGTTGATTCGCTGAAATGTTCTTTGAGAAGCTATTAGGTTGTTAATTGATTTAATAACATGGAACTTTCCTAGTGAAGTGTGGTTGTGAATAATTAGACCATCGACCTTATATGAGCTGCGTGCTCTAAACAACTGCTCAGGTTTCCCAGGTTGCTGCTGTCGGTGATGATTGAGACATGATACTGCTAGCTTTTTTAATAAGATATACAGTGGTGTATGAAAATGGTTTCATAAGGATGCTTACATATACATGATACTATTCATTTATTAATTATTTTCATGTTTGTCATATGCATGATTTTTCACCTAGTTCCCAATCAGATAAGTTCTGTATGTATAGTTAGAAATTATGTGCAAATTCACATCATCTATGAGTGTTTACACCTGCTGTACATTGATGTGTGCATCACCATTGACATCATTGTACGCCAGTTAACCAACCAAGCATTGTTTAAGTAATGCTTGGATATGCTTCGAAGGCCATACAATGATATATCTGCACACATGGAACAATAGACTGCTAATGGATAATTGTTTCTTCATGATGCATGTATCTAAAATTTTATGTGAGCTTTGTTTTGGTGTGTGTGTGTGTATAAGACTATCTTATAAATTTACGCATGTTTTGTTTTTGTTACGCATACAAGTACTGAATGCATGAAATACATGCCTGAAATCCTACTGCATAAAAATTATGATACGAAATATATACATAATCATTTGCAATATGTGATACTACTGAAATGATTTACAATTTGTGATATCACTTCAATTCTTCCTTCAATTCGAGTTCAATGACCGCTCAATCAATGTCTGCTTCAAATTCATCAATAGTGGCTGCAAGAAAGAACTGCCACCACAAAATCCCAACGAAAATGGGGACTGTGAAGGTAGGGTCGAATGTGGGGAAGAAGTGTTTTGGTTGCTCCATGTGGCCGGTAAGTATAAATTAGATTTTTTTTGGTTGCTTTGTCGATTATCATATCTTTCAGTGATGTTTTAGTCGAGAATTTAAGATACGTGCAGAATGGCAATTGCGGGTATTTTATGTGGCATGATGTAGTGTATGAAATTAATAACAATGCGGAATTGGATGATATTACTGTTAAATTGATGGAAAAAGAAAAGGTTATACCGCAATTGCTGGTGGAAAGGAAGACAATTGAAGAAAAGTTGTTGAAGCAAAAGAAAAAGAGGGCAAAAGCAGATGAAATTGTGGTAGATATGAAGGAAGAGTTGGCCGTTATGAGCATTAAATCTGGAAAACACAAGAAAGGAGAAAAATTATTTGCAACAGCTTTAGCTATGTCCTGATCATGTTAGGAGTTCTTTTGTGTGTTGCTATGGCAATGTAGAGCAGTGAAGCAACATGAAATAGCATGCATAGACTGTTTTTCAGGTATAATTTTAAGTTTTGTCACATTGTAGATTGGTGATAATTTTTGCCACATTGCCCATTAAACCTAAAGTGCTGATTAGTGATAATTTTATCCACATTGCAACTGTCTAATTGTTTACTCAGTATCGTTTGTACATTGAACAAAATGAGTCACTGAATCAATTTGCAACTGAGGCATGTAGGCTATAAACTGAGGTATGCAACTGAAATGCAATTGAAATGTCTTTGTGTTGAAATGAAACTGAAATGCAAATGAAACTTAGTTATGCAACTGAAATGCAAATGATATGCAACTCAGTTATGCTAATGAAATGCAAATGGAACTCAGTTTTGTAACTCATTTATGCAACTGAAATCCAAATGAAACTCAGTTTGTCCTAAAATGCAAATGAAACTCAGTTTGTACAGAATTGTAACTGAGGCATGAAGGTGAAGTAGGCAGTGATGAGCTTGCTCAAGAACTTGTTTCTAAAGGCACTAGAGGTACTCGAGGCAATAGAGGCACTAAATGCATTGGAGGCTCGTGCTATATTTAGAAACCGTTTTAGTTTGACGCAAACATGAATTTATTACTAGCTGTGTTTGTAACTGAAATGTCTGTAAAATTGAATTTAGTGGCTATGTTTTGCTATTTTGTAGTTGACTAAGTAGTTGTGACGACCGCCCATAACCCCCGCACTAAACAAGAGGAATAATGCGCTGAAAGGTTTTCCAAGCAGCTATGGACGATCATCATGGTAGGTAAACAACATTCGAACTTGTCGTAAATCTCACAGTACAAGGATAAAATATAATAATATATATACAATAGGTATTAATAGTGAAGCGGAAAAACACTAGATTTTCATAATGACTAGGAAGTAACACCCATAGACGGGAGTTACAACAATAGTGTTTGTACAAATTACCTCACTACATCACTCAAAGAATAGCAAACAGCGGAAATCCAAATAGTATATAGTAAAAAGATAGTACGCCAGCCTCCTGCTCGCCTTCGAACAACTACATCGTTCACACTAAGCAATCACATGTCACTTGCTACCTAGTCTGCCCATTTACAATCGGATGAAAAACCCAAGGTAATAAGAGGAAACATAAAACCTTGAGTCAGACAACAGTCTTAGTGAGCGATAAAACAACTAACAAACTTCAAACAATAAAGTATATGAGAAGGGATAGGTAAACATACTAATCTACCCACAACATTAGAGAATAATTCAACCTTATCTTCCCCACATCAGACAGTGATAGCCTTTACAACAATATTCCAATCATACATCCATGGAAACCAGTTAACTCATTCAACCATGGCAAAGCACTCATGACATCCAAATTATATATCTTATGTAAACCCTCCTAATCGAACTCAACATCCCTCAAGCACAAGCCCCAAAGGCCTAAACAATATCAGACAAGCACCCAAAGAACATCTCCTTCGACATTGGACAATCTACATAAGACGGTTCGAATAAGGCAACTAATCAACCATGACAGACTCTGGCTATCACCGCCAATCCTTCTTCGAAACCATCGTCAATCATATGACGGCCAACCTTGCCATATGTCAAGGGCTAATGGTAACCCCGGTTCTAGCATAAAGTCCATAAGCTTTCAACAATATGTATGCATGTCCAACCTTGACAGCTAGGCCTTTCAACGATACCCAGGGTACTCGACCTACAACCGGTCTTTTAGGTGCCCCTGTCATACCCTGGTTTGAGCCTGCTAGAACTTATGACAACGATAATCTCTCGACCTTCGCATCTCTAGTCGTCCAACCCGATGACTTTTCATAGCTCAAGCAACCTTCTCGAGTAACCATTATCCACCAACTTACGACCTTTGAGTTGTCACCTTATTCGTTGTTCTACACCGATCAACGAACACCTTTCAACACTTCGAACCTTCCTACTTGAATTTACTTCGAAGTCACACCATCATCGAGCCAAAATTACATCACTGCGGCCAGGGGTCACGGGGTTGCGCCGAAAAAATATTTTTCAGACCTTTTTGTTCAAATCTGAGTCGTACCCGAAAATATAAATATTTCAGAAATGACCGACCGACCCTTCCTCAGGACACCGACCGATCGACACCCACTCCTAGAGCACTAACTGACCGGTCCACTCTAGAACATCAACCGATCGGTCCCCTATAACATTGACCGATTGGTCTCCGTGAAGCACATCCACTGGTCTCCACCTAGAACATTACCGATTGGCCCTCCTAAAGCACCACCAATCGGTTCTCTGAAGCACCACCGATCAGTTTCTCTGAAGCACCACCGATCGGTCCTTGGAAGCACCCCACCGATCGGTCATGACTTGTTCCCCAAGACAAGATTTTAGACTGATCGGTCCACTGTACATCCCCAATCCAACTCCAATTTCGACCAAAACTTCGCCAAATAACAAATTCAACGAAACCAACTCACCCAATACATCCAATGCAATCATAAGCATGTTATGGAACCACTAAGATCATGAAAATGGCAATTTATCAGCAAATTATACAAATTTCACTAAAAACCATGATAAATGAACATATGAACTAAATTATGGATCTAACTTACATTGACATATGAAATGGCATAGGAATTATCGGTTTAAATTGATAAAATAGATCGTAGGGTGATTCATATGAAAATGAACTTAACAAGGTATAGATCTATGGAAAAACACTTGAATTTGATGAATAACATGATCAAACATTCATATACTTCATTGAATCCATGTGAGAGATGTAAATAACTCACCAATTCTCCCAAACAAGCTAAAATCAATGCAATAAGATTCCGAACAGTAAGCACTTTGAATTAAACCCCATGATCCGATGAATTCTCACTTCATATGATGTAAATCTAGCCTCCAATGGTGTAGATCTTTGAATTCCTTCCTTAGATTTTGATTTTTAATGGTGGAAAGGTTTTAGAGGAAGGAGGAACATAGGCCACCAAATGAGAGAATAGAGAAACTAAACCATTTCTCATATCTCCCATCCCCTATTTGTACCCTTCTACTAGCCCACTAATGGGCCCCTCCAAATCAGCCCGTTATGGCTTAGAAACCTGAACAACAAACTGTTTAACCTTAAAACAGAGATTCCTCCCAAACCGCTGAGCCAAATCTTTAATGTAATCACTCTATGGAAATGCAATCATCATTTCCTTTCCAATGGCACAGGTCTTACCACCTGATTCGACATGAGTCAAAAGTTATGCCCTGTACAAGACTAAACAGGGGAAAAATGGTCACAAACAAAACTGGTAAAAATTTGGACATGTCTCACATCCCCGTAAGCATCATATTAAAATATGAGAAGGATCCAACCCTCAGTGAATAAAATAAAAATATTTTACGATCCTCCAATACGTAAAATGCGGGCTGTTACAATAGTACTTTTGTTGCTGGTTAAATTGAAATAAAAAGTTGTTCATTAATTTTAGTGTGATGTTAATTGTTGTTATGCTAGAGTATGTTATGTCATGTTGCCATTGGATAATAAAAGTGTTGTCGTAGATTAATGCATGGAGGCCCCACAATAGGATTCCATGAACCCGAGCTATAGATTTTAGTGGGAATTCCATGAACCCGGCATGCAGATTTTAGTGGGTCCCACCTTTTGTAAATTGAGTACCTGTGGCAACTGTAACACCCTGCGTTTTTAATTAAATAAAATAAAATTTGAAGGGCTTCTAGTATTTGTTCATGGGATAAGCGGCATTGCGCCCGTGGCGATTTTCTAGTCAATTTAGACCTTTGGATTGTAGAAAATAGATTTAAGATGAAAGAGACATCTAACTGAAATATTACAACAAAACATGAAAAGAAGGTATAAGAAAAGAACAATGACCACCATTGTTTTTAGTCTTGTTAACAAAAGCCTATGTGGTCCAGTTGGTTTGAGCATGTGACTTTCAAGAGAGTGACGCAAGTTCGATCCCCACGAGTGCCATATTTTAATTTTAGAGAAACGACTAAAATGATACATGTTATAAAGGAAAAATATGTATAAATACACATATAAGAAAAACTGTACGTAAAACGAAGTACAAAAATATATGTATATATGTTTATGTAAATATATTTGTATATATGTGTGAATATATATATATATATATATATATATATAAAGGAGAAATTCAAAATAAACCTGCAATCAATTAAAATAGGTAATAATTAAATAATGGCATAACACCATTTGAATTTTGAAAACAAAATAAAAGTTGTGCATATATATAAGTGGGCATTAGAAGTTTTGTATACATATAAGGACCGTATATATGAATATAATTCAAATCAATTCAAATTGAAGAACATGCACGAAAAGAAAAAGAAAAAAATAGGGCTTAGGTCGACCTAGGGGTCGACCCAAGCAATGGTAGGTCGACCCAAGGGGGTTGGGTCGATCTAGGGGTCGACACACCCTAGATCTGGGAAGATTCGTTCATTGAGTCTGGACTGTTTTTCAAACCTTATTCGCTGCTGACTCAGCGCTGCGTGTACAAGATCATATCCACTTCCTTGAACACCTATAAATAGGCTAGCAGAGCCTAGCTTGAGTCTCATACTTTCTGAGAGGCCGCCTAAGCTCTGTCATTCTTCTTCCTTCTTAAATTTCTTCAAAAACATAGAATAATTAGTCTAAGGAAATTCTGATTCAAGATCTGGAGGAATAGAATGTATATCTGCAAATGGGTATTCAGAATTCTAATCGAAGTAAGGTAAATTCTTGGATCTGGTCAATTTAGATTTCTCTTCTTTCTTCCCTTTTCTTTTAGTTTGAAAACTGTGAATCCATGGTTATTTAAGTTCTAGATTCGGTTAGAGGAGCCATAGAATGCTAGGTCTGGACTAGTTTCATGAATTGGAAAGATATTATGTGAGTGGATTTAAATTATACTTTTTGATAGTGGTATATCCATCGTTTGTTGTTCCCCGTTAATGTGTATAAATCTGCTGAAATGTAAATTTGCTGAAATATAAATTTGCTGAAATGTATAAACCTGTTAGAATATGTAGAAAGGATTACTGTTGTATATAGACCTGTTCTAATAACCTATTAATTGGATATTGTAAGTTAAGTTGCAATGAAATTCGGAATAATTGTGGTAATTGAAATTACATCTGCTAGAACATTTCTGTTGTATAAGATCGGTTTTCTATTAATCACCTGTCTGAATTGGGAATTTCTGTGAACACTGTAATTATGAAATTTACAATGAAAATGAATATTTGTTTAAGAATATTATTATGCCAAAAGATTGTAAATGAGAATGACAGTAAAATTTGGAAGAATGAATATGCCTAAATTTACAGTAAATAGAAAATTGTAACCACACTTAGACACGAGGTTAAATTCAGCTTGTTGTAGAAGTCTGCCCGGAACCGCCCGATAAATCCAGCATCCATAAGTGGTTAGTTTAATGTGAGTGGTCTGGTGCATAAACATACATGTAACGGTGCTAAGACACGAGGTTAAGTCCAACTTGTGGTAGAAGTCTGCCCAGAATCGCTCGACAAATCCAGCATCCACAAGTGGTCGACTTAACGTGAGAGGTCTAGTGCATAAACATATATATGAATATATATATAATAGGATAGAAATAAATGGCACTGATTGTAATTAATGGAAATAGAGGAAAGTTACAACAGTAAAAGAATTGGAATGAATGGGGAATGATATAACCTAGTATGAATAATCCTGAAGGGGAAAAGGAAAGACAATAGGTAGACTTATCTTAGGGACAAGTGAAAATTATAACTTAGGTTATAATAAATGATAGACAAGGTAAGATAACTTATGCAATAAGATAAGTTGTACTTAATTATAAATTAAGTAATCTGTAAATCTAGAAACCTGAAATCTACTGTTTGTAATAAGTGGATAAAAGAAGGGAAAACTTATTAAAGGCAATAATTTGTACTTAATTATAAATTATGTAATTTTTAAACCTGAGAATCTGAATCCTACTGATAGAATAAGATATTAAAGGCTTATTAATGAACTTAAATAGGTTAAGTTATATAACTGAAACTATAAAGTAAGAGGAACTTGAATAAGAAGTTAATATGATTGAAGTAACCATGTTAACTGGAAATCTGATGAGGTAGAGCAAGCACGTAATTAAACGGTTATACATAAGGTCTAATAACTCATTAACCTTACGTGCTTGGACTAGTTTGTACATCTGAAGGTGAATAACCCAACAAGGTAGCTCATCGTGGTGTCATGAGACACGAGGGTAGTGCATGTTCATCAGATTATTCTACATGTTCTGCCTGTTGTTCTGCCGATATCTGGCTGGCTCCGAAAGACTAGAAGTGGAAGCACGCAACTTCTTGGGACGTGGACGATACTCCTGGTAGTCCTCTGGGTACTTTTGGTTGTCCTCTAGAGGGACTT
This sequence comes from Allium sativum, assembly GCA_030737875.1. Taxonomy (NCBI): domain Eukaryota; kingdom Viridiplantae; phylum Streptophyta; class Magnoliopsida; order Asparagales; family Amaryllidaceae; genus Allium; species Allium sativum. The sequence continues at coordinate 784,091,925 of CM060912.1, read as the reverse complement.
CTCGAGATTGGAAGTGGAAGCACGCGACTTCCTGGGACTGGCTGTGCTTGTAGAGGTTGGGTCTGCGCGTTACTATCCAGTGAGTATAACTTGATTGCCACGATAGCGGGCAATCAGAAGGCAGTAGGTGGCATAGGTCATTCGACGATCCTGTTGCCTTATGACTAGGCGGGTTACGACCATTCCATCGGTTTGCCTTTGGCAGGTCTAACCATCTGTTTGATAGTAGTCGTCAGGTACCAGCCATCGACAGTCAGCGTGATGCATGATGCGGAAAGACGGAGAGCTAAACCAACAGACCATAGACCTTTTACTATCAAGACTTCGGGTGAGGGACAGGCCAGTTAGGATTTGTTGTTTATTGTTTTTATGGACCACGCCATTAGCTCTTATTGTCTTTCATTAGTTGAGGGGAGGGGGGTCATGTGGGACCATAGCCACTTTGAAAATGCAGACTATAGCATCTGTGTATACAGATATCTGAAAGGGCACCCGATAGAGTTCATGTATCTGATATAGCCTTGTTATGGAACTCGGTTCATAGTAGTTAATATGTATGGATACATGCAAGCCGTTTCCGGTTAGTGTATCGTAGAGATTGAAACATCGAGTACGATTAACGATACGTACGTGAGAAAGTCTCGATACATGCATGTCTGCTCCGGGTGGTGAATCGTAAACTCTAGGGCATTACTCTATGATGGAATCTGATTCGATCGAATGGTTCCAAGGTGGCAGTCTATACGCTTACGTAGCATGGCGATGGTGGTTCTAAGCGGAACGTAACATTGTTAAACAGAGATTCGTACATCGTTCCGGCGAAGGATGAGGGACTGCGTACATTTTTGTGGCTTTACGGCGGAGACCGTGCAAGTGGGGTACCATGGGGTGTACCTTATTATTAGGGGTAGCTACATATATACTATATTAGGTTAATTTACTGGGGAGTGGATGGGTACGACATGTGTTTACGCCTTGAGTGTTGTTAACTCAAGTAACCTAATAAGTAAAAAAATGTATTCGAATAGTATATGTAGGGTTATCCAAAATGTATAGTATAAATCCAGTCACCAGAACTTGTGTTCAGAACCACTCCTCATAACATACTCGCAGGTTAGATTTGTAGCAGAGATATGATATCTTTGGATACTGGTTATGCAGTATTATTATCTGGGTAAGGCTATATTTTATTATATTATATTTTATTCCATTCTGCTGTGTGTTATTTTCTGAGCTCTGATATGTTTATTATCTCTGTCCTTTCTGTAGGATACCAGACAAAAAACATGGGTTTCGACATATTAGAATTTTGAATAAAAAAACAGTCTGACGGAATTTAGGTTGTTACATTTAGTATCAAAGCATAGGTTTAGACTCCTACGTAGATAGTGAGTGGATGTATTTGTATTTTTAAAATATAAATATTATATATATATATATATATATATATATATGTAGATCATAAGAGCAACCCACTAAATAGGAAAAGCATAATATGGTAATAGTTGGGATATCTATTTTTTTCATTGAAGGAATGAACATGGAAATCTGAGACCCTTAGGTAATTTGGGTCAGAAGTGTACAATATACTTTATATGGAAGAAGGTGAATCCCATATGTTAGTATTTCAGGTTAGTGGGTTTAGCAGTGAAACCTTGTATATTGGAAAAGGTTAAAAAGAGAAAAATGGATTAGGAAGATATATAGTTGAGAGAATTAACTTTGAGGGAGTGTCTAGGAAAGCCTAATTAAGTTGGAAACCCACTTTGATTCCAGCCCCATTGTTAACTTTTAAGAACTTGATATTGTATAAGTTTTTTTGGAAGACGGTTTATGGTGTTGTCAAGTTTTGACCTTAAAGGTTACTATTTTAGAATACGGAAAGAACATATTTGAAAAGTGCACATTGAGTTTTGAAGTATAATGGGGTATATTTTGGAAATAGTGATTTCTTGCGAAAATTTTGTCTAAAGTAAAATTCTCTCAGTAAAAGGTGCATATTATAACTCGCCAATTTTTATTTTGTATTGGATGAAAGGATTAAAAAAACCAAAGTTTATATCGAACTAGACTCTGGTCGATCCGGAGGTTGCATCGATCGACCTGATCCAAGATTCAGTCGATCGGGAAGTTGAGTAGAACCAGATGGTTGCAGAGCGGTAGATCGATCTGGGCCTTGGATTTTATTGACCTGAATGTTAGCTGTTGACCCAGGTTCTCCTATTGCAGGGAGTGATGCTTGGTTGTTAGGGCTTCCTCCCATCTGAGCGAGGAAATTGTTTGTCATTTCTTGCTGTTTTTTGAGATGTTCATCCTGATGCGCCATTTGTGCTCAGCGTTCAGCTAGAACTCCATCCATCTCGTCCCTAGTTAAGTATTGGGACACTTCTTAATGAGAGGAAGCCACTAGGCTTGCCTCCGCTGTTGCATCTGTCGGACCAACGGTTTGAGCATGGGAACATGTTGCATCCTTGTTTCGCTTTACCATTATTTCTTCAACGAATAGCTATCCAAATCCTCAAGCTTAGAAATTGCCGAAGGTGGTTGTGTGTCCCATATTCTTGGTGTGCCAAAGTGTTGACGTCAAAAGTTGGTCTAGTGACAATCAAACCCTAAAGTGCATAATACACACAATTATAATCATAGAATGCAAGGAAAAACAAGTAAACACAGGGAACACACAACAATTTTATAGTGGTTCGGCTTCAACAAAACCTACGTCAAGTTTACAATCTCTGTTTATACCATCGATTATAGGTTACAGTTGCTTTGATTGAAAGAAAGTAGTGAGAAGTGGTTATGCACAAATCCCTTGTGTTACAATGTTGTTTTATCGAAGTGTACAGTAGGCTATTTTTAAAGGACAATCGTGAACTTTTTTAGTAGAGAAGATCCTCCTTTTCCATTTCTGGAAATGTGTATTTATAGGAAAAAATACGAATCAATCGGAGTACTACGTGGCAGTCATCTGATCCTGGGTTGGCTACGTGTCGCTCGATCTGGAATATCAGCTGCAGGTGGCGAGGCTTGTCTCCTATTGGGGAATAGTTTTTCTCGAGAATTGCGGTGTATGTGGAGCTCGAGATTTGGTGCATGAAAAGTAGAGTAGGTCAAAGCTGACTGGTATCGTAGCCTTGGGAATAGGACTTTATCGCATAGCGCAAGGTTCAGTCAGATATTTTTGGATCGATCTGTTCGGTCGACCGACTTCATATTAGAAGTCCAGATCAGGCTCAAAGAAAGACATGTTTTTCTTTGGCTAGGTTGGTTCGGGTCGAACCATCATTAATCGATCCAAAAAAAGGTCGACCCTGGAGATAAAGAGCCAGTTCTGCGACTTTCGAGAATAGGTCTTGATCCATTTGAGTTGTAACGGCTTTTATCAAAAAGTTGGTCAACAATTATAATATCATCGGATTTAATATATTTTATATATCATAAGGGATAAACACATGCCGTTTTTATGTATAGTCATGTCTTACGAGAGTTCCATTCTTTCAAAGCATTTTCTAAAATTTAGTAAGTTGTTTGTGATGTGATGTAACACTCCACGCTTTTTCGAATCCGAGTTTCAAAAAAATCAAAATCAAATCCATCCAAGCACGGAGAGTATAAATCTTGTACCTGCAATTAATGAGCGTTTGTATAATCAGAGTAAAATAAAACTAATTCACAGTGGAAATGGAATAAGATAACAAATACCGATTAAGGCAACTACCTTAAGGCATATCACTATATCGGTATCGAGCATGAGAGAACAAGAACCGAAACCAAACTTAAACACTTGCTAAGACCCATCTTCCTCGAGATAAACCCGAGAGTTGTTATGAGGAGGAGAGTCAAAACAACAAGTCCTGGTGTGTATAAAATGTATAACACTATCTACAATTAATAAATGTATTCTATTTGGTCAAAACCGAAACATATGTCTAAAAGGGCTAGTAACTATAACCTAACCCATTTAGAAATGATGTACGATGATTAACCACTAAACCCAAGATAATATCCCGCACCTAACAATATCTTAATACCGATATTGAACGTTTACATATAAGTATAAAGCCTTTAAACCACCATTAACTAATTAAGAGGCGGGCAACAAACTTCTAATATCACACAAGGAGGGTAATTTTTTATATATAACTACTTATGACCTCACTAACTATGTAAGATAAGGGAAGATACTTATGATCACTTAATACCCAAGTTGGACATTTTGATCACTTAATACCTTATGCGGTAGTTTACTATACCCTAATATAAATTAGAGGAACTAGCTACTAAGTCCTACTAACTCAAGGCATCCTTCATTCAAGCATATAGTCATGCTCTGCATAAGATAAGAGATAGTAAGCGGTCACTTATTACATACAGGATAGGTAGACGACATGTCTCCATTTATGACCTTCCCCCAGCAGACCCCTCGTTACTGTCAAGCTAGCCTAATTAGATAATTCCCTTAGTCACTCAATACTTCCCGCAGGATAGGCAGACCTCGGTACCTCTAGAGCTGCCATTTAATACCTATACCTAAGGCAGACCTGCAACCCAATCACTTACTACCTCGAGGAAGCGGACCAATGTTGGAATTACCAAGTTCGTACCCAATGGCCATTTAATGGGAGGTGAGCTACGCGTTCTCTTAGTACCTTTTAAAGAGTGGTTCTTACTACTTTAAGACCAATATCCCGAAACAGGCTACGCTATAAATTATTTTCTTACTAGAATTTTCTCTTTTGGGATGGCAGGCGGGAACCGCACTCTTGAGATAAACCTTGTATTGGGAAATAAGCCTCATTATGCAGTTACCTATCGTTATGCAATTAACTATTATCAAAAGCCAATGGTTAATGATATCTCACATCATTTGAATGTATATTTGACTATTAGAAAGTGAAGACTTATATCAAATAAGGCAAATAACCTTGCATGATTTACCTATTAAGTCCAATTCTTATTTCAAATTGTAATAATTCTAGATTAACTAGGAATTTATAACTTCTTATCTTAGAATATTTATTTATTTATTTACTTATTAGACTTAGCATTTACTACGCTAATCAATCCCCATTAATTCCCTTTTTCCTATTCCTTTTATTATTGCTAAGTAATTTTCCTGCCACTAATGACCCTAACTGTACTATTCTCTATGACATTAATTAACTATTAAATGTTGTTTATGATACTAATGGACGTATTTTCCTAAGGAGTTTATTCCAATCTAATTTTATTCTATATGTTGTGACTCTATTTTTTTTATAGAAAAGACAAATTTATATATACCAAAAGGGAGATTACAACCAATCTCCTATGGCTAATAAAAATGGTCTAACAATAACCTAAAAACTGATAAAATAAGGCAAACTCCCAGAATAGTAAGCGAACAACAGAGAGCCCCACTCACAATAAAACAGAAGTACAAAGAAGACATTAGCTCCCTGCAAGGCTAGCATATCGCCAGAGACAGATGCTAAAGCGAAACTTGGAGTGGACTCCCTTCAACCAAAATCAGCTAGTAATAACAGTAACACCAATCACCGGTGTAACAACCCGCATTTCACGTATCGGAAGATCATAAAATATTTTTATTTTATTCCTTAGGGGTTGGATCATTCTCATATTTTAATATGTTTCTATGGGGATGTGAGACGTGTCCATAATTTTTACTAATTTTGTTTGTGACCATTTTTCCCCTATTAATCTTGTACAGGGCATAACTTTTGACTCTGGTTGAATCAGGTGTTGAGACCTGTGCCATAGGAAAGGAAATAATGATTTCCTTTTCGTAGAGTGGTTACATTAAAGATTTGGCTCAACTATTTGGGAGGAATCGCTGTTTTAAGGTTTTTCAGTTGGCTGTTTAGGTTTTTAAGCCCTAATGGGCTGATCTGAAGAAGCCCATTAGTGGGCTAGTGGAAGGCTTTAAATAGGGGATGGGAGGTATCGGAAATAGTTTACTTTCCCTAATCTCTCATTTGGAAGAGCCAAGGGATCCTCCATTACTCCATCATTCCACCATTAAAGCTTCAGAAATCAAAGATCTACACCATTTGAGGCTACATCTACACCGTTGCAAGGGAGAGCTCATCGAATCAAGGAGTTTGGATCCAACTCCTTGCTGTCTGAAATCTTAATTCATTGTTTTTTTCTTTGATTCGGAGAATTGATGAGTGATATGCATCTCTCACATGGATTCAATGAAGTATATGAATGTTTGGTCATGTTTTTCATCAAATTCAAGCATTCTCTCATAGATCTACACCTTGGTAAGTTCATTTTCATATAAATCACTATAGGATTAGATTTAGCAAGTTTAAACCAGTAATTTTTATGTTATTACATATGTTTATGCAAGTTAAATCTGCAATTTAGTTCATATGTTCATTTATTATGATTGTGGTGAAAATTGTATAATTTTGATGAGATTTGTCATATTCGTGTTTTTACTGATTTTATAACATGCTTATGGCTGTGTTGAATGAACTAGATGGGTATATTTCGTCGATTATGTCGATTGGCGAAGTTTTGGTCGAAATTGGACTTGAATTGGGGATGGGCAGGCTACCGGTCGAGCGTATAGTACAACATGTAGTACAGTCTGCAGTACAACAAGGGGGTCAATTGCACGTATGGGGGGTCAGTCGAGCATTGCTTGGGTTGGTCTCTGGTCGTGCAAGGTGGGACAAGGGTCGGTTGAGCAGAGATACACGGGCTCGGTCATCTCAGAAGTAAAGGGGGTCGGTCACTAGGGGGTCGAGTAAAAACGGTCTGTCGTGCTTCCTTGGTTGGGTCAGACATCTATATTGGGTCGGTCGAGCTATGTGGTGTGGGTAGGTCGAAAGGTAAAGGGCTAGTCGGTCGGGCTTCTAGGGAGTGGTCGGTCGGTCTTAATGCTGGAGGGTGGCTCGGTCGGTCTTTGATCTCATAGGGTCGGTCAGCCGGTGTGTTGAAGAGTTTTAGCAGCGCTTCTAAACACCGTGGTGAATGGCCTGAGTGATGTGGTTTGTTTCTTTGAAAATGTGTGTGAACACTAGAGACTATATAGAACCTTATATGCAAGTTGTTTGGTTCGATGGTGATGGTGACTTCGATAAGAGCCTAGATGAGGATGTTCGAAGTGGTGTGATAAGTTCGATGATCGGTGTAAAGCATCGAATGGGAAGACGACTCAAGGGTGTTTTCAGATTGTAAATAATGGATACTCAAGGGGTACTTGAGTTAATGAATGGTCATCAGAGTTGATGGCTAGAGATGTGAAGGCCGAGAGATTAACGTTGTCGTAAGTTCTAGCACGCTCGAAGCAGGGGTACAATAGAGACGTCTAAAAGACTGGTTGTAGGTCGAGTACCCTGGGTATCGTTGAAAGGACTAGTTGTCAAGGTTGAACATACATACGTATCGTTGAAAGGCGTATGGAGTATATGCAAGAACTGAGGTTACCATTAGCCCTTGACATATGGCAAGGTTGGTCGTCACATAATTAACGATGGTTTCGAAGCAGGATTGGCGATGATAGCCAGAGTATGTCATGGATGATTGGTTGCTTTGTTTGAACCATCTCATGTAGATTATCCAATGTTGAAGGAGATGTTCCTTGGGTGCTTGTCTGATATTGGTTTAGGACTCTGGGGCTTGCGCTTGAGGGATGTTGTGTTCGATTAGGATGGTTTACATAAGACATATAATTTGGATGTCGTGAATGCTTTGCCATGATTGAATAGGTGTTCTGGTTTCCATGGATGCTTGGTTGAAATGTTGTTGTAAAGGCTATTACTGTCCGATGTGGGGAAGACGGGGTTGAGTTCTTCTCTGGTATTGTGGGTAGATTAGTATGTTTATCTATCCATTCTCATATACTTTATTATTGATGTTTGTTAGCTGTTTTATCTCTCACTAAAACTGTTGTCTGACTCATGATTTTATGATTCCCTCCTATTACCTTGGGTTGTTCATTTGAAATTGAGATGTTTAAGTTTACACGAGAATACAACAAAAAAGGACCCAGAAGCTGGAGAAATCCAAGAGTTCTCCACGACTTGATGAAACGTATGATGAGACCTCCACATGGCCTGAAATCGAAACGACAAAGGTCCCGAAGCAGCTAGCGGCGCACACCTAAGTTCCATTGGGGCATGGTATGAGTTGGTATAGTGCAGATGGGAAACAGAAAAGGATTATGGGAGAGCAAACCACCCTTCCAAACTAAAAACACTATCGAGATGAGAAAGAATTCGATCATGACCTTCTTGGTTATTACACCAAGTACATGCCAATCTAACAAATGAGATCTCAGTCAAACCTGACTCAATAACAAAAGCATTAAAATATCCTACTGCATTGTGGTTAATGAAGGAACCCCCATGCATATTAGCTTGACAGGAAACCGCCTTGAAGTCTCCACCAATGACTGAGGCCCCAAAACCTAGGTCTGAGAGAGATAGAAAATCGAGCCAAAGTACGAGCCTGTCAATCAGATCGCATTTCGCATACACATCCAAGAAAAGGAAACGCTTAGAAAAAGGGGAGATCGAACAAAGAACAGAGAAAACTTGAGCTGAGTCAAAGATAAGACTAATAGAGATGTCTTTATTGCACAGAATCCAAATCTAGTTAGAAATATTGTTAATCCACCCCCAAAACCTAGAGAAAGGACCGAATTGGCGATCACTTCAGAACTTACGAGAGGCTTTATTAGTGCCACCAAATGAAGAAAATGCTTCTTGACGATACATTTCATCCTCACCAGAGAAGCATCGTTTTCGATACCTCGTATGTTCCAAAACAAAACGCTCGACATTAGACCCAAAAGAATAGACAACCGAAAGACCAACAAAGAAACTAAAGACGAGGAGAAGAGAACCAACCTCAGATAAGGTAGAGGGTGTGTCGGTAGATCGAACGATCTTCTCTGTCGCCGCTATAGAGCGAATATGAATGGTGTGTGGGCTACGCGGCACAGACCTTGTGACGACCGCCCATAACCCCCGCACTATACAAGCGGAATATTGCGCTGAAGGGTGTGCCAAGCAGTCGTGGACGTTTATCAGAGTAGGTAAACACAAGCGGAACCAGTCGTAAACTAACAGCGGAAGGACAAAATATAATAGAACATATACAACAGGTAGTAATAGTGAAGCAGAAACACTAGACTTTCATACAACCAGAATGTAATATCCATAACTTGGAAATAGTGTTTGTATAAAGTTGCCTCACTACATTACTCAGAAAAGAAAACAGTGGAAATCCAATTATTAGATAGTAGTAAAACTAGTACGTGAGCCTCCTGCTTGCCATCGATCAGCATCATCGTCCTCACTAAAGCACTATCTGTCACCTGTTACTTAGTCTGCCAATCCACAACCGGATGAACAACCTAAGGTAATAAGAGAAAACATAAAACCTTGAGTCAGACAACAGCCTTAGTGAGCGATAAAACAGCTAACAAACTTCAACAATAAAGTGTACGAGAAGGGTTAGATAAACATACTAATCAACCCATGACACCAGAGAAGAACTCAACCTTATCTTCCCCACATCGGACAGTGGTAGCCTTTATTATAATCAATTCAACCATTCATCCATGGAAACCAGAACACCCATTCAATCATGGAAAACCCTCATAACATCCAGATTATATAAGTCTCACACAGACAACCCAAGTCGAGTTTAACATTCCCCAAATACTCTCCCTAGAGGCCTAAACCAATATCAGTTAAGCACTCAAAGAACATCTCCCTCGACTTTGGATAATCTATGTGAGATAGTACAACAGAACAACCAATCATCCATGATTGACTCTGGCTATCACCGCCGATCCTGCTTTGAAACCATCGTTAATCGTATGACGGCCAACCTTGCCATATGTCAAGGGTTAATGGTAACCCCAGTTCTAGCATAAACTCTATATGTCGAACCTTGACAATGTCCAACCTTGACAACTAGGCCTTTCCCCAAGACCCAGGGTACTAGAACTTACGACAACGATAATCGCTCAGCCTTCTCATCTTTAGTCATCCATCTTGAAGGCTTTTTATAGCCCGAGCAACCATCTTAAGTAACCATTATCCACCAAATCACGACCTTTGAGTTGAATCTACATTCGTTGCATCTTCCCGACCAACGAACACTCCAACACTTTGAACATCCCCTTATGGACTCTCATCGAAGCCACCATCATCGTTGAACCAACCAACATCTTTATAAGGTTCAATGCAATCCATAACATTATTTCAGCACTTCCTAACTTCCCAATTGAATTTACTTTGAAGTCACTTCATCACCGGAAGTGTCCGATTCACTTTAGTCTGAGTCACATCTGGCTGATCCAATTCTGGTCGAGCCAACTTTGGTTCGATCCAACTATGGTCCGATCCAACTTCTGAATATTGCAATTTAACCCCGATTTCGGCCAAAACTTCACCAAACGACGAATCCGACGAAACCAACTCAACCAAAATCATCAAACACAATCATAAACAAATCACAACATTACTAACCACATGAATATGACGATTACCACAAAAATGATGTAAATCTCAACAAAAACCATTAAAATGAACATATGATCAAAATGAGAGATCTAGCTAACATAAACATGTAAAATGACATGAAATTAATGAGTAAAACTTGTTAGATTAGATCATAGGGTGATGCATATGAAAATGAACATGTAATGGTGCAAATCTATGGTAAAACATTCCAATTTGATGAGAAGCATGCACAAACACTCATATACTTCATTGCATTCATATGAGAGATGTAATACTCACCGATTTGCCAAAACAAGCTAAAATGGTAAAATTAGAATCCGAACAGCGAGTACTTCAAACCAAACTTATTGATCCGATGAATTTGCCCTTGAAACAATGTAGATCTAGCCTCGAATGGTTACGATTTTCGATTTACCTCCTTAGATTTGGATATTTTTAATGGTGGAAAGGTGTTAGAGGAAGAAGGAGATCAATGCCTTCAAATGAGAGAATGGGAAAGTAAACTTTTTCCCTCCACTCTCACCCCCTATTTATAGGATTCCACCAAGGCTCCAAAACCTGAATAGCCAATTGAAAAACGTAAAACAGTGATTTCTCCCCAACAGTTAGGCCAAATCATTAATGTAACCACTCTACGGAAAGGCAATCATCAATTCCTTTCCAATGGCATAGGTCTCACCCTTTGATTCGACCTGAGTCAAAAGTTATGCTCTGTACAAGGCTGACAGGGGCAAAATGGTCACAAACAAAATCGGTAAAAATTATGGACATGTCTCACATCCCCATAAGCAACATATTAAAAGATGAGAATGATCCAACCCTCAGAGAATGAAATAAAAATATTTTACGATCCTTCGATACGTTAAATGCGGGCTGTTACATTCTCCCCCCTTAAGAATTTCTCCCCCGAAATTCCAAACAAACACAATTAATCACAACGATTCTGCATGCTTATCATCCATGAGAAGCCAATTCTATCATCCAAACTAGCAACCATCAAGCCATGCATCCATAGCCTTATCCTAGCACGCCAAATTCTAACAAACAACAACAAGATACAACGATATAATGAAGATACGATATCAAAGGGTCATACCGACGAAGAGTTCTGGATGAGTCGCTCTCATGCTCTCTTCCGTCTCCCATGTACAATCGTCTCCATCCTCACTCCATTGTACCTTGACTAGCATAACCGTCTTCCTCCTAAGTTGTTTCGTGTCATTTCCCACAACACGAAATGGCTTACTAGATTTCGGAACTGCGGTCTCTACTTCTAAGTCTTCGTACTGCTCTAGAGATACACCACATTCGAATCATGCATGAATTTCTGTAGAAATGTCACATGGAACACATTATGCACACTCGACATCTTTTCGGGTAACGCCAATCTATATGCGAGCTTTCCAACTCGCTCGACTTTCGGAAATGGTCCAACAAACCTTGGAGCTAACTTTCCTTTCTTACCAAATCTAACCATGTGCTTCAACGGTGAAGCTTTCACAAAAACCATATCGCCCACGTCGAATTTCAAGTCCTTACGACGCTTGTCGGCGTAACTCTTCTGACGATCTTAGGCCGCTTTCATTCGTTGCCGAACGATATCGATACAACCCGAGGTTTCTCTAATCATCCCAGGCCCAAGTACCAACTTATCTCCAGTTTCTAACCAACATGTTAGAGAATTACACGGTCTTCCATACAACGCTTTGTATGGTGCCAACCCAATGATAGACTGGTAGCTATTATTATACGCAAACTCAACTAGATGTAGATGGTCTTCCCATATTCCTCCGAAGTCTAACATACGAGCCCTTAGGAGATCTTCCAAAACTCGATTCACTCTCTCGGTCTGACCATCAGTTTGGGGATGATATGCCGTACTTAAGTACAACTTGGTTCCCAAAGCTTCTTGCAAACTTTTCCAAAATCCACTCGTGAATAATGGATCTCGGTCACTCACTATACTCTTTGGGACACCATGGAATCGAACTATCCATTTCACATAAAGTTCAGCCAATTTCGATGTCATCCTAGTTGATTTGACAGGAATGAATCTCGCACTTTTGGTCAAACGATCCACGATGACCTAAATCCCTTCGTTTCCTGCCCTGGTTCTAGGTAGTCCATCGATAAAATCCATCGATACTTGCTCCCACTTCCACGCAGGAACTTCCAATGGCTAAAGCAAACCACTCGGCTTCTTCTATTCGGCTTTCACCAACTGACAGTTCATACACTTGGAAATGAACTTCCCAATATCTCGCTTCATCCCTTCCCAGTAGTAGACTCTCTTCATATCCTGATACATTTTATTACCACCGGGATGAATTGTCAGCTTCGAGTGTTAACATTCTCTCAGAACCTCATCCCTCAATTCGTCGATATCAGGAACAACTAGTCGCCCTTGCTTTCAAAGCCAACCTTCTCGATCGACCTCGAACTCTTTATCTTCTGGATCCAGTTTCTGAATGAACTCGACAAGCTTTGCATCTTTCTTTTGACTCTTGCCAATCCTTTTGATAAGAGTTGGTCTTATCGACAAACTTGCCAACATTTCAGGTTCCAACTCACACCTTGGCCTGAAATCGAACCTTGCCAAGTACTCGAGGCTTTTCCATTCCGAAAACATCGCTCCTAAACTTGCATGTCATCGACTCAACGCATCTGCAACTGCGTTACCCTTGCCCGGTGTATAGGCTATGCCAAAATCATATGACGCCAGAAACTCTAACCATCTCTGCTACTGAAGATTCAAGTCCCTTTGGGGGAAAAGATACTTCAACGACTTGTGATTCGTAAACAACTCGAATTGAACCCCCAACACGTAATGTCTCCACATCTTCAGAGCAAACACAATTGTTTCCAACTCCAAATCATGTGTCGGGTATTTCTTCTCATGCGGCTTTAGCTGTCGACTCGCGTAGGCCACAAACTTATCCTTCTGCATTAGTAATGCTCCAATTCCAGTACCACATGCATCGGTATATAGCACCATCTCTTCATTACCACTTGGAATGGTCAACACAGCTGCACTCGTCAATCTCTCCTTCAGGATTTCGAACGCTTGTTCACACTTTGCATCCTATGTGAACACTTGGTTCTTCTTCGTCAATCCTGTCAACGGTGCAGCTACCTTGGAGAAATCCTTGATAAATCGTCGGTAATAACCAGCCAACCCAAGGACACTTCGAACATCTGTCGCATTCTTAGGTCTATCCCAGTCCTGGATTGTTGCCACTTTAGCGGGGTCAACCACTATCCCATTTCCAGAAACAACATGACCTAAGAACCTCACTTCACTCTTCCAGAAGTGACACTTGGAATACTTAGCTCTCAACTGATGCTTTCGCAAGATCTCTAACAAAACTCTCAAGTGCATCTTATATTCTTCCTCATTTCTAAAAATAAACTAGAATATCATCCACGAACACAAGCACAAGCTTGTTCAACTGGTCTCTGAATACTTTATTCATAAGATCCACAAAATACGTTGGCGCGTTAGTCAACCCGAATGGCATCACTAACCATTCGAAGAAACCAAATGATGTCCTAAAAGCAGTCTTTGGCACACTATCATTAGTCACCCTCAACTGGTGAAATCTCATTTCCAAATCCATCTGAGAAAACACTTTGGCTTCGTGAAGCTGATCGAACAAGTCATCTATCCTCGGCAACGGATACTTGTTCCTCTTTGTCACCTTGTTCAGCTCACGATACTCTACACACAATCTTAAAGAGCCATCCGCCTTGGTTGTAAATACGACCGGTGCACCCCATTCGGATACACTCCTCCGAATGAATCCTTTTCCCAAAAGGTCTCTAACTTGCACCTCCAACTCTCGTTGTTCCTTAGGCGCCATCCGCCTAAGTGGCATAACGATTGGTCTAGCACCCTCGACCAAATCGATCCTAAACTCGATATCACGATGCGGCGGCAACCCTTTGACCTCATCAAAGACATCCACATACTCATTAGCGATCAGCACTGATGACAGGTCTTCTTGTGGAATCCCAAGCGAATATAGATAACTCACGAAGACCCCGTCTTCGCGCTTACATCTAATCAACACCTTTCGCCCTTCCACATCCCTGACCCTCACCTCTAGCTTCTCGCAATTCACCCTTGCTGCATACCTCTTAAGCCAATCCATGCCCAAGATGATTCCATACCCAGCGAAGTTAAGAACAAAGCAATCACACACAAAAGAGCAACCATGACTCGACAACACTAGATCACGGCAAATCATGCATAGACTGGACGAACCCCCAACTGGATTAGTCATGATCAATGGTCTATCACAAATCTCGGGTTCCAAACCCAAGTGACAAACAACCTCATTATAAATGAACGAATGCGATGCTCCAGTATCAAACAAAACTTGAACTGAAACACCATTAACAGAAAGAGTACCTTGCACCACGACGCCCTTTCCCTTCTCCTCTACAGTAGGAGCTCTTGAAGAAGATGGCATGGCTTCCAAATCATATGCCTTCACAATCTGCTTGCCCTTAGCTGATTCTGGACCATCCTTCTTTTCATGCCCAGGCTTCCAACAGTTGAAGCAATTCTTCTCAGCTTTGGGATTCTTGCACTCACTATCAAAAAGGCCTTTCTGTTGGCAGTTAAAGCAAACCACCTCACTCTTGGGCTTCTTTTGACAATTTTTTCCCTTTTGCTGTTGCTGCTTCCTCTTCTTATTATTACCACCCTGCTATGGTTTCTGAACTTATTTGGTTGCAGCGACAACATTTGATTCTTTAGGAAACAAGCTCTCATGACGAATAGCTTTTTCCAAAATCTTCTCAAATGAATCATCAAGATGGTCCACTAATGGCTTTCCGATATAAGCACCCAAACCCAAGACAAATTTCTTGTTCTTCTGATAAGGTGTATCAATGTATGTACGAGCATATCTAGACAAGGCTTCGAAATCAGAAATATAGTCTAGCACTGAATGACCATTCTATTTCAGCTCTACGAACTTCTTGAATAGAGCAGATTTCTGAGCTGTGGAGATAAACTTTTCTTCAAACTTAGCTTGGAATTGCTCCCATGAAGTTTCTTCCTCTGGAGTCTCGAGTGTAACAAAATTCCACCATTCCATGGCCCTGCCTTGCGGTTGCCTTGATGCAAGCTTTCTCTTTATTGCATCCTCAATACCCAAGTCTCCAAAGATTCGGACTCATGAATCCATCCACCTCTAAGCCTGTTCAGCTGGTTCAGTTCCCTTGAATGGTTTTCCCCCTAGATATGTAAAGTCCTTGCATAGCTTTGCAAAATCTACTACTCTAAGAACTCGCACACCCACATCTACCGTTGCTGCCACTGGAGCGGGTACCCTTCGCATAATTGTTTCTACCATGGCTTCAAACATGGTCGGGTAATTAGGTTCACCACCATTTCCCCCTCCAGTATTAGCTCCCCTAGCAGCGTGTCTTGATGATCGTCTATTCATTCTAAATCTGCAATTTAGAATAATTAGCCACTTTCAAGAAAAACTGCTAAAGGAAAACAACCGCTACTACTATATATGCTAATATACATAGTAAGCATCCAACTGAAATTTACAAGTACGTCTCTCATACATATTTACGTCTCCGAACTTTGGCCAAAAATTGTTGACCAGAGCTCTGATACTAAATGTGATGACCGCCCATAACCCCCGCACTATACAAGAGGAATAATGCGTTGAAGGGTGTGCTAGGCAGTCGTGGACGATCATCAGAGTAGGTAAACACAAGAGGAACCTGTTGTAAACTCACAGCGCAAGGATAAAATATAATAGAACATATACAACAGGTAGTAACAGTGAAGCAGAAACACTAGACTTTCATACAACCAGAAAGTAATATCCAACACATGGAAATAGTGTTTGTACAAAGTTGCCTCACTACATCACTCAAAAAAGCAAACAGCGGAAATCCAATTATTAGATAGTAGTAAAACTGGTACATGAGCCTCCTACTCGCCATCGATCAGCATCGTTGTCCTCACTAAAGCACTACCTGTCACCTGTTACTTAGTTTGCCCATCCACAACCAGATGAACAGCTCAAGGTAATAAGAGGAAACATAAAACCTTGAGTCAGACAACAGTCCTAGTGAGCGATAAAACAGCTAACAAACTTTAACAATAAAGTGTATGAGAAGGGATAGATAAACAAACTAATCTACCCATGACACCAGAGAAGAACTCAACCTTATCTTCCCCACATTGGACAGTGATAGCCTTTACTATAAACAATTCAACCATTCATCCATGGAATCCAGAATACCCATTCAATCATGGAAAACACTCATAACATCCAGATTATATAAGTCTCACATAGACAACCCTAATAAAGTTTAACATTCCCAAAATACTCTCCCAAGAGGCTTAAACCAATATCAGTTAAGCACTCAAAGGACATCTCCCTTAACTTTGGATAATCTATGTGAGAAAGTACAACATAACAACCAATCATCCATGACTGACTCTGGCTATCACCGCCAATCCTGCTTTGAAACCATCATTAATCCTATTACGCCCAACCTTGCCATATGTCAAGGGCTAAAGGTAACCCCAGTTCTAGCATAAACTCCATATGTCCAACCTTGACAATGTCCAACCTTAACAACTAGGCCTTTCCTCAAGACCCAGGGTACTAGAACTTACGATAACGATAATCCCTCGGCCTTCTCATCTCTAGTCATCCATCTTGACGACTTTTCATAGCTCAAGCAACCTTCTCAAGTAACCATTATCCACCAACTCACGACCTTTGAGTTGAATCTACATACTCCAACACTTCGAACATCCCCTTCTGGACAATCGTCGAAGCCACCATCATCGTTGAACCAACCAACATCTTTATAAGGTTCAAAGCAATCCATAGCATTATTTCAACACTTCCTAACTTCCCAATTGAATTTACTTTGAAGTCACTTCATCACCGGAAGTGCCCGAGTCACTTCTGGCTGATCCAATTCTGGGGTGCCAATTCTGGCCGAGCCAATTCTGGCCGAGCCAACTTTGGTCCGATCCAACTATGGTCTGATCCAACTTCTGAATATTGCAATTCAACTCCAATTTTGACCAAAACTTCGCCAAACGACGAATCCGACGAAACCAACTCAACCAAAATCATCAAACACAATCATAAACATATCACAACATTACTAACCACATGAATATGATGATTACCACAAAAATGATGTAAATCTCACCAAAAACCATTAAAATAAACATATGATCAAAATGAGAGATCTAACTAACATAAACATGTAAAATGACATGAAATTAATGAGTAAAACTTGTTAGATTAGATCATAGGGTGATGCATATGATAATGAACATGTAATGGTGTAAATCTATGGTAAAACATTCCAATTTGATGAGAAACATGCACAAACACTCATATACTTCATTGCATTCATATGAGAGATGTAAATCACTCACCGATTTGCCAAAACAAGCTAAAATGGTAGAAATAAGAATCTGAATAGCGAGTACTTCAAACCAAACTTCTTGATCCGATGAATTTGCCCTTGAAACGATGCAGATCTAGCCTCGAATGGTTACGATCTTCGATTTACCTCCTTAGATTTGGATATTTTTAATGGTGGAAAAGTGTTAGAGGAAGAAGGAGATCAATGCCTTCAAATGAGAGAATGGGAAAGTAAACTTTTTCCCTCCACTCTCACCCCCTATTTATAGGATTCCACTAAGGCTCCAAAACCTGAATAGCCAATTGAAAAACTTAAAACAGCGATTTCTCCCCAACAGTTAGGCCAAATCATTAATGTAACCACTCTACAGAAAGGCAATCATCAATTCCTTTCCAATGGCACAGGTCTCACCCTCTGATTCGACCTGAGTCAAAAGTTATGCCATGTACAAGGCTGATAGGGGCAAAATGGTCATAAACAAAATCAGTAAAAATTATGGACATGTCTCACATCCCCATAAGCAACATATTAAAAGATGAGAATGATCCAACCCTCAGAGAATGAAATAAAAATATTTTACGATCCTTCAATACGTAAAATGCGGGTTGTTACAGACCTCGATCTCCCATGCGAAGAACGAGACGAGGAAACCATTGAACGAGCAGACGGAACCAAAAGTGGAAAACTCTAGTTTTAAAGTCAGGCTAGAGCTATACAGACACATCTAAGTAGTGGCATATAATGTTGGTAGAGAATTCTTTGTAAGGCAAGATAGTCAATCATTAATGATCGACATCTCCTCCTTACTTAGAAGCGGATCAGAGTGCAAGAAACAAGAAGCCGAGGGGATCAAACCCGGAAATGTAGAAACACAACTGGCTCTCATTTCACTTTGCTATAGAGATCCTCTCAATGTCAAGTTATTATTAAATTGATGACCCGATATAGAAGAGAACATACTAAAATGGGGAAACATGCAACGACGAAAAGTTGGAAGAGAATGAGGAACCCAGTAGAAAAGGTTTAGCAAACAGTGTGGGTTTTTCGCATTCCCCATATAGTTACCAACAACCATGGTGACTATACGACGACTACGGAGAAGCACCCACATCCATATCCTCTGAAGAACAAAGCTACGAAGAAGAAAAACCCAAAGCCAACCACCAAATGACACACCCAAATCATTAATTAATTTTTTGTGTCTGAACCAAACACAAATCAGACCATAGCCGCTTTCTGCAAAATACTAGTAGCAACGGAACAACCCATTCATGAAGAAGGTAATCGGGACAAAAACCGCAGTAACGATCACCAACAACCACAAAAAATCAAAGCTGTTGATAATCAAGAACCCCATCCCCAACCACTCGATATCGAAACCCAATATCTTATGCATATGAAGCCAGCCCCGCTAAAAACAGAGCACACACATCTGTAGGACACAACCTGAGGGGGAAGATAGCCAAAAAAGCTTAGTGATGAAGGGGACAATACACTCTCAGAGCTCACAATCGAGCACACAAATGGAACCGCACACAAAACCCCTATAGAGGTATCAACGCCATCCATAACCAAAGTGCTAAGACACTCTACCCGGAGTGGGGTTCGATGCATACCCTAGGACAAACCATTGATCAAAAACGAGATCAAACCAGAATCAACACTAAACACAACAAATGAAGAAACAATAGTAGCAGGAATTATTTGCGATAGCCGAGATGCATACTGAACCGTTCTTGAGAGAGATGAAGCCAACCAACCCAAATACAGGATGATAAAGGTAATGCTTCGCCGCCATCTCCATTGCGGAGAGACTGCATACATTGTGCTCACAAATCCCATATGCAAGGAAGACGAGTAGAGCAAGCATCTCACTTATGCCATGCAAACCCACTGGAATGCCTAACGGACGACAAAGACGGGATAGAGGTGACAACAACACTGTCCTTCCCATCGAAACCAATCAAGGAACCCAAGGCATCAAATCTATTTGCAACACACAGTGGAGAGAAGCCTGCGCACTAGCTCTCACAAAACAAACACCACAACCAACCTTCTCAATAAGAACTGGAGTCAACAGATTACACATAGCCTTACCAAACTTCCTCGAACATCTTGAACGACGACGTCGAGGCAGATTGGTCTAGGTCTGATTATTGTCATTCACCTGCAGCCTCTACTTAAAAGGAAGAGAAAGAAAAGGAAATTGCTTGGGGAGGAAGCAGATAAGAGGGATCAAATCCCCTATCACTTCACTTCGTAACGACGCCCTAGTAGACTCACCAAATAAAGGGTGTCCTCCACATATCATCGACCCAACAGGAAACTCAACAACCGATAGAGCTAGCTCCAAATCATAAGGAGGGAAAACCAATCGCCCAGTAAAAAGGATTCGGCTTAGACTGGTTAGGGGTAGTGAAATCCTTTTTTCTAGCATCCTCAACACTAGAGCCCTTTGCGCTCGATACAGACACAGCCTCTAGACAACACCACCTCTGCCGTAAAGACAACGAATGGGTTACTAGAGAATGAGAGAAGTAAGGATTCAACTCCATGAAAGGACCATCAACAATTAGGACCGATGTCTCAAAAGTTGCCACAAAAGAGACAAGTGAAACAAGATGAACCAACACCGATGAAATTCCAACAACGGTAACTGTAGAAGACCCTTCGGACATTGTCCAGACCGCCTCAAGAATCAACCCCACTTCCAGGTAGGTTTGATGAAAGAACCCAATAAACAGAAACTGCCGGTGCCATAAACTAAATCCATGAAACCCTAATTGGAATTAGCGAAAATCGACCAGTAACGCTACAACTAAAAGAAAAGAACCACAAAGAAGCAGTTCGAAAACCGACAAAATTTGAACTCGGGAAAAGGAAGAAAGACTGGAAAAATCGCAAGAGAAGAAGATCACAAAACATCCCAGAAAATGGTTGCCATTAATAGTCATTAGATGTTTTTTCCAATTTAGCTTAGCTTGAACTCCATTTATTAGTACATTTTAAATTTCACTTGTTTGTTGTTTATGTATTCATACATATATATTTATTATTTATTAGAAACACTAATTGGAGTTACAACTCCTATTTCTAACACAATTGAAATTGTAACCATTTGGCATGTTAATCCTATTTATCCCCAATCAACGGTGGTTACAACATTCCTTATTTTATTTATGACCTTATTTATAGCAAATAAAATTCATTTATTGCTACAATGATCATAATACCTATTTCCGTTTATTGTTGATTATTTTTCCATATAAATTTCCATAAAAACAGAAGCTATTCAACCATACAACAATAATAAACAGTTATTATAATAATATATTTGTGTTATTTACGTAGATACGTATGGATATATGTATGTATGTATATATGTATGTATTCGAGCGTTGTTTACGTAGTTACTATATTTTTATTATTATTGACCATTTATGTTTTAGTCTAATCTAACGACTAAAATAGAGATTTCTATGTTTAATTATGTCTAAGATTCAAAATCTTATAAAAAGGTTAATAGCTATAGTTATAGTAAATTTTCCCAAAATAATTAAAAAGCGAATATGGACATATTTCAAATCAGAAGAAATAAGAAATATATGTTTTTGGAATGGTTATTGTAAACTGTGTACAAATATACGTAATTTTACACATCCCTTCCTAATTGTTTTGTACGCATTTCTTGTTGATTCGAAACAATGTCCTTTTTATTAAAAAGAACAAAAAGGGCATTTCTACAATAACCAAGTAAAACACCAACAACATCATATATAAACATGAATAATCTTTTATTCTAAATTTACATAAACCTCCAATCAACACCAAAACTACGGATCTGGAATGGAACTACAAGTTTACACAATGGTTTTGGGACTAATTTCTAGATCTACGTTGTATATCATAACAACCTAAATACAATTGTGGGAAATAATATAATAAACTAGATAAGCCTACAAATTTCCAATATTCATACCACAACCTAATATTCCAGATTTGAAAAAATAATAAACAAATCTGGTAAACTTTCAGGCATACATTTTAGATCTATTTCAAACGAACTAATCAGGTAACTATAAATGATGTATATAAATTTCCCACTCACTTGAAAGCTATCAAAATCTGAATTTGAATAAACTTATAGGCCTATAACTTACAGATCTACAATTATTCTAAAAAGAGGATTCTTTAAGATTTGTAAATTTGCAAGAAATCAGGAAAGAAGGAAGAAATCTAAATGGAAGAAAGCCTATTTGCAACACCATCTCTTTTGCACATGAATCTGATTCTAGTCTACTTCAATCTATGTTTATTTTGTTTATATATATTTAGATTTGATTTAGAAGAGGATTGGAAGAAGAAGGAAATGGCAGAGCGTCGCTACTGTGTTCAGAATTGTGTGCAAAAGGATGGGGTCTAAACCTTTGTTTATAGGGATTAAAGTGACCCTAAACCATTATATTAGTTTCAATTAAGATCCTTCCATTATTAAAAAACATATATAACAAAATACTCTCAAAAACCTAGCGTCATCGGGCAAATTCGACCAGTAGGGTCGACATCTAGGTCGACCCCCGGTCGATCGCTCCTGGTCAAGTTGCCTAGTGGGGCTGGGTTATAAATGGTATATATTTATTATATATATACGCTATGTTATTTATTTTTTCCGTTTTCGTATTTCATATATAACTTTATCATACAAACCTCGTTCGCGAAGTTCCAAACATGAAAGTTGACCGAATTCTGTCACGAACGCAAGGGTACAAGCTTTGTGGTCAAATTCCATCATTTGTGAAAATTACATTTTCAAAGCCTAATTAATTGACTAAATTAACTATTGCCAAAATTTCGGGCTGTTACATGTGAGTTTTTTCACTGAAAGTATTCCAGACCGATCCATGTGGTCTTTCTTTCCTCAAATATGCTCAGGTCAGATCGAATATATTTTCCAGGTTGCATTAGTTTTTCTTAGAGCTTCAGGAGAGGAGACGGAGTTGAGAATTATTCCCATATTTTTTGTGTTAATTTATTTCTGTTGTGTGTGTTGTATTTATCGGCTCTATATAGGCTGATCTAGCTGTGTACTCTGATTGTGTAATCAAATATACATATATATAGTTTTCTCTTTATGTAAAGAGTGTAGATATATTTTATTTGTTCAGCTGTGAGATTCCATTATGCTCTGATTCTATAGTGTTGGTATTCTTCTTTTCTATTCTAACATTTCTTCCTTTCTTCTTCTCACTCTTTAACTTCTTTCCCTTAACTATCAGCTTTTCTATGCATTTTGGGTTGCAAATGTGTGGTTAAATGTCATCTTAAACTATATAGAAAAAGTGAGTCATTATATGCTTACATGATTCAATGGTCGAGGTTGATCCTAGCCTAAAGCATGACATAGAGATAAAGGGAGGCATCTATCCGTTGAGCACGTGCACCGGTTCTAGACCATGTGATCAAGACGTTGAGAAATAAGGAAGTGCGACTAGTGAAGGTTCGGTGGGGAGACGATACAATCAAGGCTACTTGGTAACTTTAGGGGAAGATGCACATTTCTTATCCATTTCTCTTTAACGGTAAGCTTTGACATTTTTACCGTTATCTTTGAATATGTTATCTCTTTCCTATCCTTTGAATCAGTAAATCATAAAATATAACCTATGAATGATAGGATGTGGTTGAAACATGTTGTTAGAGCATGTTATGCTTGATGTAAGCAAGTGCTTGCAAATGATGCAATGGATACATATGAATATAGTAGGCGCTATTAGTGATCAGGAAATAAGACACTAAACATATGCATATGAATGTGTGTGCATTTTTTTATTATCATGATTAAAAAATGGATGATTACCAATTCATTGTTGCAAATGAATGATGTTTGAAGCACACACGTAGAACTATATGTTATCATTAGGACTTTTTCATATGTTTGATTACATAGCACCAGTATAATTGCATAAAGAGGAGGTAAACTGAATCAGTAGACCGACTTATATTTTCACTAGTTTGGGATGTAAAAATTATACTATTGTATATTTATATAAAAAGCATAAGAAATTTTAAGGATAATGAATGCTAAGAAATTATATTTGAGGAGATATTTGTGGATAGTTATATGAAAATACTTATCTTATTTTTCTACCCTTAGAGATTTCGAGGATGAAATCCTTTAAGGAAGGGAGAATGTAACAACCTAAAATTTTAGTACATTATAACTAATTAACTAATAAGACAACAAGTTGTAAAATTTCCGAAAATTGGCAACAGGACTTGCACTACTGGGTCCGATACGATTTTATGTCCTTGTTATATATTTGGACTCTAAGAAATAGACTTAAACGAAGAAGTTATGGAAATTTGAAATTCAACTGAAAATTTTAATATATATATATAATATATGGGGTTCAGCTCGAGTCATCCCTTATTCAAGTCGATCGGGTGGTTGACCCCGCGGCCAAGCGCAAGTCATGCCTGGCAAGAAATCATGTCAAACGAATAAATATTTACATGTTGTTTAGCTGAGTTGGAGCATTTCTATTGGCCTATTTTCAAACCTAAGCTGATGTGGCAAGTTCTGAATGGTCCATTGACATGGCTGGCCAAGATTTAAATAATAAATCTAACGACCAACGATCCAGAGCCTAACCTATAAATAGACCTCCATACCAATCTCATTTCCCACAACACAATCTCTTCACTACTAAGGCATGGTATATTAAAATACGTGGGACTAACCTAAATAAATTTTAGGGGAAAGATTTATAAACATAAATATTTGCACACATATTTTGGAGCCGGGATTTTCAGAGGCCACAAAGGGACGTTGTGACCATAGTGTGTTTTATAGTTGTTCAGATTTTTGTTATTTTAAATTAAAAAGGTATTAAACTAGTTGTATGGTTTCTATAGTTTTGCTTTATAGCTTTATTTATAGTTTTTTTATCTTCTGTAAGTTAGTAGTTTCAGTAAGTTTATTTCTGTAAAGTGATTTCTATAATTATTTCATATTTTTCTTACAATTTTATTTCATTCATATATAAATACTGCAAGATATCTTTTTAGTCCTTTTTCTCCCTTTCTGCCTCTGATTTTATAGTTTTTATGTTTTAGGTGACTGATTTATGCACCTAATTTATGCGAATTATTTAATCCTATGACTGATTATAAATATTTTATTTTTGCACATGTTGGGAAAATACAATCAAAATAAAATTATGTAAAGTAGGATTAATGAATTGAGGCTAAATTTACAGATAATCAACGTGAAGCACATAACTATAATAAAAAGAAATTAGATTGAATAAGCAAACATAATTATATTTTCTATATAATCATGACACGGGTTATAATTGAAAAAGGACTGAACATATTGCATATATTATGATAGACTGTACAAACACACAAAGAACCATAATGAAAATTTTGGCTTAGATGAAGAATAAATATAACATGAGGTTATAAATGAATGAAATGGATTATTATTAGAGTGAACTTTAAATTGATGTTTAATAAGCATAATTCTATGGTTCTATGGATCTATGATGGTCTCATAAATATGCAAGATTCTATGGCAATTTTATGGTTCTATAATGACTTTGTAAATAGGCATGATTCTACGGTAACCCTATGGTTCTATGGTGACCACGTAGATGGGCATAATTCTATGGCTATAGGGGTCCAAATCAAAGGTGATTTGGGCCAAAGTGCAAAATTAGTTTATTTGTTTGCTGGGGATCCATACCTGCAACATTCCCTTATCACTGATTGTCTCACATGATGGAAGATGCTAGGGAACGCTTATGCTAGCTAGGTAGTAAGATGGTCCAAATGGAGGTGGGTGTGGGTGCGTCCGGACGATGTCCGAGCATGCGGTAACACCGGTTGGGGAAAATAAGACACTACAATGCCTGTATTGATAACTATGTTTTTATTGACTGGTCGGACGTGATAAGTCTGGCATCCATTGTGGCATAGGTCACCACATCTATGGTTTATAACAGCCGATCGATGGGTAGTATTAGGAAATAATCCTACTTATGATTATCATGTTCAGTAATCGTGAAAGTGAATTCAATCGAATGAGATAACAATCGACAAAACTTTTAATCCTTGTACATCATTCCAACATGTTCACCTGATAGTCATGCACATGCATTAGAATTATTATTCTGTCTAATACCTTTATTTATCAATCATTCTAGTAATTATACAGCTTACTAGAATTTATGTCTAAACCACTCACCTTTCCCTTTTCTTTTCCCCATTAGGCCCATAGGGTGGCAGTGATTGTGTGGATTTCTTAGATTATTTCTTCTTGGAGACTTATCTTAGCGGCAGATGTAAATCATTTTCCATATTTTACCTTATTCCATGGTGTTGGTTGTACTGATGGTTTACTTGGTGGATACTTTTTATTATACTCTGATTTTCTGATGGAGATGTACTTTTTCATAAGACATATGGTACTGAGTTTTTGAGATAGGCATATGATTGGGTTTTGCAATAAATGAAATGTTCCCGTTTTAAATTATTTTCCACCGTGTATAATATTTTTGCCTTGTGAATCTTAGTCTCTATGACGTATATTTATGTCTTTATACCTATAAGACTTCATATTTCTTTGTGGGACCCTACTTTCAGAAATGTTATGGGTGTGAGGGGTTTCAAGATCCTTCAGTGATGTATCTTTTATGTTCTATTATTGGTTCTCTAGTTATCCTTTCAGTTTTATAGTTACGTTGTTTTTTTGAAGTCAAAGTATAAGTTCCTAGGCTTTGGATCCATACCAACCCCTAGTCTACCTAAATACTTTTCCTAACTTACCCGATTCTAAGGTGTTATCCAAGTGAACCTAGTTGATCATAGATTTATATATGTGTCCATTCTCAATTTTTGAGATATACTCCTATCTCTCTAGGCTATTTGCACCAACTATTGTAAAATACATGTATAAGAGTCCTTCGTGAAATAGTATTGTAAGAAGACAGGTTTAGTAACTTATAACTCCCTGCATTTTTAATCATTAAATAATAAAAAGTTTGTTAAATTATTAGAAATTTCCTATGGGAGTTGAACCTTTGCATCCATGGTAACTTTCTGATCAATTTACATATATAATTTGTAGAAACTGAAGTTAAAACAAAGAAGTTATCACAAAAGGAAGAATACACACACATGCACGCACGCACACACACACACACATATATATACACACACACGCAGATACCGGGTCGACCCCCATGTGTTGGGTTTATCCGCTATAGTGCTTGGGTGCAATTTTACCCAGGCATGAATATTTGACATTTTTTCGTTGATTTTTTTGCTAAAATAGCTAGTTTTTATTAGCCGATTTTGAAATTTAACCTGATATAGCACATTGTGACTGGATGAGTAACATGGTTGGCTTGGATTTAATTTAGAGATTCAACGGACTGGGATCCTAAGGCTACACTATAAATAGACCCCTCAGGCCTAACCAATTCATCACAACATAATACTTTACCTCTGGGTTCTTTCTTTTTTAGATGAGCCTGACCTAAATTTTTATAGGGAAAATGTTTATGAAATTAAATATTTATATAATCCTACTAGACGCGGGATAAGCATACAGTAAGGAAAAGAGCATATAATGATGGGAAAGTGGATTCAAATTATATTTTTTAAACAGTATTATATAATATCGTTTTATTCTTGTTAACATTAAGCATAGTTTAATTTAGAATTATTTATAGCATTTTATTTCCTTTTATACTTGGGAATAGATTAACCAGAGATATTTACAGTAGCTTAATTCCTATTGTGATTAAATTTGACCTTATTTAGTTAGGATTATTTACATTAAATCTATAACGACTTGGATTTTTTCCGAACCTAATCGATCGCTAAATCGACCAAGACCGTTCAAAACCCGAATACGCTAACTTTGGGCATACAACACATCAGAACAAATAACAACAGACTTTTATAAACATCATAACAATGTTACATCAGAGTACAGAATATGTCAGAGTACATCGATAAAATAATACAGCAGAAGACTAATTTACAATAATTTTAATATAATGCAGCGAAACAAATAAACTAATCACAGCGGAAGACTATCAATGCTCTGGACACAGTTTTAAGCTTCGATCCAGAATCCTGCTCAATATATCTGCAAAATAAGCTACTCGACTGCCCATGTGGAAAAGAGTGCACCCGAGTTTGCAAAGTGAAATAAACTACCGGTCAGTCATGGGACTGGTATGAGAAATCTTTACTTAACTTAACTAGTAATAAGGCTAATCATAGGACCACGCCGCTAACGCGAACGGGTTTACTCCATTGGATTGCCAGTGCATAATTTAAATAAAGAAATCGTTAAACTACTCAATGTTTTTTAGAAAAATGAAACCATTATAAGACTCAAGTCCCATCACACAATGCAACGGAAACCGGAGGACAGAGTTTTACCTTATAATGGTCAAAAATGCTTGATACGATAAAAACGGATTAGATATTATTATTAGTGTATATATGTTTCAAAAACATTTTTCAATCATAATGTATCAATCATAGACGGCATAGTACCCCATCCTACCATGTCGCCATACTAGTTCTACAATTAAAACCACATGGTGTCATATTGGAATTTGGATTTCCATCATGAGTCAAGCCTAGGAACGATCTCCTTACCAATTCGAGACACTCTAGCAATGTATCAAGATTCAGACATTGGCTAACCCTTGGATCCTGCAGGACCGGTCCACAGGTACTTTAGTGGATTGGCAATACCTGAACACACGCTTTCCAGTCCTATTGAACCTATAAATAAGTCACTATCGACCAAATAATCGAGGCCTCGTAATCCATCATCCACATAAGTAAAAATGTCAGGGCTTGTAAACGCTGACACCACTTTTAGCTAGAAAGAAATGTGCACTCCCTGCGTTCTCTTGTCCCGTTTCTGACTCATACCGGGGTGTAAGGCTCGCGAAGTAATGCTATATACAAAGCTACGCCTAGACAGACCGTGCTTTGATCATCTACCATAAGGCTCTGCTTTTTAACAAAAGCCTTGATCATTTGCATCTTGGCATGCCACATTGACAGTTCATGCCATGCAATCAATAACTACCAGTATATAACCTCTGAGCTCATGCATCTCAGAGAAGGGTGTTAAGCAAGAGAATAAATTCTCTACCACCGAACCAATTTATATTAAATAGAAATCAATTTACATGGAATGAAATCCAGTGTCAGACACACATCCATTTACAAGTCTGTTCTGGGTCAGAACGAAACCGGAGACACCTTATTCCTCGTTCCGTATGTCCAATACGGAAGAGAGGTGCTCGCATATCCGGACAATCAACAAGTACATCCAGAAAACTACCACTGTAACCCTTTCCTGGGAGCAAATCAGTCCAGTGCATCAGTAGTTATCCATTCGATGTGAAGATCGCCGGTCTTCAATCACCATCTTCAATGTCTTCGACATTAAATCGTCGTATAATTATTTGAAATGAGATTGAACTCGGTATTTTCAAATAATTCTCAAATAATTATAATTTAAAATCATTTCTTATCGTTAATATTGTTTTATAACGATTTATCGCCATTTTTATTTATATAAAAATAGCCCAATTTATCTTAACCATGCTTCGGGCTAATAGGCGGCCCTAGCACTGTTTTTACCCAAATTTGATTTACACATTTCTCGAAATCTAACCATTAGATTTTAACGAATTTTATATCGTTGGAAAGATCATCCCAAAGCGAACCTAATGGTTCTAGTTTTGGGAAAATCCGACGGTCGGATCTTTCGGTATCATCGTTTAAAGTTACGATTCCGAAAGGCGAACTATCGCGCGCGATTCGTTTAATTTTAATATATATATATATATATCTATATATAATATTATATATAAATCGTTCGACTATTCATCTAACGTATTTAACCCGCCAAATAAAAGAATGTTTTATTGGCATATCATATCTACATGTTCATAATGTCAAATAAATATGTATTCATTTCTACGTATTTCTAATGGCAAACAAGTATGTATGACATTTTTGCTAATGACAAATAAAAAGATATTTTTTTTTCATTATTTGCATACAATTTCTATTTTATACTTTAACAAATAAAAGAAATATTTTTGTTTGTTTATAATTTCAATGTATGACATGACACACATAAAAATGTTTATTTTAATTTGCATACAAACTCTAATATATATATTCTGAAAATAAAAACGTCTCTTTAATTTATACACAGATTCTAATGTGTATGTTTGCAATAGAAATATCTCTTTAATATATACACAAATTCTAATGTGTATATTGACAATAAAAATGTCACTTTAATATATACACAAATTCTAATGTGTATATTAACAATAAAAATGTCACTTTAATATATACACAAATTCTAATGTGTTTATTGACAATAAATTGGTCACTTTAATATATACACAAATTCTAATGTGTATATTGACAATTTAAATGTCACTTTAATATATACACAAATTCTAATGTGTATATTGACAATAAAAATGTCACTTTAATATATACACAAATTCTAATGTGTATATTAACAATAAAGAAGATTCTATAATTTGCATATAAACTCTATTTCAACAAAATGCATAAAAAGTGATACATTCATTTTTGTTGACGATTCAAGTTCAACAAAATGATTAAAAAGTGATTCATTCATTTTGTTAACAATTCTATTTCAACAAAATGATTAAAATGATATTTTTTCATTTTTGTTGACAATTCTATTTCGACAAAATGATTACAAGTGATAGTTTCAATTTTTTTTTTTTTTTGAACAATTCTAGTTTAACAAAATGAACAAAAAGTGACAATTTCATATTGTTAACAATTCTAATTTAACAAAATGAATATTAATGATATTTCATATTGTTAACAATTCTTAGCAAAATAAATATTTTTGTTGTAACACAAATTTATTTACCAAAAATGTTATTTGTGTTTTGACACAACCCTATTTAACAAAAATACTATTTGTGTTTTGACACAAACCTATTTAACAAAAACGCTATTTGGGTTTTGACACAAACCTACTTAACAAAATGACGCTATTTGTGTTTTAACTCTTTTATTTAACAAAAATGTGAATTTTGTTTTATTTCAAATCTAATTAGCAAAAATGTAATTTTTTTTTCAACCATCATATTTAACAAAATTTAATTTTTGTTTCAACTAATATATTTTGACAAAAATGAATATTTTGGTTTAACTAATTTATTTGACCAAAAATGTTCATTTTGACAAAAATGTGTATTTTGATTCAACTAATCTATTTCATCAAAACAATAAAGATGATGACTTTGTTTTGTCGACAAATATATTTCAACAAAACAATAAAAATGATAACTTTGTTTTGTCGACAATTCTAATTCAACAAACAAATAAAAGTGATGTGTTTGTTTTGTCGACAATTCTAATTCAACAAAACAAATAAAAGTGATAGGTTTGTTTTGTTGACAATTCTAATTCAACAAAACAAATGAAAGTGACATGTTTATTTTGTCTGACCCAACAAATAAAATTGTTTACAATTTTTATTTGTTTACAATTTCTATTTCTACTTAACAAATAAAAATGATAGTTTTATTTGTCTACAATTTCTACTTAACAAATAAAAATGATAAATTTATTTGTTTACAATTTCTATTTTACAAAAACGATATTATTGTTTAACACAAATCTATTTGACAAAAATGTTATTTTTGTTTTAACATAAATCTATTTGACAAAAATGTAATTTTTGTTTAACCATAAATCTATTTGACAAAAATGAATATTTTGTTTAACTACACTATATTGACAAAAATGAATATTTTTGTTTAACTATACTATATTGACAAAAATAAATATTTTTGTTTAACTACACTATATTGACAAAGATGCTAATGTTTGTTTTGACAAATCTAATACGACAAAATGAAAATGCTTGTTTTGACAAATCTAATGCGACAAAAATGATTATGTTTGTTTTGACAAATCTAATGCGACAAAATGATTATGTCTGTTTTGTAAAATCTAATGCGACAAAATGATTATGTTTGTTTTGTATTTTTTTTGTCGAGAATTCAAATCCAAAAAAAAGATAAAAATGAACATTTTTGTTCAACAATTACAATTTGACAAAAATGAACATTTTTGTTTTTCAACTAAAACAATTTGACACCTATGACCATTTTTAATCCAATATGACATTTCTATATAAAATGACATTTTCTAAATGTAATGACATTTCTATATAAAATGACATTTTCTAAATGTAATGACATTTCTAAATGAAAGACAATTTAATTATAAATAAACATTTCTAACTAAAATGACGTTTCTACTTTAACATGATATTTCCAATAAATGATATTTTTAAGTAACATAACATTTACTAAATAAATGGTATTTGTATCTTACATAGCATGATTCTAACACAATGTCATTTTTATCTTTCATAACATATTCTAAAAAAATGTTATTTTTATTTACATAACATATTTCTTACAAAAATGTCATTTTTATTCTAATAAAACATTTCTAACAAAAGTGATGTTTTTATTCTAAATAAACATTTATACAACAAAAATGACGTTTTTATAATGCTAACATTTTATACAACAAAAATGGTGTTTTTATAATGCTAACATTTTTAACTAAAATGTCAATTTTATTCTAATGTAACATTTCTAACTAAAATTTCATTTTATTTCTAATGCAACATTTTATAACAAAATGTGATCTTTATTTCTAATATAGCATTTTTAACAAAAATGACATTTCTATTTACAACATATGATTCTAACTAAATGTCATATTTTATTTACAACTATGATTATACTTAGATGTCATATTCGATTTACAAAGTATGATTCTAACTAAATGTCATGTTTTATTTACAAAATATGATTATACCTAAATATCATATTTTATTCACAACATATGATTATAACTAAATGTCACATTTGATTTACAAAATATATTTCTACTGTGATCATATTTCTAATGTAATCTTTTTCTAAGGTAATTATATTTCTAATGAAATCATTTTTCTAATGTACAATAAAAATAGGATTTTTATTGTCTAAACAAATTCCTTAACAAACATAAATATTTTTTTAATTTACGTGTACAATAAAATAGGATTTTTATTGTCCAAATTTTAACACACACGAATAATTTTCTACGTACAATAAAAATATGATTTTTATTGTCTACACAAATCTTATTGATTCATATTTAAAATAAAAATACGATTTTATTTGTCTAAACATGTTCTTACTAAACATGTACATTTTTCTAACATACACAATTCAAACCAGTCATTAATCACAATCACAAACAATCAATTCAAATCTTAGACAACACATAAATGGATTTCACATCGCAATCAATATAAAAAATTTATTTTAAAATACAGAAATCTCACCATGATTTTAATTCTGTACAGTTCAGATTTTGAATTCCTCAAATTCTGATTTGCTCTGTTTCAGATCCGGTTTGTTCCATTGTCTAGATCTCGATTTTTCGATTCCAACGCAACAGATTTCGTTCGATTTTGAAGTCATATAATAAAGTTACGATATTATTTACATTTGATAACAAAACTAAAATAATCAATAATTTAATTGAACTAATTACATCGTTTACCCCCTAATCCTTCTTCCTCCTATCGTCTTCTTCCTCGTTCTACTATAAAGGAGAACCCCAAACTGCAAGTTCAAACCACCCCCATCGCACGCCCATTTAGACCCCTAGTCGCCGATCTAACACCGCCTCCTCGAAGCCCATAACCTTCTCTACCGCCGCCGATGACCACCTCGACACTCGCACCCTCCCAGCTCACGGAAAATGAGACCAAATGCTCCCTCTTTGAGCATGCATTCCGATAAATCCGTGCCACCAAACTCCATCTCAACCGTTGAATAGCTAGATCCCTTTGTGCTCTTTGATTTTGTCTTTATAATTTTAGAGAATTACTGTGTGGAGTAAGGAAAATAGTGGATGGAATCCCTGAACGTTTCAGCCATTGAACAATAAGATGGCGGCTGTGTTTGTTAGTGTTAGGGTTTTGATTTGTTTAAGGTTATTTATAATATTTTAATATTTAATTCCTAGTTTTCCAGAAAAGCCCATTAACTTGTACTAGCTCCAAATTTAGCCCAACCAATATTACCCCTACCCAAATACCCCCCCCCCCCCTTCCGGACGCAATGGACTAGGTCCCGTCAGCCCGTTTGATCGTCTTAGCCCACTTTTCTTTAATTTAAAATATAAATCATTTATTTATTTAATTTAATCATACATTTACATTTACCGGGGCCACATATGGACTCTAAAAACTCCAGAAAAATTATATCTAGTTATGTTTTGACAATACGGTCCTAACAAAATTAATTTTTCATCGAATTTGAAGACCATTTGAAAAATGGCCATTTTCTGGTCGATCCAATTTGACTGAAATTGACAAAACACGTTTTCTTTTGCCACGCTCACATATTAAATCCAAAAATTATGAAAATTGGAATCCTGTAAAAAATTTACATTTCGGATCCAACAAAAGTGGTTTCGTCGAAAACGGAGGTCGTTTGCATAATTGCTATTTATACGGGTTATGTATTATATTAAATTCTACAACGACTATTCTGAATATTAAACTGGACATAACTTTTGATTCCCGCTATGAAATTTCAATTTTTCGAATTCGTTGGAAAGATATTTTTAAATAGATTCTAATATTTTTGGTTTTACTAAAATCTGATTTATTTTGAATCTTGTATATTCAGTCAAAGTTCAAATTCAAATTTTCAAACTGCCGTGTTATTTCTAACTCCTTTTAAAATTAAAATAAATATATTCGTTCTAACTTCGATTAGAATAAATTTTTAATTGTTATTATTTAAAATAAATCATTTTAAATATTTAAAATTCACTAAAATTTCTAAAATAAAATTTTTAAATTGGTTCCAAAATTCCGAGTTGTTACAAAATCTGTAATTAAACTATCAATTTGAGAAAATTATACTTATATGTATAAGTTAATTCTTTAGAATTAAAGTTGAATGGATATAAGTATTGTTGAGATAAAAAAGTTGTATAAGGTGTATGAGCCTAATTACGGCAAATTTGCAGCAAGTATGTCAAAATTTGGGAAATAAAATAAGAACGAAAACAAAAATAAACCTTTTAAAATTGGAAGTAAAGAATAGCCCAATTTTTTGGTTAAGGAAAAGGGATAAATTTCATGATATGATTTGTAAATAAAGTGGCAAATGCAATTGCAGAAACGCAAGAAAAAGGAAAAGGATTAGTGTGAAATATGGATTCAACCCTATACTGCACTATCCAGTACCTCAGAAATAATTAAAAGAAATATCTTCCAATTATGGATTCCAATTTATTAGGTGTATTATGTTAGATTGCAAAAATAAATTTTAGTACATTTTCAATAACCAACCAACTAGGAATTAGTATAACTACCTAAAGATAGAACTTACAAAGACATTAAGTAAAAGAGTAATGTAAGTGAAAGATGTTATGAAAATAAAAGTTAAGAGAAATCAAGATAGACACGTGACAGTTAAACAATAATGTAACCTATTATGAAAAAAATAGAATATCATGGACTTAGGATAGTAACTGAGTCAATAGATTGGGCTCAGATGTAGGATTGGGTTAAACAGAAAGAAAGAGGGATTAGGCAAATTTGAATGCTTGCGAGTAAAATTATAACATGAGAGTTGTAATTAAAAAGAAGAAAAGAGAAATAAAGTAAGAAAAGCTCATTTAAAACTTATATGCGGGATTAAGTTTAGCAAGCATGCAACAGTAATGATCCATCTCGATAGCAAATGCTAGTTAGGAAAAATAAGTGGCCAATAAAGTTAATAATCAAATAAATAAATAAATAAATAAGCAAGCTCAGATTAGAGGGAAAATCGCAGATAATGCTAATCAATGGTATAATAAAAGAAAAGTAAGCTAGATGCATAATGGAATATTAGACATAAGGTCTAATAAAAATAGTGAGGTGCATTTGGAACAGTTTGAATAGAGTCTGGATAAAGATATTAACGAAGCAAATCATCGCATACGTTTTAAATATAGCGGGAGCACATCCAACATGCTGTTCAGTAAGACTGGAAGGAAGTACAAGAATTCTACGGGATGTGAGGATACTCTAAATAGTCCACTAGGATATGCCTAACAAAATTGTACCCCTGAAGCACGTCTGTAGTGGTTCCACCAAAAGTGTACAACTTTACTATATTCGCATCGAGGGCATCCATAATACTGATGGTTGATTTTATGGACTCGACGGTTGCCTCGGTTCTGCGAGTAGGATTTGTAGTCAGGACCCAATGAGGATAGTGATCGTTCAAATATCTTTTGTCATTAGTCATAGCAAGAATGGGAAAGACTAGAGCTAAAGCAATAGGCCAGTGATCTTTCACTATCGAGACATTGGATGACGGACAATGCCAATTGAATGGTTAGCTTGTTTGTTGTATTGCACAGTCATTTACCTCTTGATGGTTCTTTCAACTAGTTAAGGGGGTCGCGCGGAGCCATAGCCCCAGAGAAAGTGAAAGGCCAAATAGAATGTCTATATTGTATGCCTAACGAAGCTTTCCTTTATAGATATAGAAGTCCCTGGTTAAGTTCCATATAAGGGTAGACTTATTAGCGTATCTCAAGTAGACAATATGATTACGTTCAAGTCCTTGATGTATGAACTTGGTGGGGCATCATGGATGTCTAAGAATTGGAGTGAGCTGATGCAGTTTTACGTTAATTATCAAAATATGAAACATTTGTATTTTAGGTCTTATGAAGCTGTCATTTATAGGTATAGTTGGAGAATTATTTCATGGCAAAATGATGGAGTCCTATCGTGGAGAATATGTAGGGTACCGTGGATAGTACCTAGGACCATGACAGTCAATTAGGCATATAGCTACATATACGTAATTTATTAGGTTTGGTCTACTAGGAAGTAGATGGGTACGAATTACGCATGGAGGTGAGAGGAAAATAAACCCTAATAACCTAATAAATAGTGAAATAAAAATAGAATGTATATGTAGCGTTATTCTTAAAAAATACAATTTGTCTATTCACTGAAACTTTAGTTCTGACTCCCTCCTCATAACAAACCCACAGGTTAAACAGATGGCAGAGATTTTCCAGCTTAGAGACAATTGCTTAGTCAGTGTCATTGTTATGGTAAGTATTTACTTATTATCTTATTTTATTAAGTTTCCCAGTAAGTATTTATCATTTCTTTTCTGTAGGATCCAGACAACCAACTCGAGTTTCAATAAACTTGGATTTTAGAATTTTACAAAAATTTCAGACCTACTGTAATTTGGATTGTTACCTAACTAGTGATTTTAAATGAAAGAAAACAATTCAAACTAAGAACATTTTAAGTACCTGAATTATTCTTTTCTAAATCAATTCATTAATTAACTTCATTGTTGTAATTTATTCAATTTAGTTTAGAAAGGATTTTTTAAATAAAATACAAGTTATTGTTTCGTGAGGTACATATTATAGATTTGTATATGCACAGAAGAGGCAGGACTTATTAAATTGAATATTAATGCTGCATTTTTAAATTATGATGTTCATGCATGTCACAAGTTAGATCCAATGTAGAGGCTAATATGGAAAATTATGAAAAGCAATGATAGATGAAATGTATTTTTATATCATTGGTTCATCTAATGTCAAATTTGAAAAAGAAGTAATGAAGTGGATGTAGGTCATTCTATACTCCGAACCTCAATTACTCTAATTAGAGTTTGAAAGAGTTAGTACTATGTATGTGTGTGTGTGTATATATATATAGAAAAGTATATATGGATACAAAATGTTGACATAAAATTAAAGACACAAATTGTGGACCATTAACCTGAACACCTTTAATGTAAAGACAAACTAATCCAACGGTCTACAACTTGTGTATTTAATTTTGCATCACCATTTTTTGTTCAAAATGTCTCTCCCTATATGTTGTATGTATGTATAAATAGGATTTAGCGCTCTAAGAAGTAGACTTCATAATTTTAAAGATGGGAAATTGAGAAGCATGGCTTTTATTTTTGCTATAGAAAGCAAATGTAGACATGATAAATGTGATGATATTGATTATAAACATCATCAAGATAAAACATGATGGATATTTTTGGGAAAATATAAAATAATTATAATCTAATTCATGAAGATGAATACAACAAAAACTTGATTAAATATTTGTTTAAGAGCCTACACATGCGGCAACTGTTTT
This sequence comes from Allium sativum, assembly GCA_030737875.1. Classification (NCBI taxonomy): domain Eukaryota; kingdom Viridiplantae; phylum Streptophyta; class Magnoliopsida; order Asparagales; family Amaryllidaceae; genus Allium; species Allium sativum. The sequence goes on along the minus strand of CM060912.1, from coordinate 784,053,687 downwards.
GCAAATCTTATTCTTTTAGGTCTTACAGAAAAATGCCTAAAGCGTAAATAACTGCGGAGATGTGATACATAGTTTAAAAATAATCCCTAAAGCAACCATTAAATTTTACCATAGGCAAACTAGTGGCAACGAAAATTTTGTATATTTCCTGACAAACTATTGAATTACTAATGCTTCAAAAAATCAAGAAAGATGAGGCAAGAAGTCATAGGTGGCATGCCAAAATACATATAACAAACGTATTTAAGCAGACCCTAGATATCACCTGAAGACTCATCTAACCACTCGAACGTTATCAATGCACTACTCCATAAAAGTCTAATCATTTGCCATGTGTCTTGGTCGAACCGAATCCGTAGTCATCAGTAAATGCACTTCCAAGTGGATCGAGCTCTAACTCTCTAGTATGGCGATGTAAGACTTTGCTGCCATTAACACATCTTCTTTCTTTACTTTCTTACATGAAAAATCAACTGTGTTGTAATCATATATTATAATATAAAGATAGATTACACTAGGTGGACGTAGGTAATTGCCGAACAATTATAAAATTATGTATGTCTCTTTCCTTTACTATTTCTTTATGATTTGGGAATACTGCGATTTGTGGTTATTTATGAGATTTGGGCGTTGTACCTAGAAGAACAAAATTCCATGTCAACATTTTGGTGTGCCAGGAAGGCATGCACCATACTTGAATTTATAGTTTAAAGGAAACAAGTCACTTCAGATTTGAAGATGGTTAAAAGAAAGAAAACCAACAACTATACACAGGAGGATGGTGCATTAAGAGACGGAAGTCAGGAAGCTTTCTCTACTGGTAATCCCTCCAACTACTTGACCCAGGATGAGATGGATGAAGTCATCACGGGATTACAAACATGCGTGGAGAGAAAGGATGAACTTCTACGGAGGTAGGAGGAGATGATGAATAATTTATAGGCTAGGATCATTCAATCTCAAAAGACAGGAGGCCAAAGCTTAGTTGTCGGGGCAGGACCCAGTAGTGTAGTAGCAACTCGCTTAGATGCTATGCAAAGATCTGGCTCGATAGCAATTCCGGCTTGGCCTGGCTAGGACGTAGAACCAGAAAGGGAAGAGGCAATCGCCTCAGAGATGTAGAAGTGAATCATGATATTCCAACTTGAGATGTCTTGAATAATGTTGTTAGATGTGGCTTGTCCACAAAGGGCTTTGGATGGAGAGTACGCTGCTACGCAAGAAGCTCGATTTGACTATTTCAAACTGAGCCAGTTCGACTATGCCGAACTGGGAATGGACGACACATAACGGTACAAAACTATGGCTGGCAGGGTTACTGAGATGCAATAGCAATCTGAACAATACATTTCGGAGTGCCCATCTAGACTCGGTGGCAGACTTTTCAATTTAACAATGGTGGAGATAAATTAGCTGAGATGGTAGGACATGTGACAAGAGGCGGGTTATCCATCCAAGGATATGACGAAGTGACTCGAATCCCTTTTACTTCGCCTGTAAGGAATGCAAGGGCCCACCTGATTTAAAATGCCCGTTTTGATGACATACGATGGGATATCAGACCCAACCGTACATCTAACATGTTATATCCGGCACATAAATGTGTTGGGGGCATCTCCCAAACTTATGGCAAAGTGTTTTTCAATATTCTTGACAGATTTGGCAATGCTTTGGTTTAGGCAACTTAATAACGGATCGTTTAGTGATCGTCGCTAATCTATGAATTAGAAAAGCGCGAATTTTAAATTAAACACTGCAAGCGCACAGGTGTGTAGCATACAGGTCGAACACAGGGAGGTAAATTAAAATTAAATTATTTATCTAATCTCTTGGGCGAGTTAGACGAAGCCTGGAGATTTTGTTGAAATAAAAACAAATTGAAATTGCGAACTTAGGATTATCGTTGAATCTAATCAACGATTAATCACTAAAGAAAGTAAATTGCAAAACAAGAACAACAAGGCAGAAAATAAAAGTGCAGAATAAGAAGAACAACAAAAAGTAAATTAGGATTGTCGTTGAAACTAATCAAACGACTAATCACTAACAAAAAAAATGTAAAATACAATTGGTGTTCTTCCAAAACTAATTGTGAAGACAACACCGATTGCTAAGAAAAAGAAAAATGCAGAAATAATAAAAAGAAGAAGAACTGTTATTAATGGAGAAGAGAATATAGAATAGGATAGGATAGGATGGTGGCTACAATGACATTACAAGGGTATTTATAGGGAATAACCAAACCATAACCCTAACCCTAAGCCTAATACAATGATAGATGGTCCTTAGGGAATTCACAAAAGAGTTTACAATGAGAGTCTCAAATGGGCCTTAGTTAAATCTATTAAATTTTTGGCCTTTCTTCTTTTCCTCTTGGTTCTTTGTCAAGCTTCCCTTCATTTGATATGTGCATGGCCTTTTTATCAATCATTTTCTTGTTCAACAGCAACTAGATGTGGGATCTTCATCTACAATTCTTCAAAATGTAAATATATAGCAATCTGATCTCCATTTCTCTACTTTTCTGGTTGCATGCGGGCTGGGTTGGAATATCTGTAAAAGTAACAAAACAATACCTAAGTAATATTTATTTATATACAAAAGATAAGATATAAGAGCATAAAATAAACACATTTCTATGTCAATCATTTAGCTCTTGAAATGAACTAGTGGACATGTTCACGGGATTTCGGAGTTCATTAGCTCATCCGAAGAATGTTGAAAGTGACCAAAAGAAACACTAAGAAGTTTCCTGAAAAGATTTAACATTGCGATATTTTGGTTGATAAGCCAGAACCATCAATGGTTTTGATGGCGAATATGTCTAGAGTGGCTAATAAAACTGAATCTAAGACAAGTTTGTAGAGGGATCCCCCGAGGGATCTCGACGAGTTTTATTTTTAACTTGACAAATACTTGCACCAAGAGGATGCGCGTGCGTAGAGAAGGATTAAAGTGAATGTTTTGGATGACCAAGAAACTTTGAGGCTGAATTCAAGCATGATAAATGAAAAGGAAAGCTGAGAACGAGCGAGATAGCTCAAATACAATTAGGAAGAGTTAGAAAAATGCCTTGTACAAAAAGCTGAATGATTCCCTAGAGAGGATTTACATTGACATTTGGGAAGAGATCTCGTGCCGGAAACCGCTTTCCAGAAAGCCAATGGAAAAGGAAATGAGGATCGTGAAAGTTCTTCCTATTACACAAGCCAGATAGCCACACAACGTCGGAGTTTAGGCACCTCCAAGATGGGATAGAAAAGAACGTCAGAAGTAGATGGCTCCAAAAATATGTTGAAGCAAGAACTGAAGTGCTTGAGCATGTACAGCCGATTGCGACTCAGAATCAAGGAAGGCTTTGATCCAAATGGAAAGTTGTTATCTCATGATAGAGGTATCAATTGACGTAGACCCACAGCAGCTTTCTCTAGCAACTCGACCGCTTACACATGTACGGGACCATGATCTAGTCCTCAGGCATTCTCTGATTCGATGTTAACCCATGGCATGCAGAGAGGCTCTGCCCCATTTAGATTTCCCTTCCTTGAATTTTTTTATTTATGCATTTTCTTTAATCACAAATTGACGATAAATAATAGGTATGATGGTTTCGATCCAGCCGGAGAGATGAATTTAAAACCTCTAAATATTAGTTCTAATCACTAGGAGGTATTTGGATGAATTCGTGTGATTCGGTTGTTAATCTCTTTCAGTGATTAGACAGATATATAGGTGCCAATCGTGAGTCCCTCTCACTAGGAGGTGATTGGATGGATTCGTGTCTTTTGTCATGGATTCCTTGATCTTATGGTGACTGGATGAATCTGTGTCAAGGGTCTACCGATCCTTTTACCAAAAAGCCACTGGAATTTGTACCAGTGAACTACGAGCCCCGTCATCGGAGAGTGGTGCGATGAGTTCGTAATGATGAACTATGAGTTCCGTCATCGGAGATTGATGAGATGAACTCGTATCGACGAACTACGAATTCCTTCACCGGGGAGTGATTGGATAAATTCATATCGTGAACTGCATGTTATTTCACCTTAAAGCGATTGGATGAATTTGCACGGAAAACAATGCTCTTCAAAAGAATGTAATGTACCTGATCACAAGCCGAATATGGATTATTCCCGCATTGGTTGGGCCCTGCAAGTCCATGTGTTTCCTAGATCTGAATTTATATCATGTATGATCCAGAAAGATTATCGCATTCTACTGATTTTCAATTACATTTCAATCCATAAAGATCACAAGATTTCATTGGATTTTGGGATTTTGATTATCTGTTAACACGATCCTGAGCGGTAGTGATTTTTTGTTAATATAATCCGGCGCGGCCATGGAATTCTGGTTTTCTGTTATTATGATATGGCGAGATCGTGGATTTTCGGTATTCGAATACTGGATTTATACTCATAATTCTTTGATTTTTCATGGATTTCAAGATTTTCCAAAACACGTTTTCCATGAAAAGACATGTTTTTAGGGGTAAGTGTTGACTCACATTTTTACAAGGTAGTCTCATTTTGGATTTCATACTATCGATGTGTTAAGGATATGGATATAGGCATAGGTGATCCCGAATACACTTGGTTGAGGTATACCAAATACTTGAAGGCATGGATATAGAATGCATGGAAATCTGGCTCGGCTAAGCCGATTCGGCCATCCCCAACTCATTGCTTTATTCTAGTCAAATAGCCCAAATTAAACCCAGCTCGAATATTTCGAACTGAAGTGGTTCGACTATGTCGAGTCAGACCCTGGATATCTCCTGAAGACTCATCCAACCACTCGAATGTGATCAGTGCACTACTCTACAAAAGTCAGATCGTTTAGCATGTGTCTTGGTCGAGCAAGATTCGTTGTGATCTCTAAATACACCTCCAGGGCATCATATTAGGGGGATCGAACTCTACCTCTCTGGTATGCTGACGTAAGTACTTTGCTGCCATTAACACATCTTCTTTTTTCTACTTTCTTACACGCAAAATTAACTATGTTGTAATCATATAGTATAAAAAAAGATAGACTACACCAAGTGGACGTTGGACTGATTGCCGCAAAAATTATAAAAATCTACGTGTCTCTTTCTTAGTGATTTTGGATTACTGTGATTTGTGATTATTCTCATGATTTTGGTGTTGTACCTAGAAGAATAGAATTCCAAGTCAATAGTAAGTTCAAAAGTAATATAACTAGAGGATGTTATGAAAGAAAAAGAGTAAGAAATCAAGTTAGGCACTTGACAGTCAGAACAAAGGTAACCTATTATGATAAAAATAGAATATCCTGTACTTAGACTTAGAACATAGTCAATAGTTTGGGTTAGATCTTGGATTGGACTAAAAAGAAAGAAAGAGGGATTAGGTAATCAGAATGTTTGCAAGTAAAATTATAACATAAGGGTTGTAATTAAATTGAAGAAAGGAGAAATAAAGTAAGAAAGACTTATTTAAAACTTGTATTTGGGATATAAGTATAATAAACATGTAACAAAAGTGGTATGTTTCGATCGCAAATGCTGATTGGGGGAGAAATAAGTGACTAGTAAAGTAAATAAGCAAATAAAAAGGTTTGGACTAGATGGAACTAGATAGGTAACGCTACTTAGTGTTATAGTAAAAGAATAAAAAGGTAAGCTAAATGCATTATGAAAGTTAGACATAAAGTCTAATAAAATAGCGAGGTGCATTTAGAGTAGTTCGAATGGAGTCCAGTTAAAAGGATATAACGAAAAGATCATCACAAACGTTTAAAATATAGTAGGAGCTCATCCAACATGTTGTTTGGAAAAGCTAGAAGGAAGTGTGATTCTTCTACGGGATATGAGGATACTCTAAGATGACCCTATGGTACAGGCATAACGAGGCTACACTTAGAAGCAGGTCTGTGCTGGTTCCATCAAAAGAGTATGCCTTGATTGCATTCATATGACTGAAAATCAAAAGGCCGATGGATGACTTTATGATTCGGCAATTGCCTCAGCTTAGGGAGTAGGCTTCGTGATAAAGACCCAATAAAGGTTGTAATCATTCTGATATATGTCATCATTAGTTAGAGCAAGAATTGGAGAGACCAGAGATAAACCAATAGACTAGTGACATTTCACTATCGAGACATTGAATGGGGTCTATGTCAATTGGATGTTTAGATCATTTGCTATAGAGCACAGTCAATTAGCTCTTAATGGGCCTTTCAACTAGTTGAGGGGGGCTGTGTGGAGCAATAGTCACGGAGAAAGAGATAGAAAAAATAGGATATCTATATAGTAGGCCTACGAAATTGTCCTTTATAGATATAGAAATCCCGAATTAGTTCTACATAAGGGTAAACCTTGTTAGCAGTTGTTAGAAGAGCTCAGGTAGTAGACAGTACGATTACATGTAAGTTCTCGATGTATGCACTGGGTGGAACATCATGGATGTTCGAGCATCAGAGCGAGCTGATGCAGACGCTGTTTCACATTTTCTTATCATACGATGGAACATTTGTATTGTATACCCCACCAAGATGTCCTTTACATATGTAGTTGGTGTACTCTTTCATATCATGATGACGGAATCCTATCGAGGAGGAGATGGACGGTATTATGGATAGTACCTAAGACCATGAAGGTTGACTGGGCATATGCTATGTGTTTATGTGTGTATATTAGGTTTTCCCTATAATGGAGTAATAGGTACGTATTACGCACGGAGGCGAGATTATAATAAACCCTACTGACCTAATAAATAGTGAATCAGAATAGAATGATATATGTAGTGTAATTCTTTAAAAGTATAATTTGTTCATTTAGCGGATCTTTAGTTTTGACATTTTCCTCATTACAAACCCGTAGTATAGGAAGGTAATGGAGATTTTCCAATTTATAGACATTTGAGTAGTTAGTGTCTTTATTGTAGTAAGTATTTACAAATTATCATATTTTATTCAGTTTCACTATGAGATATTTATTTGAGCTCGGATATATTTATCTTTGTCTTTTTGCAGGATACTAGACAATTAGCTCGAGTTTCAATGGACTTAGTTTTTAACATTTTACGGAAAATTTGGACCCAATGGAATTTGGGTTATTACATAATAAAAGATTTTAAATGAAAGAAAACAGTTCAAACTAAGAACATTTCAAGAACTAGAATAATTCTTTTTTAAATCAATTCATTAACTGACTTCTATATGCTAATTAGTTCAACTTTGTTTAGAAAGGATTTTTCAAATGAAATACATGTTATTGTTTCGTGAGGTACATATTATAGATTTGAATATGCACAAAAGAGGCCAGTCTTATTAAATTGAATATTAATGCTACATCTATGAATGATAGTGTTTATGCATGTCGCAAGTTGGATCCAATGTGGAGGCCAATGCGGAAAATTATGAAAAACAATGGAATATGATTATATTTTTATATCATTGATTCATCTAATGTCAAATCTAAAAAAGCAATTAATGAAGTGGATGTAGTTCATTCTAGAGTTTGAATAATAATGATTCCAATTAGAGTTCGAAATAAAGAGAAAGGCGTGCGCGCGCGCACACACACACTCACACACACACACACACACACACACACACACATATATATATATATATATATATATATATGTGTGTGTGTGTGTGTGTGTGTGTGTGTGAGAGAGAGAGAGAGGTGCGTTCTGGGACACTCCTATTTTGCATCATCCCTTTAGCACCCCTAGCCTACTGTAAGCTACACTAATCCAAATCCAACAGGATTTTGTAGATGTACAAGCCACATATATATTATCATTTATCCTGAATTTGAGCTTATTCCGACATTCGTAGAATAATATATTTAATGTTTAAACTTAACGGTTCGAATAAATGTCTGAACAGTGAATAATTGAGCTAAGATTTTGAAAATGTTACGAATGTTGGAACGAGCTCAAATTTATATATATATATATATATGTGTGTGTGTGTGTGTGTGTGTGTGTGTGTATGTGTGTGTATGTGTGTGTGTGTATGTATGCATGCATGCATATATGCGTGTATGTGAATTAGATTTAGTGTGCTAAGGAGTAAACTTCCTAATTTTAAAGATGGGTAATTGAGAAGCATGACTTTTATCTGTGCTATAGAAATACAGTGTAGACCTAATAATGTGATGATGTTGATTAGAAACATCATCGAGATAAAATGAGATGGATATTTTTGAAAAAAACAGCAATTATAAGTTGATTCATGAAAGTGAATATAGCAAAAACTTGATTATATATTTGTTAAAGAGCCTACACATGCGACAACCATTTGTAAATTTTGTTCTTTTTGGTCTTATAGAAAAATGGATGAAGCATAATTAACTTCGGATGATGTGGCAGTTAGTACAAAAATAACCCCTAAAGCAACCATTAAATCTTTGCACAGAAAAACTAGTGGTAATAAAAATTTAGGATTGTTAAAGGGACTCCATTTTTTGTTAAGGGGAGGACAATTTTCTAATTTTTGATGAATTGTTAAGGGGAGGACAAAATAAGTTAGCCCCCCTTAACCATATAATTAAAAATTCCAGTACTATCCCTATAATCCCCTTGTACCTACACATACACGAAAACTCACACCAGCATTACCCATATACATACAAATACATAACACATAACCCCTCCTAACAGAGCAAAATTAATGCATACCTGCACATAATCATATAGATTTAAACACTTAAGCATAAGTTAGACCACACTTGCATGAATTCCAACACTTAAGCATAAGCTAGACACTTATTAACACTTTTTAGTCTAATAAGATACATGAATGATTAACTCTGCAAATTGCAAAATGAATTTAGAAACAATATATAGTGACCTTCTATAATTCAACTAAAAAGGAAAATAAAAGGAAATAACAATCATATGAAGATCCACCTCTTTCAACTCACCTGGTTCAAACAAAGTTCATATAATCTCAGTATTCCAGTTTAAATCATTTATTTATCACTCATGTATATAAATAAATAATGAAAAATAAAAAACGATAATTACAGCTGCATGCACCTTCTAGTGATGATATAAATAACGTAGATGATTCCTTCAGGCAGGTATCCAAAGAAAGTCAATATCAAACATATCCAAAACTCAGCCTGGAATTACGTCAAGTAATTAAAAAAATTATAGTTAATCACCCCATGTCTAATTAATTAAGGTTAGAAGGGATAATTTAGTCCATGCTTATTTTAAAACTAAAAAAAACCAAACCCTCCCTTAACAAATTTTGTTTAAGGTGGAGTCCCCTTAAAAATGTCCCCTCTTAACCGAAAGTGGAGTCCGTTTAACAATCCCCTAAAAATTTTGTATTTGGATCCTGACAAACTATTGAATTACTAATGCGGCAAAAGATTAAGAAAGATGAGGCACGCAGCCATGGCCTCATGGGTGGCATGCTAAAATACTTATAACGAATGTATTTAAGCCAATTCGAATTTTTCTATCCATATAATTGGATGACGACGGTATTATAGAAAATATATTCCAGGCACATGCAAAGATAATTGATGCAACCTAGGGATAATTAATGAAAGCAGACCTTTTGTTTTTGTGTTAACAATCATAAGCAAAGTAACACAATTGTTGCTGGATTATTACATCACGTGACTAATGAAAATTTTAAATGATTGTTTGACAAGTTTGCCAGTTGATCGAAATGCAGAAACGGGCTAATGCATTATCTTCACAGCGGACCAAGATAGTGTCTATATATATATATATATATATATATATATATATATATATATATATATATACTGTAGCCTGACAACTTAGCAGAGTTATCAAGAAGTTCAAATGTTTTCCCAAATTTTTTTAGCAATGTCATTTTTAACTATAGGGATGAAGAATATTTTTTAGATGCTTGAAGTCATATGCTATAATAGTTATAATTTGAATGATAATTATTTTTTGCATCGCTAATATGCTGAAAAGGATAAATAGGCTGTAGTATATTCTCGATAAACTTTGTGTGTAGATATAACAACAACACAACATAATGAAAATATGAATAGTTCTTTAAAAAACATGTTAATTATAATTCTGATTTGTAACGTTTTATGACATTTAGAAATTTTGATTAATGACGCTGAACAAATGAAGGCTATAAAGTTAGCTAAACATCTCCAGTATAAATTTCAAAGCATGTCACAAGTTTTCACTATTTGAACTTGGCAGACTACAGTGAAATAAGCAATTTTTTTTAACAATTTTGAATCATTATTGAGCATATGAAATATAAATTTTATCTTTGTTTTGTTAGTTTAATTTTTTTGACAGGTACCGTTGTCCAAGCAGTCAGGTGTTTTGACATTGGTGCACAAGGTCATAAGTTTGAACTTACATCGCATGAATCGAAGAGACATTGATAAGTAGTATGTTTTGTGCTAACAGTGGCTTACATATAACTACCAGTTTTAGAAAAATAATTAATTTTAAATTAATTAACTTCATATGAGACATAAAAAGGTTTAAAAAAAACATTTCTTAGTTGTGTACCAAAATAGCTAGAAACCAAAGATTTACACCTTGAATGATGGATAACTCTGATTCAATTGAATCAACCTTTTGATTTTCCAATGATCTAGTGGCAAGAACCACATTGATTTGTTTTTCTTTTAGGTTTGATGTTGTATTAGGGGGCTTATTTTCATTGTCATTTTCATGGAGGCAATTAAGGGAGAGGAGAGAAAGAAAAGGGTGATAAAATGTATTTTGTAAGGAAAAGAAAAGTAAGAGAACATATTTTGAAGGAAATAGTGAGATTTTTCAATTTTCGCTCCTACACTTCCATAGTTGATTGCTAACTAAAACCAATCAAAACACTTTTATTCCTTTTCATATTTATGTATGAAGAAATAGATACAATGGTAGACCGAACACATTCACTATGTAAACAATATTTTGGTGAGACATAAAGATGAAACTTCTTAATTTTATTTTGGACCCCTCCTTTGGATTTTCGTATCACGTTTGAGGACTCTATCCTTTTTCATCATGCATGTGGGCCTCAATAATAAAAATTCCCATTAATCACTTAGCAAAAAATTTATTTGAATATAAGTTTATATCAATATGTGCCTTCGTAACTTTACTAATACTCTTTATATTAAATGTTAATGGCATTAAAAAAATTAAATAAAGTTTAATATTTCATAAATATTAATTAATTTGTAACTATTAATAATTTAGTTAAATGATGTTTATTTAGAGTATTCATCATTGTGATTATATGACTTGAAGTTTTAATTTAGTAAACGATTAATATCAAACAGTTTGAAAATTAACGTTCACAAATCACCTTAGCTAGTTGTGCGCATTTCGGCTAAATTCATTGCTAACACATCTTTTGGTAAAATCTAGTTACTTACTACAAGCGGTATCTGATATTGACAATTACAACGATTCTTTTCATTAAACCATCTAACATTATGACTTATGGAACTTGTAATGGTTAAAATTCCAACATTATTTTAAATTTTATATCCGAACACAAAGTACTTGGTTCTATATTAATAGTTATTAATTGAAAAGCTCTAGTTAGAGACTTTGAGTTGGTTGACACTAGTTGGTTGGACACCTACCTCAAATAACTCTAGAGACAAATTATCCCCCTAATAGTGTTTCACTTGCAATACTTCCATTTAACCCAACTATAGTCGTTCAATGGACATTGCACCAGATTTAACTATAATCAAAGCAAAATTTGGGCACTGAATATTAACGATATTATCAAGCTTAGAGAATAGTGTAAATTGGTCACATCGATATATTTTGCTTGACTTTAGTTATATTAAATCATAGAAAACTAATAATTGAGTCATTCCATAATAATCCAGTAACTATCTACATGTTTTCCCTTAGTGCACTCGGTAGTCATGAGTAATACCGTACTCCACATTTGAAAAGAGTTATATACTCTAGTCTTAAAGGGTGTATCGATGTCTCATTTCAATATCTACTATAAGTATTTTAAATGGTATATTTGAGTTTTTAATTGTTATATTTATATTTATTGTGATTAATTACACAACTGTAACACTTTGTAAATATATAACAAAACATATCATTTATGGATTTCGGACTTATCAGGTCTGACCCATCAGCAAAAGACATAGTCATCACAACAGGCATTGCGGTGTCTTATTTCCCCTATCGATTCAATGCATGCACATTTCACCATCGGAACGCACCCGTACCCACCTCCATTTGGATCCTTACTACCTAGCTCAGCATAAGTGTCGTAGCCTCCTCTATAACGTAAAGCCATCAGTGACTAGGGAATGCTGCCTAGTATGGATCCCAAACAAAAAAAAAATCTACTTGGCCCAAATATCCTTTGATTAAGACCTCGTAGATTTACCATAGAATCATAGCCACAGAAAAACCATAGAATGCTTATTTACGAGGCAAAAATAAAACCATATAATGCCTGTTTACGATGCCACAATAGAATTATGCTTATAAATTTAATATCAACTTACGTCAGTTTTTATAATAAGCCATTTTGCTCATTCATAAACTTGTGTTATAATTATATCTACATGTAAAGTACATTAGTTTATTATGATTCTTTGTGTATGTACAATCTATCATTATGTATATAGATATATTCGTCCCTTTTTCCATCATGACTTGTGTCGAAATTATTTGAAAATTTTTATCAAATTAGCATACTTTCAGTCCAATTTCTTTTTGTTGCTATTTTTGTTCTACATATCTATTATCCGCAAATTTAGCCCAAATTCATATATCCGCTTCTATACAATTCCATTTGAATTATATTTTCCAACATTCACAAATTATAAAGGATTATATTCAGTCATATAAAATTAAATGTACAATAAAAACAAACTTAAAGACTGCAAAATGGGATGCGAAAATGGTGAAAGAAGACTGAGAAGATATCTTACAGTATTTTAAATATGAACTAAATAAAAACTATAAGAAAAAGACTCAAAAAATGTTGAAATACTTACAGATAGAAATTCACCAGAAAACTACAAATTTACAGAAAATAAACAAAACTAAATAGAATTGTAAAGCAAAATTACAGAAGCTCTACAACTATTCTAATGCCTATTTACTTTAATATAATAAAATTTAAATAATTAGTAAACTCGCCGTGACAAAACGTTCATCTTTGGCCTTAGTAGAATCCGCCTCTAGAATATGTGTGTATATAAATATTTTTTATTTATACGGCTCTTTCCCCTAAAATTTAAATTTAGGTTAGGCTTCTCCTTAAAATAAAAGACTAGCCTTGGCTAAGAAGAGATTGTGCTATGAAGAATGAGGGCTATATATAGGCTAGGTGGGAATCCTAAGCCTTTAGATTTATGGATTTAATCTATGCCAATCACATCATTGGACCAATCAAAACTTCCCACATCAGCTAAGATTTGAAAATAGGCCAATCAGAAGGATCCAACTCAAAAAAACACGCCAAAAAAATAAGATTTCATTCGTCGATTTCGTCGTAGGAACGAAATCGCGCCTAGCAAAGGAGGTGGGCCAACGCTGGTATGGTCCAGATCGATTTACCAGTCGACAATGATAAAGGTCGAGTTGACCCAACCCTTATATATATCCTACTAAAAGTCAAATTAATATAACTTATTCATTTTACGTCCGTTTCTCACAAACCAGGTACATAGAAAATCTCAGCGGACCCAGTTGTGCAAGTCCCATTGTTAAATTTTGATAATTTTACAACTTATTATTTTATCAATTAATTCGTTAATTAATTACTGTGTATTAAAAATTCGGGTTGTTACACTTCCAGTTTTGGATAAAAAGATGTTATAATTTTCACCTGTCCAATTGACCGATCCATGATTTTTTCCTCTAACTTTCGGGTACTCATTTGAGTAGAATCTCATGGCGAAGCGAATAAAATATAATACATCAATGCTCTTTACATAAAGAGAAAACTCTCTCTATATATAATTACAATATCAGAGTACACAACTAGATGAGATTGTAAAATTCTATCAACACAACACACACAACGGAAATAAATAATACCAGAAAATACGAAAATACGTCTTGACTCTGGCTCCTCCCCTGAAGCCTTATGAAAATCCAATCCAACTAGAGAATATACTCGCTTCGACCCGAGCACATTTTAATGAAAGCAAATTCACCCAGATCAGTCTGGAATACTTTTAGTGATAAACCGTACATCACAAACAACTTACTTAACTTTAGAAATCCTTTAAAAGAATGGAACTCGAATAAGACACGAGCACATATTAGCATAATACATGTTTTTCCCTTACAATAACCAAACCACCTTTTATTACAAAAATTCAGTGATATTATAAGAATTTCCATCAATCCATAAATAAAATAGGAATATAGCCGAAAAGCTTGCATCTTACTTTTCGACAAAGGTTGTTTACAACTAAAAACATGCGGCTCGTATTGGAGTTTGGATTTCCTATATGACTATGCATGGAACTACCTTCCGATTAATATTCTCTAGAGATGAAACACTAAGGTTCAACAAGGACATCTTGCAACCTGGCCACATAGTACCGATCACTCATTCAACTTGAGTGTACCGAATATATCATCACCACGATTGTTGGCTGTCTAACCATATGCATTCCAAAGCATACAAAAAGGGACATCCAATTTCTCTAGATCTGATGATGATATACCCTAATGGGTATGACTCACATAGCCCTATTGTCTTCTCGTTTCAGTCATTTCAAGGTTGATAAGACTTGAGGTTACGATTACCTTTTTAAGACAGCACATACAACTTCGAATGTCACATTGTCTTATTCCATTAATCACTAATTGATTTGCAAAAATATACTCTGGGTATTAAGCTAAAAGAAGTTACATTCTTCCCTACCATACTAGGTATATATTTAAAAATCAACCTATGTGATTCTAGGAAATACTATGTCAGACATTTGTCCATGCAAGTTCATTCTAGGACTAAACAAAACCGAAGATACCTCGGAACGTCGGGATTACTGCTACAAGTTTAATCTTGGTAATTAACCAGAGACATCTACAAGCACCCCTTTCCTCTCAAAAGATATATGCCTTCAAATCCTCTCATAAGAACCCTACATATTAGTTTCTGAATGAAAAGTTTGTTCGAAGTGGTTTTGGGTCCAGTTCCTTTTTCGGTTTCCTTGAACTGACACGTCCAAAAGTCAAAGGGAATTATTTATTGATAGTCGGATTTTTAACTATCAAATCAAAACAATATAGTTAAGTATATCAGCAGAAGCTTAGGCCCTTTAATTAAAACCATTCATAAAATGATTTAATCAATTTCATAACTTATTTCAATGTATAATTATATTCTTAAATAACTCCTATTCTTGTCACTTGAAAACCATAACCAACACTTACTTCTTCATTATAGGCGTGTTCACAAAACTCACGTCTTTATTTCCATTACCTCGAAAATATCGTTATACTTTCAAAAACATCCATTTCTATTTCCTTAACTTTGGAAATATCAATATATATTTACAAAATCCCTTTTTATTTCCCTCACTATGGAAATATCAGTACATTTACTCAACCCAATGGTATAAGTCAACTTACTGGTCTTATATGGGTCTAACAGTGTCATGTGTCACATTGCATATTATATAAACCTAAACTCCTTTATTTAACTTTAACCTTTATCAATTTTAAAGTTTAAAACTTCACTTAAGGAAGTAATAATATAAATTCCCATATATACTTCTGTTTTCAAACTAATATAACCACTCTTTTTTTTTCTTTGTAAATGTTAGACATTTACTTACTCTTGAAATAAGTGAATTCCTAAAGCCATACTATTTTCATTGTTTAGAAAATAGAGATATATACTTAACCCAATGATGTAAGTATACTCACACATCATGTTTGGGTCAACAATGTCAAATAATACATTGTTTACCAAAAAGCCCAATTGTTTATTGAATATCTAAACTTTGCAAATTAAGTTGCAATACTTCTTAGGGAAATATAAATTATTTCCAACCTCCCTACCATTTCAAGCCAGTATTACCCCTTGATAATAGTAAAGCCATTCAAGTTAGGGTATTTTATTTAACTCTTAGACTTGACTCGACAACATTATTATCTTGAGATAGATAAAAGTTTGTAACCCAAAAGATGATATTATTCATAATAACCTACCAATTTCATTTACTATTTCATTTAAAATATGTTTAAAAAAACCATTTCTTGCATTTGAAAAATCTCCTTTCAAATTCTAATCACTTTTACTAATTTAATGAGTATTTACTAAACATAATTTTTTAGCTTTAAATCCCTTTAAGCTAACTCACTTCCAACTTGGATTGATTATCAAAAGTCCATTTATCACATTGTAACGACCCAGGGATTTTCGACCCCGAAAATCGACACAACACAATGTCGAATATTCAAGAATCAGAAATACCAGATCAATAATAGAAAGAAACTAGAGGGTGAGAAATAGAAAGAAAGAAGTTAGAATAGAAGAAGAAGAAGAACACAACTATAACACCCCACGTCCATTAATGTCACTCATAAAGGGAATGCATTAACTTCTATGGAGCGTTTTAAATAAGTATAGAACAGAAACTTAACAACAAGACAGATATAAACAGTACTCAAAAATTTAAAACTTTATTTTATTGCAGCGGAAAGCACATATGTTTGATTACATCATTAAAAACCAGAGTCAAAGTACATAATATCCATCTTGACTACCAAAGTACATAAATTGAAAGACATAATCCCCAATACAAAATAGCCATAAATAAGAGAGGCTGAACTTTACTTCAGCGATCCAAGCAATCTTCTAAAATCAGAGATATAGCTGTCCAAAAATCAAGCTCCACTGGTGCTAGTTCCAACCTGAGCACCTTGGGGGAGGGGGGGGAGGAAGAAAAGAGGAGGAAACAAAGGGGGTCAGACATAAAGTCTGGCGAGTGCGATAACTTTAACACTATAATTACCAAAGTAACTAGGCTAAGGCATAAGTTGGAAAATAAGGAAATGACCATGAACCATTGAGTATGGCAGAGTAAACAAGGAAACAAGATGATCAACGATATCGTTAAGGGGGCACCCTAACCCACTATAAGATAATTTCTATACTGCACCACCACTATAAGATATTCACTATACTGCACCACCACTATAAGATATTCTCTATACTGCACCACCACTATAAGATATTCGCTATACTGCACCACCACTAGTCACCCTAAGGTTGATCCCGCCTACAGAACTTTAATTATGATAATGGTAGTTTCGTGCACCCCTAGTTGCCTTCATAGATGCCGCCTGCCCCTATCTCCACTAGGTGTACCCACTACCCTCATGCGATCGGCTCCCTAACTCGTAGATACCCGTGCTGGCCCCATAGTGGGGTGTATCACTCCCCAAAGTGGCAACCCGATACCACAAAGAATGCACGGATTATACCTACACGATGCAACAATGTCTTACCTACCAGCCCGGGTCCACACACGCATATGAGCCCGTTGGACTTGCGTTGCCACCGCTAACCCGGTTTGGCCTCTTACAGTAAAGCCCAGTATGCGTGTCCCGTCCTCGACTTGGGTCGAGCTCACAAAGATACGTATGAGTTACTGGTTGAAACGCGCCCCCATTACTTGACACAAGCTATCCACCTAAGCTTGGTCCCCTCTAGTACATTCCACTTAACCCTCTTCTTATTCATGTTTCGATTACATGTTTCAATTTTGGTTAAGTGTTTCTAATCATATTTCAAATGTCACCCAAGGCACCCACAAGATTCCACATGCCACCCAAGGCACCCACTTAACCCCCTCATGCCCCCCTACATGTTTATCTGGTTAAGTGTTTCTTAATTCATTAAGACCGTAACCTCATAAAGACCTCTCACATTAGACTGGCATTTGTGGCAGCTGGATTTGCCGGGCGGGTCCGGGCAGTCTTACACCACAAACGAGCCTAACCTCGTGTCTTTACAACTATTACGTATTTAATTTATGCCTAAGACCTCCCACATTAGACTGGCATTTGTGGCAGCTGGATTTGCCGGGCAAGTCCGGGCAGTCTTACACCACAAAAGAGCCTAACCTCGTGTCTTAGACGATTAATTACTCCTAATTAATCATTCCCCAATTTGAATTACTTTCCCTATTCAAATTATCAATCAATTCCAAATTTAACGATGTCCATAATTGACTCAATTATGTCCATCCATTTATGGTATGTAAAATCATACCAATTTTCATCACAAATTTATTTTATGCCTTTTAAGGCATTTATGCCAATTAGATCTTTTAATATTATCCCCTTTACCCCACGTTGTACGTTCGTTCGTTTAACGTAAAATATACGTTAGACTCGAATAGTCTAACTCATGGAATAAAGAGAAAACATCACAACATACATATAATTAAAACTAGATCTAAACATAGGGGTGAACTTGCATGTGTGAATGATGTTCTACATGTAAAACTTGCATGGGCCAAAGTTACAACTTGCATAAAACTACATATGTCATTGATCCAAATCTAAAGGTGTAAACTTGTTTAGATAATGGTCACAAACTTGCATAAATCATGTATGTCATAGATCTACATCCAAAGGTGTAAACTTGCATAGACAATAACCCTAAACTTGTATAACATGATTCATATTCCAAACTCATATATTTATATAAACTTGCATATGTGATTTATGCAACATAACAATGGTCTAAACTTACATCTAAACATGTAAACTAGCATGTAGAATTTGGCATATAACTCACACATGTCATAGCCTAACTTTAGTTCTAAAATAGATGTCATGAAACATGTAAAGTTATACCTAATCTCTACTAACTTGCATATGATCCACATCTAAATCAACACCTAAACTTGCATACATACGTATGATTTATCATATGAATCAACATAACCAAACTAGCATATGAAACATGATGATTGGATTATACATAAAATTACAACATAGATGATAGCAACATAGATGATAACATCACAACATAACATCATAGAATTTATAACATATATTGTAACATCACAATTTTACAACATAACTATAACATGCGGTCAATAATTCACATCACATCCATACAATCCGCATCATAACTTAATCCAATTAAATTGCTAATTATTTTATTGAAATTATCGAACTCACAACTCAAAGAAGGTCTTGAGTTCTGAATTCTGAAGTTGTATTAGCATTCCTTTGAAGAAGATTCGTTGTTAAAGTTGAATAG
Source organism: Allium sativum (assembly GCA_030737875.1). NCBI lineage: Eukaryota > Viridiplantae > Streptophyta > Magnoliopsida > Asparagales > Amaryllidaceae > Allium > Allium sativum. Next base: position 784,034,457 of record CM060912.1, on the reverse strand, counting down.
AACAGATTTGATTTGCTGTTCTTCCTCTCTAATTGGTGGCGGCTACACTAGGTTACAAGATGACAGCATGACGACCATAGTTTCAGTTTTAATTCTGATTTAGGGTTTGAGTCTACCCATGTTTAAATAGAATTTTAATTTAATTATAGCCGTCGGATGATCTTAGGGTTAATCAAAACCATTCAGTTGGAATAGGGTGACACCTCAGCCCTAATGACTCAGCAAGGAGTCAGAAAGGACTCAGCAACACGGACCAAACTGAACCAGAAAGCTGTGCAGGCCTACTGCTCGGCCTGGGCGCACTTGGAAAGTGTGCCAATGTAAATTTGTACTGGCACACTTCCCAAGTGCGCCAGTGCAATCTTTTTTTTTCTTGTTTGCCACCTAACTTCGTTCGTCCATAACTCCTTCATCCGTTATCCGTTTCCCGCAAACTCGGACTCTATCTCAACCAGAATTCCGAGACGAACACAATGGCGAAACCCCATTTCCTTAATTCTCACGTCTGAGATTAATTATTCTTTATTTTAGTTAATTCGATTATTCAAAAATCCGGTGTGTTACATTCTCCCCTCTTTAAAGGATTTCGCCCCCCGAAATCTCTAAGTTATGGAGAATGCATATCCAAACATCTAAACAACCATCTACTCAACCATCAAACACGGGCATCCATTGTCCTTATAAAATTTCTAATGTTGTATGAACATATGCAAGAAGTGTGTGTACATGTTCCTTATCTAATGCAAAATCAGGCGGTCTACTGATTCAGTTGACCTCCTTAATGCAAACCATGATAGTGTCATGCGTCCATTATGTATGCGAAAGAACCTTATCGATGCATATTATTTCTACATGTGTGCACAACCATTCACCAAAATGCAACATCCATATGATGGTACAATCATTATACATCCATTACTTAAATATTTACACACATTTATATGCAATATGCAATATGAAGTGACTGAGCTGATCTAGTGCCTAAAGTGTGTGTATATGCATCCACGAGCAACCACGAGCAAACACTTGCATCCACATGCATCCATCATACATAACATGTCTCAAACACATGTTTCAACCATGGGACTACCCTATCTAAAGGTCAAAGATACTAGCGAGAGGACATACTAAAGATAAGATAAGTACAAGGTAAGCGATAAAGGAGAAATTAAAAGACATACCCTCGAAAAGAAAAGGGTACAATGAACGCATCTTCGCTTCCGTCTCCCAAGTAGCGTGGCTCTCATCATCTCCCCATTGCACTTTGACTAGCTTGACCTCTCGATTCCTCAACTTCTTAATCTCCGAACCTGGAATGCACGTAGGAGCTCGTCGAATCGTCGCATCACGCTCTATCTCCACCCCTCTAAGCAAGCTCGGCTCTACCACTTCCGCGGTCTCGTGCAAGAACTTCCTCAAATGTGATACTTGGAATACGTCGTGTACACCACTAAGTCTCTCGGGAAACTCCACTCTATATGCCATCTGCCCAATCCTCTCCTTAATAGGAAACGACCCTACGAATCTTGGTGCTAACTTCCCAACGGACCCAAAGCGAACTACATTCCATAATGGAGACACCTTGACAAAGACCGTGTCCCCAATATCAAACTCAAGATCTGTCCTCCTCTTGTCCGCATAAGATTTCTGCCTATCTTGCGCCGTCCTTATCCTCCTTCGAATCAAATCGACCTTTTCCGAAGTCTGTCTAATCATATCGGGTCTAAGCAAGATCTTGTCTGTAGACTCCCACCAACATGTAGGCGAACGACACGGCCGTCCATAAAGAGCCTCGAACGGTGCCATGTCAATGCTAGATTGAAAGCTGTTATTATATGCGAACTCCACCAACGGAAGATGTTCCTCCCATGTACCTCTGAAGTCTAAGACACACAATCTCAATAGGTCCTCTAAAATACGATTCACCCTCTCGGTCTGGCCGTCCGTCTGAGGATGATATGCGATGCTCAAACATAACTGAGTCCCTACCGCCTCTTGCAAGCTCTTCCAAAATTCGCTAGTAAAGATAGGATCGCGGTCGCTCACTATGCTAGAAGGAACACCGTGCAAACGAACTATCTCTCGAATGTATACGGAGGCTAACCATGGAGCAGTCCTCTTACTCTTCATGGGAATAAAATGGGCGCTCTTAGTAAGTCTGTCTACCATGACCCAAATCCCCGTATTACCCTTCCTCGATCTCGGTAATCCGTCAATAAAATCCATCGAGACACTTTCCCACTACCATTGTGGGACCTCCAATGGGTGAAGCAATCCACCGGGCTTCTTTTGCTCTGCTTTTACTTGTTGGCACACCAAGCATCTCGCGACAAACTTGGCCACATCCCTCTTCATACCGGCCCAAAAGTAAACTCATCTCATGTCCATGTACATCTTGTCCCCGCCGGGATGGATGGTCATCTTCGAACGATGTGCATCGTCAAGAATGGTCTTCCTTAAATTCTCGTCCCATGGTACACAAAGTCTACCGTCCCTACATAACCAACCCTTATCATCTAGGGTATACCTACGGAGATGGCTCGATGACTCCCCCCTTTTGAGCTTTTCTACTAACTCAACCAACTTTGGGTCATCTCGCTATGCCTCACTAATCCATCCCAAAAGCGTAGGTCTGACCTCTAAAGATGCTAGCAAACCGGGTACAAAGTCAATGGAAGGTCTAAAGTCAAACGTAGAGATGAACTCTAAGCTTCGTCGCTCAACAAACAACGGACTCAAGGACAACCTTTTCCTACTTAAGGCATCTGCCACCACGTTACCCTTGCCAGGGTATATGCTATCTCGAAATCATAGGACACTAAGAATTCCATCCACCTTTGCTACCTTAAGTTCAAGTCCTTCTGAGAGAATAAGTATTTTAGCGATTTGTGGTCAGTGAACAATTCGAATTTCTCGCCAAGAAGATAATGATGCCAAGACTTAAGCGCGAAAACAATAGCGGCCAACTCTAGGTCATGTATAGGGTAATTCCTCTCATGCACTCTCAACTGCCTTCCACCATAGGCTATTACCCTTCCCTCTTGCATTAAGACTGCGCCTAGTCCTATCCCACAAACATCGGTATTAACGGTAAATGGCTTACTCCCATCTGGCAACACTAAGACTGGGGCTATGGTCAAAGCTCTCTTTAAACGTTGGAACGCATCATCATAATCTACGTCCCATGTGAAGACTAGGTTCTTCTTCGTCAAGCGTGTTAATGGGGCTGATATTTTTGCGAAGTCTTTGATAATCTTCCTATAGTAGTCAGCCAACCCTAAGAAACTCCTCACCTCGGTAGCATTTTTAGGGACCTTCCAATCTTGGATGGCCACTACCTTCGCGGGATCCACAGCTATCCCTTCTTTGGAAACTACGTGCCCTAAGAATCGCACTTCCTTCCTCCAAAAGGGACATTTAGAAAATTTAGCTTTAAGGCTATGCGCTCGAAGAGTCTCCAACACTTCCCTAAGATGTAGGGCATGCTCTTCCTCGCTCTTAGAAAAGATCAAGATGTCATCCACAAAGACTACCACGAATTTATTAAGGTACTCCCTAAACACCCTACTCATCAAATCAACAAAGTATGCGGGGGCGTTTGTCAAACCAAAGGGCATCACAAGCCACTCGAAGAAACTATCTGGAGTCCTAAAGGCAGGCAGTTTTGTCTATGCTATCCTCAGCCACTCTCAACTGATGGAAACCTGTGGCTAAGTCCAACTGCGAAAACACTGAGGCGCCAACTAACTGATCGAAGAGATCGTCAATCCTTGGCAGTGGGTGTATATTCTTCTTAGTAAGTTTATTAAGCTCCCTGTAGTCCACACAAAGTCTAAGGGACCCATCTGCCTTCGTGGCAAATACTACTGGAGCACCCCACTCCGATATACTACGTCTGATGAACCCCTTCTCAAGCAATTCCTTCACTTGCTTACTGAGTTCTCTTCTCTCTCTTGGAGCCATATGGCGCACTGGCAATGCAACTGGCTTTGCATTATCTACTAGATATATTCGAAAGTCTATCTCACATTTTGGGGGTAAACCCGTCACCTCATCGAAGACATCAACATATTCACGGACTATGGCAACATAATGTAAGTCATCATCAGATGCGTCAAGGGATTCTAGGTAGCTAAGCATTACTGGACCTCTAGGGTCACAAGAAATATCAAGGGTCTTCCCACAACGAGTCAACAATCTAACTACCCTTCTTTCACAATCTAGGATGGCCCCATATCTTGTGAGCCAATCCATACCTAGAATCAAGCCGTAGCCCATGAAACCAAAAACAAAGGCATTGCATTCAAACTCAACGCCCAAGATAAACACTCTCAAATCCCGACAGATCATAGAAAGATGAGCCGAACCACCAATAGGATTTGAGACTACTAAGGGATCAGTAACAAGACTAGTATCTAGGTGCAGTGTTTCAACTAATGATGTAGAGATAAATGAATGTGATGCGCCAGAATCGAATAAAGTACGGACATGATGATCAAACAGAAAAACTAAACTTTCAACGAAAATTGCTCTACCTCGTTCTTGCAGCGGTGGGACCACGAGAGCCTGAACTTGTCCCCTTGCCTGCCCTGGTGCCATAAGAGCCTGCACCTGTCCTCCCAAGGTTGACCCTGCCCTCAGCCCTTTCTTTGGGAAGTCCTTAATAAGATGTCCCGCCTCGCCACAGTGGAAACAACCAGTCTTCTTCTTCTTCCTACAATCTTTTCTTAGATGGTCGGGTGTCCCACAGTTAAAGCATCTTTTCTTTCCCTTAGCATTGTTGCCTTTACCTCCTTTCTTATTTTGTTGTTGCTGTTGCATTTTCTTTTGATCCCCTTTCTTCTCGGGTGCCTTATTAGCATTGGCGCCCTTCTCCTCTTCATGCATAAGCGCCATGTCAACTAATCTCTCCAAGGTAGCCCCCATAGGGATGTGGGTCATAGCTAACCCATGAAGCGGCTCGTTCAAACCCTTAACAAATCTCAGGGCCTTCTTTTCTGGAGTATTCACCAAGTCCAAGCCAAATCTTGCCAATTGATTGAATTTGTTGATGTATTCTTTCACCGATCGATTCCCTTGCTTCAGCACCAAAAACCTTTCCATGTATAGATTCTCTTCAGCCCGTGAGAGAAACTTCGCCTCAAACGTCTGCCTAAAATCTGGCCATGTATCGACTGGACGTCCTCCATTAGTGACCTCCCACCCAAACGAGGCCTCATCCTTCATTAGCCAGGCAGCTAGCTGGACTTTTCTTCCATCGTCCACTTCAAAGATTCCAAACAATTCTTCCACCTCCTTTAGCCAATTACGAGCTTCAACAAATGTCTCCGGCCCGTGAAAAGGTTTTCCACCCATCGCCCGGAAGTCCTTACATATCTTTGCGAAAGTATCGACGCGAGGAGGAGGAGGAGCATTTGCTGGACCTGCGGTGGCAGCCCTAGCCTCGATATATTGACGAAACCAACCGGGTACATGAACACCCTCTGGTATCTCAGATGCTTCAGAAATGCTAATACGATAAAGGAAAGATTCAATATAAAAGAACTGAGGGAAAGATATATGGCTGTTGGGGTTATGCTTTCTAAAATAAGCTTTTCTCTTGAAAATACTTTCCTTAAAACATCCTTTTGAAGGTATTTCTTTATAAAATGTTTTCGAAAAACAACTTTTCAAAATTCATATCTGTTCTGGTAACCTTCAGCTCTGATACCACGTGTAACACCCCACGTCCATTAATGTCACTCACAAACGGAATGCATTAACTTCTATGGAGCATTTTATGTAAGTATAGAACAGAAACCTAACAACAAGACAGATATAAACAGTACTCAAAAATTTAAAACTTTATTTTATTGCAGCGGAAAGCACATATGTTTGATTACATCATCAAAAACCAGAGTCAAAGTACATAATATCCATCTTGACTACCAAAGTACATAAATTGAAAGACATAATCCCCAATACAAAATAGCCATAAATAAGAGAGGCTGAACTTTACTTCAGCGATCCAAGCAATCTTCTAAAATTAGAGATATAGCTGTCCAAAAATCAAGCTCCACTGGTGCTAGTTCCAACCTGAGCACCTTGGGGGGGGGGGGAGGAAACAAAGTGGATCATACATAAAGACTGGCGAGTGCGATAACTTTAACAATATAATTACCAAAGTAACTAGGCTACGACATAATTTGGAAAATAAGGAAATGACCATGAACCATTGAGTATGGCAGAGTAAACAAGGAAACAAGATGATCAACGATATCGTTAAGGGCGCACCCTAACCCACTATAAGATAATTTCTATACTACACCACCACTATAAGATATTCGCTATACCGCACCACCATTATAAGATATTTGCTATACTACACCACCACTAGTCACCCTAAGGTTGATCCCGCCTACAGAACTTTAATTATGATAATGGTAGTTTCGTGCACCCCTGGTTGCCTTCATAGGTGTCGCCTACCCCTATCTCCACCAGGTGTACCCACTACCCCCATGCGATCGGCTCCCTAACTCGTAGATACCCTGCTGGCCCCACAGTGGGGTGTATCACTCCCCAAAGTGGCAACCCGATACCACAAAGAATGCACGGCTTATACCTACACGATGCAACAACGTCTTACCTACCAGCCCGGGTCCACACACGCATATGAACCCGTTGGACTTGCGTTGCCACCGCTAACTCGGTTTGGCCTCTTACAGTCAAGCCCAGTATGCGTGTCCCGTCCTCGACTTGGGTCGAGCTCACAAAGATACGTATGAGTTACTGGTTGAAACGGGCCCCCATTACTTGACACAAGCTATCCACCTAAGTTTGGTCCCCTCTAGTACATCCCACTTAACCCTCTTCTTATTCATGTTTCGATTACATGTTTCAATTTTGGTTAAGTGTTTCTAATCGTATTTCAAATGCCACCCAAGGAACCCACAAGATTCCACATGCCACCCAAGGCACCCACTTAACCCCCTCATGCCCCACTACATGTTTATCTGGTTAAGTGTTTCTTAATTCATTAAGACCGTAACCTCATAAAGACCTCTCACATTAGACTGGCATTTGTGGCAGCTGGATTTGCCGGGCGGGTCCGGGCAGTCTTACACCACAAACGAGCCTAACCTCGTGTCTTTACAACTGTTACGTATTTAATTTATGCCTAAGACCTCCCACATTAGAGTGGCATTTGTGGCAGCTGGATTTGCCGGGCGGGTCCGGGCAGTCTTACACCATAAAAGAGCCTAACCTCGTGTCTTAGACGATTAATTACTCCTAATTAATCATTCCCCAATTTGAATTACTTTCCCTATTCAAATTATCAATCAATTCCAAATTTAACGATGTCCATAATTGACTCAATTATGTCCATCCATTTATGGTATGTAAAATCATACCAATTTTCATCACAAATTTATTTTATGCCTTTTAAGGCATTTATGCCAATTAGATCTTTTAATATTATCCCCTTTACCCCACGTTGTACGTTCGTTCGTTTAACGTAAAATATACGTTAGACTCGAATAGTCTAACTCATGGAATAAAGAGAAAACATCACAACATACATATAATTAAAACTAGATCTAAACATAGGGGTGAACTTGCATGTGTGAATGATGTTCTACATCTAAAACTTGCATAGGCCAAAGTTACAACTTGCATAAAACTACATATGTCATAGATCCAAATCTAAAGGTGTAAACTTGTTTAGATAATGGTCACAAACTTGCATGAATCATGTATGTCATAGATCTACATCCAAAGGTGTAAACTTGCATAGGCAATAACCCTAAACTTGCATAACATGATACATATTCCAAACTCATATATTTATATAAACTTGCGTATGTGATTTATGCAACATAACAATGGTCTAAACTTACATCTAAACATGTAAACTAGCATGTAGAATTTGGCATATAACTCACACATGTCATAACCTAACTTTAGATCTAAAATAGATGCCATGAAACATGTAAAGTTATACCTAATCTCTACTAACTTGCATATGATCCACATCTAAATCAACACCTAAACTTGCATACATACTATGATTTATCATATGAATCAACATAACCAAACTAGCATATGAAACATGATGATTGGATTATACATAAAATTACAACATAGATGATAGCAACATAACTTTACAACATAAATGATAACATCACAACATAACATCATAGAATTTATAACATATATGATAACATCACATTTTACAACATAACTATAACATGCGGTCAATAATTCACATCACATCCATACAATCCGCATCATAACTTAATCCAATTAAATTGCTAATTATTTCATTAAAATTATCGAACTCACAACTCAAAGAAGGTCTTGAGTTCTGAATTCTGAATTCTGAAGTTGTATTAGCTTTCCTTTGAAGAAGATTTGTTGTTAAAGTTGAATAGAACTGATTTGATTTGCTGTTCTTCCTCTCTAATTGGTGGCGGGTACTCTAGGTTACAAGATGACATCATGACGGCCATAGTTTCAGTTTTAATTCTGATTTAGGGTTTGAGTCTACCCATGTTTATATAGAATTTTAATTTAATCATAGCCGTCGGATGATCTTAGGGTTAATCAAAACCATTCAGTTGGAATAGGGTTACACCTCAGCCCTAATGACTCGGCAAGGAGTCAGAAAGGACTCAACAACATGGACCAGACTGAACCAGAAAGCTGTGCAGGCCTGCTGCTCGGCCTGGGCGCACTTGGGAAGTGCGCCAATGTAAATTTGTACTGGCGCACTTCCCAAGTGCGCCAGTGCAATCTAATTTTTTTTCTTGTTTGCCACCTAACTTCGTTCGTCCATAACTCCTTCATCCGGTATCCGTTTCCCGCAAACTCGGACTCTATCTCAACCAGAATTCCGAGACGAACACAATGGCGCAACCCCATTCCCTTAATTCTCACGTCTGAGATTAATTATTCTTTATTTTAGTTAATTCAATTATTCAAAAATCCGGGTGTTACAACAATAGATGAAACACGAATCTCACAGCGGAACGAATAAAATATATTATAACACTACTTTGAAATACAAACTGTATTTGTACTTACATTCATCATCATCAGAGTACATCATATAAATATCACAGCGGAAATAGTTCTATATATATATATGTCCAACACTGAAGCGTCATACTCCAAGCTCCTTCAATGGTATTTGAAAAATCCCGACTACTTGACTACCCATACAAATTTGGGCACCCAAGAGATAAGGGAAAACAAAACAAACTCTAGGTCAGTCATGTGACTGGTGTGAGTAAACTCTAATCATTTTGGTTTAACTTTTCAAAATCCTTTTCAAAAGAAAGGAAAATCGTAAGACCGATCCACACATGAACATGGATGGTTTTTACCTTACGATGGCCTAAAACATTTCTTAAAATCAATACTTATCTGATATTATAAAAATGTCTAAAGAAAGTAAATAACAATCTAGCAGAACGCTTTCATCTCACGCTCTGCACATATAATATACAATAAAAAACCGAGGGTTCTTATTGGGTAATGGATTTCCAACTATGACAAGGTATGGAACCACCTTCCGATCAGTGTACTCTAGAAGCGATGCACTGGAGTTCAACAAGAACATCATGTAACTCGGCCACACATGACCGGCTATTCATTTCGCTTGAATGTTCCGTATATATTATCACCTTACGGTTGGTATACCAACATAACCGTTCCCGAGAGATACATAATTGAAAGAAGTAACAAATATGAATATTCTCTAGATGGTGACAATATACCTGAATTGGGTGCGACCCACTTAGCGATGCTGCCAGCCCGATTTTTGTCATTTTCCGGTTGATGAGGCTTGAGGTCATAATGTACTATTATACAGATCATACTATATTTACTTTGATTGCCACATCGTCATACGCACCAAATCACAAATTGATTTCCCCAAAAATATCACGGGTATAAGCTAAGAGAAACAAATTTCTCTGCCACCAAACGTAAATACGTTTGAAGAGATCAACTTACGCGATCTATTAGATATACTCTATCAGACATTCATCCATATATGTTGTCCTGGGACTGGACAAACCGAAGGAATTATTCAGTAAATATATCTTAGGCAATTTCTACCTAGGATCGCTAGAGTGACCCTCTCATAAACTCCTTCTTCAAATGTCTTCGATATATTTGATTCGAAACGATAATGCCCATACAGAGTGGTTTTCAGATAATAAATCTGATCCCGGTCTCTCCGTATTGACAACGGAAATGGGCAAAAACTTTGATAGTTGGTGATTTAACTATCAAAGGAAATAATGTGTACAAACAACGGTCGTATTTCCAAATGGAAATCTTACCGATCAATCATCAATCAACACCGACCCCTTTTAATAGATTTATAAATAATCATTTCATTTCCCACTTCCCCTTCAATATCTTTACCCAAATATTTCTCTAACTTGTTTGGCTTCTCCCGATCTTTGGAAACATTTCCGTTTATTTAAACTATTTAACTTCTATATCTCAGAAATTATTTCTTATTTATATCGGAAAACATTTCCGTCTCATTCATGCATCACTGTCCTTCCATGTCCATCAGTCCCTAACCATAATTTTAGAAAGAGAATAATTTCCCAACTATCAACCCCAAAGGATGAAACCAATATCAGATCGATACCCAGAAAGCCGTTTAACTTAACTAGTCTCCAGTCAGTTCTTAATTTCTTTAACTCTGGTTCTTAATTCTAAATTCATTTCATTTTATATTCTTAGAAAATATCACTGGTTATATTTGGAAAACATTTCCAAGTTCCATTTGTATAGATTTAAACAAACGTTGCATAAAACTTTGGTTATAAAGATAACGTTATGATACCTGCTTCCAAAATAATAAAAGTATAACTTTGACTGCTTATTTCAAATAAATAATTAATATTTAATTAATAAATTAAATAAATAATCTAGGTTGAAAACGGAAGGTAAATTGTACCTTCCTGGATTCGATATAATCGAATTTCACCGTATAACTCTCTTTCTAATAATCTGTATCCGATCAACATTCCAAATGTCGGTCTAAACTCACTGTTTCAGGTTAACTTGATTTCTAAATTCATTTTTGAATTTATCACTTCCACATTTACTAATTTCTCTTTTTCACCATTCCAATTTGTAAAACGTTTGCTTTTAAATCATTATTTACTATAAAATGTGAATATTATCTCTCTACAGAAATCTGGGCTCGTTTCATTAAATCAAATCCTGATTTAATTATTAAATACCATTACAGTCTTGTAATTCCCTTTTTTAGTTCTTTTATAAAATCATACTTCATATTTCATTTTAGAAACTCATTTTATAAGTTATACTAGAGTAAGACACGTGCTTCGCGCACGACCGATTTTAAGTTATAATTTCAATCTCGATTTCCTAATCGATAACAAATCCAAATATTAATTATCTCGTTAAATCCTAAATTTCATTATATATAATTTATAAGGATAGATTATTTTTAATATATATTCGACATAGTCGAAGGCTAATTATAAATTCTTTTGGATTTATTTCAATCCTATTTTCATTTGAACATCGAAATCATTTCATCGTTTCCTTTCAAACAACTTTCCCATTTCCCTTTTTAATATTCATTTGTGAATTTACAAATTCCAAATTATTTAATAATAATGATTTCATCTCATTTATAAATATCGTTTATAAATCAAACTTACTTGTTTTATATAATTTAAACAAGTTATTTTATTCTAGTTTATTTGAAATTCACTTTCTATTTAAAAATAGATTTCCTCTTTTTAAAACCCCATATTCCTTTCCAATATATTCGAATATATTTTACGGTAGTTATATACCAATTATTTCAGGTCAATGTTATTCAAACACCCCACTAACATAATAATCAACACCACTTTATTTGTCACATCATATACAATATAGGAAAAATAACAATATAATTGTTGAGGAATCCAGTTGGATTCCCCCAACCTGTTTTTCTGCATCCGCAAATGTTAGTCAACATGAATAATACCAGTTTCAGATACATATGAAATATAATCATAAACAGAATTAGTATTCCATCCACAATTTATATAATAAATATATATAACACTATATTTACAAAATTCAACCAGTCTAACAGCAATTGAACCCAACCAACCATCACACAGCATTAAATCATTATTTTTCAGTATTAAATAAAGGTTATAAAAATATAAAATTAGACAGAGTTAGTGAGTTTACTCACCTTGTCCGTTAACCATTAAAATGATTGTCGGTCGGTTGATTCGAATCAGATGTTAAATTTTGACGTAATTTGTAATGTGCTCCAAATCACTCCAGACCAGCTTCATAACGTAGCATGCTTCCCTATGATTCCATCACGACAAACCAATCGTCAAACAGGCATCGTATGACCTAGATATAATATGTATACGGGTATACATACAATATTGAATTTAATTTAAACATAATAAATTAAAATACTTGGGCTAAACCTTTGATCTCGGCCCATTCTCCTTAGAGGAATTCACGTCCAAACAGTACAGTCCTTTGTTTTATCCATTTTGAACATCCAGGAAAAAAACCCGCATCTTCTATTATCATATCTTCTCCCATTTTTCATGCTTGTCCCTTTCATAGTTATTATATTTTTATTGGGTTTAGAATTTAAAACTCGGCTCGTCCCAAAACTAACCCGCGTCAACTGTATACATTTCTTTCTTCCTAACCATCAAAATACCCGCTCCAACATATTCATCTCTCCCCCTTCAACGTTATTCCTGTTTCTAACAACTTCCCCAACTGCCATTATCAAATGCATGCACATCTATACTTCACGGAAGTTTATAAATCACCGCACCATTTTTGCAAATTACTTAATACTCATTTCTTCCCTTTAAAACTGGCGTGCTCCAGTATTTATATAACCTTCAGATGAATAGTTTCTCCCCACCAACATATATACGCGAGTCCAGTATGCCCTGACGTGCTTTCCTTTTTTCCACTTTTGCTTTGCTCCATTGTCTACAAACTTCCCCTTCATGACCAACTGTACATTTTCTTCTAATTTGCTTCACGCACCAAACATCCCCACTGTGCACAGTAAACATATTTTGCCCTACTTATATATTTTTCCTGTCCTTTGTAATTTGTATACTGCTAGAGAAAAAGTTCCATGCTCGATATATTTTCTAAAAATATCATAAAAGAAACAATTAAAAAAACTGAGTTCTACTCCAAGAAGTAACAGCAGCCAGGGCTGCCCCTGGTTCATTCAAGAACCCGATTTTCGAGGACAATCCAACCTCTAATGAGGGTCCTTCTTCCTCCCTTTATCCTCCTAATCTCTCTCCTAATCCTCCTCATCCTTCTCCTAATTTCTTAGTGGATGAGGATGGCTTTACTAGAGTTGTTAACCGCAAGAAAGGTCCAAAACCTATCTTCTTTCCTAAAAATTCTTCTCATTCGAGAAAAGATGCTGGATTCTCCAATGAAGTCCCTTCTAAACTTAAGCAGAAGCCTTACCCCTCCTCTAATGGAGCACGATACCAACTAAGAAATCCGACAAGGTCGGCTCAAGAATCAGTTCAGGCATCAAAAGTTAACTCAGTCAAAGATTTAAAAGCATCTTCATGGGCGGATCTTGTTAAGAAAAATAATCAAGAATCGAACTTTGACCTGAGTTTTATTAATCTAATAGAAACGATTGGGGATGAAAAAATAGTTGTGGCATCTGAAGAAGTGTGCAGCCGTACTGAAAGTAAATGGGAACTCTCAATCGTAGCATACGTTTTCGGAAAGAGACCTCCATATCACTATTTCAGGAATTTTGTGGTAAGAACATGGAACCCGAGTGGTTCTTTCGAAATATTTACTAGAGAAAATGGGTTCTTCATTCTCAGATTCACAAATGCAGAAGATAGCGAAAAGCTCCTGAACGGAGGACCCTATTTTAGAAACAGAAAGCTGATTATATTAAAGAAATGGTCCAAGAAAGTAGTTCTTGACCGAGACTTACTGAGTACTATGCCAATATGGATCCAACTACCAGAGATAAACTTACGTTTATGGGATAAAGTGATTTTTAGTGCAATTGGAAGCCTAGTTGGAATTCCATTAAAGATGGATGAACAAACCGCTAAGGAAACTAGGCTGAGTTATGCGAGACTACTTGTTAAAATTAATGCAGATGCTGATTTACCTAATGAGGTTTCTATCTACACGCATGATGGAGAGGCCATCTCTCAATCAATCTCATATGAGACAATACCAGATAGATGTATATACTGCGTGTTTTGGACATTCTACTGAACTATGTTCGACCAACAATGATCAGCAAAATCAGCCAAAAGACGATGTAATTCACGACATTAATTCCAATGGTAAAGAATCTGAAACCATTTCAGATTTCTTTAACACAGAAATCAATATAACTGGAATTAACTCAACGTCGTTGGCCAATCGCCCTGAACATGAAGTTGCTCACAAAGCAAATAACCAGGATGAGATGAATATTGATGCACCGTCGCTGCACTCGATTCAAGGACTTAGCAGCCAAAAAAATACGGCTAAATCGCTTTCAAAGCCTGCAATCTCCACTGGAAAATTGTAGACTTCACATGAACCACTCCTTATAGTGGGAATAAACTCTGAAATTCCCACATATACGATGGATAAATCAATATCAGATAACACAAAGGAAAAAGTATCAGAGGGATCCTACGCTATTCAGAACTTAGAGACCCTCCCCCTCTCGAAGGACTCAAGTATTATTACAGATACAATAAATAACTCAAAACAAGATTATATGGAAAACTGCAGCGAGCTCCTTGATGCAGACCCCATTTACACTGATGTCTCGTTGCTGGCTGACGGTCTAGCTCCATCCAAATTTAACATCACCGTTGAAAACATCCAGGAGGCTGTAAATCAAACTATTGCTGTAGCCAAGCCTTCAATGCTTGCTCCTCCTGTAAGAAAAAAGAAAAAAGGCAGAACCAAGAGCCTAACAGACATAGCTTTATTAGAATAAACTAAAGATGATAAAGATCATGACTTCAGAACCAAATACATTAGTAGAAATGCTAAATGGGATACACAGCTCAAGCCTAAGGATAAAAGCAGCTACAAAAAAAGTGGTAAACAGGTGGGAGTTAAAGTGGATAACAAAAGGAATAGTGGTCCTCCTTAGGTACTCTGTTTCCTTTCTCTTTTATAATCCTTATCCTTTTATTTAATGGATATCATAGCCTGGAATTTAAGAGGTCTGAATTCCCCTGAAAGACAGCTTGATTTAGCTATTTTTTTAGGTAAGTACAAACCCAGTATTATAGGTTTAATTGAGCATAAACTCAGTGATCAAAAGATCAACGAATTGCAGTTTAAAATCTTTTCAAATTGGAGCATTATCAATAATAACATGATGGGTGGAAATGGCAGGATCATGGTCCTCTATAATCCTACCCATTTGGTCACTCATAAGTTATTTCATTGATATGCAATATATTCATTGCATTTTTAATAATAAGGGTGGTTTATCTCTAAAAATCACTTTTATTTATGCTTCCAACTTTGAAAATGATAGAATTATGCTTTGGAAATATATTGAGCAGTTCAGTAATGTTATTAAAAGTCCTTGGATGCTTATAGGGATTTCAACACTGTTTTTCACAATTGTGAAAATAGGAGGCAATCCTATACCTTTTGCTAAATTAAATAAAATTGCCTGCTTTATGTTGAAAACTGGATTAATTGAACCCCAAATTGCTGGCAATAAATTCACTTGGAAGTCAGGGGAGTTTAGAAATATTCACTGCAAGCTAGGCAGGGTTCTATTTAATCAGCAATTCATGGATTTTTTTTCCTAACATTTACTGTAGTACTTTTCCCCAAAATACTAGTGATCATACACCTATCCTAGTCTCTCTCAACACAAATAAAGATAAAGTTGGTTTCTCTCCTTTCAGATTTGTTAATGGATGGGTGTATGAAAAGGATTACAAAGATACTGTTTCCAATTGCTTTAGTAACAATTTCTATGGGACTGCTCAGTTTAAGATCAATAATACCTTACAGCTGGTTAAGACTAACCTGAAAAATTGGAATTTTTCCAGAAATAGAAATGACATCAATTCTATTAGGGATGAATGTGATAAATTACAGGATGAATTAGATAACAATTGCTCAGACTTGAACAAGGCTGAGGAATTTTATAATGCTCAAACCAAGTTAATTAACGCTCTTCATATTAGTTCTGTCAATCTCAAACAAAAAGCAAAAGTTGACTGGCGTACTGCTGGGGATGAAGCTAGTAAATTCTTTTACTCTAGAATGTCCAGTAGGAAAAATAGGAATAATATTGGTAAGATTATAGACAGTAAAGGAAAAATAGTAAATGAAGCCTCCATCTTTGAGAAGGAATCTATTAATTATTTTTCCTCCCTATATAACTCTGATGATCTTACCAATAATTTTCCTGATATTGAGTTTAAATATTTTGCTAATAACAATAGCACTGAAATTCTGCTTGCTCCTATTAGACAAGAGGAGATCAAAAATATTATATTTAATGCTAACAATGATAAGAGTCCAGGTCCTGATGGGTTTGGTGCTAAATTTTACAAAACACATTGGGATGAGATGCAACATATTCTTAGTGATTCAATTAAGGAATTTTTTAATTTTGGTAAGATATTGAAGAACACTAACCATACTTTTATCACCTTAATCCCAAAAGCAGAAAATCCATCAAGACTTGATGAGTACAGGCCCATAGCCTGTTGCAATTTTATTTAAAAAATCATTTCTTCCCTCTTGTGTTATAGTTTTTTTTTAAAGTTCATTATATCTGAAAATCAGAGTGCTTTCATACCTGGTAGATTAATTTCAGAAAATTCTTTATTAGCTTATGAGCTAATCAGGAATTTTAATATGAAAAACATAAATCTCGTGTGTATAAAGATTGATCTTCACAAAGCTTTTGATAAAATAAATAGAAATTTTATCATTTATGCGATGCAGAAAATGGGCTTTGATGATAGATTTTGTGATTTGATCAAAAAGTGTATATGTAATGTGACCTACTCTATAATGATAAATGGTTCCCCTAAAGGCTTCATCAATAGCAATAGAGGAATAAGGTAGGGTGACCCTTTGTCACCGTACTTATTCTCGATTGTTATGGAATACTTCTCCATGCAAATGGAGTTAGAAGTTCTTAAGGTAAACATCAAACCTATAAATAGAGTTAAGCCTCACATTACACACCTATTATATGCAGATGATATGCTTCTGTTTTTAAAAGCAGATAAAAGTAGTGCTATTGCTGTTCACAAAATATTAGACAATATGGAAAAATATACTGGATTAGCTGTTAATTTAAATAAAAGCAAGGTGTATTTCAGCAAAGATGTTCTTATTAAGGATGAGATTTTGAATCTTCTGAAATTCAAAGAGGGTAATCTCCCTGTCAAGTACTTAGGGCTGCCATTAAGTATTAACCAAGTTAATGACAGGGACTGCCTCAGATTATTAGACATGATTCAGAACAAACTTGAGGGGTGGTCTGGCAAGTTACTTTCATTAGCAGGCAGAATGGAGCAAACACACACAGTCATCACTGCAATGGGTATCTACTGGGTCCAGTCACACAACATCCCTAATAGTGTAATTAGCAAAATTGAAAAAATGTGCTCCAATTTTATATGGAAAGGTGATTATCATAAAGTTGCATGGGACATAGTGTGCAAGCCAAAAAAATTTGGTGGGCTTGGGCTTAAAAAAATTAAAGATATTGCTGAAGTTAGTAAATTTAAACTTTTTTGGAAATTCCTGGATGGTAAATCCCTTTGGTCCAGATGGATGAGAGAAAAATGTTTAAAAAATAATAAGAATTTCTGGCTTGCTAGAAAAGGGATGCACCATTCATATGTTTGGAAAAACATTTTAGATTGCAGAGATATAGGTAGAAAATTTCTGCTCAGAAAGTTAAAAGATGGAAGTCAAATCAGTTTATGGTTTGACCCATGGATTAATGGTAATTCACTAATCAACCTTCTGGGTTGGAATAACCTAGGGGGGGTTAATGATAGAGTGCAGAATATTATATTAAATAACTATTGGAACAACCCTGCTGCTAGTATTTTTAAAAATTCTATTTTGGGTATTCATATTGATCAGGACTGTTATAAGGATCATTGGACTTGGAACTTGTGTTCCAAGGATAAATTCTCTTTCAAAAAAGTGTGGGAGTTTTTACAAGGGGATGAAGTTGAGGTTAATTGGCACAAAATTATTTGGTGCAAAGCAAATAGTCCCAAAATGGCTCACTGTACTTATTTTGCTATTTTAAATAAGCTCCCAACCAGAGAAAGATGTTGCAAATGGTATAAGAGTTCTAAAAACATCTGTCTTTTATGTAAAAAAGAGGTTGAAAGCTCCAATAACTTATTTTTTGACTGTAATTTCTCCCAGTACATCTGGTTTAATGCCAAATGCACTTTGGGTTTCAGTCATACTTATGATACTTTGAACATCAGGGATAGTATTGAGTACATTTTAAAAAAATTTAAGCCCAAGTCCTACAAATTTAATAGAGCTTGTGTTCTACTTACTGCATCTATTTATTATATTTGGGGAGAAAGAAACCAAAGACTTCATACTGGTAAGGAAACTAATTGCATCCAAATCTAGAAAACTATTCTTCATGACAGTGACATTGTCATGAAAAAAGTCAACATATTTGGAAATGAGAACATGCATAAACTTATGTCACATAAAGATAATGCAGATGGAGATAAACAAGTTGAAGAATTTTCACTAAATGGCAAGCAGCTCTCCAATAAAAAGTTCTCAAGCCTTCACATTGGTGAAAGAAGTCCTTGCCATGCCAATAGCTACCAACATTGTAAAGGGAGGAACCACAACATTATTAATAGTCATCCTCTTAATTTAAATAATAGGAACAATAATACTGTGTCCTTACCTATTGCAGGAAACAAAGACTATTTTCACACTAGCAAGGATGCTTTGATCAGATCTGATGTCATCACTGGGGCTTCCACTAACTATGCATTCAATTCTAATTTTAGAAAGGGAAGTAGACAAATTTCTGATACAAGAGTGCTTGATTCTTTGATCAATACATATAGTAATCAAATGTTTTTACCTGTGGCACAACGTGGTTCCTCCAACAGTGATCCAGATCTCACAAAGCATCTGGATAAGAAGTAATCTGATGAAAATTTCAGATCTTTACACAGAATTGGGGATAATCACTACCAGAGCAAGTTGAATAACCAGATTTATCACTTATCTGTTTGGACTGAAGGAGAGAGCAGCATTAATAGCTCGAAGAACAACAACAGAGATTTATTTGGACTGAATAGAAGCTTTGAGAGCATGGAAAGTTCAGATCTTAAAGATATTAACTCAACTACTCACATCGAGCTTCTAGATCCGCCTTCGAGAAAGCATAATATGCTTCTGAGACACTATGAAGTCAATAGTAAACTGGATTCGAGCAATCAAAGCAAAGATACCAATGAAGAGATGGTATGGAAGCCGCCATGAAGACAACAGGTTTTATTTCCATAGAGGAGCCGCCATTACTGAGTGTTTTTATGAGATAAGTGGTGTATAATTTGTGTCGGCTAGGGTTTTCTAACCCTATATTCTTTGTTATGTTGTTGGGCTTTGTTCCCGGTTTTCATATGTGCCTTGGGCCAAATACTGTTTTTTGCCTGTTTCAAAAAAAAAAAGTTCCATGCTCCAACCACTTTGCCTGCCGTCCTCTTGTTCCCAGTTGCAACACGGTTGACCCAACCCTCTTCTTTTGCAAACCACTTTATTGAAACCAAAAAGCTGCTCTCCATTACTTATCCATTTTAATCAAAACTACCAATCCATTCACTTCCTCATCTCGAGTTCTTCTACTTTCACCCCGTCACTTGTAGTCCGCACCAGACCCTATCTCCGGGTTCATCAGCCTCATACAATGCAACGGTGGTCTGAAACCGCTCCCAGCGTCGCCTACTATTTCCCTCAGAACTCTCCCAGTCGACGACACTTCATTGACCTTGGTCAACTGCTGAAACTGGAGCCTTCTTACTATCGGTTTCCTACTGAAGCTCATGGCCTCGTGCTTGCGTGTGTATATATATATATATATGTTACGATATATATACATATAAAAGAGCAGCATTTTATTTTATAAAAACTTTGAAAGTTCTGAAGTGAGTTCACCATATGTGCATATGACGTAGTGACGGGAAGAAAATGCACTAACCATATTTACTTGCAAAGAAATCAATATATATATATATATATATTTGTTTTTAAGTTAGCGTACCCGTTATATGAAACTCCACTCGTTTACGAATCTCTATTACCAATAATAAACATACTGTTGTGACAAGCATTATGCCCCGATCCTAAAAATATAATAATATAAACTAGTTAACTCATTTCGTGAAACCCCAAAATGCTGATATAGGGCGTTAAACACTCCAAATAAAAAGTGACTTATTTTCCAAATTAAAAATTATAGTAAAATTGTAAAAAATAAAATTATAACTACGTCTCAAAAATTTCGTCCAAATTCGAAATAAATAAGTTATAATAATTAAATTATCGTTATGGTTTATAAACGATTTCATAGCGACTATTTGAAAATTTGATTTGGACGTAGCTTACAATCCGTAAACCAAAATCTCGATTTTTCACTTCCATTAGAAAAATATAGCTCAACAGATTCCAACGTTTCTTGTTTCGAAGAAATCCGACTTATAACGGATCCTGTATACCCAACTGAAGTTCAAATCGAAATATTACGAACTGCCGCGACATTTCGAGCTCGATCAAAATTTATATTATAATAAAACGTTCAATTGTCGTTTAAATAATATATTCGTTATTATAACTTGAATATAAACAAAAATAAATATCGTATATCATCCAAATTACATGATATTGCAAATCTGACCATTTCCGACTATTTTAGAAATAATTATATTATCCCATTAAGTATTATATTAATCAAATATTCAAAATATTTAAATTCAAACCATTTAAATTCCCAAACCATTACATTAAAATAATTAATTATTATATCGTTAAAAATACGGGACGTTACACACATCCTTTACACAAACCTATTAGCATCCTTCTTTCCACTTTTGATCCTTCTTTCGATTACAAACGTTTTCCTCAATTCGAATTCTTAAGCAAAAGCTTATTTATAAATCATCCCTTAGTCTAAATCTCTTTTATAAACCTTGTTTATAACACTTAGATTTTTTTGTAAAATCCCATTACAAAACCTATAACACCCCGTAATTTTTACAACACTAAAGAGGATAAATTAAAAAATAATTAATCTAATATTCCGAATTAAGGGAAATGGACTACGCCATTGCGTTCGTCTCGAAATTCTGGTCAAGATAGACATTTGGTTTGCGTAAAACGGACAACGTATGAGGAAGTTATGAAGGTTTGAAGTTTGTATACGCACAAGAGAATTATATGTATACAAAGAAATCAAAATATTCAAATTAATTCAAAGTTGCCAGGCGGGAAGATTAGAAGCGGGAAAACAGCGAACCGACCATTTATGGGGGTCAACTCGAGACCCCACTGGGTCGACCCAGGGGTCGACCCAGTCTCTTTGGGGTCGACACCCAATAGGGGAGGGGGGTTGACCCCTCTACAGATCTGGGCAGATTCATGTTTTTGAATGTGGACTTGTTTTTTGGCTTGATTCATTGACCCCATGCTATAAATAAGGCTCCATTTCTCTTATTTCTCCATACCTAAATCAATGGAGACCCCAAATGCTATCAGTGCCTTGACTGAACCTAATCTTTTTCTTCTTCTGCAATCAAGTTTAGAGACTCAAATGTAGATCTGTGATTGAACATAAGGTATTCTTTTTCTATCTTTCTAAATCCAAACGCGGCGAGTTTCAAGTTGCTTTTAGATTTAAATAATTAAAAAATGAAACATGATATGACTGTAATTTGGATCTATGCCTGTAACTGCCTGAATCATGTCAGATCTGTAATAATTTGTGAACCTATGTTATTCTGACATATCTATGACTTGGATCATAACCATTATCATGTCAGATCTGTAATAATTTGTGAACCTATGATATTATGATATATCTATGACTTGGATCCTAACCTTTATCATGTCAGATCTATCCTTGATAATAGATCTAATTTCCAATTTAGATCACCTTGTACCTATCATGTTTATGGTTGAATTGGGCCAGTTATTAGTTGGACATCTAAATTATTATTAAGATCTTATCATGCCTATTATGACATCCCTACTGTGTTATAAACAGTTCTATCATCTTATGTTCACTAGATCTGTTCTTATATGTCTATCTTATCATTATGCCATTATATGTTTATGCCAATTTTGTTAGAATAATCATTTCTGTCATCTTCCCTTTTATCTTTCCCTTCTTATTTTATATAGCCAGGCTACTTTTGAGCCTAGGCATGCCGCTGAAAAATGCGAATATGTTAAACTGAGAAAACGAGGGAAAGAATTGAAATTGGGCATAATTTGTAAATGGGGAATTTGGCATAACTTGAATAATGCTGATGTATATGAATTTAGGTCATATAATTCATTATGAACATAATTGGGAAAAAGGTGCATGAAACCTTTAACGACATAGGTAAAAATGGGTTAATAAAGAAATGACTAGGATTACGGTAATTAGAAACTGTAACTGCGCCTAGACACGAGGTTAGATTACACTTATGGTGGAAGCCTGCCCGGAACAGCCCGGCATATCTAGCGACCAAAAGTGGCGAATATAATGTGAGGGGTCTAGGTGCATAAATACGAGACGTGCTATGACACGAGGTTAAACCCAACTTGTTGAAGAAGTCTGCCCGGAGCCGCCCGACGTAACTAGCATTAGCAAGTTGTAGGTTTAATGTGGGAGGTAGAGTGCATTACGACCATAAATGGATATATGGTAATAAATTCGAGTAACCAGGGAATGATAGTAACCTATTATAATTAATTACTCTAATTAGAATGTTATATAATGGGTAGTCTTGTCCTAGGGACAAGTGGAAATTATAACATATGTTATAATAAAAGGAAAGAAAGCTTATTAGTAAACCTTAGTTATGAAAACTAAGTCAATAAATAAACAACGTCAAGTTGTAGTGTTACATTGAACTGAAAACAGGTGAACTGAGATGAAGTATATTTAATTACATATTAAGTAAAACATGTTATTATAACTATTGAATCAGATAATGAATAATAAAAAGGGATTGTAAGATTACTTCCACTAATTACAATCCAGGGGTGAAAGATTGTAAGATACTTCCGTTAATTACAATCTAAAGAATAACATATGATGGGGGTTATTAATAAACTTAAATGGATTAAGTTATATTTATATGAAATTAATAAGCAAGTGGAATTTTTGCAAGTGAAAAGAAGTCAATGTGAATGGGGATAACCTGTTAGTTCGTAATACTTAACCCAGTTGAATCCATAGGGATTGTATGAACATGTTAACTTGAGTAGGGGTTAAGTAAACTTGGTTGAAAACAGTGGGAGGGTTAAGTATATCTGGTTTGGGTGGGTAATATTTACATATAGGCCCACAAAACTTAACCGGTTGGGGATATGTAATTAAAGACACCGTTAGGTAAGCATAACTTGTGGAAATATTGGGGTTAAGTAAATCTGAGGAGGGTGGGTAATATTTATATACAGGCCCAGAAACTTAACCTTTAAATAAACATGCTTGAACTAGCGGATGGGTTAAGTAAATCGGAGGGGTGGGTAAATTTATATATAGGCCCACAAACTTAACCTGAGGGGGTTATGTAATTAAAGACACTAATAGGTATACATAACTTGATGAAATCCTTGTGGGGATACAAGATAAGGGGGAAAGCTTGTATCATCTTGTGTGTGGGACCCGTTTTAGTCAGTAACGCATATAACGGTATCGAACGAGGACTTTGCCCTAGGTCGGAGTCGGGGCACGCTTACTAGGCTGATTGTAAGAGATCTAAACGTAGAGGACGGTGTGGGCGGCAAAAACTGACCGGAGCATGTGCGTGCATGTCCAGGCAAAAGGGGATAAGACGACCGTGGCACCAATAGATATGGTTGTGCACATCAATGAAGGGTTGCCACTTTAGGAAGTTATACCTCCTACTGTGGGGCCGATATAGGGTATCTACGGAGCAGGGAGCTGATCGATTAGGGTAGTAGTTATGGTACATCTAGACTTTGGTAAAAAGTTTAGGAGCCTATTAGGTTGGGATGCCTGTGGATTATATGGGGTTAAAACCTCTCACCAGAAGTATGCCTAAGTCTACCATCTTATAGTTGTTGGGATCATCTCATTCTGGTTATACTAGTATCGGTGCAGAGAATCAGAGTTATCTTTAGAAGCGCAATATACCCTATCATGTTTAATTAGTTTACCTTTTCATATCTGCATTTTGTGATGTTATCTCTCTTATCCACTTTATATGCTTGTCATGCTGCTTTTATTTATTCACTTGCTAAAAGTAACTGGACTCACCAGACTTTATGTCTGGCCCTTTTTGTTTCCTCTTCTTTCTTCTGTTCCCCTCCCCCGAGATTCTCAGGGTGGGAATACTCAAGCTTGACTAGGATTTTGCTATCATTTTGTTGGATCTACCTAAATGTATTGCTCAAGCTCCTATCTTTGCTACTGTGGCTATGTTTTTATTTAGGGAATTTGCTTCTTTATTTTGTACTATGATGTTTAAAAGCAGGGCAGAAGTTTTTATGACATACTGGTTTTTATGTCATGCAGACATATGATGTTTTGAACCACGAGGCTTTATGAATAATAAAGTTAGTTTTTATTCCGCTGCTATTTTTATAACTGTCTTGTAATGTTCTGTTTCTATTTACCTTTAACGCTTTACGGAACTTAATGCATTCTCTTAATGAGTGACATTAACGTACGTGGGGTGTCACACTTGGTATCAGAGCTGAAGGTTAACAGATTAGATAAAAGTTTTTGAAAACTAAAAGGTTTTAAAAGGAAGCATTTTCAAAAGAAAAGTCTATTTTGAAAAACATATTCCCCAAAGCCATATAAAGTATCTCTCGATTCTCCGCTTGATTCCTTTTGCCTTTTTGTTTGGGGAATCGGTTCTTCCTGAAAGGTATCCCCATGGCGGCATGGTTCAATAGGCATGTTAAAAATACGGCACATGTCGAAGGGCAATGAAGTGCCTAACCTCCATCTGTAGCTGTAGTAGTTTCACCTACGGCTAATTTTCCCAAGCTTTGTAAGAATTTTCGTGCGATGGAGGCAGCTTTCGAGAGACCTGTTAGCTTGTTACGCAAGGATGGTAAAAAGGAGAATAAGGGAGTTAGGGCTAAGGAGCATAGCCCAAGGAGAGAAAAATGATGGTCTAGGAAGGGAACATAGATAAAATTCAGTTTAAGGTGAAAAGAAAAGGGCTAAGGTCGAGGACACACAAAACAAGAAGGTGTAGCCCAAGAAAGGACGACAACAACAACAAAAGAAGGGCGGAAAAAATGACTAGGATAAGGATAAGAGGAAGTGCCATAATTGCAGACACGAGGGTCTTTTGGTAAAAGATTACAAAAGAAGTAAGAATGCTTGCTTCAGTTGTGGAGAGATCGGACACTACGCTAAGGAGTTCCCAAAGAAATAGGGACAAGGTCAAAAGGCAGGAGCTTCTTGAGGGTAAGTGCATGCTCTCGCGACCAGTGCTCCAGATAAAGGTAGGAAAATTTCCGTGGAAGGTTTGATTTCC
This sequence comes from Allium sativum, assembly GCA_030737875.1. Taxonomy (NCBI): domain Eukaryota; kingdom Viridiplantae; phylum Streptophyta; class Magnoliopsida; order Asparagales; family Amaryllidaceae; genus Allium; species Allium sativum. The sequence goes on along the minus strand of CM060912.1, from coordinate 784,008,664 downwards.
CTTTCCAATTAACAAATTAGAACTCTTTTTGATTCTAGCGCTTCACATTCATTTATATCTAGCTCTGTGGTTGAGTCTCTGCACTTAAATACTAGTATGGTAGTGGATCCCGTTATTGTCTCAAACCCCATTAGTGGTTCAGCTCATTTGTCCAAGATTTGTTGGGGTTTGAGAATATCTTTCTTAGGCATCGAATTTGAGTGCAACGTGTATGTGCTCGGTTTTGTGGGCTATGTTTGATTCTAGGGATGGATTGGCTAGCCAAGTACGGTGGCATTCTCGATTGTGAGAGGAGGGTCGTTAGACTTTTGACTTTCCATGGGAGGACCCTCGAGATTTCTTGTGACCCAAAGGGGACTGTTATGCTTAGTTTCCTAGAGTCTCTTGATGCATTTATTGACGATCTGCGATCTGTACCGGTAGTCCGAGAATATTCTGATGTTTTTGAGGAGGTTTAGGGCTTACCTCCGAGGCATGAAATCGATTTTTGTATATATTTGGTGGACAATGCAAAGCCAGTTGCATTACCTGCGCGCCATATGGCTTCAAGGGAAAGGAGGGAGCTTAACAATGAAGTAGAGGAGCTACTTGAGAAAGGGTTTTCTTTTGGGTTAGAATGAAGAAAGATGTAGCGGAGTTTGTTTCTCAATATTTGATTTTCCATCCAGTCAAAGCTGATCAAAAGAAGCCCGGTAGTTTACTTCATCCTTTGGAGGTTCCACAATGGAAGTGGGAGAGCGTCACTATAGATTTCATTGATGGTTTGCCTCGATCGAAGAAAGGCAACACCAGTATTTTGGTGGTAGTAAACAGACTCACTAAGAGCGCTCATTTCATTCCAGTTAAGAGTAAGAGGACGGCAGTTTGGTTGGCAGCAGTTTATGTTCGTGAGATAGTCCGTCTTCACGAAGTACCTTCCAACATCGTAAGTGATCGTGACCCCATTTTCACCAGTGAATTTTTGAGGAGCTTGCAAGAAGCACTAGGTACACAGTTGTGTTTAAGCACCGCTTATCACCCTTGGACGGATGGGCAGACTGAAAGGGTGAATAGAGTTCTTGAGGATCTTTTAAGGTTGTGTATCCTAGAATTCAGAGGGACATGAAAAGAGCATCTTCCTTTAGTAGAGTTTGCCTATAACAACAGTTATCAAGCTAGCATTGGTATGGCACCCTTCGAAGCATTATACAGACGACCCTGTATATCACCAGCTTGTTTGTGGGAATCTACAGAAAGGATATTACTTGGACTAGATAAGGTTAGGGAAACGTCCATGAAGATTGATCTTATCCGACGACGAATGGAGACCGCTCAAGATAGACATAAATCCTACGCTAACAAAAGAGTGACTGAAATTGAATTTGAAGCAGGAGATATGGTTTTCGTTAAAGTGTCACCTTTGAGGAATGTGGAAATTGCCACTATGATTTGTAGGGACATTTCCCAAAACAGAAAGGATTGGCCAAATGGCCTATAAGATTAAATCTACCAGAGAGACTATCCGGAGTTCATGAAGTTTTTCACGTTCCCCATTTGCAGAAGTGCTTGCATGATACCGTAGAAGTTGTTGAGCCAAGTATATTGGAGGAAGTAGAGGTGGAACGAGAGGTGACAGTCAGACGAGTTCCTTCCCGTATTCTTGGATCAGAAGTTAAGAAGCTACGCAATAAGGAAGCCATGTTGATGAAAGTTCAGTGGGGAGATAACCAAAAGGATGCGATTTGGGAGACCGAAGACAAGATTCGTGCTTCATACCCTTTTCTTTTGGAGGGTATGTTCTTAACTCCTTTTCCAAAGTTTTGTCTATGCCTGTTTCTATCATTTGAGTATGTCCTATCGATCGAATCTTCGACCTTTTGGTAGGAACCCTATGGATGTAAACATGTGTTTAAGACATGTTATATATGATGGATGCAAGTGGATGCAAGTGTTTGCTAGTGGATGCTCGTGGATGCATATACATGAACATTAGGCACTAGATTGGCTCAATCACTCTCATATTGCATATGGATGCGTGTGCATTTTTCTTCTTTTAATGGACGAAAGTGGATGTATCATCGTATTGATGTTGCATTTGGACGGATGATTGTGCACCCATATAGAACATACATGTTATAATAGGATTGTTGCATACATGTTAGATTCATGGCACTAACATACATTGCATTAAGGAGGTCGACTGAATCAGTAGACCGCCTGATCTTCACATTAGTATTGGAACATATACACACACCTTTGCATATGTTCACATAAGCATTAGGAGTCTTCAAGGACAATGGATGCCTATGATTGGTGGATGAGTAGATGGGTGTGAATGGTAGGATATACATTCTTCTTAACTTGAAGATTTCGGGGACGAAATCCTTTGAGTAGGGGAGATTGTAACACCCTATAAGTTTTACAACACTAAAGAGGATAAATTAAATAATAATTAATTTAATATTCAGAATTAAGTGAAACAGACTATACCATTGCGTCCATCACAAAATTCTGGTCAAGATAGACATTTGGTTTGCGTAAAACGGACACTGTATGAAGAAGTTATGAAGGTTTGAAGTTTGTATACGCACAAGAGAATTATATATACATACAAACAAATCAAAATATTCAAATTAATTCAAAGTAGTCAGGCGGGAAGACCAGAAGCGGGAAAACAACGAACCAACTGTTTCTAGGGGTCGATCCGAGTCCCCGCTGGGTCGACCCAGGCTCTTTGGGGTCGACCCATGTGTCGACCCCGGGGTCGACACCCAAAGGGGGGGGGTCGACACCCAAAGGGGAAGTCGACCCCCTACAGATCTGGGCAGATTCATGTTTTTGAATGTGGACTTGTTTTGTGATTTGATTCATTGACCCCATGCTATCAATAAGGCCCCATTTCTCTTGTTTCTCCACACCTAAATCAATGGGGGCATAAATGCTGTCGGTGCATGGACTGAACCTAATCTTTTTCTTCTTCTGCAATCAAGTTTAGTGATTCAAGTGTAGATCTGTGATTCAACCTTTACTATTCTTATTCTATCTTTCTAGATCCAAATGCTCTGAGTTTCAAGTTGCTTTTAGATTTAAATAATTAAAAAGTGAAACAAGATATGACTATAATTTGGATCTATGCCTGTAACTGCCTGAATCATGTCAAATCTTTAATAATTTGTGAACCTATGATATTCTGACATATCTATGATTGGATCTTAAACTTTATCATGTCAGATCTATAATAATTTGTGCACCTATGATATTCTGACATATCTATGACTTGGATCCTAACCTTTATCATGTCAGATCCACCTTTGATTATAGATCTAACTTGCTATTTAGATCACCTTTTACCTATCATGTTTGTGGTTGAATAAGATCAGTTATTATTTGGACATCTAAATTATTATTTAGATCTTACCATGCCTATCATGACATCCCTATTATGTTATAAACAGTTCTATCATATTATGTTCACCAGATCTATTCTCATATTCCCATCTTATCATTATGCCATTATATGTTTATGTCAATTTTGTTAGAATAATCATTTCTGTCATCGTCCCTTTTATCTTTCCCTTCTTATTTTATATAGCCAGGCTACTTTCGAGCCTAGGTATGCCGGTGAAAAATGCTAATACGTTAAACGTGGAAAACATTGAAAGTGGGCATAATTTGTAAATGGGGAATTCGACATAACTTGAATAATGTTGATGTATATGAATTTAGGGGATATAATTCATTATGAACATAATTGGGAAAAGGGGCATGAAACTTATAACGACATAGTTAAAACTGGAATAATAAAGAAATGCCTAGGATTACTGTAACTAGAAACTGTAACTGCGCCTAGACACGAGGTTAGATTACACCTGTGGTGGAAGCCTGCCCAGAACCGCCCAACATATCCAGCGACCACAAGTGGCGAATCTAATGTGAGGGGTCTAGGTGCATAAATACGAGACGTGCTACGACACGAGGTTAAACCTAAATTGTGGAAGAAGTCTGCCCGGAGCTGCCCGGCATAACCAGCATCAGCAAGTTGTAGGTTTAACATGGGAGGTCTAGTGCACTACGACCATAAATGGATATATAGTAATAAATTGGAGTAAATAGGGAATGATAGTAACCTATTATAATTAATTACGCTAATAAGAATGTTATATAATGGGTAGTCTTGTCCTAGGGACAAGTGGAAATTATAACATAGTTTATAATAAAAGGAAAGAAAGCTTATTAGTAAACCTTAGTTAAAAAAACTAAGTTAATAAGTAAACAACGTCAAGTTGTAGTGTTACGTTGAACAGAAAACAAGTGAAGTAAGATGAAGTATACTTAATTACATATTAAGTAAAACATGTTATTGTAACTATGGAATCAGATAATGAACAATACAAAGGGATTGTATGATTACTTCCGTTAATTACAATCCAGGGGTGAAAGATTGTAAGATTACTTCCGTTACATTCTAAAGAATAACATGTGATGGGGCTTATTAATAAACTTAAATAGATTAAGTTATTTTTTATATGAAATTAATAAGCAAGTGGAATTTTGGCAAGTGAAAAGAAGTCAATGTGAGTGGGGATAACCTGCTAGTATGTAATACTTAACCCAGTTGAATCCACAGGGATTGTTTGAACATGTTAACTTGAGTAGCGGTTAAGTAAACTTGGTTGAAAACAGTGGGAGGGTTAAGTATATATGGGTTGAGTGGGTAATTTTTACATATAGGCCCAAAAAACATAACTGGTTGGGGTTATGTAATTGAAGACACCGTTAGGCAAGCATAACCTGTGGAAATGTTAGGGTTAAGTAAATCTGATGGGGTGGGTAATATTTATATATAGACCCACAAATTTAACCGTTAAATAAACATGCTTGAATTAGTGGATGGGTTAAGTAAATCTGAGGCGGGGGTAATATTTATATGTAGGCCCACAAACTTAACCTGAGGGGGTTATGTAATTTAAGACACCGATAGGTATACATAACCTGAGGAAATTCTAGTGGGGATACAAGACAAGGGGGAGAACTTGTATCATCTTATGTGTGGGACCCGTTTCAGTCAGTAACCCATATAATGATATGAAATGAGGACCCCACCCTAGGTCGAAGTCAGGGAATGCTTACTGGGTTGATTGTAAGAGATCGAAATATGGAGGACGGTGTGAGCGGCGCAAACTGACTGGAGCATGTGCGTGCATGTCCGAGCAAAAGTGGATAAGACGACCGTGACACCAGTAGATATGGTTGTGCACATCAACGAAGGGTTGCCATTTTAGGAAGTGTTACCTTATACTGTGGGGCTAGCATAGGGTATCTACGGAGTAGGGAGCCGGTCGATTAGGGTAGTAGTTAGGGTTCATCTAGACTCTGGTAAAAAGTTTAGGAGCCTTTTAGGTTGGACTGCCTATGGATTGTATGGAGTTAAAACCTCTCACCAGAAGTACGCCTAAGTCTACCATCTTATAGTTGTTGGGATCATCTCATTCTGATTAAACTAATATCGGTATAGAAAATCATAGTAATCTTTAGAAGCGCAATATACCCTATCATGTTTAACCAGTTTACCTTGTCATACCTGCCTTTTGTGATGTTATCTCTCTTATCAATTTTATATGCATGTCATGCTACTTTTACTTATTTACTTGCTAAAAGTAACTGGACTCGCCAGACTTTATGTCTTACCCTTTTTGTTTCCTCTTCTTTCTTCTGTTCCCCTCCCCCTCCCCCGAGGTTCTCAGGGTGGGAATACTCAAGCTTGACCAGGATTCTCCTATCATTTTGTTGGAGCTGCTTAGATGTATTGCTCAAGCTCCTATCTTTGCTACTGCGGCTATGTTTTTATTTGGGGAATTTGCTTCTTTTATTTTGTACTCTGATGTTTAAAAGCAAGACAGAAGTTTTTATGATGTACTGATTTTTATGTAATGTAGACATATGATGTTTTGAACCACGAGGCTTTATGATTAATAAAGTTAGTTTTTATTCTGCTGCTATTTTTATATCTGTCTTGTAATTTTCTGTTTCTGTTTACCTTTAACGCTTCACGAAACTTAATGCATTCTCTTAATGGATGACATTAACGGACGTGGAGTGTCACAAACCTATACAAAAATCCAACTAAATCTCATTACAAATTCGATTACTTTCTTAAAAGAATTTCAGTTAAAAAGTAATCACTTTAATTATTATTTATTAAAATAATAATTGACTTCAACATTAACTAAAGAAAAAGTAGTTTACTTCATTATTAAAAAATAAAATAGTTGATCTCATTTTAAAAGGTTATTAAAATAAAAATTAACTTAATTAATAATAAACAATTCGATAGTTACCTTTAAACATAGTTAATTAAAAGATAATTAAATTTCAGGAAATCTGATTAAGTTTAAACAACTATCTGTTTAACCTATTTCGATTTAATTAATTGAAAGCAAAATAGTTTTATAACCAATTCCAATTAAAACAATTGACCAAGTCAACTTGAAACTCAATTAACTTATTAAATAATTCCCTCTAATCCTTTTTTTTAATTAATTAATAATATCACTTAATTGTTTCTTAAAAAAAATTATTCCAAACTATTAAACCTTAGGTTAAATTTCGATTATTTGCTTTAAAAACTTATTAAAACATACGAATTTGCAATATAAATCATTTTATAATTACTTTATAAAAACCAAGTTAGAAAATCGATTTATTTATAAAACTTCTATTTTACATGATTTATAAAAATATAATTGAAAATCTTGCTTCGGTTATAAAAAATAAATTTTATAACTTCAAAATAGACAATTCGCCTGACGACAAATTAATGCCTATGAAAAAAATGGATTTTAGGCCATCTTTTGCCAATTCATTAATCAATAGTATTTGTTGATTAATGAAACATCAAGTCCAATACAAATCGAAAATCAACATCCTAACAGAATTTAACGTTACTTGGGTTAAACAATACATATATGAATAATAAGAAAGCAAGTTATATACAATATATTCGAGAAATCCGGTTGGATCCCTCCAACTTGTTTTCCCTGTATCACAGCTTATAATAGCATTTGATAACTGCATATGAAACAGGAATTTTAATTCAATGCATTTAAATGACAGAAATATAAATAACGTCAATCACCAACCAAATAATGATCATCCAATGCATCCAAACATCCAATTTATACTAACAAAGATAAATTATAATAATATGAATTTTATCACATTGGTATTTCAAAAAGCATGAGAGTTAACTCACATTTCGTTTTCGATTGATGATTGTGCGTCTTTTTATCAAATTTTAAACAAGCATTTAAAATTAGACAAAATTTTTACTAGCTCCGAACCATTCCAGGATAACTTGTATTTGTTGTCTTTATCGATACTATTCCAACGCACTTCGTTTAGTGCAATTCTAATAATCTATGACAAAGATATACATGTTATAAGTTTTAAATCGATTTAGATCATCATTAACAAGTTAAAAAATAAATAAATTACCCCAGTTAACTTTATAATCCTTATTCCTTATTACGCACAGTTCAAACCCTCTTGCCCGAAGCAATCCCCATGTTGATCCTTCATGCCCTCCTAACCCCTAAATCTTTGCACAAAAACAAAAACCGGCTTCATCGATCTCTCCTTCTCTGCAAACTCGACACTACCATAACTACCTTATTCAACTCGCACCACCCTTCTCCATCGTGGCCTCGGTCCAGTCACAAGCACAACAACCAAATGAAGAAATTTTTTTTAATCGTGAAATCCACCCAAAATTCTCTAGCAAGTGTTAAGCCTACCCATGATCTCAAATCTAAACATATATTGGCCTAACTCGTCTTGAATCTCGGATAAAGTCGAACCTTAGGTGCGCTGCTCATATTTGATACGAAAAAATTTGCATCAAACTCAAAATCGTGCATATAGCATGAAGCTCTAGCTCAAACAAGATCAATGAACCAAAAGATTTCCGGTTTCATTGAGTTTTTGATTTAATATGATTTTTGGAAGAATTAAACCCATGGCAGCTCCTTTCGTTTTGACCATAAAAGAAAAAGAGTGAGGGATTAAGGAGGGTTAGCAATAATATATAGGGAGGGTTTTAAATTATTTTCTTTGATTTTTATTCAATATAATATTTTATCGCTTTTTATTGTTGAACATTTTACCCTCATACGATCACATACGAAATCAACATACGATGAAATTTGACACCCTGTTATAGTTTGACATTCCGGACCCCATAAAACTTGTTTCGTCGAATTTCGGGTCCATTTGAACAAATAGCGCCATTTTGATTTCAAATTGTAAATCAATTATATGTTTATTTTACGCATGCTCGCATAACAACTCCAATTTGCTCGGAACTTGAAATCCTAAAATAATTACCGATTACAAATTTAATAAAATAGGTTTCATAGAAATTCAAAGTTATTTGAAAATTATCTATTTTCATATGCTAAATTAAATTGACAAAATATAAATCCATTTCAAGATAATCAAATGTAATGATAATAAATTATTATTATCGTATATATATTCAAATAGAATTAATATAACTTCAAAATAAACAAATTTCGATTTTAAACTGAACATTTTAAATTTAAAGATAAAACGATTTCCAATTTATTTAAAATCATTTCATTTCATTTAATAAATCATTATAGTTCGTAAATGTTTATACCTCATTTTTCTGAAAAGCTGATTATGACAAAACACAAAATCTACAAGATGAAATCTCGATTTTTCTCTATTAGAAAAATATATTCCAACTGATCTGTAATAACCTAGAATTTTGGCAATATAAATTAATGATTAGAATTTAAAAAATAGTAATTTCAACAAATGATGGAATTTGGCCGCGAGATTTTAACTATTGCGTTCGTCTAAGAATTCTGGTCAACTTTCATGTTTGGATTGTTGCAAACGGAGTCCGTATGAAAAGTTACGGATGAAATACGAAAATGAACGGAAAATAAATAAATTAGAATTTAAATAAATATTGTACCATATATGAACAACTGGCATCTGATTTCCTAGGCACTCGACCATAGCGATCGACCGGCGGTTGACCGCCACGGTCGACCTACTAGGCGATCAAATTCTCAGTGACGGCTGGGTCATAAAGGGTTTGGTTTATAATATTATAGAAACGAATGGATGGTTACAACTTTAAACTAATCCAACAGTTCTAGGCCATTTCCACGCCTATAAATAAAGGGGTAGAATCCCATTCCCTTCAATTCAAATCTATAGAGGCAGCGGAGCAGTGCCGTTTTTCTTTCTCTTTTAACCTAATTTCTAAATAAAATATATTCATACCTACACCAAATCAAATTCATATAGAATTGGGAAGATTAATAGATTCAGTGGAAGAGGATGCTCAACGATGGATTTCTTCGCTCTCTTCCCTTTTTTGGATCGAGTAACTGTCTTAACTGGAACCGCCACACAAACCAAAAACTAGAAATCGTGACTATCTCTGTTGTAGCTAGATTTTTGTCCAGCCTCCTAACTCAAATCAACGGATTCAACCATATGTCCTCCTCATGCTCTTCACAACGAGATAGCCAATGTACTATGGGGTAAGACAGAATTGGCTAGAAACCCGAACAAAACATACTTCGATACTTAGTCGATTAAAGCCCATTTTAATTATTAGGCCCATGACTAATTCATTATTGAAATAAATTAAAGTCGAGTAATAAAGACGAAGAAAAAGAAAAAAGAATATAGAACTACGTTCTCTTACGAGTCCTAATTCCTCTAATCGTTTAACCTAAGCTCTGATACCAAATGTAACATTCTACATTTTTCGTGTATATCTAGTACCTGCAATAAATGGCATGAGCATAATCAGAGTACGATAAAATAACTCACAGCGGAAAACAAAATAGGATAAACTAGTATTAAATTAAGTAACTACCTTTTTCAACATAAGTCACTTTGCCAATATCGAGCATGAGAGAGAATGAAAATCGAAAGCCAAACGTAATCATCTATGAGAACCCGATCTTCTCTAGAAAACCTGGGTGGTTGTAATGAGGAGGGGATTAGAATAGCAAGTTCCGGTGACTAAGAAATGTACAACACAGACTATAACACATATATATTTCATTTGGTTCAACCCAAGCTGTATGCCTAAGCAGGTTAGTGATTCTAGCCCAACCTAGTAAATGTTTACGCATGACTCTACAACTCTTTCCAAAGTAGTATTCCCAAAATACATTATCGAGATAGGACATTTACATACATATTTGTGAAGCCATTATACCAGATCTTACCTGGTTAATTCTATCAAGAGTGGGCCCCTAATTATTTGATTTCTATCTATATCCTCATCCACCATCTTTATTATTTAACGCCTCACTATCAATGATAGATAGGATGGATTCTCTCTGATCACTTAAGACCCTAGGCGGACCTATTGGTCACTTATTAACCCTTGGTAATATATTCAGTGTTAACATAAACTAGAGGGCACTGGCTATGGGCCCTACTAGTTAAGGCTTCCGTCATTCACACATATACCCTTTCCCCGCATAAAATGAGAGAAGGTATTTTATCGTGCTTTATACCTTCTAGCTGACCTTATTCGATAACCTCCTTCATCGCTTATTACTTCACGTAGGATAGACGGACATATCTGACCCTTTTAATTTCCAGGTTTGGGTAGGCCCACCCACCCCCCCCATTTAAGACCCCTATATTGAAAAACCTATTCCCAGGTAGACTCTCCAACCCATAGTCTCTTAGCCTTTTAGGACCCAAGAAGTAGACTATACGCGAAGGTTATTGGTTCGTATCCACGCTAGCATATTATACCTTTCCCTTTTTGGAATAAAGTAGGCTACCTTATTAAGTCATTTTCGTTTAGTTTCTTTATATGGGAATACTATACGTACACCATTTATTTACGTCACGGGTTTGTATCGTTATGAATATCTTACCTTATTAATCTACTAAGTCCAACTATATTTTCTATTACTATTAATAAGAAAGGTTATTTTCCTTTTTCCCTAGGATATTAATTTAAGTGAAAATTAGTGCAACATCCTTAAAAACTTTCAAAATATAAACGACCTCCCTCCCATGTTTTACTTTCAGAGCGGATCCTTATTTTTTTAGTTACGTGTTTTTCACAAAAAATGATTTGTCCAGTAATTTTTTTTTATAAAATTTGCAAATATTCCCAAAAGACCATGAAAAGAAAAATTGCATAAATGTATATAAGTAAACCCAATAATTGCATTCATGTATGCAACTATTCATGAAGTAATTTACACTAAAAATCTGTATGAATTCTTGCATACATGTATGCAAGTATTTTAAATATATCCATACATGTATGCAAGTAAATCATGTAGGTTTCACATTGAAAAATATGCGTGACTACTTGCATGCATGTATGCAAGTATTATGTTTTCTTGCATACATGTATGCAAGCAAAAATAAAGTAATACTTATGCCTACGGATTGTTGCACACATGTGTGCAAGTATTCTGAATACCTGCATGCATGTGTGCAAATAAATATGAACTGATTTGCATGCCTACAAATTATAGCATACTTGTATGCTAGAATTCTGTATTACTTGCATGCGTGCAAGCAAAAAAGTCAATCCAGATGCATACATGAAATAGTTGCACAGCTGTGTGCAAGAATTTCAAGTATATGCATCCTATTATGTAAATAACTGCAGTTTTCGTTGTTTTTTGGACGTGTTTTTTAGTGGTTTTTTTTTTGTTTTCGTTTTTTATTTAAATATGAATTTACGTGATTTTATTTTATTTTTTATGAATTTCAAAAAATAGGGATGTAATTTATTATAGGGTGTATTTTTTACAGGTCCCCATTACAATTTAACATACTTTCCACGCCCTTCCCATGTTTACTCTTCAAACCCGGTCCCTCCTTTTGAATTGCCTCCGCCTGCTTTTCAGGTTCCGCCTCTTCCTTTTTTGGTTATGCCTCCTTCAAATCTGGGCAGAAAAAAATGCGGCATGCAGCATAATTTTTTTTTTTAAATCTGGAAATAATCCCAGGAGTCCATGCCAATTAAAAACAAGAACTTGTGTGACGGCCGGGAAATTTCGCTCGATCGGAATCAGTCGTTAAACCGATCTAGACCGTTCGAAACCCCTGATCGTTTGAGAACAGGACAAAATAGAACGCAGATGGAAGAACATTTCATTGCTATTACAACAATTCCATCAGATACAAGAATATACAGAGTATAAATGAATAAATTACATTCGATAAATATCAGAGATTACAATAAATTACATAGCAGCGGAAAATAATACAAAGCACAACTGAAGGTGATAACGGATACAGAGCTTTCCGGATATCATTCCAGCTGTAAACCAGGATCCTGTGAATATAAATCTGCAAAACCAAAACTACTAGCTGCCCGTGTCGAAAATAGGGGCACCCAGAGTTTAGGTTAAAACAATAAACTCCAGGTCAGTCATGTGACTGGTGTGAGAACTAAAATAGTTATTTAAAGCTTTACTTTAAAAGAGGGTAATTCAAGGGACCACGCCGTATAACACGGAACGGGTTTCCTCCCAAGAATACCAGTGCATAGAATAAACATCGCAATGCTTTTTCGAAAAATGAAGCTATTATAAGACCCAAGTCCCATCACACAATGCAACGCAAGCCGGAGGATAGGGTTTTCCCTTATAATAGCCAAACATGCTTGGTACGTTTAAAACAAATCATTTGATACTATTATAAGTGTATAGTGTCAAAACATTTTCAATCATAAATATCAATCATAGACGGCATGGGTACCATATATCATGTCGCCATACTAGTTCTACAATTAAAACCGCAATATCATGTATTGGAAATTGGATTTCCGTCATGAGTCGAGGCAAGGGGCAAGCTCCTCTCCGCGTTCGAGACACTCTAGAAAATGTCTCAGGACTACACACTCTGGGCAATCCTGGATTCGACTGGGCCGGTCCTCACTTACGTTAGAGGATTAGTTATGCCTGAACACACGTTTCCCGGTCCTTACAGACCTATAATCGAGGCGCCTCATTCCAACAACCACAAAGGTGAAAAGTATATAAATGCCAGGGCTGGTAAGTCACTGACACCACCAAAGCTAGAAAGAAACGTCGTGCTCTCCCAGCGGTCCGTATCCCGTTTTTGACTCATACCGAGGTGTGAGGCTCGCGAATCCATGCTATACACAAAGCTACGCCACAGAGGCCATGCTTTGATCGTCAACCACAAGACTTTGCTTTTCAACAGAAGCCTTGATCCATGCAACTCAGTATGCCACACAGGCAATTCATACCATGCGATTGATATCTATCGATATATAACCTCTAAGCTCGTACGTCTCAGAGAAGGGCGTTAAGCAAGAGAATAAATTCTCCGCCGCCAAACAGATATACATTTAACAGAAATCAATCAACACAGAATAAAATCCAATGTCAGACACACAATCCATTTACAAGTTCGTTCTGGGTCTGAACGAAACCGGAGGCACTTTCCTCGCATATCCATCGATCTCCAAGTACGTCTGAATGACCACCAACTGATTCCCTCATCTTGGGTGTACAGCCCAATCAAGATCGTCAGTAATCACCCAAACGATGTGAAGACTTCCGGTCTTCAACCACCGTCTTCATCTTCGACATATCGTCGAATCGGTTATTCAGAATGGGTATAAACCCGGCTTTTCCGAACAACCCGCGTATATTAAAAACAAACGTTACACAAACACAACATACGCCTCATTCCAATTCATTAGTCACTAACCGCAAATTAGCAAGAGAACAATTTTCCAAATATTAACCCCGAAGGCCGAAACCAACATCAGATCAATATCCAGGGGACCACCCATCTTAACTAATCTACAGCTAGTTTCTAAATTTCAATTCTTAGGGAAGGATTCCCATTAATTTTATCCAAGATAAATTCTTTAAAATTTATCCTTTAATCTTCCTTTGGATGTCATTTCAAACCAAATTATGGTTTTCCAAACTAGTCGAGATTAGCGAACCACACCGAAGTAATTATTTATTTTATTTCCCAATCCCAACCTATATATCCCATGGAGCAAAACTGGTAATACTCCATATCTAACACCGTGGTGTTATCGGTAAAATTAATTACCATTTCACGTTCAAATCTAATTAAATATTTAACTATCGCTTTGGAGCAAAACTGGTAATACTCCATTCTCGCTCACTTTCTATATTTGATAATTTAAATTATCAATTCACATTTCAATTTAAGTGCGGATTCATTAAAACTCCTTTTACAGGGTTAAAGAACTAGTGTCATTTAAAACACAGTTCACGATAAACCCAAATCACATTCTTATTTAATACCGGGTTAAAGAACTAGTGTTATTTAAAACACAGTTCACGATAAACCCATGAATCAATTCTATTTAAACCCATTTCAAATCCAATTTATTTATTTAAAAATAAACGGGTTTAATTTTAGTTCAAAACTAGTTCATTTCGATAAAAATCTATTTTTATCTTTTCAAATATGGGGTTTTTCATCCCAATTTTTCCCAAATCACTTCTTATGATTTTACACAAATTATTACTATTTTTAATAATTTTATCAAGGCCCGTATAGTCGATTTCCATCAACGGCCATCGAACTGCACTTACAGCGACCTTTTTCTAATTTGATTTGGACGTATCTCCAAATCCAACCATTAGATTTCAAATTTCAAATATTCGTTAGAAAGCTCTTTTCGATACGAACCCAACGGTTCCGGTTTTAGGAGAATCCGACGGTCGGATCTCCCGTAATGTCCGTTTGAAATAAATGGTCGAAATTCACGAACTGCCGCGGCGCGGCGCGTTCTATTCAGGCCATTATATTATATATATAATATATATTTCGTCGATTTCTTTTTAAAACGAATTTTATAAATAGGTTTTGAATTCGTTTCAAAAACAATTTCAACTTCCATTTCAATTCAAATCAAAATTGAATTTTCTATTATAAATCCTTTTTACTTTCATTTCTATTTGATTTCAATTCAAATCGATTTTTATTCGATTCGAATTCATTTCGTTTTCTATTCAATTCAAATTCATTTTCTATTCTGTTCAAATTCAATTCATTTTCTATTCAAATCGAATTCATTTTCTATTCTGTTCAAATTCAATTTCTTTTCAATTCAAATTCGTTTTAAATTCAAAAACGAATATAATCGATATAAATATCGTTCACGTCAAAATAGCGCATCACTAATCAACACGGCTTTATATTCCACAAATGGATCTATATTTCTTTCAATACACGACTCTATATCTTTGTCAACACACGACTAATCTCAACGAATGAGTACTGTCCACGTGTGACTATTTTGTTATTTAATATATTTTATAAAAATTAAGGTATCTATCGTTTGATATTAAATCAGACTCCAACCGTAAATTAGTAAGAGAACGATTCCCTGAATATTAACCCCGAAGGCCGAAACCAACATCAGATTAATATCCAGGAGACCACTCATCTTATCTATTTTCCAGTTAGTTTCTAATTTTATATATGATAAAGATGTAAATTTTATTGTTAAAATATTTCGTTCAACACATGACTAATCTCAACGGATGAGTACGGTCAACACATGAACCTTTATTTTATAATATTCTTTATTTTCTAAATTGGAATGAGGCCCAATCAATCACCATATAAAGTTAATTATATGGATTCCATACAACACATGTATATAATAGCAACGATAAATAATCAACCATCATCCAAAGTGCACTACACTGTATAAGCATCAAATATAGATATTTAACGCTTATAACAGCCTGTCAATCAATCGATCGACATACAACTAATTATTGAGATTAATGTATGCCGTATTTTATCCCAATACCCGTGTGGGGTTTCAAATCAACAAATAATGATTTTATTGGTGCAGTTGGGCGATGTGTAAGATTTATCGTCCCAATCAATGTCAGTCAAATAGGTGTACAAAAACAAACCGTCCGGTTCGTAAATGAATATTTATTTATTCATATTCACGTTAAAATTTTTATTTTTAACGATAAAATATTTTATTTTAACACATGAATTTTTATTCAGTTCATTTACAAAATAAAAATGATATTTTTATTTTTCTAACTTATTTTAGAAAATTTCGGCGGCATAACGACACGATACTAGAAACGGGACAAGGCCTAGCCTTATCCCCGGTCTAGTGAAGGCCCACGCCATTCACACATCAATCAAATCAATTTCATTTCACCAAACAATTCAATTCAGACCAAATAATCTAACCAACTACACAACCAAACAATTAAACAATCAAGCCATCCATGGTCTGTGGATGACGGGTGTCGGGTGCTACTAAACACCGTCTGCATCCTAGTATATATATATAACTAGAAAAGAAATTGAAGAGTGAGAAGTTCTCACCGAAAGCTATTCCAACTCCACGACACTTCATTTAGAGAAATCTTCGTCGTTCTCGTCTCTTATCGCTTTCGTCGCCCGTAGCCACTACATATATAAAAATCACATTTTTATATACTGATGTCTTTAAAATAAAAATCACATTCTTATTTGTTCACTTTCAATTTAAAAATCATAATTTTATAATCGCTTCATATATTTAAAAATCGAATTTTCGCTTCGCCATTCAATATATAAAAATCGAATTTTTCCTATGCTATTCAATATATAAAAATCGAATTTTTACGTACTATGCTATTCAATATATAAAAATCGAATTTTTACTATGCTATTCAATATATAAAAATCGAATTTTTACTATGCTATTCGATATATAAAAATCGAATTTTTACTATGCTATTCGATATATAAAAATCGAATTTTTCCTATGCTATTCGATATATAAAAATCGAATTTTTACTATGCTATTCAATATATAAAAATCGAATTTTTACTTCGCAATTCAATATATAAAAATCAAATTTTTACTTCGCTATTCAATATATAAAAATCGAATTTTTACTTCGCTATTCAATATATAAAAATTGAATTTTTACTTCGCTATTCAATATATAAAAATCGAATTTTTACTTCGCTATTATATAGATAAAAATTCAATTTTTATCTTGCTACTATATAGATAAAAATTATATTTTTACCTCGCTATTCTCTATATAAAGATTTCGCCTTTTCAAATATATCATTATAAAAATCACATTTTTATTTTGCTACACATATAAAGATGATATTTCTAATATTCCTATCATGTAAAAATTATATTTTTAATTCTCTACATAAACAAAAAACATATTTTTACATCCTCTATATAGTAAAGATTATATTTTTAATACTTTAAAAATATAAAAATCATATTTTTATTACTTTAAAAATATAAAAATCATATTTTTATTTCTTCGAATATAAAGATCATAGCTTTATCGGTATGAAAATCATAGCTTTATCTAAAATAAAGATCCGACCTTTCTATTATTAAAAATTTCACCTTTCTGTGCTAAAAATCCAATCTTTTCGTTTTTTAAAAATCCTTTCTTTTCTCTCATGAAAATCAATGCTAGTTTTATATTCAACAGCAATATAAATTTTATATTAAATCAGAAAAGAAAATTAAATAAACAAATTAAACACTTACAGTAAAAAAAAAGGAGAGAGGGGGTGGCTGTTTGCGTCACTAGAGGGGGGATTGGCTGCTGGTGGTCGTGTGCATCGGTCAGTGGTGCGGCGGGGGTAGCCGAGGCGGTTCCCGGTGGTGGCTGCATCCAGGGGCGGTGCGGTTTCGTCCCGGTGTTGGGTGTCGTGCGCGGTCTTCAGATGAAGAAGGAGAGAGGCGCGAGAGGGTGGAAGGGGGGGTCTGCTGTCGACGCGGGGAGGACGTGGGTTGGGCGAGGCGTTTAGGGTTAGGAAGGGAAGAAGGGGGGGCTCGCGAGATCAGGGGATCGAGGAGGGAGAGGTCGGGCGTGAGGGGGGAACGACGCTTGGCGCAGCGGCGGCCTCCTCGCTGGTGGAGCGATTCGTTGTTTTCCCTTTTTTTTTCTTTATTTCTGTTCGATTAAATTGAACGGGGGCGGGGGGGGGGGGGGGGGCAAATAAAGGAGGGAGAGAGAGGATTTTAATTTTTAATTTATTTAATTATTTTATTTTCACCAAAAAGCAACTTTTATTTTCGACCTCAAAACGTTGCCCACCGCCTGTCATCCATAGCGTTTTACCCCCATTCCGAACACAATGGGATATGTATCGTAAGCTGATTCGATCGTTTCGATCAGTTTCCGTTAAAATCAACATATAACTCTATATATTGAATTTGAACGCGCATTTCAATTTACTGGGGTCATATACTAACTCGAAAAATTCCAGAAAAATATTTTCTAGCTTCGTATTGACGATACGGTCCTAACAAAACTAGTTTCTTCGAATTCTGAGACCGTTTGAAAAATGGCCATTTTCCAGTCGATTAAAATCAACTAAAACTGGTCAAACGCGTTTTCCTTTGCCACGCTCACATATTGATTCGAAAAATTATGAAATTTGGAACCTAGCAATAATTTGACACTGCGGATCCAACAAAAGTGGTTTCGTCAAAATCCGAGGTCGTTTGCAAAATGTCCATTTTTAAGGGCCCGAATTCCATAGCGACTATTCAGAATTTTCAACTGGACATATCTTTTGATTCCCGCTATGAAATTTTGATTTTTCGGATTCGTTGGAAAGATATCATCAATTAGATCCTAATGTTTTTGGTTTCACTAAAATCCGGATTGTTTTGCACCCGGTATGTTCAATTGAAGTTTGAAATCGAATTATCGAACTACCGCGCCATTTTCAATTCTATTTATAATTATATATATTCTAACGACGACGTATATAATATATACGTTCGATTTATATTCAAAATAAATTTATCGTCGATTTTATTTAAAATAATCTATTTTAAATATTCGAAATACGCTAAAGTTACAAGAATAAAAATTTTAAACTGGCCCAGAATTTCCGGGTTATTACAACTTGCATACATGTATGCAACTATTGCCAAAAGTTGCACATATGTATGCAACTATTGCATAAAGGAAATTCTGCTAACATTTTGCCTATAGATATGTTGCACACATGTGTGCATGTTTTATAATTTATTTGCACGCTTGAATGCAAAAAAAAAAATGAACTAAGTTGAACTGGTATGAATTATTGCACATTTTTATGCTACAATCATGCAATAATTGCACTGAAATATGCAAGTAACTCAGCACAGATGCGAAAACCATAATACATGCACATATGTATGCAAGAAAATTCATATATATGCATAATATTATGCATTCACTTTTTCGCTGTTTTCTTGTTTTTGCCGTGTTTTTTGGACTGATTTTTTTGTCGAATGCATAATTTATTTTAATATTAATTTACATAATTTTTTTATTTATTATTTGATCACTTTTTGAAAAATAGGGACCTAATTTATAATAAGTTTATGACCGGATGTGAGCCTAATTAAGTTTCGTTTTAGGGATGTGTGCCTAATATTCACTTTATTATAAGTTTTGGATCGGACCTGAGCCTAATTTTGAAACTTAATAAGGACCTGTGCCAAATGCACCCTTTATTTAATACCTTCCCTAATTTGGACTTAGTGTTTAAACGACAACCATAAATTCCCTTATGACACCCATTTCCTTTTATTTAATTTTTATTGCCCTTTATGACCCTAACGGTCATATTTTCCTAAGGCAACTATTTATCGGTCCCAAGTTATCTATTTGTGGTACCCCAATAGGAAATTACTATTCTTATTCTTTTATTTATTTGTTTATTGGTTGTTATATATATATATATATATATATATATATATATATATATGCACTAGGCCTTTCACATCAAGTTGACTACCTGTGGACGCGGGATTTGCTGGTCGGTTCCGGGCAGACTTCTACCGCAAGTGAACTTAACCTCGTGGCATAGTACATTTATATTTATGCATTAGAACGCTCACATTAAACTGACTACCTGTGGTTACTGCATTTGCGGTCGGTTCAGGGCAGGAAAAACACATTTTTATGTACAAGATTTGTCCAAGAGCTGGAAAGATTAAAATTTATTTATTATTTTTCTTTTGTGTGACTTCAGTTTTGCATTTTTGGCGCGACTGACTTCCTTTTTTGCCAACATGTGACATGAGTTGTTTAAATTTCCGCACATTACATTTTATTTAAGTTTATGGAAAATGTTGTTTGAAAAAAAACATTTTTCTATTGTTTTATCATTTTATAGGAAAATGAAACGGTTTTTGAAAGGAAATTTTCAAAATAAACATGACAAGTCTTCAAGCGGAAATTTATTTTTGTGAATTTTTTTGATTTTTGGTCACATGAGTGGTATAAGGAAGCTTTTTGGATGCCTTGTGTGCGCGTTATAGCAGTGCAATAGGACCGATGATACGATAAAAACGTTAACGGTAACAAGGAAAAGGTTGTTTTAACCTTGGTAGCATTATTTCCATACCTTGTTAATGATGTACGCGAGCTATTAATTAACTCATTTTACGTTTTAGAGCTTGTTTTAAGCATCCTTTATAGTCTACAGTTGGAAAACTTTGGGGTATTTTGGGTAACTGAGGTGATAATTCCATTATAGGACGAGGAATGGAATATTTGTGAGTGGAGGAAATGTTAAATTTCTTCGTCTCAATTACCTTTTTCTGGTTTAGGAGAAGTTAAATAGGAAATGATTAGATTGCGTATGTTTTGGATGGTTGGGTTTGGATGTAAAATTGATTGCTTCGCACTTCTATTCATAGTTGAGTGAGGGTTATGGATGAAAAAGAATTTTATAAATTTGCATTTACATAGAACGGCCAGTAAATTTAGGATGTTCTATATCATATTTTCAAAATTATTTCAAAAGTTTAATGCAAGCATGTAGGAGGAGGATACGATTAGAATCATCTTGCATGCATGTTTTTGGTTGAAATTACAATATGTATACCATGCACATATACACATGGTTGCAAAGTGTATGTACACAAACTGGTTGTTTGGCATAGGATTATAGGCGTTAGAATTTCAGGACGAAAATCCTTTTAAGGAAGGAAGAATGTAACAACCCAGAATTTTGACAATATAAATTAATTACTAGAATTTCAAAAATAGGAATTGCTAAAAATGATGGAATTTGGCCGTGAGACTTTAACCATTACGTTCTTTCGGAATTATGGTCAACCTTTAAGTTTGAAGTTTCGCGAATGGAGTCGGTATGAAAAAGTTACGGGCGAAATACGAAAACGGATGGAAAATAATTAGATTAGACTTTAAATAAATATTATACCATATATGAACAACTGAGCAGGGCATCAGATTGACCAGGCGTCGACCATAGCGGTCGACCGCCACGGTCGACCTACTGGGCGATCAGATTCCCAGTGACGGCTGGGTCATATAGGTTTGGTTTATAATACTATAAAAATGAATGGACGGATATAACTTAAAACTAATCTGATGGTTATAGGCCATTTCCACCCCCTATAAATAAAGGGGAAGAGCCCCATTCTCTTCCATTAAAATCTATTGAAGCAGCGGAGCTCTGCCAGTTTTCTTCCTCTTCTAACCTAATTTGTAAACAAAATATATTCATACATATACAAAATCAAATTCATATAGAATTGGGAAGATTAATAGATTCAATGGAAGAGGATGCTCAACGATGGATTTCTTCGCTCTCTTCACTTTTTCTTATATTTCTATAGATCTAGAATTTTCCCCTTTCTTGATAAATTGTAGATTTATAAGAATTTAGGGATTGTAAGCCTAAAAAGGTTCAAAAATCAGAAATTGAAAGCTATAAGGTGAGTGGGAAATTTACTAATACAGATATAATGATTCATCTATTTCGTTTAAATCCAATCTATGTTTTATGCCTATCAGATCTGCTAATTTAAATAATTATAAATTGTGGTAACCATCAGATCTGATTATGAATATTTTTAAAATTGGTAAATGATAAGTTGTGATTATATATAACATGAATTGTAAGAATTTTACATATTTTTCCTACATATTCCTACATTTATGTCATGAAATATGTTGTGAATATTATATAGCACCGTGGATTTGGAAATCAGTCCCATTAAACATAAATTTGTTGTGGTTATGTTCCTGATCCTTAATTCGGTGCTGAAATATGAAATATGTAAATTTGAGTAAAAAGATGAATTTGTGTATTATATGATTGTATGAATAAAAAGAAATATTCCTGTTATAATCCATATTGTTGGGTTTTGGTTTAAGCATTGTAAAATATGTTAATTTCCTGCTTAAAAATACAAGAGGCATTGTTTTAGAATCACAAGAAGTATGACAAAAACGATTAAAAAGGGAAAAGTGGTGCAAATGTACATATAAATATAAATACATGTATTTGTATGTAATTTGCATCGACTATTCCAATGCATACATATTACATATATTTCTTGTGAGTTGGAAATATGTCAAACTCCACAAAATGGGCATTTTACAATGATTACAATTAATGGTCCTTGTGAGACTTGAAACCTTTTTGGCAAGATTGAATATAAAAATGGAATGTTTGGTTAATTAATTAGACCAAATCATTAATTTAAAAGTAAGTATTGCAAAATAATAAATAAATATTAACAACTATGTTGACCGCACGAAAACATAAAAATATGTATACATATTATCCGTCCAAATCAGCGTAAAACAGTGAAATATAAATTGTATTGAATGTTTGAATGTTTGGGTAAGGTTCAATTATGGAATTATGTGTAAATATAACCCATTTTGAGTTAATATATTTGTGGTGACCATTTGTAGCAATCAGTGTAATTAACTGCTATAAATGAGACCGCATATAAAGAAATAACCATTATAACCAATATTGATTAGGGAAAAATAAATATGATGGGAAAATGGTTACAATTCCTAAAATCAATTAGGAGAATTGTTGTAGACCCCAATTAGGAAAGTTAAATTATAACTGCATTTAGATACGACGTTAAACTCAACTTATGGTGTAAGCCTTCTCGGAACCGACCAGCAAATGCAGCAACCACAAGTAGTCAGTTTAATGTGAGAGGTCTAATGCATAAATATAAATATACCATGGCACGAGGTTAAGTTTAAGTTCACTTGCATGGAGGTAGAGAGGTACAAGATTAGGGTTTCTAGTATGGGGTTTAAGGGGTTATTTATACTTGCTCGTGTGAGTAAGAGCCGTCGGATTAATAAAAATTAATCCAAGCCATCCATATAAACATATTCTCTTAGAAAAACCTTATTCACGTAATTTTTGAGTGGAATCTAGTTTTTCTTAAAAGGCATATTCTTCTTCTTAATAATTTGCAATATGAATTGATATACCTATGAAGATTTGGTTATGCGACAATATAACATGAAAAATCCCCAAATCGTCTATTTTGCAATTACGTAGGAAATTGTCATGTTGAATTGGTTTTGTGGAATTATGATTATTTTATTGGATTAAAGGTAAATATGGTTGTTGTACTATTATCTATATTTTATGCAATTCACCGTTATTATCATTTGATTTTAGCCTAAAAAGATTTGGATTTGAATTGTTTCATAGTTGAATTGGGTTTGGATCCTATTTTGGGCGTAAAGACATTCATAAATTGGAATAAGTCAAATGTAAACATTTTTGGGTGTATAACACCATAAAAAGGGTGAATTGGGTGAAATATGGATTGTAAACTTACATGCATGAATGTATGAAATACTCTACTTTTGATTTAATATTGGAATCATTGCCATATGCTTAGGATGCAAGTTTAAAATTATATATATATATGTCTTTCCATCCACTGCTACTTGTTATGTTATCGTATTGTTATTATGCCTATGTTGTAGTGGTAAAAGTATGGAAACCCAATTTGCATGCCTTAATTTGGATAAGATGACAATTTCCAACACGTAAGAACGTTTCCCCGTTTGTACGAATGTTACGTTAATTAGGCGCTATTATTATATTACTTATTTAAACGTAATTAACGTTATATTAGCGTAATAAAAGCGATTAGGTCAGAGTTTGAATTTAAAACGTCCCATTAACATATATACATATCTACTTGTCTGCTTGTGTGTGCGTATATATAGAATGACTTAAATATATATAAATAAATGACACATAGAGACAAGGGTAGTTGTCATTTGTGGTAGAAGCCTACTCGGGACCGACCGGCATATCCAGCAACCACAAGTAGGCCAAACTAATGTGAGATGTCTAGGTGCCATGGGCCATTCATAAACTTAGTACACTAGATACGAGGTTAAACCGGCTTGTAGTAGGAGCATGCCCGGAACCGACCGGTATATCCAGCATCTACAGGTATATGGTTTAATGCAAGAGGTCTAGTGTGTGTATATATATAACTATATATATAAGTCTAATGTGAGAAAACAAATAGGTTTACTGCGCCTTAAGAAGGTCTTAAGTGGCTCACTCGCCTTTTTATCTAATTTCGGTCTTAAGTGGTTAGGACTAGGATCCCTTCGAAGGTTTATTCCTTGGAGAGGAACCAAAGTCATAGGACCTACCCTTGTTAGTATTATGGTAGGTCTTTGGGTCCTCCTTCTTTAAAAGTGGTTAGGCATAAAACAGTTAACGGAGTAGGGTAGTTCACAGGGATGTCCACTTCCTCTAGAAGCTTGTAAGGGCTCAACTACTGATAGATTGGTAATTGATAGATATGTGGCCATTACATGCTCACCAACTGTCCAAGGGAGTCTTAAGTGGCATTGGTCTCCTACTGAGTAATATCAGTTTAGTAGTAACGTTCACAATACTACTTCTCATATTCAAATAAGATAATAAACTTAAGAACATTAGCGCACTAGGACGTGATTCCTAAAGGGATAGGGGTCCACATCAGGGTTATAAGAGATTGTAAGAATCCACCTTTAATAGGGCCATAGTGACCGAGAATGCCACCTCGTTGGGTCTTTACCCTAAAAACACAAATTGGTGATTGACTCGGATATCCTCCCCGTTGGTTAGATGTAACAACCTGCAAATTCTAAACTAATTCAAACTTTTAACGGATTTTAAATGGTTAAAATAATTTATTTTAAATAATAACGATTATAAATTTATTTAAATCGAAGTTAGAACGAATTTTTTTAATTTAATTATAAAAGGAATTAGAAATAGCGTGGTAGTTTGAAAATTTGAATTTGAACTTTGACTCACTGTGCAGGATTCAAAATAAATCGGATTTTAGTGAAACAAAAAATATTTAAATATATTTAAAAATATCTTTCCAACGAATCCGAAAAATTGAAATTTCATAGTAGGAATCAAAAGTTATGCCCAGTTTAATTTTCAGGATAGTCCCTATAGAATTTATATATATATATATATATATATATATATTAATATTAAAAATAGCCATTTTTCAAACAACCTCCGTTTTCGACGAAACCACTTTTGTTGGAACCGGAATGTCAAATTATTGCTAGATTTCAATTTTCATAATTTTCCGAATTAATATGTGAGCATGGAAAAGGAAAAAGTGTTTTGTCAGTTTTAGTCAAATTCGATCGACTAGAAAATGGCCATTTTTCAAACGATCTTCAAATTCGATGAAATTAGTTTTGTTAGGATCGTATCGCCGAAACTTAACTAGATATAATTTTCTGTAATTTTTAGAGTCAGTATGTGGCCCCGGTAAATTTAATGGTACGACCAAATTAAATAATTAAATGTTTTATATTTTAATTTAAAGAAAAACATATCATAACAGTCGAATTGGGTTATGAAACATATCCCATTGTGTTCGGAATAGGGGTATTTGGTTAGGGGTGACAGTCATTGGGTCTCATTTGGAGTTCATAGTGATAAACAGATAATAAGTGAATTAATTAATTAATTAAATAATATTATTAATCTATTATATAAAGGGCACGAAAACCGAGAAAACCCTAAACCTAACACCAGCCGCCACTCCTATTCTTCAATGGCCAAAATCACACCAAAACAATTAGCTAATTTCTCTCATCTCGTTCAAAATTAGATTATGGTTCTTAGGCAAAAATCAAAGAGGATTTAATGATCTCTAAATCCATACAGACGAGATCGATTTTTGTTGATAGATATGGGAGTTCTAGACACTCAAAGCTGCGCCGATTGAAGGAATTTCTGGAAGGGGTGGGTGGCACGAGCTCAACGGGGATGGCCAGGATAGGTGCGCCAGTCGAGGCGCTTCACGGTGGAGGGTTCCGATCTGTTTGACGGCAGTCCCTGGTAGCAGCGGCGGTGTGCCCTAGGACGGGACGAGTGGGTTCGAACTAACGACCGTGTTTTTCAGAGAAGATGTAATATTTGTTAATTATCCAATTAATTATATAATTTGTGTAATCAGCGTTCATAAAATCATAACTATTTCATACGGACACAAAATCAAACGAAACTGAAAGCGTTGGAATCCTTGTGATGAGATCTAGACGATGGGACTGACCAGATCTGAAATGGAGAACCTTGAAAATTCAGACAATAATCAATGTGAGATCTCTATTTTGTTTAAATAAAATTAATTAGAGATTGCGATGAAAATTTTATATTTATGCTATTTAGAATTCATTTTGGTGTGGTATAAAATTTTAATTGGTTGTTTGTGATTGTTATGGACGACTGAATTGAATTGTATATATTAAAACAAAAATATTTATGCTAGTCAAAATTTGTGCAAACAATAAAAACCTTATTTTTATTGTTAATGTATAACTAAGATGTTACATGTTAGAAATAAATGAAAATCATATTTTTATTTTTATTTTTATGTACAAAAAAGGATGTTCATGTTAGGAATAAATAAAAATTACATTTTTATTGTTTAAAGAATAACATGCTAAACACACTTTGTTATTTAAAGTATCATTTGTTAGACATGTTAGTTTGAAATAAAAATCTCATTTTTATGTATAAAATGTTAGCATTATAAAAATCTCATTTTTATGTATAAAATGTTAGCAAAAGAAATAACACTTTTACTATAAAATGTTAGCATAAGAAAAATAACATTTTTACTTAGAATATTTTTGTGCAAACAAAAATAATATTTTTAGTTAGAATATTTTTGTGCAATCAAAAATAAAATTTTAGTTAGAATGTTTTTGTGCAAACAAAAATAACATTTTTAGTTAAAATATTTTTGTGCAAATAAAAATAACATTTTTAGGTAAAATATTTTTCTGTAAACAAAAATAACATGTTTGGTTAGAATATTTTTGTGTTAATAAAAATAACATCTTTGTAAGAAATTTGTTATATAAATAAAAATAACATTTTGTTTAGGATCATGCTATGTAAATAAAAAGGACAATTTGATATAAAATGTTGCCTTAGATTAAAAATGACATTTTGATCATAAAATGTTATGTTAGAAATTAAGTTATCATTTTAGTTAAAAATGTCATGTTATGGATTTAATTATCATTTTAGTTAAAAAGAATATGTTAGGAATAAAATGTCATTTTAGTTAAAATTGTTGTCAAATACAAATATTCATTTTTATTTATCATTGTTAAATATGGGAATTATTATGTAAAAATAGGAATTTGTTTAACAAACAAAAGTATCACTTTTGTTAAAATAGATACGTAAGAAATCATAGATATCATTTTGGGTAAAATAGATTGGTATGAAACCACAAATATCATTTTAGTTAAAGATAAAAATGTCATATTTTTAGGTCATGTTATGTTAATAATTAAAAATGCCCTTTTGATTAGAAAATGTTATATTATTAGAAATATGTTTACATTAGGAAAATGATTACATTAGAATTATGATTACATTAGAATTATGATCACATCAGAAATATGTTCACATTAGAAAAATGTTTACATTAGAAATGTGTTTACATTAGAAATATGATTATATTTTTATGTAATGTAAAAAGAATAAAAAAATTCATTTTTTATGTAATGTAAAAAGAATCATTTATGTTTTGTTAAATCAAAACATTAACATTTACCTGTTAGTAGAAAAATAATCATTTGTCATGGTATGTTTTGTTTATTCAAAACATTACCATTTACATGTAGTAGAAAAAGAACCATTATATGTTTTGTTTATTCAAAACATTATGCTAGTGAATTAGAAATGTCATTATATTAGAAATGACATTATATTAGAAATATCATTTTATTTAAAATTGACATGTTAATTAAAAATATCATATTGTTAGTGTAAAGACCCATAAATTCCCGCTCTTTGGATCGACCATAAACCACACAAGTCTGACCCAAAAGTTGGAAATCCACGAATACTTTAACTTTGGGAATACAACAACATCAGAAAAATAACAACAGACTTTTATTACATTATAGTAATGTTACATCAGAGTACAGAATATCAGAGTACATCGATTAAAATTACAGCGGAAGATAAATTACAATATTATAATACAATGCAGCGGAAACAATAAAATAGATACAGCGGAAGACAACTATGCTCTGGACACAGCTTTAAGCTTCAATCCAGAATCCTGCTCAAGATAAGGACCTGTAGACAAACTACTCGACTGCCCGTGTGGAAAGAGGGCACCCGAGTTTGTAAAGGTGGAAACAAACAACGGGTCAGTCATGGGACGGGTGTGAGAATTCTTAACTAATTTCACTAATAACAATAAGACAAATCCAAGGACCACGCCGCTGACGTGGAACGGGTTTAATCCAATGGATTGTCGTGCATAAATTAAAGTAAATCGTTAAACAACGCAATGTTTTTTTTTTGAAAAATGAAACCATTATAAGACCCAAGTCCCATCACACAATGCAACGCAAACCGGAGGATAGGGTTTTACCTTATAATGGTCAAAAGATGCTTGATACGATAAAAACGGATTTGATATTAGTGTGTATATGTTTTGATAAAAACATTTCAATCATAATGTATCAATCATAGACGGCATAGTACCCCATCCTACTATGTCTCCATACAAGTTCTACAATTAAAACCACATGAGGTCGTATTGGAAATTGGGTTTCCATCATGAGTCAAGGCTAGGGAGGAGCTCCTTACCGATTCGAGACACTCTAGCTAATGTCTCAGGATCCCACGCAGTG
Source organism: Allium sativum (assembly GCA_030737875.1). NCBI lineage: Eukaryota > Viridiplantae > Streptophyta > Magnoliopsida > Asparagales > Amaryllidaceae > Allium > Allium sativum. The sequence goes on along the minus strand of CM060912.1, from coordinate 783,979,625 downwards.
AACCCTTGGATAGCTGCAGGGCCGGTCCACACATACATCTTCGTGGATTAGTTATTCCTGAACACACGTTTCCCGATCCTATAGGACCTATCATCCGAGGCGCCTCATTCCATCATCCACATAAGTAAAATGTCGGGCCGTGTTAAAACCCAAACACCACTTCTAGCTAGAATGAAATGTTCTGCTCTCCTTGCGTTCCCTTCTCCCGTTTTAGACTCCGCCGGTGTGTGAGGCTCGCGAAGTCACGCTATACACAAAGCTATGCCTAAACAGGCTATGCTTTGATCATCCCACGAGGCCTGCTTTTCAACAAAGCCTTGATCATATGCATCTTAGCATGCCACATCATCAGTCCATACCATACCATTGATTTCTACCAACATATAACCTCTAAGCTCGTACGTCTCAGAGAAGGGTGTAAAACAACAAAAGGATATATGTTTAGCAGAGATCAACGAATACAGTATAAAGGAATACAATGTCAGACATACAATCCATTTATAAGCTTATGCTCTGGGTCTGAGCGAAAGCCAAATCCGTACAAATCAATACTACGTCCAGACAATTTCCACTTCAACCCCTTCCTGGGAGCAAGTCAGTCTAGGGTCTCAGTAGTCGTCGCCCATCCGATGTGAAGATCGTCGGTCTTCAACACCATCTCCCATATCTTCCATTTAAACGTCGTATGATTATTTGAAATGAGTATAACTCGGTCTTTTCAAATAATCCTCGCATAATTATCATTTTAAAGCATTTCATAACATTATTATTTATCACTATTTTTATCTTGATAAAAATAGTTCATTTTCATTCCACTATATTTTGCTAACAACAAATATTCCTATTTGTGTATGTAATATCAAGGTATAACATGACACACAATAATGTTTATTTTATTATAATTCACATACACAACAATGTACATTTTTCTTCCATCTTTCAAATTACACAAAATGTATATTTTGTTTGTTATTCTTTTTAATGAAGATCCATTCATTAAAATGTACATTTCTAATCCTTATTCCTTTTAATAAGAAAAAACCTATTCCTAAAAGTGTACCTTTACTTTTATTAAATTACATGAAAAATGTAACTTCTACCTTTAATCTTAATTACATGAAAATATAACTCTTATTTTAAACCTTAATTACATGAAAATGAAATTCTTCCTTTAAATTGAAAATGTACTTTCCTTTCTTTAAATTTAAATTACATTAAAAATGTAATTTTCCTCCTTTATCATAATTTACATGATAAATGTAAATTTTTCACCTTTAATCTAATTCACATGGAAATTGATTTAATTACATAAAAATGTAATTTTTATGTTCTCTAACTTAATTACATAAAAATGTAAAACTTTTCTAATTTTTATTTACATTAAGAAAAATGTAAGTTTCCTCTTTCCTTTATTATCTTATGTCAAAAATGTGGCGTTTGATGCAAACATACTTTTATTTCAAAAATATGTTCATCTTTCTAGTTTCATGACTTGCATTAAAAATGTACTCTTTTCTTTCAATGCATTATTTGTATTTTAAAATGAAATCTTTTACTTCAACCCTTGATTTCGTTAAAAATGCTAATTTCCATTTCATTCTTTATTTACATAGGAAAATGTAAATTCCTATGAAATCTTTATTTTATAAATGAACTTCATATTAAATTATTTCTCACCCATTTATGTTTTGTAATGGGCCAGACCCCTCACATTAGGCCTACAACTTGTGGATGCTGGATATGCCGGTTGGTTCCGGGCAGACTTATTCCACTTGTTGGGCTTAACCTCGTGTCTTGGCCCAATTCGTATTTGTGCACTTGGACCTCTCACATTAGGCCCAACATTTGTGGCTGCTGGATATGCCGGTTGGTTCCGGGCGGACTTCCACCACAAATGTGACCTAACCTCGTGTCCAAGAACAATTATAATTTATAATTGTAATTATTTCACTGTAAACATTCATTATTTTAAACTATTATTTATTTAAAATATTTTTTTTACTCTAAAATATTTCTTTTCTAGATAACATTTTATATCAAAAATGTTATTTCTTTTCTAAGGCAACATTTTATAACAAAAAGTCATTTTTAATTATATGACATAATTCCAATTTAAATGACATTTATACTAAATGACAATTTTATATTAATATGACATATTTAATAAATGACCATTCTATATTAACAGGACATATTTAATAAATGACCATTCTATATTAATATGACACAATTATTTTCTAATATAAACGGCACATTTATTCCCTACTATAAATGACACATTTAATTCCTAATATAAATGATTCTACAAATGATATTTTTTCCTAACATATCATGCTTCTAAAGCTCGTTGAAATCTCTTGAATTTCTGTTTTGATTTCATTAATTAATTTGGCTTGGATTTAGAGAAAAAGAAGGAGGAATGAGAGAGCATTTCAGCCATTGGTTATGAGGGTGGCGGCAGGTTTTGGGTAGTGAAGGATTAGGTTTAGAGATTAGTGCCTATATTTATATTATTTAATTAGTTAATTAGCCCATTAAGGTCTGATTTGGCCCGAACTCAGAATTAGGCATGCTTACTGTCTATCTTAATGTTTTGACATCTTCTGAACGCAATGGCGCTAGTGGCAAGGCCCAATTTCGAAGTCTACAGCAGTTTTACTTTATTTTTAATATAAATCACTTAATTTTTAATTCAACCGTACATGAAAATTCACCGGGGTCACAAATTAACTTCAAAAATTCCCGAAAAATATATTTGGCTATGTTTTGTAACAACCCGAAAATCTGGGCCAATTTAAAATTTTTATTTCGGCAATTTTAGCGAATTTTGAATATTTAAAATGGATTATTTTAAAGAATATCGACGAGAAATTTATTTTGAATATAATTAGAACGTATATATTATATACGTCGTCGTTAGAATATAAATATTTATATATAATTATAAATAGAATTGAAAATGGCGCGGTAGTTCGATAATTCGATTTCAAACTTCAATTGAATGTACCGGGTGCAAAACAATCCGGATTTTAGTGAAACCAAAAACATTAGGATCTAATTGATAATATATTTCCAACGAATTCGAAAAATCGAAATTTGATAGCGGGAATCAAAAGATATGTCCAGTTGAAATTTCTTAATAGTCGCTATGGAATTCAGGCCCTTAAAAATAGACATTTTGCAAACGACCCTGGATTTCGACGAAACCACTTTTGTTGGATCCGCAGTGTCAAATTGTTGCTAGGTTTCAAATTTCATAATTTTTAGAATCAATAAGTGGGCGTGGCGAAGGAAATCGCGTTTGACCAGTTTCAGTTGATTTTAATCGACTGGAAAATGGTCATTTTTCAAACGGTCTCAGAATTCGACGAAACTAGTTTTGTTAGGACCGTATCGTCAATACGAATCTAGAAAATATTTTTCGGGAATTTTTCTAGTTAGTATGTGGCTCCGGTAATTTGAAATGTACGTTTAAAATTCAATACAGTGATTTAAATGTAAATTAAACGGAAACTGATTCAAATGATTGAATCAACCTACGATACATATCCCATTGTGTTCGGAATGGGGGTAAAACGCTATGGACGACAGGCGGTGGACCTTGTTCAGGGGTCGTATGTTAAAGTCAACTTTTTGGAAATAAAATAATTAAAATAATTAAAAAAAAAAACTAAAACCCTCTCCTCCCCTATAAGTTCTGCCCCCCCCCCCCCCCCGTTCAAAATGAAAGTCAGAAATAAAAAAAAAGAAAAAAAAAATCGAAGTGCCCTCGCCCTCGATCCCGCCGCCCATCTCCTCCACCTCCGATCAGGCGCCTTCCCCCTTCTTCCCGTTCCTCCTCTTCTCGTTCTCCTCTGTCCCTCCGATCCTCCTCCACGTCGGCGCCATCCCCCTCGAGCCCTAACCCCCAACCCAGTCGCGAGCCCCAGATTCGAACGCCGGATGCCGCTGCTACCCGTTGCCGCCTTCCACCTGGCCACGCAGACCACCCTCCTCGATCCGCACCTGTAAGCACTCCCCCCCCCTTCCTCATTTCAAATACAGTAAGTTTCTTTATTTATTTATTTATTTTTCTTTTCTATTTTTTTATATATATATATATTTCTTTTCTGTTTTTACATCGAGTAAATTTTGAATTTTTGTATGTATATTTAAAATAAAGATTAGATTTTTGGATATGATAAAAATACGATTTTTATATTGTTTACATCGAAATAAAGATATGGTTTTTATCATATGAATAACAACTACAAGATTTGATTTTATTAGGATTTTTAATTATGAAAAGAACGGATTTTTATAATATAGGAAGCTATGATTTTTAAAGGGATAAAGTTTGAATTTTTATATAGAGGAAGACGATGTTCTTATAAAGAGGAAAACGATAATTTTATAAAGAGAAAAACGATATTTTTATATCATAGCAAAGAAACAATTTTTAATAAGGTAAAGATAGGATTTTTAACACTGTAAAAATATATTCTTTTCATATTGAATAGCATAGTAAAAATATGATTTTTATATATTGAACTTCGAAATAAAAATATGATTTTTATATATTGAACTTCGAAATAAAAATATGATTTTTATATATTGAACTTCGAAATAAAAATATGATTTTTATATATTGAACTTCGAAATAAAAATATGATTTTTATATATTGAACTTCGAAATAAAAATATGATTTTTATATATTGAACTTCGAAATAAAAATATGATTTTTATATATTGAACTTCGAAATAAAAATATGATTTTTATATATTGAACTTCGAAATAAAAATATGATTTTTATGTATTGAACTTCGAAATAAAAATATGATTTTTATATATTGAATAGCGAAGTGAAAAAGATGATTTTTATATATGTAGTGAATACGGACAGCGAAAGCGACAAAAGGAAGAACGATGAAGATTTCTATCAAAGAAGTGCCGTGGAGCTAGGATAGCTATTTGTGAGAATTCCTCACTTTTCAATTTCTTTTTCTAGTTATATATATATACTAGGATGCAGACGGTGCTTAGTAGCACCCAACACAATCGTCCACAGACCATGGACTTGTTTGTTTGGTTGCATAAATCAGTAAGATGATTTGATTTGAATTTGGTTGTTTGGTGAATTTGATTGATGTGTGAATGGCGTGGGCCTTCACTAGACCGGGGATAAGGCTAGGCCTCGTCCCGTTTCTAGTATCGTGCCGTTATGCCGCCGAAATTTTCCCAAAATATGTTAGAAAAATAAAAATATCATTTTTATTGTGTAAATGAACTGAATAGAAATTCATGTGTTGAAATAGAATATTTTATCGTTAAAAATATAATTTTTAACGTAGAAGTGAATAAAATAAAATATTCATTTACAAACCGGACGGTTTGTTTATGTACACCTATTTGAAGGACCTTGATTGGGACGATAAATTTTACACATCGCCCAACTGCACAAATAAAATCTGTGTTTGCTTGTTTGAAACCCCACACGGGTGTTGGGATGAAATTTGAAGTTCACTCATCCTGATAGATTAAATATGTCGATCGATTGATTGACAGGCTGTTATATGCGTTGGATATCTATATTTGATGCTTATACAGTGTAGTGCACTTTGGTTGATGGTTGATTATTTTTCAATGCTATTATATGTGTGTAATGTATGAAAATCCATATAATTAACATTATATGGTGATTGATTGGGCCTCATTCCAATTTAGAAAATAAAGAATAATATAAAATAAAGGTTCATGTGTTGACAGTACTCATCCATTGAGATTGGTCATGTGTTGAACGAAATATTTTAGTAATAAAATTTACATCTTTATCAATATAAAATAAAGGTTCATGTGTTGACAGTACTCATCCATTGAGATTGGTCATGTGTTGAACGAAATATTTTGATAATAACAACTATTTTGAAAAAGAAATATTTGAAATAGAATATTTGAAAATAGAAATTTATGAAGCCGCGTTGATTAGATTGACGCCATTTTGACGTGAACGATATCTATATCGATTTTAAACGATTTCGAAATGAATTGAATATATAACGATTTCGAAATGAATTGAATATATAACGATTTCGAAATGAATTGAATATATAACGATTTCGAAATGAATTGAATATAAAACGATTTCGAAATGAAATAAATTGAAAACGAATTTGAATTGAATAGAAATGAATTTTAAAACGAATTTATAGAGAAGAATTCAATTTTGATTTGAATTGAAATGGAAGTTGAAATTGCTTTTGAAACGAATTTCAAAACTATTTATATAATTCGTTTTAAATAGAAATCGACGAAATATATATTATATATATTATATATATAATATAATGGCCTGAATAGAACGCGCCGGGCCGCGGCAGTTCGCGAATTTCGACCATTGACTTCGAACGGATATTGCGGGAGATCCGACCGTCGGATTCTCCTAAAACCGGAACCGTTGGGTTCGTATCGAAAAGAGCTTTCTAATGAATATTAGAAATTTGAAATCTAACGGTTGGATTTGGGATTATGTCCAAATCAAATTTGAAAAAGGTCGCTGTAAGTGCAGTTCGATGGCCATTGATGGAAATCGACTGTACGGGCCTTGATAAAATTATTAAAAATAGTAATAATTTGTGTAAAATCATAAGAAATGATTTAGAAAGAATTGGGATGAAAAACTCCATATTTGAAAAGATAAAAATAGATTTTTATCAAAATGAACTAGTTTTGAACTAGAAGTATAATTCTATTTATTTTTAAATAAATAAACTGGATTAGAAATGGTTTTGAAAATAACCAGAATTTCCAATGATTGCATTGGAATGGATTTGAATCGAAATTGTCTTCGGAATATTTCGATGTTGGATTTCGTGATTATACAGTTGTTGTTATGGAAATTTGAAAGATATAGATATATATATCGTTATTTCCAATACGATATTTGTTGGTCGCAGAATTTGATATTGAATATAAGCCGGGATATTTTATATTCAGAGCCTTGTATTTAATATCAAATGTGATTTGGGTTTGTCGTGAATGGTGTCTTCACTAACACTGTTCTTGAACCCAGTTGAGAAAGGATTAAATCTTTTTATTTAGATTTAATGAAGCGTAACAATTAAATGATATTTAATTGGAATTGAATCGATATTGATTTTTGGGTTTATCGTGGACAGTGTTTTAAATAACACTCGTTCTTTAACCCGATAATTAATGAATGTGATTTTGGGTTTATCGTGGACGGTGTTTTAAATGACACTGATTCTTTAACCCAGTTAACGATTAAAACTAAGTGGAGTTTTAATGAATCTTTAATTAGATTGAAAAGATCGAGAATGGAGTATCACCAGTTTTGCTCCAGGCGATAGTTAAATCTTTAATTAGATTTGAACGTGAAATGGTAATTGAATTTACCGATAACACTGTGGTGTTAGATATAAAGTATTACCAGTTTTACTTCATGGGATGAATAGGTCGGGATGGGGAAATTAAAATAAATGATTACTTCGGTAAGGTTCGCTAATCCCGACTAGTTTGAATTGAGATTCAAAAATAGAATAAAGAATAAATTCAAGGAATTTATCTTGGATAAAATTAATGGGAACCTTTCCCTATGAATGTGAAATTTAGAAACTAACTGTCAGCTAGCTAAGCAGAATGGTTTTCTGGATATTGATCTGATGTTGGTTTCGGCCTTCGGGGTTAATATTTGGGAAATTGTTCTCTTGATTAATTTACGGTTAGTGACTAATGAATTGGAATGAGGCGTATGTTGTGTTTGTGTAACACTTATTTAAAATAATACGCGAGTTATTCGGAAAGACCGGGTTTATCCCATTCTGAATAACTGATACGACGATAAGTCGAAGATGAAGACGATGGTCGAAGACCGGAGGTCTTCACGTCGTTTGGATAATTACTGATAATCTTGATTGGGCTGTACACCCAAGAAGATGGAAACAGTTGGTGATCGTCCAGACGTGCTTGGAGATCGATGGATATGCGGGGTACTAGGTGCCTCCGGTTTCGTTCAGACCCAGAACGGACTTGTAAATGGACTGTGTGTCTGACATTGGATTTTAGTCCGTGTGATTGATCTCTATTAAATATATATCTGTTTGGCGGCGGAGAATTTATTCTCTTGCTTAACGCCCTTCTTTGAGACGTACGAGCTCAGGGGTTATATATTGATGGATATCAATCGCATGGAGTGAATTGCCTGTGTGGCATGCCTAAGTGGCAAATGATCAAGGCTTCTGTTGAAAAGCAAAGTCTTGTGGCTGATGATCGAAGCATGGCCTTTGTGGCGTAGCTTTGTGTAACGTTTACTTCACGAGTTTCACACCCGGTATGAACCAAAAACGGGAGACGGACCTCAGGGAGGGCATGAGTTTCCTTCTAGCTAAAAAGTGGCGTCAGTGGTTTTACACGCCCTGACGAGTTTGACTTATGTGGTTGTTGCTGTTGCGAGGCGCCTCGGATTGATTGGTCGTTCTCGAACCGATGGAGTCATTTAGTTGGCTCATTTACGCCCCAAATGGGCGGGGAAACGTAGTGTTCAGGCATTTTAATCCACATCGGTGGGCCGGCCCTGTCGCTCCAAGGGTCACTCGAGCTCTGATCCTGAGACATGGGCTAGATTGTCTCGAATCGGTAGAGGACTATCTTTTGCCTCGGTTCATAGAAGGAAATCCAATTTCCAAATATGTGACATTTGCGGTTTTATTTGTAGAGCCTAGTATGGCGACATAGTGGGATGGGGCGCTCATGCCGCCTATGATTGATACTTATGATTTGAAGTTGTTTTATACACTATGCACTTATAATAGTATCAAACGATTTGTTTTAACCGTATCAAGCATTCTTTGGCTGTTATAAGGGAAAACCCTATCCTCGGCTGCGTTGCATTGTGTGATGGGACCTGGGTCTTATAACAGCTTCATTTTTCTTTATTTAGCATTGCGCTGTTTGTTTTATGCACTGGTATTCTTGGGAGGAAACCCGTTCCGTGTTATACGGCGTGGTCCCTTGATTTACCTAACTTTAAAAATAAAGATTAACTGTTTTAGTTCTCACACCAGTCACATGACTGACCTGGAGTTTATTGTTTTAACCTAAACTCTGGGTGCCCTTATTTTGACACGGGCAGCTAGTAGTTTTGGTTTTGCAGATTTTAATTCACAGGATCCTGGTTTACAGCTGGAACGATATCCGGAAAGCTTTGTATCCGTATATCTCCTTCTAGTTGTGTATTGTATTATTTTCCGCTGCTGTACAATGTAATGTAATCTCTGATATTTATCGAATGTAATATTCATTTATACTCTGTATATTCTTGTAATCTGATGCATTGTTGTAATATACAATGAAATGTTCTTTTGTATGCGTTCTGTTGTGGCTTGTTCTCGAACTATCCGACGCTTTCCTTTACGGGGAAGTTACGGGTTTTCACAGTTAGTATCAGAGCTTTGGTTTACAAAGCTTAGAGAACAAGACACATTAGACCATATGAAAGAATTCATCAGATATTGGATTAGTAATATCCAACGAGAATGACTCGTTAGAGATGGGATCCGTAGTATCCTAGAACGAGTGTGAAGAGTTTATTTTTCAAATGAAAACAAATTTTTTTTTTGAAAATTTAAATCAATTATTCGTATTTGATTATTTATTTATATTGATGTGGACAATCCAGAATATATAGATTTTGCGTATACGTCTGATCCGCGTGTATTCAAAGTTTTAATATATTGGATAGATATAGCATCACACTCTAGTCGCCCAAAGATGATATTGATGATAGCGATCGCATCATCAACATTTATGTTCGAGTTTCGAAGGTGTGATTTTCTATATATTTCCATTAGACTGGTGTGAGAACCAAAACTAATATAGCTAGAATACATTGTTGTGATTTGGCATCAAAACATGATTTTCTGTATATGTATCGAATTTATGAATTTGAAACTCTAATTCACTAATTGATTGATGTTTGTGTTGTTTGTTTATTTGTTTGATAATTTTGAACCATTATGCCTAATAGCATCAAATATTGAACTGTATCGATAATTGGTCGCATTTGCTTGCATATACATATACTTACATTGAACAGGTCATAGCAAGGAGGCTAGAGCCAGAGAACAAAATTTGTTTGCCCGACAAATAGGTACATGTTTACTACATAATTTACTGTTTTGTTTGGGTGATGATGATTTTATGAGCCTATTGGTTAGCCGCTTGGCTTTTTCTTTTTGAGATCTGAAGGACCGGGGAAGCTATTTGAGATTTCCCGATGCTCCCGGTGCAGGGGAGGTTATGGCAAAAAATTTCAAAAATTTAGGGTGTTAGCCAAATTTTTGAAATTTTGAAAATTCTCAGAAACTAAAGAGTTGGAGAATGGAAGCCAGATCGAACGTAGAGTTGATTAATCAAACCACTTTCGACTTTGTTCCTTTTCGGGGACGAAAAGTTTTAAGTGGGGGAGATTGTAACAACCCGAAGATCTGGGCCAATTTAAAATTTTTGTTTCGGCAATTTTAGCGAATTTTGAATATTTAAAATGGATTAATTTAAAGAATATCGACGAGAAATTTATTTTGAATATAATTAGAATGTATATATTATATACGTCGTCGTTAGAATATAAATATTTATATATAATTATAAATAGAATTGAAAATGGCGCGGTAGTTCGATAATTTGATTTCAAACTTCAATTGAATGTACCGGGTGCAAAACAATCCGGATTTTAGTGAAACCAAAAACATTAGGATCTAATTGATAATATCTTTCCAACGAATTCGAAAAATCGAAATTTGATAGCGGGAATCAAAAGATATGTCCAGTTGAAATTTCTGAATAGTCGCTATGGAATTCAGGCCCTTAAAAATAGACATTTTGCAAACGACCACGGATTTCGACAAAACCACTTTTGTTGGATCCGCAGTGTCAAATTGTTGCTAGGTTTCAAATTTCATAATTTTTAGAATCAATAAGTGGGCGTGGCGAAGGAAAACGCGTTTGACCAGTTTTAGTTGATTTTAATCGACTGGAAAATGGTCATTTTTCAAACGGTCTCAGAATTCGACGAAACTAGTTTTGTTAGGACCGTATCGTCAATACAAAGCTAGAAAATATTTTTCGGGAATTTTTCTAGTTAGTATGTGACCCCGGTAATTTGAAATGTACGTTTAAAATTCAATATAGTGATTTAAATGTAAATTAAACGGAAACTGAATCAAATGATCGAATCAACCTACGATACATATCCCATTGTGTTCGGAATGGGGGTAAAACGCTATGGGCGACAGGCGGTGGACCTCGTTCAGGGGTCGTATGTTAAAGTCAACTTTTTGGAAATAAAATAATTAAAAAAAATACTAAAACCCTCTCCTCCCCTATACTTTCTGCCCCCCCCCCCCCCCCCCCCCCCCCGTTCAAAATGAAAGTCAGAAATAAAAAAATAAAAAAAAATCGAAGTGCCCTCGCCCTCGATCCCGCCGCCCATCTCCTCCACCTCCGATCAGGCGCCTTCCCCCTTCTTCCCGTTCCTCCTCTTCTCGTTCTCCTCTGTCCCTCCGATCCTCCTCCACGTCGGTGCCATCCCCCTCGAGCCCTAACCCCCAACCCAGTCGCGAGCCCCAGATTCGAACGCCGGATGCCGCTGCTACCCGTTGCCGCCTTCCACCTGGCCACCCAGACCACCCTCCTCGATCCGCACCTGTAAGCACTCCCCCCCCCTTCCTCATTTCAAATACAGTAAGTTTCTTTATTTATTTATTTTTCTTTTCTATTTTTTTATTTATATATATATATATTTTTCTTTTCTGTTTTTACATCGAGTAAATTTCGAATTTTTGTATGTAGATTTAAAATAAAGATTAGATTTTTGGATATGATAAAAATATGATTTTTATATTGTTTACATCGAAATAAAGATATGGTTTTTATCATATGAATAACAACTACAAGATTTGATTTTATTAGGATTTTTAATTATGAAAAGAACGGATTTTTATAATATAGGAAGCTATGATTTTTAAAGGGATAAAGTTTGAATTTTTATATAGAGGAAGACGATGTTCTTATAAAGAGGAAAACGATAATTTTATAAAGAGAAAAACAATATTTTTATATCATAGCAAAGAAACGATTTTTAATAAGGTAAAGATAGGATTTTTAACACTGTAAAAATATATTCTTTTCATATTGAATAGCATAGTAAAAATATGATTTTTATATATTGAACTTCGAAATAAAAATATGATTTTTATATATTGAACTTCGAAATAAAAATATGATTTTTATATATTGAACTTCGAAATAAAAATATGATTTTTATATATTGAACTTCGAAATAAAAATATGATTTTTATATATTGAACTTCGAAATAAAAATATGATTTTTATATATTGAACTTCGAAATAAAAATATGATTTTTATATATTGAACTTCGAAATAAAAATATGATTTTTATATATTGAACTTCGAAATAAAAATATGATTTTTATATATTGAACTTCGAAATAAAAATATGATTTTTATATATTGAACTTCGAAATAAAAATATGATTTTTATATATTGAATAGCGAAGTGAAAAAGATGATTTTTATATATGTAGTGAATACGGACAGCGAAAGCGACAAAAGGAAGAAAGATGAAGATTTCTATCAAAGAAGTGCCGTGGAGCTAGAATAGCTATTTGTGAGAATTCCTCACCTTTCAATTTCTTTTTCTAGTTATATATATATACTAGGATGCAGACGGTGCTTAGTAGCACCCGACACAATCGTCCACAGACCATGGACTTGTTTGTTTGGTTGCATAAATCAGTAAGATGATTTGATTTGAATTTGGTTGTTTGGTGAATTTGATTGATGTGTGAATGGCGTGGGCCTTCACTAGACCGGGGGATAAGGCTAGGCCTCGTCCCGTTTCTAGTATCGTGCCGTTATGCCGCCGAAATTTTCCCAAAATATGTTAGAAAAATAAAAATATCATTTTTATTGTGTAAATGAACTGAATAGAAATTCATGTGTTGAAATAGAATATTTTATCGTTAAAAATATAATTTTTAACGTAGAAGTGAATAAAATAAAATATTCATTTACAAACCGGATGGTTTGTTTATGTACACCTATATGAAGGACCTTGATTGGGACGATAAATTTTACACATCGCCCAACTGCACAAATAAAATCTGTGTTTGATTGTTTGAAACCCCACACGGGTGTTGGGATGAAATTTGAAGTTCACTCATCCTGATTGATTAAATATGTCGATCGATTGATTGACAGGCTGTTATAAGCGTTGGATATCTATATTTGATGCTTATACAGTGTAGTGCACTTTGGTTGATGGTTGATTATTTTTCAATGCTATTATATGTGTGTAATGTATGAAAATCCATATAATTAACATTATATGTCGATTGATTGGGCCTCATTCCAATTTAGAAAATAAAGAATAATATAAAATAAAGGTTCATGTGTTGACAGTACTCATCCATTGAGATTGGTCATGTGTTGAACGAAATATTTTAGTAATAAAATTTACATCTTTATCAATATAAAATAAAGGTACATGTGTTGACAGTACTCATCCATTGAGATTGGTCATGTGTTGAACGAAATATTTTGATAATAACAACTATTTTGAAAAAGAAATATTTGAAATAGAATATTTGAAAATAAAAATTTATGAAGCCGCGTTGATTAGATTGACGCCATTTTGACGTGAACGATATCTATATCGATTTTAAACGATTTCGAAATGAATTGAATATATAACGATTTCGAAATGAATTGAATATATAACGATTTCGAAATGAATTGAATATATAACGATTTCGAAATGAATTGAATATATAACGATTTCGAAATGAATTGAATATAAAACGATTTCGAAATGAAATAAATTGAAAACGAATTTGAATTGAATAGAAATGAATTTTAAAACGAATTTATAGAGAAGAATTCAATTTTGATTTGAATTGAAATGGAAGTTGAAATTGCTTTTGAAACGAATTTTAAAACTATTTATATAATTCGTTTTAAATAGAAATCGACGAAATATATATTATATATATAATATAATGGCCTGAATAGAACGCGCCGCGGCAGTTCGCGAATTTCGACCATTGACTTCGAACGGATATTGCGGGAGATCCGACCGTCGGATTCTCCTAAAACCGGAACCGTTGGGTTCGTATCGAAAAGAGCTTTCTAACGAATATTAGAAATTTGAAATCTAACGGTTGGATTTGGGATTATGTCCAAATCAAATTTGAAAAAGGTCGCTGTAAGTGCAGTTCGATGGCCATTGATGGAAATCGACTGTACGGGCCTTGATAAAATTATTAAAAATAGTAATAATTTGTGTAAAATCATAAGAAATGATTTAGAAAGAATTGGGATGAAAAACTCCATATTTGAAAAGATAAAAATAGATTTTTATCAAAATGAACTAGTTTTGAACTAGAAGTATAATTCTATTTATTTTTAAATAAATAAACTGGATTAGAAATGGTTTTGAAAATAACCAGAATTTCCAATGATTGCATTGGAATGGATTTGAATCGAAATTGTCTTCGGAATATTTCGATGTTGGATTTCGTGATTATACAGTTGTTGTTATGGAAATTTGAAAGATATAGATATATATATCGTTATTTCCAATACGATATTTGTTGGTCGCAGAATTTGATATTGAATATAAGCCGGGATATTTTCTATTCAGAGCCTTGTATTTAATATCAAATGTGATTTGGGTTTGTCGTGAATGGTGTCTTCACTAACACTGTTCTTGAACCCAATTGAGAAAGGATTAAATCTTTTTATTTAGATTTAATGAAGCGTAACAATTAAATGATATTTAATTGGAATTGAATCGATATTGATTTTTGGGTTTATCGTGGACAGTGTTTTAAATAACACTCGTTCTTTAACCCGATAATTAATGAATGTGATTTTGGGTTTATCGTGGACGGTGTTTTAAATGACACTGATTCTTTAACCCAGTTAACGATTAAAACTAAGTGGAGTTTTAATGAATCTTTAATTAGATTGAAAAGATCGAGAATGGAGTATCACCAGTTTTGCTCCAGGCGATAGTTAAATCTTTAATTAGATTTGAACGTGAAATGGTAATTGAATTTACCGATAACACTGTGGTGTTAGATATGAAGTATTACCAGTTTTACTTCATGGGATGAATAGGTTGGGATGGAGAAATTAAAATAAATGATTACTTCGGTAAGGTTCGCTAATCCCGACTAGTTTGAATTGAGATTCAAAAATAGAATAAAGAATAAATTCAAGGAATTTATCTTGGATAAAATTAATGGGAACCTTTCCCTATGAATGTGAAATTTAGAAACTAACTGTCGGTTAGCTAAGCAGAATGGTTTTCTGGATATTGATCTGATGTTGGTTTCGGCCTTCGGGGTTAATATTTGGGAAATTATTCTCTTGATTAATTTACGGTTAGTGACTAATGAATTGGAATGAGGCGTATGTTGTGTTTGTGTAACACTTATTTAAAATAATACGCGAGTTATTCGGAAAGACCGAGTTTATCCCATTCTGAATAACTGATACGACGATAAGTCGAAGATGAAGACGATGGTCGAAGACCGGAGGTCTTCACGTCGTTTGGATAATTATTGATAATCTTGATTGGGCTGTACACCCAAGAAGATGGAAACAGTTGGTGATCGTCCAGACGTACTTGGAGATCGATGGATATGCGGGGTACTAGGTGCCTCCGGTTTCGTTCAGACCCAGAACGGACTTGTAAATGGACTATGTGTCTGACATTGGATTTTAGTCCGTGTGATTGATCTCTATTAAATATATATCTGTTTGGCGGCGGAGAATTTATTCTCTTGCTTAACGCCCTTCTCTGAGACGTACGAGCTCAGGGGTTATATATTGATGGATATCAATCGCATGGAGTGAATTGCCTGTGTGGCATGCCTAAGTGGCAAATGATCAAGGCTTCTGTTGAAAAGCAAAGTCTTGTGGCTGATGATCGAAGCATGGCCTTTGTGGCGTAGCTTTGTGTAACGTTTACTTCGCGAGTTTCACACCCGGTATGAACCAAAAACGGGAGACGGACCTCAGGGAGGGCATGCGTTTCCTTCTAGCTAAAAAGTGGCGTCAGTAGTTTTACACGCCCTGACGAGTTTGACTTATGTGGTTGTTGCTGTTGCGAGGCGCCTCGGATTGATCGGTCGTTCTCAAACCGATGGAGTCATTTAGTTAGCTCATTTACGCCCCAAAGGGCGGGGAAACGTAGTGTTCAGGCATTTTAATCCACATCGGTGGACCGGCCCTGTCGCTCCAAGGGTCACTCGAGCTCTGATCCTGAGACATGGGCTAGATTGTCTCGAATCGGTAGAGGACTATCTTTTGCCTCGGTTCATAGAAGGAAATCCAATTTCCAAATACGTGACATTTGCGGTTTTATTTGTAGAGCCTAGTATGGCGACATAGTGGGATGGGGCGCTCATGCCGCCTATGATTGATACTTATGATTTGAAGTTGTTTTATACACTATGCACTTATAATAGTATCAAACGATTTGTTTTAACCGTATCAAGCATTCTTTGGCTGTTATAAGGGAAAACCATATCCTCGGCTGCGTTGCATTGTGTGATGGGACCTGGGTCTTATAACAGCTTCATTTTTCTTTATTTAGCATTGCGCTGTTTGTTTTATGCACTGGTATTCTTGGGAGGAAACCCGTTCCGTGTTATACGGCGTGGTCCCTTGATTTACCTAACTTTAAAAATAAAGATTAACTGTTTTAGTTCTCACACCAGTCACATGACTGACCTGGAGTTTATTGTTTTAACCTAAACTCTGGGTGCCCTTATTTTGACACGGGAAGCTAGTAGTTTTGGTTTTGCAGATTTTAATTCACAGGATCCTGGTTTACAGCTAGAACGATATCCGGAAAGCTTTGTATCCGTATATCTCCTTCTAGTTGTATATTGTATTATTTTCCGCTGCTGTACAATGTATTGTAATCTCTGATATTTATTGAATGTAATATTCATTTATACTCTGTATATTCTTGTAATCTGATGCATTGTTGTAATATACAATGAAATGTTCTTTTGTATGCGTTCTGTTGTGGCTTGTTCTCGAACTATCCGACGCTTTCCTTTACGGGGAAGTTACGGGTTTTCACATGTTTTAACGCTGCGGACCTAGGAAAATTAATTTCGTTCAATTCTGAGCCCGTATGAATTTTTAATAAAATTTTAAAGTCAAAAATTGTCCGTTTACACTGAAAAATCAATTATAATTATATATTAATTCTAAAAATTACCGAAAAATAATTTTTAGCTTTGTTTTGACGATACGAACCCAACAAAATTAATTTTGTTCAATTTGGAGACCGTTTGCAAAATTTCAATTTTCAAGGCGTATATATTTAATATTAAAGATAAATTTTTATACCAATAATTTCCGAAACTTGAAATATATAAGTGTTTACCGTTTTTCAATGTAGAAACATCATTTTGAACTCAATGGAAGTGGTTTTGAGTCCAAATTCCTTCGTATGTGAAAAGTAGCCTTTTGGGCCATATATATTATATATAAATTCTACAGCGACCTTTCTAAATTTTATTTTAACATAACTTACAACTTATAAAATGAAATCTAAATTTCTTAAATTCATTATAAAGATATCATCAATACAGTTCTAGCGTTTCATATTTCGTCTAATTTTGACTTATAATGAATTTTATATATTTTCCAAAGTTGGAAATCGAAATATGAAATTACCGCGCCATTTCAGGCTCGGAATAGAATTAATATAAATTTTAAGTTTTACTTCAAATAAACTAAATTTTTAATCGTTATTATTTAAAATAAATTATTTCAAATAGCCAAAACTCACTAAAATTACTTAAAATAAAATTTTAAATTTACCCCAAAATTCCGGGTTGTTACAATCTCCCCTACTTAAAACTTTTCGTCCTCGAAAAGGAACAAAGCTAAGAAAAGAAGACAGCAAGCTCGTATTCTATGTCACAGTTACGCTCTCTCGTATACATAATACTCTCAACTCATTCTAGGGCATTACTAACCCCATCTCTAACGAGTTTTCTCATTCTAGGATACTGTTGATCCTATCTCTAATGAGTATTCTTTTATAGGATATTTCTAATCCTACCTCTGATGAGTCTCTTCTTCCGTTCTAATGAGTTGTAACCCGAAGATTTGAATTAACCAAAGCTCTGATACCAACTGTAAAGACCCGTAAATTCCCGCTCTTTGGATCGACCATAAACCACACAAGTCTGACCCAAAAGTTGGAAATCCACGAATACTTTAACTTTGGGAATACAACAACATCAGAACAATAACAACAGACTTTTATTACATTATAGTAATGTTACATCAGAGTACAGAATATCAGAGTACATCGATTAAAATTACAGCGGAAGTTAAATTACAATATTATAATACAATGCAGCGGAAATAATAAAATAGATACAGCGGAAGACAACTATGCTCTGAACACAGCTTTAAGCTTCAATCCAGAATCCTGCTCGAGATAAGGACCTGTAGACAAACTACTCGACTGCCCGTGTGGAAAGAGGGCACCCAAGATTGTAAAGGTGGAAACAAACAACGGGTCAGTCATGGGACGGGTGTGAGAATTCTTAACATATTTCACTAATAACAATAAGACAAATCCAAGGATCATGCCGCTAACGCGGAACGGGTTTACTCCAATGGATTGTCGTGCATAAATTAAAGTAAATCGTTAAACAACGCAATGTTTTTTTTTTTTGGAAAAATGAAACCATTATAAGACCCAAGTCCCATCACACAATGCAACGCAAACCGGAGGATAGGGTTTTACCTTATAATGGTCAAAAGATGCTTGATACGATAAAAACGGATTTGATATTAGTGTGTATATGTTTTGATAAAAACATTTCAATCATAACGTATCAATCATAGACGGCATAGTACCCCATCCTACTATGTCTCCATACTAGTTCTACAATTGAAACCGCATGAGGTCGTAATGGAAATTGGGTTTCCATCATGAGTCAAGGCTAGGGAGGAGCTCCTTACCGATTCGAGACACTCTAGCTAATGACTCAGGATCCCCCGCAGTGAACCCTTGGATAGCTGCAGGGCCGGTCCACACATACATCTTCGTGGATTAGTTATTCCTGAACACACGTTTCCCAATCCTATAGGACCTATCATCCGAGGCGCCTCATTCCATCATCCACATAAGTAAAATGTCAGGCCGTGTTAAAACCCAAACACCACTTCTAGCTAGAATGAAACGTTCTGCTCTCCCTGCGTTCCCTTCTCCCGTTTTAGACTCCGCCGGTGTGTGAGGCTCGCGAAGTCACGCTATACACAAAGCTATGCCTAAACAGGCTATGCTTTGATCATCCCACGAGGCCTGCTTTTCAACAAAGCCTTGATCATATGCATCTTAGCATGCCACATCGTCAATCCATACCATACCATTGATTTCTACCAACATATAACCTCTAAGCTCGTACGTCTCAGAAAAGGGTGTAAAACACTAAACAGATATATGTTTAGTAGAGATCAACGAATATAGTATAAAGGAATACAATGTCAGACATACAATCCATTTATAAGCTTATGCTCTGGGTCTGAGCGAATGCCAAATCCGTACAAATCAGCACTACACCCAGACTATTTCCACTTCAACCCCTTCCTGGGAGCAAGTCAGTCCAGGGTCTCAGTAGTCGTCGCCCATCCGATGTGAGGATCGTTGGTCTTCAACACCGTCTACCATATCTTCCATTTAAACGTCGTATGATTATTTGAAATGAGTATAACTCGGTCTTTTCAAATAATCCTCGCATAATTATCATTTTAAAGCATTTCATAACATTATTATTTATCACTATTTTTATCTTGATAAAAATAGTTCATTTTCATTCCACTATATTTTGCTAGCAACAAATATTCCTATTTGTGTATGTAATATCAAGGTATAACATGACATACAATAATGTTTATTTTATTATAATTCACATACACAACAATGTACATTTTACTTCCATCTTTCAAATTACACAAAATGTATATTTTGTTTCTTATTCTTTTTAATGAAGATCCATTCATTAAAATGTACATTTCTAATCCTTATTCCTTTTAATAAAAAAACCTATTCCTAAAAATGTACCTTTACTTTTATTAAATAACATGAAAAATGTAACTTCTACCTTTAATCTTAATTACATGAAAATATAACTCTTATTTTAAACCTTAATTACATGAAAATGAAATTCATCCTTTAAATTGAAAATGTACTTTCCTTTCTTTAAATTTAAATTACATTAAAAATGTAATTTTCCTCCTATATCATAATTTACATGATAAATGTAAATTTTTCACCTTTAATCTAATTCACATGGAAATTGACTTAATTACATAAAAATGTAATTTTTATGTTCTCTAACTTAATTACATAAAAATGTAAAACTTTTCTAATTTTTATTTACATTAAGAAAAATGTAAGTTTCCTCGTTCCTTTATTATCTTATGTCAAAAATGTGGCGTTTGATGCAAACATATTTTTATTTCAAAAATATGTTCATCTTTCTAGTTTCATGAGTTGCATTAAAAATGTACTCTTTTCTTTCAATGCATTATTTGTATTTTAAAATGAAATCTTTTACTTCAACCCTTGATTTCGTTAAAAATGCAAATTTCCATTTCATTCTTTATTTACATAGGAAAATGTAAATTCCTATGAAATCTTTATTTTATAAATGAACTTCATATTAAATTGTTTCTCACCCATTTATGTCTTATAACGGGCCAGACCCCTCACATTAGGCCTACAACTTGTGGATGCTGGATATGCCGGTTGGTTCCGGGCAGACTTATTCCACTTGTTGGGCTTAACCTCGTGTCTTGGCCCAATTCGTATTTGTGCACTTGGACCTCTCACATTAGGCCTAACATTTGTGTCTGCTGGATATGCCGGTTGGTTCCGTGCAGACTTCCACCACAAATGTGACGTAACCTCGTGTCCAAGAACAATTATAATTTATAATTGTAATTATTTCATAGTAAACATTCATTATTTTAAACTATTATTTATTTAAAATATTTTTTTTACTCTAAAATATTCTTTTTCTAAAATATTTCTTTTCTATATAACATTTTATATCAAAAATGTTATTTCTTTTCTAAGGCAACATTTTATAACAAAAAGTCATTTTTAATTGTATGACATAATTCCAATTTAAATGACATTTATACTAAATGACAATTTTATATTAATATGACATATTTAATAAATGACCATTTTATATTAACAGGACATATTTAATAAATGACCATTCTATATTAATATGACACATTTATTTTCTAATATAAATGGCACATTTATTCCCTACTATAAATGACACATTTAATTCCTAGTATAAATGATTCTACAAATGATATTTTTTCATAACATATCATGCTTCTAAAAAATGATGTTTATAATCAAAATGACAATTCCATACTAACTTAATAATTTATCACTAAAAATATTAATTTTACATGAACATGACAATCCTAATGATAATTTTATTTGTTAACAAATCATATTTAACAAGTAACATAAACATGCTATTTAGTATGACTACAAATTATATTTACATGACAAATAAAATAATGTTTTATTTATAAATGTTTTATTTCTAACGTGAATGTTCTTTCTAACATAAATGTTCTTCCTAACGTAAATGTTCTTTCTAATTCTAACATAAATGACGTTCTTGAATTCTAACGTAAATGACGTTCTTGAATTCTAACCTAAATGACAACTTTTAATTAACATAAATGACAACATTTTATAATAGCATTTAAACTACTTCGCTTCATATGCAAAAAGTATGACCTTAACCATATATTTTATTTCATATACCATATATGACATTACAAATATATGTTATTTCATATGCAGTATATGACATTAACAAATAAATGTATTTTATTTCATATACGGTATATGACATTAACAAATAAATGTATTTTATTTCATAAGCAACTCAATGCAACTCTTTTATTTCGCATGCAATGTTATGCAACATTAAAACTATAATATATTTATTACACTGTTTCAACTACACACTAAAATACCGTTATGTCCATATCTTAATTACAATGCTAAAATATGTTATGTCCATATTTTCTAATCACAACACTAAAAATTTCATTTGTCCATAACCTTAACTACAACGCTAAAAATATGTTGTTTACATTTTCTAACTATGACGCTGAAAATATCGTTATGTTCATTTTCTAACTATAGCGCTAAAAATACCGTTATGTTCCTTTCTAACTATAATGCCAAAATTGTCGTTATGTTCTCATTTCAACTTAGATACTAAAAACATGTTTATCATCACGTCTTTTCATAAGCATTAAAATTATGCCTATTTACATATTCATATAAACATTAATAATATGTTCATTTTTCTCCGTTTCATCTTGACAACAAAAATACATTTATTTTTCTCGCTTCATTTTGTCAACAAAAATATGTTCAAAATCACATCTCTGTATCTTAAAAAATATTAAAATCTAATCTTTAAGTTAGGAAAAATGTTAAAGTCCAATCTTTTATTTATTAACAAAATAAAAATCTAATCTTTATAAACCAAATAAAATCTCATCTTTATTTCATAAAGGAAATAAAAATCCAATCTTTTAATTTAATAAACGAAGATAAAAATCAAATCTTTAATTCATAAATAAAAAATAAAAATCAACTTTTCACTTCATGAATAAAAATCAAATCTTGTCTTGTCCCATTTAGTATTTCCTGATCTATACAAAGGCGGCTAAATTAAACCACATAAATTCAACCATCGCATATAATCCATGACATCACAATTCGTAAAAACAATCAACCAACAAGAACCATACATCTCAGATCTATCATGATTATAAATAATGAATTCCAAATGACTCATAAATAATTTAATATTTAATTAAATTTCAGATCAGAAAATATCACCTTGATCGGTTTCAGAAATCGTTTGAATAACGATTGTTTTTGGAAAAATTAAACAAAAGTTTAATTTTATCAAAAATTCCAGCAGCTCCGAAAAGCTTTCAAATCTTTTTCATAGCGTATTACTCATCATCACGATTCCAGCGCACCTGAGTTTGCTCAATTCTGAGCTCGTATGTCAAAGTTATGGTCAAAACAAGCTTTTAAACACTAATCGGTTATTAGTGGGGTAATTAATTAAATTAATTAACTTCTTAATCACCTTCCTCTACACTAATTAATCTTCCCACCATGGCTGCGAAAAAGACCAGCAAACGCAGCACGCTTATGGCCCCAATCCTGCTCCAACACCCCCACAAACTCCGATCATACTCGTATGGATTTAAAGCTCGTTGAAATCTCTTGAATTTCTGTTTTGATTTCATTAATTAATTTGGCTTGGATTTAGAGAAAAAGGAGGAATGAGAGAGCATTTCAGCCATTGGTTATGAAGGTGACGGCTGGTTTTGGGTAGTGAAGGATTAGGTTTAGAGATTAGTGCCTATATTTATATTATTTAATTAGTTAATTAGCCCATTAAGGTTCGATTTGGCCCGAACTCAGAATTAGGCATGCTTACTGTCTATCTTAATGTTTTGACATCTTCTGAACGCAATGGCGCTAGTGGCAAGGCCCAATTTCGAAGTCTACAGCAGGATTACTTTATTTTAAATATAAATCACTTAATTTTTAATTCAACCGTACATGAAAATTCACCGAGGTCACAAATTAACTTCAAAAATTCCCAAAAAATATATTTGGCTATGTTTTAATGCTGCGGACCTAGGAAAATTAATTTCGTTCAATTCTGAGCCCGTATGAATTTTTAATAAATTTTTAAAGTCAAAAATTGTCCGTTTACACTGAAAAATCAATTATAATTATATATTAATTCTAAAAATTACCGAAAAATCATTTTTAGCTTTGTTTTGACGATACAAACCCAACAAAATTAATTTTTTTCAATTTTGGAGACCGTTTGCAAAATTTCAATTTTCAAGGCGTATATATTTAATATTAAAGATAAATTTTTATACCGATAATTTCCGAAACTCGAAATATATAGGTCTTTACTCTTTTTCAAAGTAGAAACATCATTCTGAACTCAATGGAAGTGATTTTGAGTCCAAATTCCTTCGTATGTGAAAAGTAGCCTTTTGGGCCATATATATTATATATAAATTCTACAGCGACCTTTCTAAATTTTATTTTAACATAACTTACAACTTATAAACTGAAATCTAAATTTCTTTAATTCATTATAAAGATATCATCAATACAGTTCTAGCGTTTCATGTTTCGTCTAATTTTGACTTATAATGAATTTTATATATTTTCCAAAGTTGGAAATCGAAATAAGAAATTACCGCGCCATTTCAGGCTCGGAATAGAATTAATATAAATTTTAAGTTTTACTTCAAATAAAATAAATTTTTAATCGTTATTATTTAAAATAAATTATTTCAAATAGCCAAAACCCACTTAAATTACTTAAAATAAAATTTTAAATTTATCCCAAAATTTCGGGTTGTTACAGTTAGAATCATGTCATGTAAATTAAAAATATTATTTTATTAGAATCATGTCATTTATCATAGAATTAAAAAGGCAATTTATGTCATTACATTAAAAATGTCATATATTTAGTTTAATGTCAAGTTACATTAGAAAGGTCATATATTTAGATCATGTCCATGTTAAATAAACATGTCATTTATTTAGATTAGAAATAACATTGGAGCTAGAAATGTTTATTTGGATATAAATTTGTCACTTTTGTCAAATTTAGAATTGGCATCTAAAATTGTCACTTTTGTTGAATTAGAATTGTCTACAAAAAAAAGTATCATTTTCATTTATGTTGAATTAGAATTGTCGACAAACAAAAGTATCATTTTCATTTATGTTGAAATAGGAATTTGTCGACAAAACAAAATTGTCTTTTATTTCGTCGTTAAAAATATGAAACATGTCATACAAATAAAAGCATTTCTTTTTATTTTCCATGTTTAAAATAGAAATGCGAATAAAATATTCTTTTTGTTCGCCATTAGAATCAAAGAAATGTAATGCGAATAAAATATTCTTTTTGTTCGCCATTAGAATAATAGAAATGTAATGCGAATAAAATATTCTTTTTGTTCGACATCAGAATTGGTTAAATTTTTTAACCAATGATTTATTTATATAAATTGTTGTTGTTTGAAAACCCCACACGGGTGTTGGGAAGATACTTGACATACACTAGTCCCAATATGTAGTCGTATGTCAATCGATGGATTGACAGTCTGTGATGAGCGTTATTTATTTATTTTAATGCTCACACAGTTATAAATTTCACTCCGGATGTGAATGGTCTGTTTAATGATTATTTATCATTATTGTTATATACATATGCAATGTATGAAATCCATATGACTGAATTTATATGGTGATTGATTGAGTCGTGTTCCGATTCACAATATTTTTAATAAAACAATAATTTAAAAATAAAGAACATTTTTATATAATGAATATTTTAAAGTAAAGAATCTTATAAATAAAAAATATTTTAAATAACGAATATTTTAAAATAATATTCAATGAAGAATAAAATTATGAAGCAGCGTTAAGTAGAAAAGCCATTTTTAACCCGAACGGGTTTATCGACCGAATTAATTCATTTTAAATTGAATATCGAAAAGAAGTGATTTTAAAATATAATATTTTGAAAATATTATTATTTTAATATAATAAAAATATAGAATATTCAATTTTTCTTAAAAATTGAAATGAATTTAAAACCGTTTCAAAATGAATTTATAAACAATTTATAAATACGTTTTAAATAGATATCGACGATACATTATATATATTTATATAATGGCCTGAATAGAACGCGCCGTGCAGCGACCGTTCACGAATTTCGATCATTAACTTCAAATTGATGTAACGGGAGATCCGACCGTCGGATTGTCCTAAAACCAGAACCATTGGGTTTGTATCGAAAAGTGCTTTCCAATGAATATAAGAGCTTTGAAATCTAACGATGGGATTTGGAATTATGTCCAAATCAATTTTAGAAAAGGTCGTTGTAAGTGCAGTTCGATGACTGTTTATGGAAATTGACTGTAAAGGCCTTAATAAAATTATTAAAAATATGGAAAAATGATGTAAAATCATAATAAATGATTTAAAAACATTTTGGATGAAAAATTCCATATTTGAAATGATAAAATATATTTTTATCAAAATGGACTAGTTATTAACTAGAATAAATCTTTAAATTAAGATATAATGGAGTTTTTCAATTAATTAATATTTAATGGGAATTAAATATAATAAATTGGATTTTTGGGTTTGTCATGAATGGTGTCTTAAATAACACTATTTTTGAACCCCATGTGAAAAGAATAAATCTTTTAATTAAGATTTTAGAGTTTTCAATTGCACTTAATAATTGGAATAAAATGTAAATTGGGTTTATCGTGAACTGTGTTTTAAACGACATTCGTTCTTTAACCTAATTAACAGTGAGGTTATGATTTGGAATTTATAAATTTTTATTAAAGATTTAAATGGGAATTTTCCAAAATAAAGTTTTTTCCAATTTAATATATTAAATTGGAATTGAATGGATTTCGATTTAATAATAATCGAGATGAGCTTCTATAGGAAAAGACCGTTACTATATATGGAATTTAAAAGGCTTTGCCGTTATTCCATTTATATTACTGGTTTGATACAGAAATTTATATCATTATATATTGATTTGATTTCTGTGGAAATTCCATATTAAATGAAGATGATTTTGGGGTTTATCGTGAACAATGTTTTTAAATGACATTGGTTCTTTAACCCAGTTTAAAGACAAGATTTATTTCTTGAAGTTGAATAATCATTAGATAATGATTTTTGATATTAAAACAAAATTTGAGTTTTGATGAATCTTTAAAAAGAGGATTAGAAAATAAATTTAAAAGAATTTATCTTTGATAAGGATTCTTTCCCTAATAATGTGAATATTTTATTTAAAAGAGTATTCTGAATTGGAATGAGGCGTATGATGTGTTTTTATAGAACTTTATTTTAATTTACAAAATACGTGAGTTATTCGGAAAGACTGGGTTTAACCCATTCTGAATAATCAATACGACGATCAAGAGTCGAAGATAAAGACGGTGGTTGAAGACCGTAGGTCTTCACATCGTTTGGATGGTTACTGATATCTTGATTGGGCGACCACCCAAGACAAGGTAATAAGTGGTGATCGTCCAGACGTACTTGGAGATCGATGGTTATGCGAGCACCTCACTTCTGTATTGGACATATGGGACGAGGAATAAGATGTCTCCGATTTCGTTCAGACCCAGAATGGACTTGTAAATGGATGGTATGTCTGACGTTGTATTCCTTTATGCTGTATTCGTTGATCTCTACTAAATATATATTTGTGGTGGCGAAGAATTTATTCTCTTGCTTAACACCCTTCTCAAAGACGTACGAGCTTAGAGGTTATATATTGGCCAGAATCAATGGTATGGTACAGATTGTCAATGTGGCATGCCAAGATGCAAATGATCAAGGCTTTTGTTGGAAAGCAAAGCCTTGTGGTTGATGATCAAAGCACAACTTTAAATAGCATAGCTTTGTGTATAGCATTATTTCGCGAGCCTCACATCCCGGTATGAACCAGAAACAGGAGTAAGGACTGCAAGGAGGACATACGTTTCTTTCTAGCTAGAAGTGGTGCCATGGTTTTTACAAGGCCTGACATTTTTACTTATGTGGATGAGAGAATGAGGCGCCTCGGTTATTTGAGTCCCTAATGGCTCTATTTATGCCCCATAGGGCGGGGAAACGTATTGTTCAGGCTTTACTAATCCAACCATTGCACTTTGGTGGACCGGCCCTGAAGATCCAGGTGTGGTTGCGGCTGTATCCTGAGGCACGGGCTAGAGTGTCTCAAATTCGGTAAGGACTATCTTTTGCCTTGGTTCATGATGGAAATCCAACTTCCAATACGACCCTTGCGATTTTGATTGTGGAACTAGTATGCCGACATAGTATATGGTAGCAATGTCGTCTATGATTGATACATTATGATTGAAATGTTTTTGAAACATATATACACCACTAATAATATCAACTCCGTTTTATCGTATCAAGCAATTTTGACCATTATAAGGTAAAACTCTATCCCCCGGTTTGCGTTGCATTGTGTGATGGGACTTGAGTCTTATAATGGTTTCATTTTTCTAAAAAGCATTGCGTTGTTTAACGATTCACCTTATTTCTTGCACTGGCAATCCAATGGAGTAAACCCGTTCCGCGTTAGCGGCGTGGTCCTATGATTTGCCTAATTATTAAATAGGTTAAGTAAGATTTCTCATACCAGTCCCATGACTGACCTGTAGTTTGTTTCATTTGCAAACACGGGTGCCCATATTTTCCATATGGGCAGTCGAGTGGCTTGTTTTGCAGATATTCATTTGTTAAGAAGGATTATGTATCGAAGCCTAAAGTTGTGTCCAGAGTATTGATAGCCTTCCACTGCATTATATTAGATTATTGTAAATTATCTTCCGCTGTATTATTATAAAAATGTACTCTGATATTCTGTACACTGATGTAACATTATTATAATGTTTATAAAAGTCTTCTGTTATTTGTTCTGATGTGTTGTATTCCCAAAGTTAACGTATGCAGGATTTGAACGGTCTTGGTCGATTTAGCGATCGATTAGGTCCGGGCAAAATTCGGGTCGTTACATTAGATATTAATGTTTGTGTGAAATGTTGTGTGCTAAGTAGACATACCTTGGCATATGTAACCTGCTAAAAGTATAGGGTATGGACATTAAGTAACACTATATTTCAGTCACACAGAACTTTATTTTCTGAACCCCTCTCCTTAACATCTAACAGGTCAGTAGACGGTGTAAAACCATGGATGAAGTCATGATTGAAGCCGATAGAGATGATGAAGTTATTATGATATTATTAGCAGTTATTGCTTTGCTTCTTTTGGAATCTTATGAGATTGAACTATTTGATGTACTTATTGAATAAATGTAACTACGACTATGTACTTTTGTGATTTTGAAATAAATGGTACATCTTATTTTTGGTATTATATTTTCTCTTTCTGATGTGTCAGATTTCCATTCGAAGTATCTATTAGTATTATCTGTGCGAATGTAATCCTCACAGGAACCAACGACCCGTTTTGAATGGCTCTAAGTTTCGATTGGCCTTTCTAGGTCGAAATTTAGGCCCATTACAAGCGGGTTGTTAATTCCGGGTTGTTACTGGATCCAGAAGATTTTCGTTTCAAAGAATTCCAACTTATATTGAATCTTATATACTCAATTGAAGTTCAAATCGTAAAACAACAAACTATCACTACGTGGCATAGCTCGTTTTTAATTAATTTTAAATTAATATGATCAAACATCGTTTAATTGATAAATTCCTTATTATAATTCAAAATCTGAATTTAATTGGGTCTTAATAAGTCATCTAATTCATACCGTACCTCAAATCCAATTTATTCTCAGTAATTTCATAATTAAATTTATTATTTTACTATTCAAATTAAATTAATACTCAAAATCGTAGAATTCGAGTTATTCAAATTTCCAAATCAATATTTAAAATAATAAATAAATTAAATATTCGACCACTAAATATATAGGCTGTTACGTACCGCCCCTTTAAAAGAATTTTGTTGTCTAAATTATTAAGGCATGAAAAATGCTACAAATCTTCTAATTTCTCACAAATAGACTTAGTTAAAATCTTCCATTCCACTTTCTAAACTTTTAGTTCCAACTGATCCAATTAGTTTTTTTTTATCAAAACCATAATTCATTTCTGTTAACAAAAACTTTCAAAAATTTTGAAAATTTCCTAACACCTTAAATTTTCGAAAACAACGCGGTAGAGTCTCCCCTATACGGAGGGACTTCCGCAATATAACAAAAGAGATAAATATGCATACATCGAACCACATGGTCGGAAAATCACAATTCATATACCAAATTTTGTACTTTTACATAGGTACCTTATATTCGCATTATTAAGTGAGTTCACTTAGTGTTTATGCAATTCACGCAAGAAAAACTAAGCAATATAGTTTCATTTACTTGTACTTGCTTATTTGGAACATGTAAGTCTCAATTATATGAAATTTTATCCATATTTCATTCAACTGGAATGATTTACAACAAAATTGTCTGCATTTCAAACATATACGCACACAATACACCTATTGACACGCTTTTTGGTTGGAACTGTCACACCTTAAGGTTTTGGTTAACAATGCGCCCAAGCGTTGTGAACATAATCAGAAAATACAAAGCGATTTGGTTAAAGTCGCGACGTATTCGGAAAAAGGATTGAAAATAACGTTGATTCATAAAATCGTCTCGATGGACTCGGAAGAACCGATGTAGTAAAAATACATGATCGACGCGGTCCGATCAACTCAAAATGGTTGAGCGTGTCGGTCCTATCATGTGGCCAAACTCAACGCGCAAAAATATATGGATTTGGTAAAAACCAGTGTCGCGCACTCGATCACGAAAAATGGCTTGCGTGACTAACGACATCAAAATATGGTAAACTGACAGAAGTTGATCTGTCCCGTGAAAATGGTAAAAACTATGGTGAAAACCTTGGTTGATCAATTTGGTAAAAGTAGCAAGCTCAGACTTGGCATGCTCCAAATCTCGTGGCCAACACGTTGGATCATCCCAAAACCGTATGCAAAACATTGGCTGATCACACAGGAAATTTGGTCAATCGCCACATCTGGCACGTTGAAAACTATTGATCGACACGACAAAATGGCCAGGATTCTGTAACATCCCGGATTTTAAGCTATTTTATAATAAACATTTAAATTTATTTTAAATGCTGAATTGGATATATAAATGGATTTTATATTAAATTTACAGATTTAATATCGAACATGTTTAATTATCATAATATGAGATAGTGATAATTGAATTCTCTGTTAAAATCTGAATCTAAACAATTTACTCAATTAATATAAATTATGTGTTGAATTAAAATGATAAAAATAATTTATTATCAATGAATTTAATTGTTTAAAATCAATTTATATTTTATTTCAAATTTAATTTAAATTGTTAATTTAAGTTGTTATCTCCTCTCTACAGTCAAATTAAATTCCAGAATTAGTTCCGTGGAGTTCAGAATAACGTTATAATCTGGTAGCGTCGGTTATTAAGTTAAAATATGGGTTCGTGTTTGAAATTAAGGGACCGCGAGATATTTGAAAACAAAATCAAATCAATTTATTTTAAACGTACAGAAAAGCCACCCAAAACCATTACATCACTGATGCTATATCTCCTCGAGCAGGATGGTTTGTTCCATTTCTTCCCTGCAAAATAAAACACGAAGTTAATGGTTTTAGTAGAAATTTTCTCATGTTCTCCCCTATAAATTAAATCAGCACCTTCGTTATTTGTTCCATCCCAAAATCCACGATTCAAGTCCTCTTCCAATTTCTTTTCCCAGTGAAGATCGAAATGGGATCCATCGTAATTAAAATAATAAATAAAATTCGAATCAAAATCTGGAGCTATGGTTTGAAATCGCGAATCATTCTAAAGCTCCACCCAAGGTAGAGACACTCTGAATTTCAAAGGAAGAACTAGGTTACGCAATCACCAAAGGTGCGGTTTCAGGTTTGTGGGGGTCTTCTTGGTGAAGTCTGACATCGCGATATGATATCTGGGGGAGGGATCACGAATCGAAACAGATGGTGACAAAGGAGGAAACGTTGAACTTGGGTACGATCGCAAAGGAGGATTTTGACTTTAGGAAGGGCACTGTGATTTTAGTCAGTGTGATTTCAGGGGTGTTGAGTTTTTATGGTGCGATGTATTGATGGAAAGGGTATGGAAATGGGAGGCGAACGATGTTCGAATGTTTCGAATTCGTGGGTGCGAAAGGGAAGATGGAGTTCAAACTAAGTAAATGAGGGATTTCATCTTGGTTGAGCGATGAAAATGGAAGAGTGAGGCACTGTAGTTTCAAGGGAAGATCAATACAGTGAAGCATTGCTGTTACGAGGCAACTGAGTGGATGTTTTGATTTTTGAATTAGGTAGAATTGTGGAGTCCGATTGTTGGTGGTTGAATTGTATGTCTGGGAACCGAAAATGGAAACATGTAGAGTTCAATGGGGTTACAGGGATGATCTGGAGCTTATACAGGGAAGTATCATGGAGTTTGGCAATGGAGTTAAAGCTGTACAACTATAAGCAGTTAATTAGTTGAGGGGTTTCGGTCTGTATTCTTGGAGGTAGTTGAAGCAAATGTGATAGTAGCAACAGTAGTGCTATAAGGGATGGTAGGTTGTCTCTGAGTTGTTGATAAAATGCCAAAGTGACGTGAATCAGTTTTGGGGTTGTTTTGCAAGCAGGAGGAAGCTATGGAAATGGCGAAAAATAGCATTCGGGTTTGCTGTTTAAGGTGGAATAAGGTATATATTTTATTTAATTTAAAATACGTAGAGAATTTATTTACTTGTTTAAGTATTTAATTTTAATTAAATAAATGTAGGTCCAAAGTATATTTATTTGAAAAGATCTATGGTCGTGATGATATGGAAATAAACTGGGTATTCAGCGCAAAATAAAAATAAATTGTTGGTTGCTTGGTTGCATTTATAAATTGTTTACCTGTCTTGGTTATTATATATATTAGTTATATTGGGCTTGGTGATTGTGGCTATTATTATATATATTGAATATTTCCTATAGAATCATTAGCGGATGCCCGCGGTATCATTAGTGGATGATCCTATCGCCCCACGATATATGAGTGGATGACCTTCTATACAGCGATATCCTGCCTTGAAGCAGAATTTGTGTTATTTATGTTGTCTGACATTTGTGGATGTAGGAAAAATTGGTTGGAGGAATCCAACTGGATTCCTCAGATTTATTTACTATTGTTTGCATATTTATATATGTGTATGATATGTGAATTGAATGGATGATTTGTGTGTTTGGATATTAGAATATCACTGGCCTTAGATATTAATATTTAAAAATATCAAAAAGGGATTTTTGGATTTAAAAAGGAAATTTTACTTTTTGAAATATAAATGGAATTTCGAATGGATTGAAAAATATTAACTTGATTTTTATAATAAAAACAAGTAGCTAAATTTATAAACAATATAATGAATGGAAAGAAAAATTATCGCTTGATAATATTAGATTTTAAATTCAAGTCTGAATTTAAAAAAAAAATTACTTTCCAAAATGGGGTAATTGGATTTCAATCAAGATTTAAAATAAGAACTTGTTTCGAATATTTAAAACAAGAAGAGGAAATTATAAATGTTAAAGGAGAAAAATTATCATTAGAAAATTTATAAATTTAAATTCAAGTATGAGTTAAAAAAAGGCATATAGAATCGTTTTGGAAAGAAAACAATGGAATCCATTTCCGATGTTAGAAATGTAATCGAATTGAAATAAATCCATTTAGATTTATGATTAGAATTCGAGTAGGTCGAATTTATATAAATAAAATATTATTTCCAAAAGATATTGGAACTTATTAAATAGGAATTTTGAAATTTCATATGAAAATAGATTCTATGTTTATATATATAAGTTATAATAATAAAATAAAATGGAAATCAAGTTTCAAATGGCTTTTAAATTGGACGTTCGCTTTAAGATATGAAATGAGGCCGTTAATTTATAAACAACGTTTAAAAATGGAATGAAGGCAGATAATTTGGATATAGATTATTCCAAAGTAAACATGTTTTATAAAACCATATTTTTAATGGACTAGAAGTGGAATTTTAATCGGGTTTTTGAATTATGAGCTTTTATCAATATCAAGATAAGAACGTTGTCGGTCAAGGTCTGAGAGGTAAAAAAATACCCCAACTTGAACGACTTCACTATTATCAAGGGATGATATTAGTTTGTAATGGTAAATGATGTTGAATTAATTGATTATTCCCATAAAAATGAGTTTATAATTAAAATTCGAGGATATCAAATTTTATAATTAATTTAAGGAATTAGAGTTGAATATAGGAGTTGAGTTTTGATTAAATTGATAACTGAGTTATGAATGCGGCATAAAGAAATTGATGAGTTGAGTAATATGAATTGTGAAGTTAGATTTGGGATAACGAGCTTAATTTATTTTTAATGTATTGAAAATGGAGTTGAATTATTTTATAAATGAAGATTTTAAACATTTATATTTAATTTAATTAAAACGAACTCGCCACAACGCGGTAGTTCATAATTTGGCGTTTCGAACTTCAATCGAGTATACAGAACTGAATATAAGTCAGAATTCGATGAAACAAGAAATGCCCTGATCTATTGAATGATAGTTTTCTAATGGAAGAGAAAAATCTTGATTTCGTCATATAGATTTTGAGTTATGTCAAAATCAAATTTTTTGAAAAGAAGTGCCATAATCGTTTTTAAACCATAGCAGTTTATTTAATAAATTTAATGGACTTTAAGTGATTAAAAATTCGAATCTTTTTAGAAAAATCCGTATTTGAGTTATCAAATAAATATGAACTCAAGCAGAGTAAATGAAGTGGTTCTTGTTAAAAAAATAAGATTTTTTTTGGATTGTAGTATAGTATTAACTAATTTGAAAAGAAATTGAACTTAACCTTTGTTAAGTAAATCAGGTTTATGAATTCAAGTTTGAAATTAAATACGAAACTCAAGTAAGAAATGGGATTCAACATGTGCTTAAGAGAATTAAATTATATTTGACTATGATATATTCAAATCAGAAGTGTATTAGGCAAAAGAGCTAATTAGTGAATTAATTAGCGAATTGAATTGGAAAAGATTATATTGATTGAAATAAAGTGGGAATTGGCATATGCATTTTAAACATGTGTGGAATGAGAAGAATGAAGATTATAATGAGTTTCGGACAAAAAGGTACATGTTTCAATTTCCATATAAGATTTTATAAGCCTATTGGGCAAGCCGCTTGGCTTTTTGATTTTCTTTTTGAACGGAAAGGGCCTAGAGAGGTGAGTTGAGGTTTGAACTATTGACCGGTACAAAGGAGGCGCTGGCGAAATTTTTTGGAAATTTAAGGAGTCGGAATATTTTTAAGAAATTTGATAATAGAAATCAATATACCGATATATAGAATTCGATAAGAAACTTGGAAAGTAGAATATTAATTAAAAGCGCCAGTGGTTGTTTGATGGATTTTTTTTTGATAGTTAAATCATCGACTATCAAAGATTTTTGGTCCATCATTGTCAATACGGAGAGACCGGTTGGATCTAATATCCGAAAACCACTCTGTATTGGCATAGACGTTGCGAATTAGATTATGTTGAAGAAATTGAAGACGTAGTGAAATGCAAGGGCTGATCTGTTTGTCCCGACCCAGGACAACTTGTATGGACGAATCCCTGACAAAGTATTCTTAACAGATCACATTAGACGATCTTTTCAAGGTATTACGTCTAGTGGTGGAGAAATTCGTTTCTCTTAGCTTTTATACCCATAATATTTTTGGGAAGATCAACTAGTGACTTGACAGGTTTGACGATGTGACATTCAAAGTGTATGGTGACCATATGTTCTAAAAGATAGACGTAGCCTCAAGCCGCACAACAAGGAAATGACAAAAATCGGGCAGGAAGAATGGTTAGGTGGGTCATAACCAAGCATGGTATATTTGTCACCGTTCTAGAGAAAATTCAATTATATATTCGTCTTTCGATTCTATATCTTACGGATTACGGTTGGACGGCCGACAACCGTGGGTGACAATATATTCGCTACGCTCAAGCTAAATGAGTGGGCGGTTATGTGTGGTCGGGTTGCAAGATGTTCATGCTGAACCCTAGTGTATCCCCTCTAAAGTACACTGATCGGGAGGTGGTCCCATACCTTGTCATGGTTGGAATCCTATCTCCAATAAGCGCCCTGTGGTTTTTGATTTTATACTATATATGTAGAGCGTGAGATGCAAGCGTTCTACTATTTGGTTACTTATTTGATTAGACATTATTATAATATCACTGTATTTTGATATCAAAATGTTTTGGTTATATTAAGGTAAAAACCTCCATGTTTATGTGTGGGTCGGTCTTACTATTACCCTTTCTTTCAAAAGGATTTTTAAAGTTAAACAATATGGTTGGAGTTTACTCACACCAGTCCCATGACTGACCCAAAGTTTATTTTGTTTGTTTTTCCTAAACTCTTGGGTGCCAAAATTTGTATGGGCAGTCAAGTGGTTTCAAGATTTTACAGATACATTTGGAGGAGCTTGAAGCAAGAGGCTTAACCATTAGTTATTTAGAGTATTTCTGATGTGAGGTATATGTACTATAGTCTGATATGATATGTATATATAATACTGATTTTGTATTTCAAAGATTATGTTATATAATATATTTTATTCGTTCCGCTGCGAAATTCTGTATTGTTATTTCTGTTCTTATTCTATCTGTTTCTATTCCCTTAACCTTAATGACTCGTATTTCTGTATTATTTGGGTTGGACGTGTGTTGTTATAGTCAATTCAGATTGTACAGATTTGCGGGCCATCACAAATTCATGTGAGCGCATTGGAGATTTCAACCTGGGAAATTGGCATGGTAATTTGGTCACTTCGCATCACATCAACATGGATTCGATTTTTCTCTACTCGCATCCAGCCCTGGCAAGCAAAACCCCACGTCCGTATCGCATCAGGCAGGATGCGATTTTGGCATAATGGTATAAAGGAAGCTGATCCGCCATTTCCTGAATGCCAAAAATGAAAGATCACGTCAAGCTAATGCGATAAAAACATAATGCGAGCATGGTGATTTTTAGTGCAATTTTCTAGTACGAGGCGAGATCCGGCAACGTGCCAGATCACTTTGCACAATACAAATGTCATGCGGATCAGGCAAAATGGATGGATCTGCATGTGTTTTCCCCATTTTTTCATGATGCGTGATTGGATTGGCAAAGTTCCTGGATAAAATTTTACACTTCGACAAGGCTTGGATGCGATTTTTTGGATGCGACGAAAATGTGATGCAATTTTTCGTATCCTAGCACAGTGCAGGATGCGATTTTTCGTGAATGGCTATGTAGAATGCGATTTTTTGACAATGGACCCCAAAACCCACCAACTCCTACGTAACCTACTTACCAATAAACACCCCCAAGCTTGGCATTTATATGGATCTTTTTTCCTAGGAATTTTGGACTTCTTGAAGCTCTCAAGCCCCATTCATGGCTTTAATCTTCTTCTCCATGACTATTGGACATAACATCGACCACTAAAACGTTGCACAAATGTTATCCATCAATTTTTGGACATCTACAAGGATACTTACACTACTTTTAAACTATTTTGGACTTTTTTGGATTTGTTGGATGATGGAGCTATTTTCAGGACATGGTTGACCAAGTCAACTTGGTTTACACTCAACGAAGAAAAAGAAGGGCATTTTAGTCAAAGTTTAGAATTAACAATTATTTTGTTATTCTATCGTAAAGCTTTGCACTTAAATATTGTCCGAACTTATACGACCATTGTAATCGAATATTATACGATGAATGACTACTATAAAGTGGACGTAGACATCATTGTCGAACCATTATAAAAAGTTGTGTTCTCCCGCGTTACTTTGTTTTGGATTTGGATTACCGTGTTGCTAATACAAATACACTTGAGAGTTGGCATGTATTGAATCAGTGACAATTCCTCATGTCAGCACTTTGGCATGCCAGGTAGGGAGGGCGCACATCTTTAACCTCTGCTTCGGATTAGATTCTCAGTTTTATCTGTAGATTTCACCTTCAGATTTAGTTTTGGTTTTCGACTTTGGTTTTGGTTTCTAACTTCGACTTCGTTGCTCGCTTTTCACCGTGGTTAAGCGTAAGAAGCTCGACGCTATCATTGAAGCTCAAGGTACAGAAGGAGGAGGAGGTCAAGAACTTTCCTTGACTGGAATTCCACCGAACTACGTCACTTGAGAATATGTCGATGGAACGATTAAGAACCTAGCTATGGATTTGAACGCTTGACTCGAGCGAAGGAAAAATGCTTTTAATATCTTTCTTGCCCGGACAGAGGACAGAATAAGAAATGCTTCGAGGCCGACTGGACAGGGGGACATTATTGGAACTAGTACCAATGCTTCTCCACCCCCGACTCTGGAATTGGGGGAAACCCCGCAAACTAATTAGCAGGATGACGACGCACTTTAGAACGGTGTGAGTCCCGCTACACTTGGGGCACCCCTAATCCCGATGTTGCTCCAGCAAGTGATGCTTTGGTTGGTCAAGTCGCAAGCTCCGCTGTTGGAGATGTTGCTCAAGCGTCAGTGTATGAAGCCTTGGATGGAAGTTCTCCCATGATTCTAGGAGTCAGGATTATGCTCAATATGGCTCCTTAGGTTGGAATTCAACCAGATATTCTTGCCAACCAACCAGTTCCCAATATGGACTTGAACACTAGGGGCACTAGTGTCACTTTTGATAATCTTAACCAATTGCTTGCTTTTGGCAACGATTCTACATACTTGGATTACTTGAGGTAGTGCCTCTTCTACATACTTTGATTACTTGACTCGTTGTCCCTTTTTTTGGATATCAAGAATTCTTGCAACCCACCGGATTTCAAGCTACTAATGTTGGAACCCTATGATGGTCGGAAGGATCCGACTGCCCACTTGATCAGATATATCTGACATATAGAACTCCTCTTTGCCTTAGAAAGTGTAATAGCGAAGTTCTTTTCGCTTTACTTAATAGATATAGTTGCAATGTGGTTCAGGCAGCTGGAAGTGGATTCCATTACTCCTTGGAATGCTTTGGTTGTGAATTTTGTGGAACAGTTTAGAGTCAACATCAATCGTCCAAATAGTGTGATGACTCTCAATAGTATTAGGCAGAAGTCTTGAGAGACACTACGGAAATTCTTGGAATGGTTTAATTTTGCAGTGGCTTCAATCGACAGACCCGACCCTTCTATGGTTTTGATGGCCGTAGTTTCAGGAATTTTGGATGATTCTGGCTTTAAGACATAATTACATCGGGACCTTCCAAGGGATCTTAGCGAGTTCTAATTTGAGGCTGAAAGATTCCTTCGGGAAGCGATGAAAGGACTAACAAAAAGGTTCTCAATGCTAATGCTGTTAAGAAAGGTTAACCGTCCGACTCTGAAAAGGCTAAAGATTCCGCTGCTGCTAGTAAACCCCCGTCGGAGAGTGATCGTCCATTGGGGAATGATCGTAACATGGCTTGGAGACAACCTAAGTTCTCGACATACTCATAACTTACTCACACACCCGAGGAGATATATTTGGAAGTGTAACAACCTGAATTTCGAAAAACAATTTTTTTTCCCAAAATTCTAATCTATCGAAACTCATGTTGGTTTGCTCTTGTATCCTGCAGAAAAGACAAAGATATAAAATATATCAGAGCTCAGAAGAACATCTCACAACGGAATGGATAAAATATCATGTAATCAAAATATAGCCTTACCGTAATAATAATACTGCCTAACCAGTATCCAAAGCTATCGTATCTCTGCCACAAATCTAACTTTCGAGTATGTGATGAGGAGGGGGTCAGAACACAGGTTCTGGTGATTGGATTTAAACTACACATTTTGGATAACCCTACATATACTATTCAATTACATTTTCTTATTTATTAGGTTACTTGGGTTAACAGCACTTAAGGCTTACACACACGTCGTACCCATTTACTCCCCTGTGGATTAACTTAATTCATTATATATGTAGCTACACCCATTATTAAGGTATACCCCATGGTACCCCACTCGCACGGTCTCCGCCGTAACGCCATAGAAATATACGCAGTCCCACATCCTACACTGGAGTAACGTACGGACTTCTATACAACAACGCTATGTTCCGCATAGAATCGCCATCGCCATGCTAAGTAAGCATACGGACTGCCACCTTTGATCAAATCAGATCACAGAGTAATGCCCTAGAGTCTACAATACACCACCTAGAGCAGAGACGCTCGTAACTAGACATTCCCATGTATGTATCGTCAATCGTACTTGATGCCTTAACCGCACATATCCTCTACTGTGCACCAAGTTCCATGGCAGGACTGTACAAGAAACACGGAACTCAGTCAGGAGCTTTTCCATATCTGTACATGCCCGCTTTTAAGGGACTCAAAATACAGATATCCCTTAGGATCTGTTTTTCATGATGGCTAAGGCCCCACCTCGGCCCCTCCCTTAACTAGTAAAGACTACAAGAGCTAACCGACTTGCCCCTAACAAATAATCTAAACATCCAGTTGGCATCTTCCTCAACCACCGTGCCTCAATAGCGAAAGGTGGATGGCGTCTTGGGTTTAGCTCTAGATTTTCCGCATCCCACTGGCTGTCGATGACGGGTACCCGACGATCTACTATCCTTGTTGGTCCTGACCCTGCCTCCCTGTTGAGGCGATCACCGAATCACCCTAGTGTCACCTCGTCACAGCTTTCTAACTGCAAAGCTACTTTTGCAGTCAAGGCTTATTCACCAGGTAGTTACGCGTAGACCCAACCTCTATGAGCACAGCCCGAACACTACACCACCTTAGATGAAAACCAGGAGCACTTTCCACGTCTCAGGAAGCCGCGTGCTTCCCTTCCAGTCCTTCGGAGACGACAGAATAATCAGATGGACGTGCGCTCCCCTTGTGTCTTATGACACCACGATGATCTACCCCGTTAGGTTATTCACCTGCAAACGAACGGACTAGTCCAAGCGCCTCTGGTTAACGTGTTATTAGACCCTATGCCTAATCATTTAATTACGCGCTTGCGCTATCCTTTCAGATTTCCATTCAACTTGGTTATTTCAAATCATATTAACTTCTTGTTCAAGTTACCAAGTTCTTTCCCAGCCCCTTATATCTCTAAGGAATATCCCCTCTTGCTTATTAATTTCATTCATATAATTTAACCCATTTAAGTTTTTAATATGCCCATAAAATGTTATTCTCTAGATTGTAATTCCATGTCTGTAATCGACAATCTCTTTATATTATTCATTGTCTAATTTCATAGTTACAATAACATGTTCTACTAAGTATATCTCAATTCACATGTTTTCTGTTTAACATGTCACTTATTATTTATGATTAAATATTACTTATTTCATTTCATAAGTTTTCCTCATTCTTTCTTATTTAATCATAATTTCATCTTACACTGTCACTACAACTTGTTGTTGTCTTCTTATTAACTTAGTTCTCTTAACTAAGGTTTACTAATAAGTTTCCTTTCTACTAATATAATTTATGTTGTCCTTATCAGCAGATTTCAGATTCTCGTTCTT